>CM062653.1:3308728-3918728 GCA_031772095.1 Zeugodacus tau | reverse complement strand
ATCCCACGCTTCACCTTATCGAGGGACATTTTTGGTATCCTATTAGTCAATGACCTCGCAATTCTTCAATCTTTCAATCACTTCTATTATTTGTAGAGTTCTATTAAACCACAATTCCTAGCAGTGAGCCAACGACCTTACAACCAATCAAAAGTTCACTGCGCCCAACATCGCCCGCTAATCTGCGAAGAATCAAATGAAATTCGACGCAAAACAAATCATGAAATCTGAATGCACAAATCATTTCTGTACCAATTGGCAATAAGCCCAAAAATCACAAATATTTTTTCAACTTTTTTTGCTTGTTTTGTAACACAATTTCCCATAATCCAATAGCCGATGGAGGTTAGGCCGCACGCTGGACACATGCAATTACAATAATAGCAACAACAACAACTATTAATAAATTATTTGAAGGATACTTCACCGATCAATTGCGGTAAAAAGCCAGCTGAAAATGCAACACTGCCAATTTCAATAAACTTTTTTTCTGAGATTTCGAAAGCCAATAATAGGCAAAAATATGAAAATGTGGCAAAAAGTGACCCAATTTGGAGGTGACTACCACACACACAGAGATTGAGCGCAAATGTATTTTTGTATTTTCCAATCAATATTTCAATTTTACAATATCCCGTTACATGTAATGATGATTAAGCGTTACAAAATGGGATAAAACGTAATCTTGTTAGCACCACCACAACCACTTGCGAAGGGGGCAGAGCGGCCATATTATGTTGTGGCTAACAAGCGGCCATTAGTTAGGCGGCGCTCGTCCTTGCAACAGCAAACTGGTTGCCATTGCCTATATTCTCGTGATTGTTGTTGTTGCTTGTGTCATATTGATTGCCACCAGTGTTGTTGTTGTTGTCGCTAACGCTACTTTTGTAGCCATCCAGTGCCTTGTGGCATTGCAGTCCAATAAAGTAATATAATTATCGCATAATAATTTGCCTGCAGCCAGCCAATCGTGAGCGGTTGGAGCTTCAATCGCAGTGCCAGTGACAACAACAATAACTGAAGTCAGGCACAGCAAGAGCTACAACAACAATCGCTTATGGTATATTGCCAGCAAACTTCAATAATCGCCAATAATAGCGACACTCGATGTTTAATTTCCTTTCAATTTATGCTGCTGAATGGCTAAGCAACGACAAGCAGCGCGGCCACAGCATGAGAAGGAGCGATATGAAAGAAGCTACATTGAAGGAATATAGCTCCGTGTACAAGGAGGAGGGCGTGAGTGTTGTGTGTTACATGCAAATGCTGTGGCGTGGCAATGCGCTGATAAGAAGCGTCAGCAAGCAACAACTTACGTATGTTGCAAACATGTCGTATTTTGTACTATTTTCGTGGATAAGTGAAGAGGAGGCGGGTAAAGAGGAAGGAGAAAATGTTTAGATCAAATTCTGTGACTAAGTTCTGTAATATGACTAATGTTACACTTCGACCGCCGAGGGACTTTTCATATTATAAAACCTCTTATCTAGAAAACAATAATCGGGTTCTGTGGTCCCCTAGAGTGACTATGTATACTTCTTTTGTTCTCTCCGATCCCTCTTGCCGAACTTGTTCATCGATCTTGTTTTGCTTTGAAAAGTAGCTGGTTGATATTTTTATAACTTAGCCAGGTCTTCAGGTAAGGCGAATAACTATGAAAGGAAACTTGGCTTTTCAGATATCTTCATCTTCATGTTGCTGTTGTTGTAGCGGTTACCCAAGCCTGCCTGAACGGAAAAACCTAGCCTAATTGTCAGGGAAATCATCTAATGGGAGTCCCAGGAAACGAGATGTTTCGATAGGGTCGGACCAAAGGGAAAGTGGTGTTAGATGAGTAGGATTAAGGGGCCATGTAAAGAGGATATATGTTGAGTATGCCGGTGTCTAGCCTGGATAAGTAGGAGTTTAGTCTGTGTCTGCGATGGGGATGTAGTTTCTCCAAGTACGGGGAGGGAGTAAATGAAGGTGTTAATAACTCCTCTGTCAATGATGGCGTTCAGTGCTTGTCTATAGTTAGTCGCAACCGAAGTCCTGTCGGTATAGTCTTTTAGGTTGTCGACGTATTTCAGGAAGGTACTCTTGATGGCTCTGGGAGGCGGCTCAGCTTCCAGTAGGTGACTGCAGGAATGATTTTTGCGAAAGCATCCCAACAGAAACTGTTTGAAGCGCATTACGTTATGCTCCTCGACAGGTAGCATACGGGCCTGATTGTGAAGGAACTCGACCGGAGACATCAAGATGCAACCTGTAGCTGTCCTGATTGCATCCAGACGACCATATAGGTAGCTGCGTAGTTTAGGACCGACCGGCCGATTGCCTGGTAAGTTGCCAACAACCTTTCTTTGTCTTAACCCCAAGTGCTGCCGGCTAGCGACTTGAGGATTTTGTTGCGGCTCTTTACCTTGGTTACAATTGCGGTCGTGTGGGGAGTGAAGGACTACAGGTTATCGAGTGTAACACCCAAGATTTTGGCGTTGTTTCAGATATCTTCTCCTATATATTGGTTGTTGTGAAAGTCAGTCCAGTTGACCATCCTCGGCTGAATATAAAATCGGTTGTGCACCGGTTAAGTGGCGCAGATTGTAGTGGTACAAATTATTTGGGGAATATTTTCTAACGCTTTCACTACAACAACACTTGGGCATAAAAGAGTGATCTCTTATTATCTCAGATTTATCTGAAATTCAGCTAGGGTGACCTCTAAGCCTTATGGTCATATGGAATCTGACTAACATTTGAACACACATATCTACGAGTTCTAAAATTCTAGCTTCTGAAGGGCAATCGATATTCTTTAGTGTGTCCTTTGATTTTTCGGAGAGTATGTTAACATTTCTGTTTGAAAAAGTTAATCAATGCAATTCCAAAAAATCATATTTCAAATATAGATCCGTTTATATAGAAGAAATACATATTAATATAGGAGTATGGAGTATATATGTACTTATAGATATGTATGAATATGGAAAGCAATCAGCGATAATCACATAAGCGCTCGGTTTCGATTAGTTCTTCAGGCGCAAAATGTATATGTGTTGAAATTATGATTGGCCTTAAGGTGAATCTGTTTATACTCACACTCATATTTTCATATAAATAGTCAGCTCGGTATATGAAAAAGGTTATAAATAAATGTTGACCCAGTTGGAATGCCATAAAGTTATGTTAATTATTCGCATTTAACCATTTCTAATCAATAAAAAATTTCCTACTGGGTTGCTTCCTATACATCTACAGGCACACATACATACTTATATTTCACCTTTTTCAAGTATGTGTTAATTTATCTGCATCAACTCCACTCCCACTCACCTACTCATACAAATCTCTACACATACATATACAGTGACATACATCAATTTCCATCAACATCCTTGTTATTTATGCATGTATGTATATTAGTCTCATACAGTTAGCTGCGTCTATGTCAATGTTGATTGCATGGCATTTTATGTGTCATACATTAAAATTGAATAAAAAATCAATTTCACTTCTAGCCTAATTTGATTGCTACGTTTTTTTGCCTTTCGCTTTTACTGCGGGCTCATGCATAGTATGTGCAAGGTTGGCTTGATGAACTCATATATGGACATACGTAAATACATATTTATAACAAGAAATATGTATACCAAAGAACACACACATGGAAATTGATTCAAAATATAGTATATATTCAGTCATAAGAGCTAAGGTTGAAGAGATAATTTTGATATTTTCATTGAGCTTTAGGAAATTAATGGCGATTGATGGCAAAAGAAAAGCCAGTCAATGATGAGGTTGGTTGCTTATATTGCTTTAGAATTCATAACTGTTTAATAAATGCTGAAAAACCTAGGCGGAGATGGCAAGTCTGGGTTCTATAGCTGATTCCGAATATGTCTAGTAAGGCGATTTACTTAATATTCTACCTATATCGTCTGAATCTCGTCCTTTCGTAAAGAAAGAAGATCGACTTTATCTAAAAAATTTCCAAACATACGGACAAATTTCTAGCCTTACCGCATGGATGCTTCTTGGACAGAACCAGGTTAGAACAACTAACGAAAGACAGATCTTCCCTAGGACGAGTCCCCCACTCGAAATTTTGTGATTTATCCCGGGCCAGAAGGACTTCAGCTCAGAGTGTACAAGTACTGCCTCCCGTAAACAAGCTCATTCACCTCTCCGATGGACGGTGAATAGAAATGACCAGGTTAGAAGAACTTGCTCAATGCGGATCTTACTTAGGGTGCGTACCCACTCGATATCTTCCGATTTACGTCGGGTTAAAAGGACCTCGACTCTAGAGTCTACAAGTACTGACGATTCTCTACCCTAAACAGGGTCACTCGAGGTCCTGTTTTCTAGCAACACGACAGTTGTCTTCCCGTTTATCTACAGATCGATGATCTAAAGAAAATTGTATCTTTTCTGTGTTCCTGCGCCCATCTGGACTCAACGCAGTATTTTTTTTACAAAATATATGAGAATTTACTAAACTTTCAGTTGATTGCGGTAACAGGTAGATGATGTTTTCAAGAATTCAGATAGTATAAATTAAGAAGCTGTCAATAAAACCGACAAAGAATGTGTTATCAACTTAAATAAACCCACAAAACTTCATAAAACAAAGCACCAACAACAACGACAGTCACAGCGGTTTCAACCAACTGACAGCGTTCATATACTCTCCCACCAAAAAACCGAAATTGGGAAGACTATGAAACAAGACGAAAATAAAAGTAATAAAAGAAATAAAACTTAATTTGAATATTTTTCCAATTCTAATTGTGTTTGCTAATATTATGCGATTCTGACAAATCAAATGGATATAAGACAGCGCGCTTGGTGGAGGGAGAAAAGAACTTCCATGCAGATAAAGCGAAAGAAGTAGGCAACCCAGGAACAAGGCAATCCAAGGGAAGGCGCATTGGAAAACTTTCGCTACCCAAAAACGGAACGGATGCTTTGCACATTTTATTAAAGCGCAAATTAAACCGCAAGAACTACAATGAGAGCGATGCTTTGGGTGACGTGTCGGTTGGGCGAAATGGCAGGGCCGAGCGCGCAGACAAGATTAGACGGTTGGCTGACGCGATTTGACTGTGCGCAGCCACTGAGACAGCCAACTACAATGTTCAGCGCTTGACGGACACATTCGATTTGGCTTGACTCGGTGCGGGTTCGTTGGTTCGCTGGACTCTGGGAACGATTTTCGCGGCCCTAACAACGTGGCGCAATTTTTGGTCAGGCGAAAATAAAATGAATTTGAATAATTTGCATTGGCTGCTGTTTCGCTTAATGCAAAATGAATCAAAGCGTGATGGTGTCGGTCCAAACCCAAGGCGGAGGTGTTAAAACTGCTGCATAGTCATTCAGAAGAGTGGTCCGATGGTCCTCCTGTTAGTGTTGTCCCTGCTTTGTGGTGGCTTGCTGTTGTTGTTGCTGCTGTTGTTGTAGTGGATATGTCACAGCAGCTGTGTAAGTGTGGCTGGCGCGAAAGTGTGGTTAAGTTTTCGTCCGGGCCCCCACCCCACAAACCACAGTTCCACAGTTCTAGCAACCAGTAGCTACTGTGCCTGCCGCCTCAAACGGTTTGTGCAAGTTTCCCCAAGTTGGCCCTCAATGCCGTCCTATTCATATGCCACTTGGCGCGTAAAGTTTTATTAAAAATTCAAATACTTCGCTTATCGTTTTAGCCGCAGCTTAAGGTTTTCCGCCTCGCATCAGTCGCGCGCCACCTTGTTGGGCGCGTTCGTGCCTTGTAACCACCTTTTTGACGCTTCGAGCTGCTTAAATATTCCACTTGATTCTTTTTTTTTGCTTTCGCTTCTTCAGTTTTTCATTTCTTGCTTTTGTCTTTTTGTGTGCCTTCCTTGCCTTGCGCCCACCCCAACATTTGTTTCGTACTGTATTTATTATGCGATTTTCATGCGTCTAAAAGGTAAATATATAAATATATATGAGCGCAAATATCCACTCCCTCTCACAGCCAAGGTCTGTTTGTTTGCTTGCTTTGGTAGGTTGGGGAAAAATTATCCAGCCAGCTTCCGTCAGCTCCATTCCAATAATTTCGCTTTTTTTTGCTGCTCAGTAATTCATCTGTGTAGGCCATAGATACATATATACTGCTAAAAAAGTACCGTTAGCTTGTTAAAAAAAATCTACCGAAAGCAAATGAAAATTAAGTAAAAATTATAATGTGAAGTACCTCCACCCACAACGACATCTGCCATGCCGGATACTTATATGTACTTACCTTTATGCGCTCGGCATTCGACCGCGCTCTACTTAACTGCTGCTTGCTGTCACTTCGGCTCTTCTCTTCTCCATCCATCCACCAGTTTAGTTTACTTTGCAAATAAATGATAAGCATTACATTTGATATTCATTATTTGATAACGTAATAAGGAATAAAAATATATGAACGAAATAGGTAACGGAAATGAAAATGTTGCGATTGTTAGCCGACTCCGTCCCCGGCTCTAGCTCACCTCAACCACAACAGCCACTCACAACTGCAACTGTACTTACATACTCACCGGTTCCCTGGGGGTATCACATCGTAGTAGACATCACTCTGGAATGCGTGTGAAGCCTTGGTTTTCCTACCCACCCTCCAGAGTCTTCCACTTAGCTGTGTCTATCTGTCTGCCACTTGCTCTTTGATATAAGACAAGTTGGTGGATTAAACGTTTACTTAAGCGAAATATGTTTACCGTTATTATGAAAATGTTGTTGTCAGCGTATGACTTATACGATTATTATGTTTATGTTGCCACCACAAATGCGTGCGACCTGAAAAAAAATATTATTAGACGGAGTTGCTTATTTGGTATGCCTAGATGGCTGGTGCTTTCGCTAAGGAGTGCTATGCTCAATTGACTGTGGATGCTCTACATTTTTCGATGATGGTATTTAATGCAATCTTATGGAGAGCAATCTTAATTTGAGACTTAAAGGCGGAAGATGCAAATCGAAAGTGGATTAGAAGGTCAACAGAATCGAGTCTGTTCTTACTGTCGTAGAGATCTTGTTGTATGCTTGAACCACTTTTGTTTATCACTCGAAAAATGTAGTCTCTTGAACTCAACTCTACCAGAAAATCGGTCCAGTGCTTCCTACAGATCCTTATTATGACCTATTTCCGTCCAGAGCTTTCTTTCTTTGATAGTTCTTTGTAGGCCAAAATTTTGAGTCTGCTCCGGTTACGGAGACTCGAATGTTGTGGAAATCTGAATTCTGCAGGGTTGTTGTTTCCTAGACTATTTGAAGAAAGTGTAAGTTATGAGTTCCCTTAGTGACTTCTCGAGAGAGATAATTGAAATGATGCTGAAACTAGTATCTTTGTTGGATTAAAAATTCGTTAATTTTGTATATAGAAGCCGATCAGACGGATCCAAAAATCCGAATCCGAAAAAACTCTTTCGATATTTAATCTTAAAAACACTTTACCTTACTTTTTCACCTTCGTCGCACCATTAATTTCTCGACTATATTCCCAAACACTTGCGATAAATAAGCGATTTACCAGCAATTAAGCCAATCTAATGGCACTCACACCGACGTCATGCAAAATGGGGAAATTTTACGCTGAGTCAACAGACGACTGAGCTTAAATAATGAGAGAATTAGTGAGTTATGATTCATGATGAGCTTAATTACTTTGTTAACAGAAACGGATATGAACTGTAAGCTAAGTGCGAGCGTACTGGGCGGCAAGGAGAATATGAGAAAATCAAATGGAAAAGGAAATTAATAGATGTTGGAACAAAGAGGGAAGGGGAAAGAAGTGTAAACTGTTTAAGAAGGGAAAAAAATTTATTAAAATAAAATAAAATAAAATAAACTAAAATAAAATAAAATAAACTAAAATAAAATAAAATAAACTAAAATAAAATAAAATAAAATAAAATAAAATAAAATAAAATAAAATAAAATAAAATAAAATAAAATAAAATAAAATAAAATAAAATAAAATAAAATAAAATAAAATAAAATAAAATAAAATAAAATAAAATAAAATAAAATAAAATAAAATAAAATAAAATAAAAATAAAATAAAATAAAATAAAATAAAATAAAATAAAATAAAAATAAAATATATAAATATAAAATAAAATAAAATAAAATAAAAATAAAATAGAATAATATAAAATATAAAATAAAATAAAATAAAATAAAATTAAAATAAAATAAAAATAAAATAAAATTCAAATAAAATTAAATTAAATAAAATAAAATTAAATTAAATTAAATAAAATTAAATAAAATTAAATTAAATTAAATTAAATTAAATTAAATTAATTAAATAAAATAAAATAAAATAAAATTAAATTAAATTAAATTAAATTAAATTACATTAAATTAAATAGAATAAAATAAAATTAAATTAAATTAAATTAAATTAAATTAAATTAAATTAAATTAAATTAAATTAAATAGAAAAAAATAAAAAAAAATCATAGAAATGTTTAAGCTAAAACAATATTTATTTTCGATGTTATATAAGATCTATAATTTTTTTTTAGATTTTTTTTTAATTTCATTAATAATAAAAATACTTTCCTTAACGAAGTCAAAAAATAATGTATGTAAATACCGCCATAAAACCTAAAAATCGTAGAAATAATCGTAAAAACGGTAAACCAAAAGAAACGACGAGTGAAAAGCCAATTAAAGCAAACGTTCGGTTAAGCGCGAAAGGGAAAACTTGACGAATTATAGCGAGGTGCAAACCAGGATCATCAAATTTCCGCTTGGATTGCTGCAATAATTTGAAAATGAAACTAATGCCACGAGAAAAAAAAGATGGAGAAAAGGTGGAACAAACTGCAAAAAGCAAGCGGGTAGTGATTGAATGGGAAAATAAAATGTTTTTTAGGGGAAGAAATAGTTGGGAAAGCCACAAAAAAGTGTTGTTGAGGAATAAAAAATATTTTTTTTGAGGGAAGAAACATGAGAAGGACTCTTTTTGAATGCTGCAATGCACAAAAAGTGAAACAACAAAGCAAAAAATTGTGTAACTGTAAATAGGGCACTTAAGTGACATGATATACAAATATTTTACTCATATTTTGATTTTTTTGTTGCTTTCATATATTTTTTTGTTTAAAAATTTTCAATATTTTGATGGTAATCCACTAAAATCATACAACAACCACTCAATCAATAACGACAAGGTCTTTCGGCAGCCCAAAGGTATAAAAAATGATTTATTGTAAATTAACTTGCAACAAAGCCACTCACACGTATGCAAATGCATCTCAGTTACAACACCACGGCTTGAGAAAATCCCATAGAAAAATGTCCGCAATCTCAACTTTCTCCCACAGAAGAACGCTTGTTGACAGCTGATGCTAATGTCAATTATTATTTTTATGTGTTGCAAGCACTCAAGTGCATGCAAGCACATAACTGTAACGTTAATTGTCACACGCTCACACAAACACACTTCGTGTCCTAGCACCCGAGCAGCTGAGGAAAATCATCGCCACCCCTTTCTCGTGGAAAAACGTCTAACCGTAAGCCAGTAGACTCTTTGATCTGCTGCCGTTTGCCTTTGTTGTTATTGTGTTACTTGCAACATTCACTTTGTTACTGTTGCAGCCACTAACCGCCGTGTACATCTGCCATTGGCATCGTTCATTTCAAATTAAAACGCAATTATTTGCAGTCCACGAAGCGCAAAATACGCAAATATTTATTGGCCAGGCGCATGGAAATGCTGAAATGCTGGGAAAATTTTCGTCGACCATAAATCGCAATGATTGGTGGAGCCACAATGCAGCATAGAGTAAGGTAGTTACAAATTTTGAGGTGATCATTCGGTTAGAAAACAACGCAATTGATTTGTAATGCATGCAAAATTTTCAAGTGGTTTGATACACTGCGAAAAATTAGAGATTTCATTGAGAGAGCTAAGGCTATGAACATAGTGAAGCAGATATTAGGTCAACAACTTGAAAAGAGAAAAGGCAAAGGAAAGCGACAAAAAATATGGGAAAGACAAGCTTGGGATATCGCTTTCATCTCTTTAAATCTTCTTTTGTAATCGTTTTTGCTGTCTTCTTATTATGTTATTTGCTTCAATATGAGCTTAGCCTTATTTCCACTATTTATAGCTACTTTTTCTATCTACTGTCGATTATAACCTTCAAGAAATTTAAATGGATCAGGGAAAGAAAAAAGAAATAATCTTATTCGATCATGAGGAAACACGATGCTTGTAAAAATTGACCTGTTGGAAAAAGGTGGTGGTCTTATAGAGGTCCCTGGTACCTTTCTGATCAACTTTTGGCTTACTTGATTGATTAGATCATCTCAGATCCTATCCATTCAACCATTCAGGACAATAATTTGATTTTATTTTCTCTCTTTAATGATCATGAATTGGCGACCAGTCATAGCTAACCGAATATATTGTATTCTTAGACTTAATGTACTCAATTTAATTTTAAGTTACTTTATCATCATCGATCTGGAATATGATTGAAGATCCTTAAAAGCAACCAGAACACTAAAATTACAAATCTAACTCATCAGCAACTCAGAGATTCTCGGAGCAATCAATGTGGTTGGGTTCTTAATTTTGAAATTGATTTCGATCCAATATATGACGCAAATAGTTTCTTTGATGGTTACCAGGTCACTAATATAAGTTGGTTAGAAAAGTGGAGGTCAGCCTTTAGGAGGTCCATTGTGAAATTAGAAAAGAATACCCTCACTCTACCATGTCCTCTCTGAACCATTTTGTGGCCTTGATAAAGTTATTCAATTTATGAATGGAACTTTCGAGACACTGTCAAGAAAATCGCGACTGATAGTTGTTATTATTTTCCTATGAAAAGCCTTTCATCAACATAGAAGATCTTCTACATTCCCCTCCTCTTCTACTTCATGGAAGCTTCTACAGTAAACATTGTATGGAATCCCCAGTCTTCTGGTGTGTCTTCTAATGAGACAGTGACCTGTTAGCACTCCTACTAGAGTTCTTAAGTCGTTTCGTTTTGAATTTCAATTAACGGCATGTGCGGCGGTTATTACATTTAGGCCACTTTTTTCTGCTTGTTGAGTAAGTTAGGCACTGTTTCCAGCCATATCTACGTCATATTTGTCGATTAAATATCTACAAGTGGCCAGAGGCAGTTATATCCACTCTTTATCGGTATTTAATTGTAATATGGTGCCTAACCTGGCTAGTTCCATCCGCCTTCAACTGCGTCCTGGAACGCATTGCAGGTTTGTTGTGAAATAGGGATGTAGTCCCATAGTCACTAATGTAACATGAGTTGATCTAACGAAATGATTTCAATGCCCAAAAAGCCGACATTAAACATCCAGTATCTCAAGTTTTGTTTCAAAGGAATGATGTGAGACCTAAGGATATATATGTATATACAAATATCTCCCTTCCGCTTTTTTGCTATTTATTCAGTGGTTTATAAAAAGTGTTACAGTGATCGCACTTAGTTCAAATGTGCGCCGTTTCTTTCGATAATCTGTTTCCATCTAGACGAAAACATCATAATACCCCCCACGTAGAAGTCCCCCTCTTTATATGCGAAGAACTCGGACAGCCACTTTTCACAAGCCTCTTTTGAGTCATACTTTACACCACCAAGGGCGTTCGCCATGGACAAGAACAGGTGGAAATCACTTGGCGCTATGTCCGGGCTATATAGTGAATGCGATAAAACCTGCATTCCGAGCTTCCGTAGCCTCTGACGAGTCATCAACGAAGTGTGTGGTCTGGCATTGTCCAGGTGGAACACTACACCCTTCCTGTTGGTCAATTCTGGACGCTTCTGGTCGATCGCCTGCTTCAAGCGGTCCAGTTGCTCGCAGTAGATGGTAGAATTAAGCATCTGGCCATATGGGTGCCGCTCATAGTGGATGATGCCCTTCCAATCCCACCAAACACAGCAAAACCTTCTTGGCCGTTAATCCCGGCTTGGCCACTGTTTGGGACGATTCACCGGCCTTCGACCACGACTGTTTTCGCTTGATATTGTCGTATGTGATCCAAACCTAATATTATATATTGAATTACTGGTATCGAACGCGACAAATATCTTAAAGTATATCCCAATGCTTATTAAACTATTAGCTAGAGAGCTCTATGGTGGATCCCAGCTTTTACTTCACACCACTTTCTGAGACCTGGCTGTAGAGTTCAGCTTATCGAAAACTTCCAACTCTTATGATAATGACCTTGAATTAGAAGATCGCGTGGAACCACATCTAGGTTATCTAACTTGAGTATCTAGTAACAAAATGTTTATGTTTAATGTAAATACATTAGAGTATACTCTGTACCAAAATATTTTTCCAAGTGTATTTCATTTTCCTCTACACACGACTAATTATTCACACTGCAATTGTCATGTGTACGGAAGCAGTGGAAGAGCGGCGCACACGTACAATGCGAGTCAGTGAAAGAAAAGGCGAAATTCTAAACGACATTTGACATATTCTGCTCATTACACACGCGTTCAGAGAAACAAAAACAAAAATAATAACAACAAAAAAAAGTTGAAATGCCAGACAATGGCAAACGATGGCTTGACAGCGGAGCGCGCGTGTGAGAAGCTGAAAGAGAGCGCGCCAGTGAATCTATGAATGTGAGTGCGTGTGTGTACGTGTCCTTTGTGTGTTATTTTTTGCCAGAAATCAAGCTAATAATAAACAAAAATAGCACAAAGCAAACGGTGAGGACAAAAAAGTCGCGTCGCAGTGAAAAAAGTGAAACGTAAATGATGAATGTGAATTCGAAGAGCGCTTGGTAGGACCGAGCTGAGAAGAGGGGTGAGTGCGTGTAACACAACAAGCTTAGGCGGGTATGAAAATACAGGCGCTTAACTATATGAATGACAGCGGGTTAGCAACAATAACAAAAGCGTTGTGGAAATTGTAACGGGAGAGGCAGGCTAACCGGAAGGCAGACTAGCAGGCTGGCCGTGGCAATCGGCGGTCGCACGTCTGCGCTAACGATGATTTTGCTTAAATAATGAAAAAAACTAAATTTCTCGGTTATTGTTGCATGAGTGGTGGAGAGCATCCTGATGCAGGCCGGCAATAGAAGCATGTGAGGAAAGGTGCTGAGTGCTCATTAAAAGTAAACCAGCGCAAGCAACCCCTAAACAGCTGTTGGTAAAGGCATGACATACTCACACCACACCCCTCAAACGTGCAACATCAAAGTTACAATGTTGCAAAATTAGAAATGGCAGGCCGCATATACAGCTAAGTTGTCATTGTGTCAAATGTGAAATGCCAACAACAAAAAACACGCGAAAAAGGGAGAAAGATGCGATTGCGATTGAAACGTTGCGTAATTATTGCGTTTGAATTGTCGTTAGGCTGTCAACACCCCGTTGTGCCGCACAGCGTTGCATGCCGCATGTTGCACGGCGTTGTTGTTAATCACGTTGTAAGCGAAGCGTGTGAGCCACAGCCCAAGCATCGCAGCGCTGGTGGTCATCACCGCTTTTTATATGACACACAGCAGGCAGGCCACACCGACGGCCTCAAGTGACATTACACAGCCGCAGGCGAGTCAGGCGGTGAAGGTGTTGCAACAAAAAAGTGTAATAAAATATGGGCGCCAGCAAGTGCCCGAGGCAGCCAGAGAACCTTCACACTGCCAACCATTAATGATGTGCGAATTTTTGGATAGTGCTGCTGCCCATTGCTACCCTTGTAATCAAGGTCCAGCCGTGGTAGTGCAGTCGGAAGTTGATCATTATTTTTATTTGGTATTTTTATGTTGCGGTTTTTAGCACCTCCGTTAATTTACGCCGCCAATATGAGTTATATGCGTGCCCTTACACAGAGTAACCCATGTATGGAAGTAAGAGCATATGTGTTGCCTCATACGCATATCCTGCGTCGCATCCTGTCGCAGCGTGAGTTAATCTTTTTTCGCACCATTTTATTTATTTGACGCGTCACAGCTGTCTGCTGCAACGGTATATGTTACACATAATAATAATTTATTTTATTTTTTGATATTTTTTTTGCGCCCTGCTTTCTTCGCAAAACTTCAATCAAACTTCACGACGGCATCTGAGTTGTGTAGATTTAACGTTGCTTAATGAGTTGCTGTGTGTGACAAGTTGTCCTCATTATGGTTGTACTCTATTTTACGTCACTTTCGACACAATTAATGATGGCAAGGAGTGGAGGTGGCACAATTAAATATGTAGTCTGCGAGCTGGTGATAGTTATAATGAAACTCCTCTCAGTGGGTGGTATAATTAGTGTGAGTTCTTGACAATGTCATAACTGTTAAACCATCATATGCCTGTTATAAGTAATAATTCGTGTAAGAATATTATAAGATTGATAGTTCAAGCTTGAAGCTCGGCAGGTCTGGCAACCTTCTCTTTGTGACGTGTTCTCTATGAGCTTCCAATGAAATACTTTTACTGAAGACTTTGCTATGTAGAGAATGTTTACACGTAATAACTCTGAATCCATGACTCACAGAGCACAGATCATTCACTCCAATCTGTCTTCTACGGCGTACTCAGTCATGAGCCGAAACATGAAGGCAATCTCTCAAGCAACAGATTTAGACTTAGATTTCAAAATCTAATTAGCTTTCTCTTAATACTTACCTATATACCTACTCACTAACTATGGGTGCTCTTGCAGTCTGTGGTGATACTTATAATGAAACCCCCCTCTGCGGGTGGTATAATTAGTGGGAGTTCTTGACAATGTCATAACTGTTAAACCTTCAGAAGCGTCTTATATGTAGTAATTCGTGTAAGAATATTATAAGATTGATAGCTCAAGCTTGTGGCTTACTTGAAGCTCGATAGATCTGTTCTTTTTTTATATTTGATGTGTCTTCTATGAGCCAATGACATGTTTTACTAGAGGCTTTACTATGTAGATTATGTTTACACGAAATAACTCTGAATCCATGACTCACAGAGCCCAGATCATTCACTCCAATCTGTCTTCTATGGCGATCTCAGTCATGAGCCGAGGTATGAAGTCAATCTCTCAAGCAACCTCAATCTCGTCTCAGATTTACACTTGGTTTTCAAAATCTACTTTGAATTCTCTTAAAGCCTACCTACCCAGTGACTCTGGGTTCTCTTGCAGTCTGTAGTTTGGTAAGATTTTTATTTCTCTCGTTTCTTTATTCGAAGATTTGAGATCGCATCTTTCTATAACGTGTATGTTTTGCTGGTTTCTAGATCAAGGCAGGAGTTATCCCACAAATGTGTTTAAAACACACAAATCCAGAGAGCGTTCCATGCTACAGGGAGAACTCTGTAGTCTATTGAATATAACCAACAACTCATAAGAGAGGAGAACAATTAGAGGTCTATAATATTGTACAGGCCCTCTCTAACATCAATTCCAGACGTATACCTTCTGGTTTGTACTTTGAGAGATTCATAAAAAGCGGTCTCAAAAATTAACTATAAATATTTCATTATAAATAACGCTCTTTCTAAGAGAAGACACTAATAAGAGATTGTTCCCACCTTTGTCTATTATAAGATTCACTCTAACCTCATTCATTTGCACTTATTAACTCCATTCTACTCCACCAATCGAATTTTCTGATCCACTTGAACTCTAATTGGAATTACACAAACCGATTAGCCAATGCCACTTGAGAGGGAGAGAGAACATCGCGCCAACAGGATTATAAAGGCGCTTCAATTATAACTCCACAACAAAAAAGAATGAGCAGCTACACACACGCCACTTGAAATCCTCGTTTAGGGATCAATAACTCAGGCATTGTTCGCTCCACACACCTACACAGCACAGACTAAAATCCTTTTGTCGACTTTCCACTTTATTGCAGCGGCTCAAAAGGCCACATTGAAAACCATATAACGGTGCAATACAAATCTGATTTATTGCATTGGAAAAAGGATTTTTTTTCAATTCGCGCCCATTTAACCGCAAAACGACATGAAAATTTCAAGTAAAGAGATTGAGTGAAAGAGAGGGAGAGAGAGAGTGAGTGATAGAGGCAGAGAAAAAGACATAGAGAGGGCATGAATGACAGAGCCGCGGTTCGACAACTTGTCAAATAGCTGCAAAACAATAGAGACTAGACAAGCCGCATGCCACTGTCGTCCCAATTGTCAATAAAATCCGTTAGAAGTATTTGCCGCTTGAACGGAGAGCGGGTGAATCGTGAATCTCAATAGGATTTGGTGTTTCTTTTTTGTTTTTGGTATTAGTGGCGATTTTCATCTTCTCTTTTCCATTACTTGCGGTTACTTTGGTGCGGATCCGCCAATATTGCTGCGGTTCGTCCAATTGCTTATATGGTTATAGCTGCGACCCCGCGCTTAGTTCGCTGACTATTCGTTGATTTGGGTGTATTAAATGCCAGCGGTTTGGATCGAATTGCTAGATAATCGATAAGTGGAAAGGATTTGTTTGGCGGTTTCCATATCATATGGACCACTTGACATCGCTTAGCGATTCGGTTGCTCGGTAATTCAGCGGCAATTAATTAAAAGTTTGTGTTGTG
The DNA here is from genome assembly GCA_031772095.1 of Zeugodacus tau. NCBI lineage: Eukaryota > Metazoa > Arthropoda > Insecta > Diptera > Tephritidae > Zeugodacus > Zeugodacus tau. The sequence goes on along the minus strand of CM062653.1, from coordinate 3,902,233 downwards.
GTTATGGCGTGCTGTTGTGAACTGCGAAGGGCTTTCAGATGTTATTGGACTTCTGGAACTTTGTGGTTGAGCTTTTGAAATTCGTCATTGAGAATACAGAGACTCAAGCTACGCGGGTGTCAAGGAGTTTCAGAGCATCTGCTTGGAGTAAGAGCTCGAATATTCAGTCAGAAGCACGAAGAAGAACTCAAATTCTTCAAAGATTTCGAAGTCTTCTACAAGGAGAAAGAAACTATAGGCAGACGGTCAGACAACTGAACACAATGGGGTCCTGATAGACACAGACAAATAAACTAGAGCCGGAGAGTCAGAGGCCTGAAAACAATGGGATCCTGATATACACGGATAAAGAAACTATAGGCGGATGCTCAGACAACTGAACACAATGGGATCCTGATGGACACTGATAACTAAACTAAAGCCGGAGGATCAGAGACCTGAAAACAATGGGATCCTAATAGACATGGCTAAAGAAACTATAGGCGGAGGGTCAGACAACTGAACAGAATGGGGACCTGATAGACACAGATAACTAAACTAGAGCCGGAGGGCTAGCCACAGCCTGAAGTCTTTGAAGAAGAAAATACTATTTACCGTAATGTAACCAGTTCAATCTATGTGTTGGGTATGGCTGAATCTATGAACTTCGAATTGATCCCCGGATTTAAAGTTCCGTCCAGCGGATGAAAGTTCCACATCATTTTGAATCAAGGATGGATGACTAACTGCAGTAGGTATATCATCATGTTATTTCTTATCTGCCCGAAAGAAAGCCCGTTAAGGATTTCAGTAACATTTCTGTCTTCAATATTTGTAACTAACATTTTCAGCCAAATCAGTCTCCCACCAAGTTCCCCTCTCTTCTCAAACTCTGCATAAATTTCATGCATTTAAATATTTTTTCTTCCATTAAAAGTTTTCTAAACAACTTTCCTCCGAACTCAGAAAGCTTCAAACTGCAAAACATTATAGAAATTTCTAAAAAAGTGTACACACATTAAAATACACTAATCAGCCAATAAAAATAATTTGCAAACGAAAAAGTTTCGGTGCTTAATTTGTTGCCGAAAACAGCGATTTCAAGTGGTTGCTTGTCTACAAAACCAAATGAGCACTCAAGTTACCTGCCACCACCGCCAACTCCAACTCCCACCAAAAGTCAAGTCAATTGGGTGGAACAATGGCATTAATAACGTGTATTCATATTTGCTGGTAAACATCGGTCTCCGGGGATCCACTCCACGGCGTACGCGTGCGGCAAACAAAACAAGCCTAACAAGCCCGCTGCGGCGCAACAATCTCCAGCGTAAATAAGTGCGGATGTTCATATGTATCTCCTTGGCGACTGGGACGCCCAAAAAGACGAGGTGAAACTTCTTTCTGCTTGAAGTTGGCTGCGCTGCACAGTGGAGTGGTCAATTTGCATGGCAATTCATTGCGAAAATTACCGCACTTCTCAACTCATTTACTTTTATGTGGGTGAAGTTGGTGGGGAAAGTATATTAAGCGAGCTTTTGCTTGTTATTGTTAAGAAACTCTACCTGCTTTCTTATTGTCTACTACTTGGTAACTTTTGTTGTCTTGTTTTACGCATTTCGGCGCAAGTGAAAGTTAAAAATGTTCCTTCGTATAATTTACCTTCGTCTAAATAGAAAATAAAAGAGAGCAAATAAAAATGTGGGTCTAAATTAGGTAACATTGAGATTTCTCTAATTGAAGGGTTCGGTTGTAGCTTTTTGGTTCACTCCCTTAGTTTTATGAAGAAGAGTGTTTCAAGTGAGTTCACAAGCGACTCAAAGAAATTTCTAATTTCAGTCGAATTGAGTACTGCTAGATACCTACTATGACGGAAATTATGCGAGACGGGTTTCGTACTCTGGAGCTTTGAATTTGATCGAACTAAACTCTTATTTTACAAACTTGTATGAAAATAGAATAGCCTCTCGCTATATGAGAGTGCTGGAGACCCCTCGCTATCTTAATGAGCTCTTCTTCACAGACTACTGTAGCTTTTAGATGTTCCTTAGAGCTTTTACTTATCGCTATCTTCAAGAACACTTCTGAAACTCTTTGTTTACATTAGATACTACTGAAGCTTTTAAAGGTCCCTGAGAGCTTTTACTACTCGCTATCTTCTTGACCTCTTCTGAAACTATTTGTTTGCATCACAGACTTCTAAAGCTTTTAGATCGTCCTAAGAGCTTTTACTAGCTATCTTCATGAATTTTTCTGAAACTCTTTGTTTGCATTGCAGATTTCTGTAGCGTTTAGAGGTCGCTTGGAGCTTTTAAGGTTTAATTTTTAAGGCTTGATCGGCATTTACACAAAATCACTCACTATTTCACACTCTAGAAAACTTAGTTAAAATCACTAGCCAAATATACTTAGTCTTAATTTTAGGTTTAAGAGAAAGATCTAACCTCAAAGCTTGCGGAGCTTTTATAAATGAACTTACATATGTATTCTTCAACTTTTTTGAATTTCCATCGAATTTTTTCCTTTTTTATCATCACAAATCCGTCTATTCACCTCAACCTTTAATTAAACGTCCAACCCTTCTGCATGTGGCATCAATGGAAACTCCTTTGAGCGAATAGAAACCCAATAAACTTTATTCAATTGAACACCTTTTCACATTGATGACGAATCAAGCCAAAGCCAAAGACACAAAACAAAAACAAAAAGAACATGAAATTGAGAGAAAAGGCGCTGACATTAAAACTAGTGAATTCAAACAACTTCACGCCGTACGACTAATGACAACCAGGATTACGCAGCCACCCGAAGAGCTGAGGTGCTTCAGCAGCTGTTGCGCACACACACGATGTGAAAACGTGAAGACGAGTCCAACACGTCGAAACAAAACAGCTGACAAAAGCGAAATAAAATTGAATGAAAAGACAAAAAAAAAAATCGTACGAATAAACACGAAATGGAGCTGAGTGACGAGCTGAGAGTTGGGTGCAAATTGCGCATTAGCATGATACTTGAACAGATGTCCTTGCATTTGAAATTCACAAAACTAAAAGCATTCTATGACTAACAGTGAGACACAGGGTGTCCGCAGGAACTATGTACATGTCAGTGGTAGCGAGCAGCACCAACTTGGAGACAGTGGTGGCAGCTGGGTAAGACGACGGACTCGTGCCGTGGTTGGGTTTGTACTTGTGTAGTTGCTATAAGTGGCGGTGACAGCAGCCAAATACTCGACCGAATGACTGAAATTCATAGAAAATACTGAAAATACTACTTGCTGCATAAGGCTGCGGACGCAGCGCAGAGTTCGGACTTTGGTTTATGAGTTGGAGCTCGGATTGGATTGAAACGTAATGAAGAGATGTGATTTTGTTTGGGTGGAATTACCTGCAGCCATTGTGGAAGTCTTATCTTAGCTGGATTCCCTCGAAAACTTTTTTTTTGAAATCGTGTATGTCATGTTTTTGGCGGACGTCGATGGAATTTACCACTTAATCCTATTTTTATAGAAAAGTTGCTACGCAGTTCGGGCTACGGAATTGGTATCAGTTAAGAATTGTAAATCGGTCCTAATACAGTAGTTTGAAGCATTGCCTCCATGAAAAGATCTAAAATTTGAGTAACCGTCCATGTTCCTAGAGGGAGAACTCGTATATATGCTAAGCTCTCGGTCTGAAATTTCGATCTGGCACCTTCTAAACTCTAGACTAATGGATCCGACATCCGAAAAGAAGATCCTATCGGTATCAGGACTTTATCCACTTCGATATTCCATACATTCCTGGGTCCTGTCCGTCATTATGTACTCAGCCTTAGTCCAAAGTGAGCTTAGTACCGCATGCAGCGCATATTATGCGGACATGCGGCATGGAAATTATTTACTGGTGGCAAGCATGGTTGTCATTTTTGTCACCCTCAGCATTGTGGTAGACGAGAGCGGCAAATCGGACTACAGAGCTCGAGATGATAGTGGTGATGAGACAAGATCTGACTGAGATGGTGGTTCACCAAGCGACATTAGAAGCTGTGGAACAGTAATCAGGAATGCATAGAATATGTGGCAGCCACTGAAATACTATCTAAGTCAGCGACTTGAGTGATTGACTGGCGCGCTGACTTCGCGGCGGTTTGGCTGCCGCTATGTCTGAATTCTAAGCGGATTCGTTAGCATGCGAATTGCAAAGTATTTGAACTTATGCTGATTTGTGCGTAGTAAGGCCACTGTTGGACTGGTAGACGTGGCAGAAGACCTAGTAGTCGTGGCAAGCACAGCTGTGGCAGCGCAACAGCCGGTGAAGTGGCAGCCAGCTTTGGACTTAACACTTTCGCCATGATGTTTGCCAAATCTTTTTCGGTTTTCCGAAATTGTTTTTGTTTTTTCTACAACAATGCTGTTGTTGTATATGCAAATCTCAAAGAGAGAAGAAGAAGAGTTGATGCCGCGTGCGTTTTCAATTTGTGGCGCTTTTAATTTCGAGACTCGTCAAAATACACAATGCGCACTAATACCCAGGTAGGTTTTATAAATACATTTATTTATAGGTGTGCGTGTGTGTGCCTGTTATCCTAACGGTATACTATCGATTACCAGCGCGCGCGGCACGTTTGCAATTTTTGCGGTGACTTTTTTAATGAAATTTCATTGAATGAAATTCGTGCGCACAATGAACGCCATGACAAAAAAAAACAACAAAAAATGCTGAAAAGAACCGCGCCGCCACAGAATATAGGCCGCATGAAGGGGTTGCGCTGATTGTTGCCACATATACAATGGTGGAAAAAACCTGACTGAAGTGGGTCGTTGATGCAAATCTGTGTGTGTGTGTGTGTTGTAATGAAAATTTGTCAGCAGCTTAAAGCGGTGACAACAACAACAACAATAAAAAGTTGCAACAACAACAACAACAAAATGTTGCAACAACAACAACAATTTCATATAACAGCAAAAACAACAAAAACATGTTGAAATAACAACAACAGCAAAGTTGCAACAACAACAACTTGCAACAACAACTTGCCACAACCATAAAAAAACTTGCCACAAAACGCGGCAGAATTCCCACATTCAACTCGAGTGGCAGGCGTTGCACGTATTCATCATGCCGCACACAGGTATTTACATACGCACACTTACACATATACGTTCACCAACACACACTCGCTTCACTCTCACCATACGAATACGCGCTTATTGTCAAACATGTCAAACCAATCGCAAATATTTGGTCGCATTAATTCATCACAATTGCAATCAGTCAAGCCGATCGATTGGCAGGACATGCCAGGACAAATGAATGCAAGCAACACACACACATACATATATATATACTGTGGCACATATGCGCCGTTGCATTGACTCACCCTTCTTAAAATTGTTTACGGTTTTTGTCAAATGCTGCTGCAAATTAAGTCAAGTTGAAAGATAAATTACCGACCGTTGAGAGAGCCGCAGCTCTTCAGTTGACACACGCACTCACACACACACATAGAGACACGCGTGCGTTTACATAGAATTAATTTGCGCAAACAAAAGTCTGTGGTGAAAAAAAAATTAAATAGAGCACACTTTTTATTCCAAAGAATGAAGGAAAAAATTAAAAAAAAGAATATAAAATCCAAATCCACATTTGTACGCAAACAATGCACGCAAATTGCATTCACATACGCACTGATTGTGCGTAGTCGAGTGTAATAAAGCGCGTGTGTGGCGGTTTTTTGTTGCATGGATTTGGCATTGCGTTTCATTGCTTTGTTGTCCAAGGCAACAAATTGCATTTGCAACAAAGTACGCAGATCGAGACCGCACCGTAAGCCGAGCTATATTTCACGCACTTGGCGGGGTGCCAATGATAGCAGATGGACGGAATTTAGGAGGAAGAAAGCAGTTTGACGTTTAAGACAAATTGAATAGGTCAAGGAGAGCAACAGAGAGAGAGGAGAGTCAAGAATTTTGGCTTTGATTTGGCAGCTGATTGACTGAGGTCTCTTATGAGCCTTTGAACAAACAGTTGATTCCAACGAGAAGTCTCTTCTTGTAAATGCCGAACTACCGAGGTATTTCCAGCAGGTTTTGAGCGTTTCTCCTACAGTTTGGGTGACAGCACACTCTTAAATTTATCATAAATAGGGTTAGGACCCATTTTCTGCTGAGCTCGAATATTGCGCCTAACTAGTCTTCTTCATTTTGAGGTAACAGCTTCTATTACATTCCATACTTTCAGTGGCGCACGCAGGAAAAAAATTTGGGGGGGTTTTAGGTAAAAAGACAATGTTTCATTATTTTATTCAGAAATTGAAGTCTAATCTTCTTTTAATTTGGGCCATAACATTTAAAATCTCTTCCTTCGTCACGTCCTCCGTTCAGGCGTGCTTCTCCAGTTTTATTTCTTAAATATGTTTTAAGCCTGCGAAGTGAGGAAAACGAGCGTTCACTTGAAGCGACAGATATAGGGATTATTGCTCCAATCTTTAAAAAATGCACTGTTTTGAAAATTTTTGCATCGCAACAATTCAACGCGTCTAAAAGTTTTGGATCTCTTTGTTTGATTTAACCAGTTCCTGAAAATATATTCAAAATTTTAGTTAGAAAATATAATCTGAAGAAAAGATTTTTAACCTTTTTCCACATTCTAAATTCAGCAACGAAATCATCGGGATCTTTCTACATCAGCGGTTAAGTTAAGACACTCAAGTATTTTTTGCAAATAGCATTATTTTTTTAAATTTAAATCTATTTCACAACAGTTTGCTCATGAACGAAAACTGAAAGTCATAATAAAATTTTTCAAATTTTTCCTGTATTATGATTAACAATAAACTCTAAAAAAATAATGGAAACCTTATTGGTGACTTTTCAATTCAGAACTAATTTTCAAAAGAAGTCCATTTTGGGCTCACAATTTCTTACATCTAAAAATCCAGTTCAGCAGCCACAGAGTTATAAGGCAAAGTCCAGTTTATATTTTTCTGTGTTTTTTAATTGGCCTACATTCCCACAACTTTTTAATACTATCCAGATACAATAGGTTTGTTTTTAGTTTAACATTTTCATAGTTCCAAAAAAATAATGACACACTAGCAACCTGATCATATATATTTCTCGAAGTATAAATTAAGTGTTGTATCAAAACGGCAACGCTGTTAGTGACTAATGTACGTCGGCAGAAAGATTGCTTTGAAAACAACAAATTACAATTTTTCAAATGACTATGTAGAATTAAATTCTATTATTTAAAAATTCAATTACTTTGGGGGGGGTTTTAACACCCCAAACAACCCCCCCCTCCATGCGTTCGCCCCTGCATACTTTACAGACCATATCCATTGGGACGACATGATCTCGGAAGCGTTCTTCATAATTTTTGAATCGCTGAACTCATGAAAGTCGTTCTGTAGTCATACCAAGGTCTTAAGGCGGGGGGGTGCATCAGATCTGTGATTTACTTTTATCAAGTGACATTATCGTTCTATTGAATATCGGACTCGAAACTACTGTTAAGAGTTATCTTTAGTTAAAATTCAAGACTGATATTGTTTTTAAATAAGGTCGAGGAATAGGATAGGGTAGAATAGAATAGGATAGGAGGGGAGAGGATAAGATAGGATGGGATAGGGTAGGGTAGGATAGGATAGAATAGGATAGGATAGGATAGGATAGGATAGGATAGGATAGGATAGGATAGGATAGGATAGGATAGGATAGGATAGGATAGTATAGGATAGGATAGGATAGGATAGGATCGGATAGAATGGGATCGGATAGAATGGGATAGGATAGGATAGGATAGGATAGGATAGCATAGGATAGGATTGGATTGGATTGGATTGGATTGGATAGGATAGGATAGGGTGGGATAGAATAGGAAAAGATAGGATAGGATAGGACAGCATAGGATAGGATTGAATAGGATCGGATGGGATAGGATAGGGTAGGATAGAATAGGAAAAGATAGGAGAGGATAGGAGAGGGTAAGATAGGATAGGATAGGATAGGATAGGATAGGATAGGATAAGATAGGATAGGATAGGATAGGATAGGATAGGATAGGATATGCTTATATATTTTTAAACAGGATAATAAATAAGGAATAAATTGTATAAAAATATAGAAGCTACTTTTTTGAAGTCGAGTATGTCCAATTTTTGGAGGATGACGACGATATTCTCCATATTATGGCCTTTTTACGGGAATATAGCTACGTAGAGTCCGTCCGATTAATCGGCTTTGAAAATGGTGTCAGTTAACGATTGGAAATCGGTCCAAATACAGATCTTTCAACGATGAAAGATTTTGTTTCCATGAAAAGATCCCAAATTTAAGTAAACGTCCATGTTCCAAGAGGGATAACTCCTTTAAATGCTAAGCTTTCGGTCTGAAATTTCCATCTGGCACCTTCTAAACTCCTGGTTAATGGACTCGAAATCTTAAAAGATGATTCTAGCGGTATCAGGATTATATCCAGTGTAGGAAAACTACTACTAATTTGAAACAGGATTTCAAATAAATTTTATAAGAATCTACGCTACTTAACCAATTATCGGTAGAAATGAGGTCTTAAAATAGGTGATTTCAGTTTCGGTACCTTGCTTTTAAAGTTTTCTAAGGGTAATGTGAGATAGAAAAAATCTTATTTTTTTTATTAACCAGACGACTTTTCACATAAAAGGAAAACAACAAATAGAACAACTTTCCAATAAATAAATTTGCCAAATTTTCACATTATCTACAAATGTGTGCTTGTGTTATGCCATATGTAAGTGTAAGCTTATGTGTCACGCCACATATGAGCATTCAATGCAAATGACGCTATTTACGCAAATTTTATTACCAAAATTTTTTTTTGTTGTCACTGCTGTTATTCCTTTCACTTTCTTATTTATTTCTCACTGGCGTATGAAGCAAAGCCAAGACATTTGAACCCTTTCGCTTGCCGAAAAGTGTTTTCTTTCTTTCCTTTTGGGCGAAAAAATTGCAAAATAAATGTGCGAAAATAGTCGAGAAAAGGCCAAGCGCAAGCGTTTGGTCACACATGGCGTTAAATGCCCCTGGGGATATGCTGCTGCATTTGGCTAAATGTATGCTAATCTCGCTGTCGTTACACGCTTTGTGTGACATACATGCGTACACATGTCTCTTGTGTGTTTTGAGATTTTCTAGGGCGCTGTGGGACTTTCAATTTCCGCACTAAATCAGGCAATTTTTGAAAAATATTTTTTTTTGTGCTTTTGTGAAGACACACAAGTCTGTGTTGTTGCTTTGTGTGTTTTATGCTTTTCTTTTTCTCGCTGTTTATTTGTGCGTGTTTTCTATTTTATTTAATAGCTTCCTTTGCTGCAAAACAATTCGCTTTTCACCCTTTTGTGCGCCTTCGAGCCATTATTTGTCACTTTTTGTCCATTTTGCGCACTTCTTCGACTGGAATATATGTATGTATGTATATAAGTACAGTTATATATATTTCTTATAGGCATTTGTGCGTCTTTATGGCAGCTTTGTTTGTATTTACGTTGCGCCATTGTCAATCGAAATTTCACGCCAGTATCTACGCTAAACGACCTCTCGCCTCAATAAGCAATCACCGAGATTGAACCTCACATCACATGGTTGGAAATTGGCAGCGGCTACTTAGACACATAGGCATAGGAATATTTTTAAATTTGTATATTTTTATACGAATACTGTTTCTTCATAATAAAGTTGGTTGTAAGCTCAGCGACCTGCGTAATAATCGTGTAGACATATCTTAGATTTTGAGCAGAGTTGCTTGATATTTGTATAAGCTGAGAAAGTAAGTATGACAACAAAAAAGAATCCATAACCACGTCACGTTCACTCACACGAAATATTTTTTAAATTTTTCTGAGTATTTTTAAACTGGATTTCAAGTGATTTACAAGGCTTTACAGCTATTAATAACAATTTTGGTTGAGATTACCTCGAAATTGTCGTCTGAAGGGGATACAAATACTTTTATGTACTAATTTTGAATTTTTGTATAATCATTTGGATCAACTATACTATAATGATAATTATCTAAGGCATTCAGTATGCCAATTGTCTGCCTGTTTAGTCTAATTTTGATATTTACTCTCTTCATTATTCGAACACCGTGAATACAGTGCTTCATTTATTGCCTCAAAAATTGGTTTGAAGATTATTAAGTCATTCATTAGCTCAGCAATGGTAGTGGCGTCCCATTATCTACTAGTTTATGGAAGTTGTATCTCTAATAGAGCTCGTTATACATATGCAGAAGCTCCTCTGGCTGTTCCTAAACACCGCTATCTCATTCCAAGCTTCACACAAGGCCTAGAAAATAAGTCTGATGCCAGAATAAACCTCTTCTTACCTCTTTTAGGAAAATATATAGTGTATTGAGGTTTCTGTATTGGTCCACTAACCCATTCTTTTAAGCCCCTTCTTCGAAAATCGATTACTAGATTTTAAGCTTCACACAAGACCCCAAAAATAAGTCAGATGTCTGAATAAACCTCTGCATACCTTTTAATAGGAAAATATATTATAGGAGGAATGTATCTATTCCGAGGCTGTTGCTTCCTATTCATTGGTTATTCGTTTATATGTGGTGGGTCCCAAACCCTACGCACAACCGCATAAGCGGGATTCGTCTTCTCACTTTAACTCGCTTCCAAACGGATGTATGTTGGCTACCCAGGGGATACTTGGTCTAAAACCGGAAGTCGTGAGCTGCTTGAGCCACATGCAAAAGAATCGTTCCTGGCCACTCCCAATTGAATGACAGTCAGAAACTTTCCTCACTTACGTGAACTTCCACATATGGTTACTATTTAAAATTGTGAAGTCCTCTCTCGACGAACAAAAACCAAACTCTACCTCATCATTCCCGTCCTACTTTATGGTGCAGAAGATGGGACGGACATAGGAGTTTTCGAGCGAAAGGTGTAGCGGAAGATTTAGGCTCCTCAGAACATTGACAACGACGATTACCGCAGACTATGGAACGATGAGCTGTACGAAAACCGCTGGTGGCAGCCGAGTAAGAGGGAGACCTCCACTCCGTTGGAAGGACCAGGTGGAGAAGGTCCTACCTTCACTTGGTATAACCAATTGGCGCCAAAATGCCAAAGCGAGGATTAAATGGCGCGCTGTTGTGGACTTGGCGCGTAAACGGTGTCAAAGTCGGTCAAGAAGTAGAAGCAAATGTATTGTCGTAGATAATGGATCAACTAGCTTAGGGAATTTGTACCTCTAATAGAGCTATACACATGAAGAAGTTCCACTAACTTTCCTTAGTTGGCTTACGTCATTTTATGCCTCACGTTAAAAAGTCTTATGGATGGAAGGCATTCTCCCTCTTATTGAAGAGAGTATGAAATTGTAGGGATTCATCTATTGGTTCATCATTGATCCATTCTTCGGCATCTCTTCATAAAAAATCGATTAGTTGATTATAACGCTTAACCCACACCGGATTAGTCAAAAATGTCTTTGACTAATAAGACACAAAAACGTATTTTGCTCTAACTCACCCAAGCGGGCATGCGTTTTTGTATCGTCTTGTTTGGTGTGAGTTGTCGCATATGAAGCTATGGGATGTTGTCGTATCAGACAAGCAAATACGTCTGGACTAATCCGGTTGTAAATTCATACGTCATACAATCTTATAGAGTACTCTGACCAATTCAAGAGTGTTTCCTCATACCATATTCTATAAACGTAGTTGCAGCCTTTGAATTATGAGTAAATCTGCGATCGTTGTTGTTGTTTGAAATTATAATTTATAGCTTAGAAGATAATGTATATATCTTCAAAATGTGGTCAACCGCTAGATGGCGCAGTTAAGATTATGGTATTTGGATTTTGAAGTAAAGCAACAAAATATTTAAGCGATAGATGTCGCGCTCATCTATTTTAAAGTTCCCATGTCTATGAAGAGTAGCCAAACCAAATTTTTCCTTTATGCAGAGTTTTATGATTCTAAGTGAAAGTTCTCCATGAACACCCTCAAAGTTTTCCATTTATTTATACCCTCAGTCAATTATAAAATAAAAATCTTCCAACAAAAGAGTCTAAAAATTAATTTCAATCCAAAATATTTAATTTAATTATCCACATTGCTGTCAAACCCCAACTCCAGAACCTGCCACACCAGCTTACAAACCACAAATCACCATTGAATAGCATATTTTCAACTTGCCATCGACGTCACCTGCCCTTAACCTACTCACACGGCAACTTGCCTTCGTTAAGCATGGAAAAACCCCGTTGTTGCACGTGCACGAGAGAGCGCCAAAAATGTTTTTTTTTTGCTTAGCGGCAAATTAAAAATTCAAACAATGTGTTGATGCTTCACACCGAACACGGACGAACACAACAACAACACGAAGCGTCAACTAAGTACGCTCATGCATATGTATGGATAACTTTAGTTGCTTGCCACACCCGCGTAACAACAACAACAACAACGTTTTTTGTCTAATGCGCGTACATAAGCATAATTAATATGCGAAAATACAACAAAAGCGCAAAATGCTGCCTAACAAGCGGCCACAACCAACTCCACTTAGAGTACCACATAACGGTACTCACACACACATACAAACATGCATACGTCCGCGCATATGTTGATGTGAAGAAATGTTTTGTAAAGCAACAACAGCAACTCTTCTACTACTGTCTGTCTGCTGCTGATTTGGCTGTTAGTTGGTTGGCTGGCGGGCTTTAGTAGCGTTATATGAAAGGGGGTTGGGTGTGGGGTTTGGCAGTACTTTTTGAAAGCCGATTTGCATGTTTTTGTTGCTTTGCTTTGCGCTTTGTTTGTCCAGCGAAAAAGGTTACATTTGCAGCTTCATTATCACAGCTTCCGCGTCATCATCATTTCCTGTAGCAGAACCCTCTTTTATTTTATTATTATGAATATCACTATAAAACTTTGCATAATTCATTCATTCATTCTAGCTCGTCCCATTCATGCGGCAGTGGTGAGCTTACCTACACACATATTTGCATTACTAAATATATTCATTCACATGCGATTTTTGTGTGCTCTTTTTATGTGGACTTATATGTAGACGGATGAAATAATAAGTTTGTATGTACCTTTGCTGTCGGAGTTCACTAAAAATCTAACAAAAGCCTCTACCCTCCATATTGTATCTTAATATAATCATTTGGAGGTAGAGGGGGGTATGGAATTTAGAGGCTACAAAGTCCCCGGTCGTCTGAAAATTCGGTGGGTCGTGTGTTGAATCACAGTTTAGAGGGTCTAATGTGAAAACAGTAAACTTCGACCAAGACATTTAGTCAACAAGTCTCTTATTACTTAGAGTCTTCTCTTAAAACTCCGGTAACTATTCAGACGCGACTTAAAACTAGTAAAAGCCTCTGTTCTTCTGGGATTCTGACCACTTCTTCTTCTTTTACTTTATCATTGTCACGAATTTAATGCAGTTTTGGCCAAGTCCATCTTAGTAAACTTATCTAATCTAAGCATATTTCTTCTCTCATTGACCTTTTTAATACCTAAATCATTCTGTTAGCAGTTATTATACCAAAGCTGGGAGAAAAATCCCATCTAGCTCAGATATAATACCATTTGATTTACTTTGGACGGTAGAACTGAAAGTTTTCTTTACTAACTTACAGAATATCCTACGATGTTACACTATCACCTCGTTAGAATTATTGAACGAACAATTTTGGTAAACCTGATATTGTGACAGACATTACACCAATATTTCGCCTAATACACTTACTAGATAATCAGAACCCCTCAAAGACTATTGTAATGTCTCGCCTCACTTAAAAGGATTAAATCATAAGATTGCTGAGAATTTAAAAGTAATTTATATAAGGAATGAAATAGTGTGTATGGTATATCAAATAAGAATATGGTTACTAAGAAAGAGAGGGAGATAACAAGTGAGACAAATGGAGAAACAGAGAGCTAGAGATGGGGTAGATATACGGATAGAGATAAAGATAAAGGTAATGATCAATCAGTTAGAGATAGAGATGTAGATAAATCAGGTTGAGATGGAGATTGAGATAAAGGCCAATCAGGTAGAGATAGATATAGAGATAGAGATAATGGTGGAGGTAGAGGTAGAGGTAGAGGTAGAGATAGAGATAGAGATAGAGATAGAGATAGAGATAGAGATAGAGATAGAGATAGAGATAGAGATAGAGATAGAGATAGAGATAGAGATAGAGATAGAGATAGAGATAGAGATAGAGATAGAGATAGAGATAGAGATAGAGATAGAGATAGAGATAGAGATAGAGATAGAGATAGAGATAGAGATAGAGATAGAGATAGAGATAGAGATAGAGATAGAGATAGAGATAGAGATAGAGATAGAAATTGAGATTGATTGAGATAGAAATAGAAATTGAGATAGAAATAGAGATTGAGATTGAGGTTGAGATAGAGATAGAAATTGAGTTAAATGTAGATAAGGAGTTATTGAAAACAGTGGATCGTATGAAATACATTAAATATTTAATATAGAAGCAAAGTAAAATATACCTCGCCCCCTTTGAAGAAAAATTTAGTCACACCAGTGTTAACATACTATTGGTCTTCATCAGCGCGCGCTTATGCCGTTACAAATTTATGCATATGTGTATGATGAATGGCGATGAAAAGCACACGGAAAATAGTTTAATTGCAGTGAGATTAACATATTTTCACTGCCAAGAGATGGCAGCGCTATTTATGAACACATACATACATATAAACAAGCATAAACGCATACTCTTACAGGCTAAACATACATTTAAACTACTGAGAAGAAGAGCTTTTGCTACTAATGTGGTTCCATATTTAATACTAAGAGAAATATGGGACTTCAAATATTTAAAAAAATATATTTTTTTAAATAATAATTATATTTTTTATTAATATATTTTTGCAACAAAAATTCGGAAAAAACAATTTTTTAATAATAATTTTATTGAAATGAAAAAAAAATTATAAAAAAATATTTAATTTTTTTAAGCAATTTTCCACTAAATATTTTTTCTTCCGCACCTCTCTTCCACCGCAGGTAAAACACGTCATTTTACGGTGAACGGTTTTAATACGCATGCACAGCAGCAGCAACAGCAACAACAACAAGCACAACAATTGCAAAGCCAGAGTGACGTGCGTAATATTTATAATAATCCTTATACGCCACCAACAGCACCGACTACAACGCTGAGCCAACAACAACAGCAGCAGCAGCAGACACATCGTTTACAGCAACAACAACAGCAACAATTGTTGTATAAGTCCATTGCAAGCGGTGTTGTTGGTAATAGTGGTGCAAATCAATACGATTACCCACCAACTGCCGCCAGTGAACATCAGCATCAGCTGCAACAGCAGCAACAACAACAACAATTGCAACAACATCAGCAGCAGCTACAGCTACAGCAACAACAACAATTGAGTAACGTCTTAGAAGCAGACAATAACACCTTCACCGGTCATAATAAAGGTAGGACAGACTCAAATATATATATTTACAATTTATATAGTTTGGGGAAAATTTTGCTGATTAAGGGTTATATTGAAAGAATTATATATTTTGAATACTCATATTGTACTGATATTTTTTTATAAAATAATCTGGAGTAGAGCTTCTTTATATACTTTGATTTAAAAATTTAACGGTTCTGAAAGGGTCTGTTGTAAGTTCCATGGTTTCCTGGACCTCTAGTCTTCAGATTTTACTTTGGAAGTCGCAATAGTCAAGCAGAAGACACCTAGATAGCGATAAAAAACGGGGACCCTTCTGAAGAAAGATCCCTCAGTCCGAAATTTCACAACTGAAGTCAATGAGTTTCATTCTATGACTTTATATTTGTCTAAAGAACGGTGTAACACAACTTTCTATCAAATCTTATACATTACATTACCATACCTAGGCGTCTTCATTAGGATTAGGATTTGAAACTGAAAGTATCTCATATTCCTGTGAGATATTTTCGCTCTCAATGGAATGCGACAGATATTAATAGAGAGTCTCAAGAATGAAGACATATTGAGAGAAAGTACCAGGAACCATATTTAAAGAATACAACATTTGAAGACGCCACCTAAAACGGACTCTCACATAATCCCTATCATTGGGTTCATTTACTCTAATCAGTTTTCTTCACAAACTCAGTAGAAGCTACGAGTTTATTGAAGCCCAATATACTTCCGCCTCACCGCCCCGACTAAGCTCTCTGGATAAACGCCAAATCACACCCTTAATTTTATGTATTTTTTTTCGAAACTCGAGTCTCCGAATTTCTACTTAACTGCACAATTTCAGCCCAAAGACCAGCCAGCTCATCTCACCCAACCCAAAAGCTGATGGACAGCAATAAAAAGCCAACATTCGACATATTCTCCGTATTTTCTTACCCTCGGACACCATTCGTTGCACCATTTTGGGCGTGTCGAATTTTGTGAGCGCTGTTCGTACGCTGGCTGGGCTCTAATCAATTGATTGCGTTTTCATGCGTATTGTTTAAATTGCGCGACAACAACAACAACAATAACACAGACACTCACATATGTGTACAACAAATCTAAAGTCCAGTGGACACTAAACGCAAATTACAAATCCCTCATGCCTTCAACTTGCCCCCGATTCAGCTGTACATACATATATATAAATAGGCATTTCCTTTGTGCATACAATTTAACTGTTATTTACTCAGAGATGCATGTGTGTTTGTTTGTGTTTGTGTCGCAACTTTACAGTGCAGATTTCCGGCGAGATTCTCAATTAGGATAATCTTAAATGGCAATGTAAATATTGGCAATAGGAGAATTCGTTCCGGGCCGGCCATTCGACGACTGTGACATGTGAAAATTAACGGCGACGGCGGTGCAAAAACAAATACAGACACATACCATTGACTATTGGTGACCACCCACAATTTATGGTCGAGCAATTTTAAGCGGCTCCGCAGTTCATTTGCTCCCCCAAAACAATTGAGTTTATTAGTGTGCGCTTTGCAGTACTCCCTTCCCTTCCCCCTCATTTAGTTGCTTTGAAATATGTCTGTCTGGCTTTTGACCCACAGCCTATACATTTATTAAACGCAGTGCTTGAGTGAGTGAGAGTGTGTGCTTTTCGGCATAAGGGACTCTGTCACCAGCCTGTTATCTCTGTTTATTTGCATTGCGTATTTTATATTTAGAAAATTCAAACAATTGTGTCTTCTTGCCACCTCTCAGCGTTCTTTTTGCAAATTTTGCGCATTTATGGAAGATTCTTTACTTATCGAACTCTGTCTGGCTTGTATGTCTATTAAGCTGAAATATTTTTGTTGGTTATAAATACATCTTCGCTCTTTCCAAATATCTTTTATTGTTCTCTATGGATATGAGAGAATCTTGACTTGATTCGACTTTTTTGGTTTAAGCTATCGGTATTGAATTTCATATATCAGCCAGAAATCATTTATTCCACAGTTCTACACTGCTCTCATTTATTTTAGTCCTTAGTGACCGTTATCTTTAGGTGATTCTAGATTTAATCCAATTAACATCAAGATCTCGAGACTACTTTAATGACTCTGACGGATCCTTATTTGAGAACTTGTGTTACAAGAGTTCTCCAACAGTGTATCTTTTAAGCTCTGAGTGTCGCCTCCAAATCATGTGACTGTCATACTTGTAATTCTTCTCTTCACTCTTTCACATTTATTACCTCTACTTTCTCATGTCCGAAATAGATACGACAGTCCTTACTCTGATCAATATAATAGTACGAAGTTCCTGTAATTTACATTCAAGACGATATATTTTCGATCAACGAAGGAGAGTTTATTAAAATAATATATATTTCGAATTCATTATCTGGTCAAAGTGGGCTTTGTTGTATACATAATCCATTTTGAGGTGCGTAAAGATAGATAGTGGTCTTAGATCAAAACAGCAACCAAATAAAATGTGAGTTGTTGAAACGGTTACCTAAACATCGGGTATGTACGGACAAGCAAAAATCAATTGTGATCGAAGCAGCTAGAAGGAGGCCCAGGAAGCAAGCTGTATCGACAGGGTGGGACCAAAGGGAAAGTGTATTTAAAATCCAACCGCATTTTGAGGAGGAGAGTTAGGGTCGTGCGAGGACTCTTTACATACAGGCCATAGGTTGGGTATGTTGAAGTTCAGTCTGGATAAGTTGGAGTTTAATCTCCTATAGTATCAAGATTTGCGCGAGAGTCACTCAAGTTTTGCGTGGAAACTCGAGCTCGGTGTCTCCCATAGGTGATAATTCCATGGCAGCCGGTTCGGTGATATTGTCACAGATTTCATTTGGTCAAGGACAGTCCTTTCGGTGATCCGAACTTAATAGGATCGGTATCGATTTATAACTATAAATCGATAAAATGTCGGCAATATCACTCAGAGAAATATATACCTGAGTCCACGTGAGTTTGTTAATAAATATGAGTCGAGAGTTGAGGCCAACATGCTTTAGCTTCGTCGTAATTGGTCACATCTCTACAGTATGTGGGAACATTCTTCAGTATGAAGTTCTAAATTAGGAATAAATCGTGATCTTTTATTTTCAAGATCCAGCATTGAGAAAAGCGTCAGTTGAAAATATGATTTTTGATGAAAAAGTTATAGGCCATAACTACATCTTCGAAATGAGTCGCTCGAAATAAAAAAAACGCTTGCTAATCCATAATTTGTGCATAGGGTTTGTCAACCTCAACTTCAAGCTCAACCGGTTAATGGACACAGTCTTCAGGTGAATATTTTGGTAGCAGATTGCCTATTCTTTCCAAATTTTGACTTGAAGAAACATCTATTATATTATTTACTTTCTTTGCTTACTAGTTTCATACATGATCCTCGAAGCTTTCGAAGCTTTTGTATTCCATCATGACTAGAGTCGAGGAAATTGCGCAGAATATGGACCCCTTCTTCCATAGATGAAGAAGCTGTCTGCACATAAGAAGAATGAGGTTCATATGGATCTAGTATTATAAACAAACCTCGAGCGATCCATATAACTTCGCGGAGACAATCCTCTTTCAGCTCTTCGCAAAGGGTCTGCATGAATTTTAAGCTATAACACTTAAAGTAAGAACAACAACATAGAGACAACGAGCAACAGCCTTTTCATAAACGCCAAAAATTAACACGAACTCATAAACACACACACATTCGAACTCACAGATCGTGCCTCCCACTCAACATGCAAGGAGCATAAGACATGCGATTTTATGATGTGTCATTTGAACTGTTGCGCCTGGCGAGAACACAGAGAAATCACAATCGGTTGTTGTTGCTGCTGTTGTTGCAATGCATTAAATATAAGTTAGTGTTTGTGTGCTGGCATAACCGTTATCTTGGTTGGCTCGAGCAAGGAGGCGTGCGACGAACATAAAAAATCAGCGTAACTTTCGCTTGCAACAGCGCCTAGGCGGCATAATCCAGTTGCCAACGCGCACACACTCGTACTTGCCACTTAACTCCGCTGTGCCGTTGCCACTGTGCGCCAGCTGGCAGCCTGGCTGTCGTTGTCTGCTCACTTGCAACAAGCGATTTGTTGCACGCCGCAAGGATAATCACACTTTTAATCGTGATTTAAGTTTATTGCAAGCAAAGTCTCGCCTTGCCAGTGGCAGACAGCCGTTGTGACTGCCTGCCTCTCTTGTTGCAAGAAGATGCGCTGCCTATTTTTGTTGTTTTTTTCTCACTGTGTTGCATGTGTTTGTGCAACATTTTGTTTCCGTTTGCTTGTCCTCCTCTTGGTGTCTGTAGCTTTTAAACCTCTTCCGCTGGCGCTTGTTGCATGTGGCACGCCAGGCTCCTTATTATTTTTGTTGCTTGTTAAACTGTTTGCAGCTGGCTTTTGTATACAGTTTATACTTGGCTCCTTGCTTCCTGCCGTCTCCTCCGTTGTTTTCGTATTTATGTTGAAATTTTTATTTCACTGTTGCTCCGCAGCGTCTTCAAAGTCACCATCAGCAGCGCGTCGTCATCATCAACGCTGCCACCACACACACACAGCTGGCTGCCACAATGGAGCAATTGCACTTGGCCACACATTTTATAGTCAACCACTGTGCCACTTCGTCTCGCCTTCACCAGCTGTCTGCGCGGCACATTGCCGTCCCCCAGCGGTGTGATTTGTTGTTAATGCCGCTGTCGGTTGGCTACTTGACTGCCACGCTGTCTTGCAACATGTTTTCTTCTTCTTCTTTTTCTTCTTCTTTTTGCTTCTAAGCTATGTTGATTGCCGTTGTTAGTCTGGCGCTAGCGCTCCTTTCCACCTGTGCGCTCCATATATTTGCCGCTTTTATTTCTGCGCCGTTGACCACTTTCATCATCATCCTTGGCGGTGCTTCCTTTTATGGCTGCCGTTTTTATTTTTTACTTCTCCGACGCTAAACTATGTCAAGTATGGCAAATTATGGCGTTGGCTCTACTTTCTTGGCGCAAAAAATATAGGTATATCTTACTAAGCCTTCTTCTCTCAACCTTCTCCAGTTGCATTATGATTTAGAGTTTAATTTAATTTGTTATCAAAGCTGCCCATATTTCAGTCTCACTGCGCTGTTGAGGTTATGGTGAAAATAATTAATTTCGCTAAGTGAGTTGGTTGTTTTTATTGTTGTTGGAAGGTGTTTTTGTAATTTGTTGCTATGATATTTATACCATAAAGCCGTTATATTTGACAGAACGTGTATAAATTACTTTTACAGACCGTCTTCTATTCACCATTTCTCTACTCGCTACGTGAGATTAAGAACATTGTAATTATACCAGTTGAAAACAACAACAAAATTGTCTAGTTCAATTCATTACAAAGTATTTTGTAGTTACCTCATAAGAAATCTCTCCTATATCTATTACATTATACCAGTTTTAATGATTTATACCAGTTCGTTGTTCGATTCGCTACTCGCTATATATATAATGCATCATTAAAGTGGCATAAACTCTTACTATAATCTATCTATACTTCATTCTAGCAAATGATCTAATTTATACCAGTTGGCTGTTCGATTCGCTTCTTGATATATTTTCTGTATCATCAAAATGGTATAATCGCTTAATCTACTGTACTTACACTCCATTCTGGCAAATTCTGTACTTTTTGCCAGTTGTTTGGTCGATTCACTATTCGCCAAAAATTAAAATTACTTTAATGACTTATACCAGTTCGTTGTTCGATTCGCTACTCGCTATACTTTATACATCATCAAAATTATACAATCATTACCTGTACTTACACCTCATTCTGGCAAATTTTGAGCTTATTACTAGCTTTATACCAGTTGTTCGTTCAATTCAATAGTCCTATATTTTATATATCAAAATGGTATAATCGCTTATTATAGAGTACTTTCACTTCATTTTGACAAATGTTGTAATTTATACCAGTTTGTTGTTCGATTCACTAGACGCCAAGGTTCCAAACTTTTAAGATTTATACCAGTTGGTTGTTCGGTTCGCTATTCTTTATACATCATCAAAATGGTATAATCGTTTATTATACAATACTTTCACTTCATTTTGACAAATGTTGTAATTTATACCAGTTGATTGTTCGGTTCGATACTCGCTATACTTTATACATCATCAAAATGGTATAATCGTTTATTATACAGTACTTGTACTTCATTTTGACAAATGTTGTAATTTATACCAGTTGTTCGTTCACTAGACGATTTACTAGTCGTCAACTGTTAAGATTTATACCAGTTTGATTTTTCGTTTCGGTGCTCGCTATATTTGAATCCTAATTAAAGTGGTATAATCGCTTATTATACAGTACGTTCACTTCATTTTGATAAATGTTGTAATTTATACCAGTTGATTGTTCGGTTCGATTCTCGCTATACTTTATACATTAATAAAGTTGTATAATCGTTTATTATACAGTACTTGTACTTCAATTTGACAAATTTTGTCATTTATACCAGTTGTTCGTTCACTAGGCGATTTACTAGTCGTCTACTGTTAAGATTTATACCAGTTTGATTTTTCGATTCAGTGCTCGCTATATTTGAATCCTAATTAAAGTGGTATAATCGCTTATTATACAGTACTTTCACTTCAGTTTGATAAATGTTGTAATTTATACCAGTTTTTCGTTATATTCATTAGTCGCCAAAGTGCTAAAAAACATTAAATTATACCAGTGTGAAGTGATTTATACCAGTTGGTTGTTCGATTCGCTACTCGCTATACTTTATACATCATCAAAATGGTATAATCGTTTATTATACAATACTTTCACTTCATTTTGACAAATGTTGTAATTTATACCAGTTGGTTGTTCGATTCGTTACTCGCTATACTTTATACATCAACAAAATAGTATAATCGCTTATTAATCAGTACTTTCACTTCAGTTTGAGAAATGTTGTAATTTATATCATTTCTTCGTTCGTTTCACTAGTCGTCAATTGTTAAGATTTATACAAGTTGGTTGTTAGATTCGCTACTCGCTATATTTGAATCCTAATTAAAGTGGTATAATCACTTACTATACTCTACTATAAGTAGACAATTCTGATAATCTCCCAAAATTATACCAGTTGTTCGTTCGATTCGCTACTCGCTAAAGTAGCAAGCAAGAACTCAAACCTAGTGATTTCAGAATCTGTGGTTGTGGTATGAGCCGCCTCTGTAATCTAATTGCACATCAAGAAAACCTCATTTGGTACCATTATACCAGTTTTGAGAGGAACCAAAATGGATAGATTATACTCAGTTGATTCAGTTCGTTCAAGCGATGATTGGGAAAGTTCTTTATGAGACATGGACTTATCATTAAGATCTGAGAAATCAAAGTCCAAAAAAAGGATTTCTACAGAACAGTGAGTGCCCTTCTTCAAGAGCTAAAAATATAACACATGTACCTATTTATATAATAATCAATCGAATAACTGCTAATTGAATCACTTATTTAGTATTTCGTAGAAGTTATGTAGACATTTGTAGAAGAAATGACCATTCTCATTATTCTCTCCTTGAGTGACATCAAAAGACATTTCGAAGAAAATTATCACAGCTGGCCTGCTGTTCACTTGCTAAGCAGTACATAATCTTCTCTGACATTTGAAAAGTTCTAAAGAACTTTCTTTTGGTTGGATTGGGCGCAGCAAAAGGGTCAATAATATGTCCGACAAATGCAATGATGATAATACAACTAAAGCGGATTACTTATCACATATTTTGACATAAGTTCGGTTGACTGAGAGAAAATAAATCACTGGAAACTTTGCCAGCAAATAAATTGATGGACAAACTCGATGCTAGGCGAGCGGTACAACAAATACAGAAATGAAGCAGGTGCAGGGAGTGAGAAGGGTTGTGGATTGGATGTGAGCACACAGAAATAAATATTTTTGGACATTAAAATTAAGTTTGAGTCAATATTTAAAAATTTGCTCAAATTAATTCGCACTGTGTATCTACGGTGAGTTAGAATTCAAGCGTCCCACTTTCATTGCTTAGCGTAATCCATCTGACCGATGGGTCAGCTGTGATAAGTCAATGTATTTGGGTTTGTTTATCTACTCTGCACTGGCCAAGTCGCATTGTTTTCCTACGCTCGTATTTATTTTTATGTGCAATAATTGTTGTTGTTGCAATGACTTTATTAGTTGCTTTTGTTGTAATTTTAGTCAATCGCACATATTTACACAACCTGTCTGCTTCATCGCTTGAGCCTTTTGTTGCGCCTAACAACAAAAACACTCATACATACAAATGAAAATCTTCAAATCTATCCAGTTTCATGCTTCACTTGTCGGCTCAATAGCATAATTTTAGGGGTTGCCCTTTTTGCGAAGCACTTTTGTACCCTTTCCTCGGTCTTTCGGACTTGCACTGCCCGCTCGCAATAACCACTAGCTCTTGTTGTCCATTTAAGGGCGAAAACAATTGTCGGCTCGGCCAGCTCTTTAACTGGACATATGGATGGTCGGCGCTTTTATTTATTTTTACTTATTTCTACACTTGCCAGGCGGTAAGGGTTGCCTGACTGCTATTTGTTCAACTTATATTACGCTTGCATTAAACCGTTAGAGGGCTAATGCCTTGCTTTGCCTGCCTGCTTTTAGATTTGCTTAAGCTTTTGTTTTTATTTGCTGTCCATTCAAGGATATTCAATCAATCCTTTATAGGCAAATAATGCATAATGATTTGCGCCCATTTCAACACGGTCTGTATATATGTAAATATTATTTGTAGTCCTAACCAGTGTCGGGTGACCCTCTCTTCTTAAATTGCACTTCCTGCTTATCGCCTGGCTTAAACTTTGAACATTTGTCTAAATTTTAATGTGATTAACTGCTGTCAAAATTGTATTCAAGGATTTATACAGATCAATAAATGCGAGTTTGTAATTTTTCGATAATCTCTGCAAGTTTTTGCTAAAATTTCGAATTTTATTGCCTTTAAATTCCATTCGTTCTCCTCAAATCAAATTTTCTTTATATAGAATATAATTTTTAAGAACCCTTTCAATCAAATCAACTTAAAATATGTTCACATTTTAGTTTAACAATGTCTCTATTGGGTGTTCCACAAGTTCAGTAAGGTTTAGAACTCATTTATAATGGAGTATTATTTACTTTCTTTATTTTAACTATTGCGACATGTTCAGAATCCTTGTCTAAACCCAAAATTACTTGTATATCGATTCATAATATCCTGTTATATATACTTTGTTGGTGTTCCACAAGTTCAATAATTATTTCTTAAGTTTACTGACGTGTATACTTATAAAGGACATCTCTCTATTCAGATCACTTAAAATTCGGCATACAATTCTCTTAGAAATCCATTAAAAGTGGTGTTCCACATGTTCATAATGTTAATTTTAATACTCACAAAAGCAGGAAGCTATTGAGGCTTTAAATTTACTTAATTACAACGACTGACTGACTTCAAAGCTTAAATTATATTGGGTGTTCCACAAGTTCAATAAGGTTTAGAACTCATAAATATATATGTATTATTTACATTCTTTATTTAAACTATTGCGACATGCTCAGAATTCTTGTCTGAACCCCAAATCACTTGTATTTCGATTCACAATATCCTGATATATGTTTTTGTTTGGTGTTCCACAAGTTCAATAATTATTTCTTAAGTTTACTGACTTGTTAACTTATGGTAGTTGTCTAAGACTTCAGATCTCTTAAAATTCGGCATACAATTCTCTTAGAACTCCGTTAAAATTGGTGTTCCACAAGTCCATATTTTTAATTTCAACACACAGAAAAGCAGGAAGCCTTCGAGTCTTTTCATTTACTTAATTATAATGACTGACTGAACTCAAAACTTAAATTATTTTTCATTGATAACTTAAATTTAAGATTTTAAAGCATCCTCTTTCTTCAAAGTACGACAAATTTGCCAAAAAATTATCCAAAAAGCAGCATGACAAAATGGTCTGACGCTGTGGTCAAGTGCCTCACAGTCACAGGGAGACAGTAGAAAATCTGTAACCAAAAACTTAACCAGCTTATTGTTGTTGTTGCTCGAAAGTGACATCTGACCCAGTTAGCGAAAGCAGTGAAGAAAGTGAAATAATAAAAAAGAAATCAAAAAATTTGTGACTGCTGTGCTGCTGCAGATAATCCAAGCCAGCCACAATGCAGAGGATGATGAAGCTGGCAATACGAAATGAGCAACCAGGGAGCCACTTGCTTGACCAAAATAAAGCAGCAACAACAATATCAACAACAATGACAACAACTTCTTCCAAAGAGGCTGAAGTAAAGCAAGTATGTGTAGGTGGCAAAGGGTTGGAGTAAGCGGAAGCAAAAAGAGCACCGAGCGCCGACTTGTGTACGGGTGAAAGTTGTAGACAGTGCCAAATTAAATTTAACACCATGTATAAATAATAAAATGACAAAATTTTGCTATTAGCAACAACAAGCAAGCATACATATGCAATGTCATGCATAAGCGCCTTGTGATATGCAACACTTGCTGCACATAAACAAGTAAAATCCTTTGGCTGCTCGCTTTTTGTTGCTTGTTTGTGTTGGTGTTTGTCTGTGTTGCTTTGCAGCTGGCTTTATCACTGCATTGCAATATTTTTGCAATAATTCATAATTTATTGCGCAAAACGACAAGCAGCAGGCACTCTGGTCACACACATTCGAATGACACGAGCAAATTTCTATATATGAAATATATATCTGAAGCATACATATTGCCACTTGACCGACTTAAAAGTGAATGTTGGCCAGTTTATCGCATTGTTGCATGCAAAATGGTCAGCAAGTTTTGCTTTTGTTTTTTCTTTCTTTACACCATTTTATTTTTATTCACTTGTGCTTGTTGGTGCTACGCTCTTCCCACGCTTGAGCATTCGAACGCTTGTCTGACACTTGAAAATCGTTGTATACAACCGACAGTTTTGGCACATTATTGGCAAAAAGCGTTACATTTTGGTGTCGAATATATTATAATGCTAACCTCATTGTAATCCAACGGCTTGAGATATTTTATTTTAAGTAGAACATATAATACTGCATATGTTTGAAATCAATTGCTTATTTAAATTTTGGTTATTCTGAAGCATTTTATTATTTTTTTATTTTTTTTACATACAGCATTTTTGATTAGCCAAATCCCATTAAAACATTACTTTACAAATATTCATTACTTTGTAATTTTAATTTTTTGATTATATAATGCATAATTGTATTTTATTATATTAATAATACAAATACCATTACATTAACTTTTATAAACAATTATTTTGCAAATCACCGCGGTGTTTTTGTATGAAAGTAATTAAACTGTAATTAAATTTCTAATCAATACCTGGCATTACAATGCATTACATTTACTTTGATTAAATTACTATAACTTATAGTATGTTAAATACATTTAAACTAATTTTAATTACAATACCATTACTCATAGTTACATTAACAATACAAATGCAATTAGAATAGCTTTTAAATACAGCTGTTTGGCAAATAATTGGAGTATTATTATAACAATGTAATTAAACTGTAATTAAATTACTTTTCCAGTCATTACCTGGCATTACAATACATTACATTATCTTTCATTCCAATATTATAACTTACTGAAAGTCAAAAATCTTTAAATTACTTGTAATTACAGTACGATTACTCAAAATTACATTACCAGTACTTCGCATTAAATATACTTAAATACATTTCTTTGAATTTAAATACAATTATTAGCAAATCCCTGCAGTGTTACTTAATCACAGTAATTAAACTGTAATTAAATTCCTTTAATAATCATTACCTAACATTATAATGCAATATATTTACTTTAATTGCAAGACTATAACTTGCGGAACGTTAAATACATTTACATTACTAGTAATTACAGTACCATTACTCATATTTCATTACCAAAAATTGTAATTACAGTACTGTTACTCATAATTACATTACCAAAAATTGTAATTAAGTGCACTAGATTACATTTATTTGCATTCAAATATAATTATTTTGCAAATCGCTGCAGTGTTGTTATATCAGAGTAATTAAACTGTAATCATAAAGTATTGTAATGGAATAAAATTACCGTTATTATTTCAATCCGACTATACTCAACTGCAAGAAACTCTATCGTAACACATCATTACCATAATAAAATAGCATTACTTAGCATTACAATGCATTATAGTGCATTACAATACTTTGCATTACCATAAAGTTACTCAAATTACATTAAAGCAATTTCACTTAATCAATTTCATATCCAATTGTATGTATGTCTATCTACATTTATTTAAATTTCTTTTTATTACATTACATTTTATAAGATTCAATTTCGATTACACTTCAATATTTTCTACGCCTCTCATGTATTCTTTTCACACCGCCGTAAAATGTCCACACCTCACACCTCATAAAATCACCGCAATCAACACTGCGCCTTCGAGAAGTTCAAAATCTTATTTAAAAGTGCATATTCAAGTGCTCTCCAATTTTATTAGAAATTTTAATAAATACTCTACACAGTCAATAGAGCAGACAAGTGAACCTAACCGCATGACCGATGAAGTGTGCAACTTTTCTCAAGCACACACTTAAGGCAAATTGAGTGTGTACTCAAAGTAATATTCTGGTTGCATAATACAATGACATTTTGGCTGGCTATTTGACCACTTACAATAAAAATAAAATAAATTATAAAAAAAAATAATTTAACAAATATTTTTAAGAAATCACTATGAAGTCAACCACTTGCCTTAGCGAAGCAGAACCTTGAGTCCAAATTGTTAGCGCCTGGTATTATGCTTTTAGGAATGTTTATCAAAGTCTCATTGCATTCTTGTAAGTTTTTCTTTCGAAACTTTTAGCAAAGTTTCCTTTATGCACTTGGAAAACAACTCCTTCCTTGTCTCTCCGCGGCTCAAAACAACCTGCCGCCTATTTACGCCAATCTAATGTGCATTCACTTCCGTTTCGTCTAAAAAAATGCTTTCCTGCCTGACTTTTAACGGCGGCTCTTTTTGGTAATTCACTTTGAATCAAAATTTATTGCATTTTTATTGAGCCGCCATTTATTGGCAATTTGCAATTGTTGCCAGCGACTCACGCTGTCGCTCAACGGCGACTTGTTTGCCGCTTTAAAGTAAACCAAGAGACTTGGCGACGTCAGTGAGATGTGAGGTTAATGGAAAGAAGATAGAGAAGAGAAGAAAATATTGATGTTGCAAGTCGTTTATGTTATTTTTTTTCGACTGAGAAACAGTTTTTGAGCGGTATATGCTTTAAAAGTGCTTGCCCCCAAAAATCAACTATGTGAGTGCATAGGGATTTGTTGAAATCTCTGTTACCCTCGAGATCGCTTGTTAATATAGAGAGGTAAATGAAAACAGGGGACGAAGACTTCATTTTAGCTCTTGGAACCCGGTTCTGGCCATTCCCGGAGCTGAAGAGGCCTTTGAGTGCCATCTGGACTAAAGGAGTCTCCACACCATAGGCAATTCCCGGAGCTGAAGAGGCCTTTGAGTGCCATCTGGACTGAAGGAGTCTCCACACCATAGGCAATTCCCGGAGCTGAAGAGGCCTTTGAGTGCCATCTGGACTGAAGGAGTCTCCACACCATAGGCAATTCCCGGAGCTGAAGAGGCCTTTGAGTGCCATCTGGACTAAAGGAGTCTCCACACCATAGGCAATTCCCGGAGCTGAAGAGGCCTTTGAGTGCCATCTGGACTGAAGGAGTATCCATACCATAGGCAATCCGGATTGGAATGAAGTACATTGATGATTCTTCATACCAAGATATAGTCTCGAGATCTCACGATGGTGTTTCGGAGTACGTTCTTCAACCAACTAAGTTCCAAATTAGCCAGATTATTCTGAAAAAGCTCCTGGATCCATAAGCAATTGAGGTAGGGTTCACCGCTTCGGATGATAAGACTTTGAATTGTAGCTGAAGTTTGAGGTATGGCTGGTAATAGAACCCATTTTATATGTATTTGTTTATCTTATATGTTGGAACTCGGACGTATGGGACCCTAATGGAACTCATACATCTATCAGCACTTCGCCTGGATGTCTCAGACACATACATACTCACTCGAGTCACATACCTCCACAAATTAATGAAATCTAAAATCCCCAAGTCTCACCTGTGGATAATTCAAGGCGCTGGCAGCTGCCACCGATGCTCTCTTGGACAATTTAGGACACAGCCATCTAACGCCTTACTAATTTACGTTCGTACTCCTCTTAACACCGAACCGAGTGCAAGGAAAAACGCTAACAAGCATGTAGTAAAGCAAATAAAAGACAAACGGGACAGTTGAGAGAAGGAAGCAGAGGTGAGCGGCGACTTATAAGCAATGGGTCACATGAGCCTGTAGACAGACAGACAGAGGTTGGGGACGACAAATGGGCAGAGCAATTTAATGAGGTGCCATTTATAAAACGTGAACAAACGAATGGTGTGAGTGCAAAGCTGTTATTGTTGTTGTAACAAATACAAGCGAGCATTAGAGAAAGTCAAAGCAGCGCTACAAAATGTGCGAATGAAAGTAAAATAAAGATATGTGCATTTGCGAGTGTGTGCGTGTGAGCATATGTGGCCCATGCGCCTTTTAACTGCCAAAGGTTAGCATATCCAAAGGCGCGCACGCCAGCTCGTGTGCTCTCCAACTGTGCTGCTGCGTGTATCTATGTTTCTCTGGCACACATACGCATAGCTACGCACACTCGCATCTTTCTGAACACATTCAACCGTACGCCACTTGCAAATGCGTTGGCGAGATTCATGCAATAAGTGGCGTTGGCCATAAAAATGGCTTAAAATGATCATCATAAACGTTGAGTGAGCAAATATTGCAATAAAAATAAATGACTGAAGGACGTCGTAAAATATTTATACGTGATGTTGTGCTGGCTGCTGGAGCGACTGAGATGTTAGGGGTACTTTCATGCTGTTTGGTTGTAGAAGGCAAGAGGAGAGATGGTAGGTGAGGTAGGAGGTGAAAGTTGAGGTGGAAGCAGAGGTGCGAGAGACTGCAATTTGCTAGCTAGAAGTAATAGTGTGGGTTAAACTGTTGTAAGCTAGAAGCAAATATGTGTGCATCAAGTCAGGCTGTTATGTTTTTTTTACGGAGGAGCACCCTAAGGTAGCAAAGTTGTAGTTAGTCAAGCGGTCAAGCGCTCATAAAACGCTGCAAGTTCTTATTTGTAGTTGAATATATTTGTAAGTAGTTGTAAGATACTTGTGCAACACGCATTTACTGCAAACCGAGGATTTCTATGAGTTTGAGGAGGCTGAAATTATTGCTTTTGCGCCTAAAAATATGCAAGCTTGCTGCTTCTTAATGATTGAATCATATAAAATTATATAAATATCCGTTAGAGAAACGTTCCGTGAGATTAATGTTCTTTGGGGGGATGGTACTCTTCTCTCTACTCTCTATGGTGAAAACGACACCATGGATACGCCAGTCGGCGGAAGATCTGTGACGACGAATACCGATCTAATTGTGGAAAACATCGAGTTAGATCGGCATGTGGCATCTAGTGACATAGCCGATCTAATTGTGGAAACATCGAGTTAGATCGGCATGTGGCATCTAGTGACATAGCCCAGGAGATGTCTGTTAGACACCAAACCCTTTTAAACCATCTGCAGAACGCTGGATACACTAAACATCTTGATGTTTGGGTGCCGCCGATGATTTGACGTAAAAAAAAACCTTCTGGACCAAATCAACCCCTGCGATATGCTGCTGAAACGGAACGAACTCGACCCATTTTTGAAGCGGGTGGTGACTGGCGACGAAAAATTGATAACATACGACAATATCAAGCAAAAACGGTCGTGTTCGAAGGCCGTTGAATCGTCCCAAACAGTAGTCAAGCCGGAATTGACGGCCAGGAAGGTTTTGCTGTGTGTTTGGTGGGATTGAAAGGGCATTATCTACTATGAGCTGCTCCCATACGGCCAGACGCTTAATTCTACCATATACTGCGAACAACTTGAAGCAGGCGATCGATCAGAAGCGTCCAGAATTAGCCAACAGGAAAGGTGTAGTGTTCCAGCAGCACAACGTCAGACCACACACTTCGTTGATGACTCGTCAGAAGTTACGGGAGCTCGGATGGGAGATTCTATCGCATCCACCATATAGCCCGGACATAGCGCCAAGTGATTACCAACTGTTCCTGTCCATGGCGAACGCCCTCGTTAGTGTAAAGTTGAACTCAAAAGAGGCTTGTGAAAAGTGGCTGTCCGAGTTCTTCGCAAATAAGGCTTCTCAAAATAGTAGATTTTCTTTCCTAGGCTTATGTACTTGGCAAGTAAAATCATCATTTTGATAGTAAAATCATATCAAGGACCAATTGACCGGAATTCTGTGCCAACATTAGCAAATCCCATAAATTTTTCAGAAACATAAATCTCAAATTTTTTTATTTTTATTTTTTTTTAATTCAAATAAAATTTTTTTCCCATCAAAATAACACCCTATATTACTATTATAGTAGTGTATTAACATAAAATCCATTTTGAAGCTATTAATTAATAAATTTTAAGCCCATACGGGTACGCAGTGATATACACTTATTACATCTCTCTCATATCCTTTTCAAAATGCTATAAAAAAAACTTCCAAAATTTTTTTAAAAAGAAAATCAAAATATTTTTAAAATTTTATTTAAAAAAATATCTAATGATATATCTAACCAAACTTTGCCACTAAATATGTCATATATGTACATATATCACCTCCCGAAAGTTCACCTAACTGCCAACGATTTGAAATTCCACAAATGCTTAAGCTTTTCTAAACGCAAGCACTTCATTTTAAAAGCTCCTAAAACTGTTCCCTATGCTATTGCCATTTGCAGGCATTTGTGTTTGCATAAATTACAGCAGATGCCAATACAGGCATGCAACACATGCGCACCTACAAAATCCTCAGGGATAAATTCCCTACAGCGCTGCTGGTGCGAACTGCAGAGCAATGTTGTTCTGCAGAAGGCTAACAATGTGCGCTGCTTCAGCACTGCAGTGCTGCTAAATTCCAGCACAATTCAAGCTAAGTGCAATAGCAGTAGTGAACAGCGAGAGTGTGGTTGTGGCTGCAACCCCTGTTAGGCGGTGAGCGTAAAGAATGAAGATAGTAGTGAGAGTAAGTGAGCGTGTTTGAAGGGTAGCGCGGAGCGTGAGAGCCAGTAACGTTTCGTTAAGTTTATCTGCAGTTTATGATTTTAAAGTTAACAGTTTTAACGCTTAACAGTACTTTTAAAGTGCTGTTATAGCAGTTATGTTAGGTTGATTTAACAGAAATGTTAGTGATAGGGGTTGTTTTGGTACTGAATGTATGTTAAATGAGGGGTAGTTAATGTTTCGTTAAGTTTCTTGACTCTTTGCTGTTAAAGTAGGGGTAAGTGATGTTAATAGCAGAAAGGAAAATGTGAGATGCCTTAAGGATATCAGTGTATAGTAGCAGTTAACTAGTTCTTCTCTGTTGAAAGCATGTTTATGAAGAATATTAGGTGGCATATTCTTAATAGAAATATTTCATATTTTCTTTACCCTGTTATAGTTCATCTGCTATTTCTAAGTAGCTGAGCAATACGTTAAAATGATGAGACAATATTTTAGTTAACAGTTTAGTTTACAGTATCAGTATTATCTAGTCAATTATCTTTGCTAAAATTTCCCCTTCTTCTACAGTAAGTAAATGTTATTACAAAAGTGCTTAAGGAACAACATTCTCTTAAGGAATTATTTAGATTTGTTTGCCCAAAAAGACTTTTAGAGACATATTTTATAAAAAACTCATTCAAAGAAGCAATTACTACCACTGTTTACCACTGAGGCAATTTTAACAGAAAGCTTTCAAACTGACTGAAAAAATCGAGACTTTGTAATGCGACGCCTAAAAAATAATAATAAACGATTTTAATTTTGTAATAAGAGACTCTTACATTCTGCATTAGTAATAAAAATTTTAAAAAGCTCTAAAGCTCAAATAAAAGCTTTCAGAACTCCTTTAAGGCATGATGGTTAGCAGCATTAAAGCCATTTGACGAAAACTTACCAATTTTAGGTGCTTTTACAGCCACTAAAAGCTTTTAAGCGCCTTTGCGCCTAAATGTATGCTACTCAATGTTAGTGGAACTCAGTTTTCTGCTAATGTAACGGTATTTTTATTATGAAATCTGCAGTTGCAGATAATTCAGCTCTCCATTTTGGTGTATTTACAGTGAAAACTATAATTTTACTGCACTTTCGTTAACTGTTAATGTAATCAACGGGAGCTTTTTAGGAATTTTTTGAATAGCGTAATGAGTGGATAGTTTATACATTTTACTGTTATGTGTTCCTAGTGTATTTGCTTCTACCATTGTATAGGCTTGTTACATTGATGATTCTTACATTGTACCGAGTTTGTATTAGCTTCACATTAACGGTCTGAATATTTGAAGTATACAATTTGGATGCTGTTATATCAATCAGTTGTTTCTTGTCAATATTTTTCTAGTTCTTGTAATATTTTTGAGTTATATGACTGCTTTTTCGCCAAATCTCAAATCAAACTTTCAAGAGCCATATGTTTTAGGTGGAAACTTGAAATTTAAGGTCAATATTTAGACATCCTTTACGATAATTTCGCTTTCAGAGACTATGAGGTTTACATTACTAACTAATAAAACGGTTTTCGATACTCGATGGGTTGAATTTGCATATAGACCTTTGATATTTACGCTATATTGTACAACCGAGAACGTCTGGTTTTTTAAATATATATTCTTCAAACTACTAATTTTGATAACAATAAAATTTGGAAAAAACCCTCACAAGTCCCAAAATCAACGCATTTCTGGCAGTAAGCTCACTGTTTTTTAAAATCAAAGCCTACATTTCAGCGCGCAGCGTAACTAGAGTGTGCCGAGCGCAACGCTATTAAAATGCTGCCGCAACTGCAAATAATGAGAGGCACCAAAGAGACTTTAGACTATACTTAGCAGAGCCTATTGCTGCGCGAATTGAGACTTCCGTGTTCTCGATTGTACGAAATTGTGATACAGCTATGTCGAATAACACGACGATAATGGCGATGACGACGCCGACAGACGACAAACGAGCATAACGAAGACGACCCGGCTAACGAGCGTTGAGGCGGCGAACAGCCAACAGCGAACAGTGAACGGCAAATGGCAACAGCAACAGCTGCAATAATCGGCTGCTTAACTGCAGTTGGCAGCACTGCGCGCTGCACAGCAACACTAATACACACACACACACATGCACACTAACGAGGGACATTTTGGCTGCCATTAACGTTACTTTTACGGCCGCAGCGCTGTTGGCAGCGCCACCGCTGTGCGCTTCGTTCGTCGCTTGCATTGCCCATTTGCCCATTTGGCATTTGGCGAAAGGCTTTACGGCTGTGGCCAAAACCCGATGCACGAAGCGCAACAAGGAGCTGTGAGCCATAGAGGCTGACACAGCCGACGACACTCTGTTGCTGCGTTCGGTTTGTTTTTGGCCTGCAAAAAGCATTTTCGCATTCGTTTATTTACCTTCGCGCACGGCGCGTATTTGTTGCGTTTCACAGTTATACTTTTGCTATAGTTGTTGTTGTAGTTGTTGTAGCAAATGTTTTATGTTGCCGTTGCCGTTTGCCGTTTTTCAGTGCGTTCGCATTTTATTTGAAATGTTCGCCGGCGTCGTCGCATCGTGTTGGCGCATCCTTTACACCGTTAAACGCTAAGCACGAAAAAAGGTAACGGGAATTGCCGCGCGTGTGTTTGCACAAAAGTTTACTCAACATTTGTTTGTTGCTTACCTACACTTGTCTGTGCTCCGGCTGTTGCTGTTGCTCTAGCGGCCACCGGCCATTGCCGCCTTGGCGCCCAACGCTGTCGCTGCTGCTGCGCCGTTGACTGCCGTCGCTGCCGCGGTCGCTGCTGCTTGTTCTTCTTCTTCCTGTGCTGCTTCTTCTACTTCAGCTGGCAATATTGTGTGTGGCGCTACTACGCTCGCTCTACCCTACCAAAAGCAATCAAGTTACACAAGCCAAACAACAAGCCAGCCAGCCAGTGAGCCGACTCGGTCGCTTGCATACTTTTAGGCGCAAATGCAGTACAATGCCGTGTGTGTATGCGTGAGCAAGCGTGTTGAGCGTGACGTCGCGTCAAGTATTTTAGCTGTGAAAATGACGAACGTGTGCGATTTCGTATAAAAAAATTTTTCGGAATAAAAAAAAATTTATAAAAAAAACTTTTTGGTAAAAAAATATGTTGAAAAACCTGTTGAGATTTTGTTGTTGTAAAAAACTATAAAAAAATTTGTTGTGCGTACTTTACAGTGCCTGTGTGTGTGTTTGTATTGTTTTTGCGTGCCTGCAATCTGCGCGTTTGTGCCACATGCCGCATGTGGCAGCCTAACAGCTGTGCCAGTCACCGCAGGCGTTAACTGTCCTTATGTTTAGCGGTTTTTTTTGGTTTTTTTGTCGGTTTGGTTTTTGTTTAACGTGGAGACTTTATCAGCGATAATTATATTGTTGAAAAATATCAGAATTTTGTTTAGTAGAGTGCTAGTTAAATTTAATAAAATTTAAAATTAATAAAATTAAAATTTTTTTAATAAATTATTTTAATAAAATTTAAATTTTAAATTTTTAAATTTTTTGAAGCTTTCTCATATGATTTTCAAGAGCAGAGTTTGATTGAAAATTTTACTGCAAATTTTATTTTATTGTAAAAATTACCTTTAGACTAAGACTAGAAAAACCTATAATTTCAAGATAAATCTAGGATTTTGAAGTATTTTACAAAATCCAAATACAAAGCAACAAATCCTCACTGGGAAAGATGTATTCTAAAGGTTACTCATACGACCTGTGACACTTTGAATGTTGTAGTTATTGACTACTTAATGTGTTCATGTTGTTGTTTTGGACCCTTTTTGCACTTCCTAATCTCAATTTAATTATGGAAAAAGGTACTTCTTTCTCCATTAATATTTGAGTTAAAGAATCTTTTGAGAAAATATGAAAAAGTTTTCAATTGTTGAGATAAAATTACTATTTATATATTATACTGAATTTATAATTATTGGATTAGGAAATAATTATTGTATTAGGAAATAAATCTTTCATTCTGCAGTTGTGAATCGATAATTATGTCAAAATTCCTTAAATCTCATTCAATTATCGTCCAGGTTCAAGATTTTTCACATGAGAAAATAAGACTTTTCTTGTCCGTTGTGATTTTTGTGTATGATTTACCAGAGTTTAGTACTCAGTGAAATCGAAGTCTCAACTACTTTCCATTTAAGAACATATGGTCAACAGCAGATCTTACCGCTTCATTATCAAAAGTACTAGACGAATATCAGTGATACAAGAAGTGAAGAAAAATGAGTTCTGAAATACACGTAGTTCTTACTGACGCTCGATAAAAGAAAATGTAGGAACCAGGTCGTCATACTCACTGATCACAGTTTTGTAAGAGATTTCGTTAGTGAAACCACACTTGAAATTCGCATCAAGCGCAGGATGACTACTTCACATTGACTACGTGATGGCACTCCATCTGGCACCGCAAAGGACCAAAATCGGTCTATGTGTGGCTCGCTGTCTGCCAGATTAACCTAACCTAGCCAGAAGTTTGTAATTCGCGGCAAATGAAAAAAATTAAAAATTATCTATCAAAAAATTTCAGAAAATTGCATTTTCATGAGTTGAATTACATACAGCATACTTTTAGGCATAATTTCGTTCGATCAGTGGAAAGCATCTGCACTTCTCATATGGTTTATTGTTTATTATTTATATATGACAGATAATAAAATACCCACATTTTCACTTGAAATGATCACTAAGTCTTTCGGTTAAGTTATTCTTGAATGAAAATCTCGTCAAATAGATCAATACACTTTTTTATCATGCTGATATGGAAATTGTTGTAGAAAATTATTTTGAATTTTTTAATTGATTCAAAAAATTATTAATTGGATTCAAAAAATATTTAGTGCTTTCTACAATATATGTAAGTTATCAGGCCCGTTGTTTTTCAAAAGTTGAGGTTATGTGAATCAAGTAAAACATATGATTTTGGCCATCGAAACTTCACTAATAATTTTTTAAGAGCTTTTTAAAGTCTTCTCTTGCTTATATTTCCTAGCTTGAATCATTTCATAGCAATAATTGCAATTTAATTCCACTCTTCGCTACCCTATACTCAGAGTGCTTCTCACTAAATTATACAAATTATAACAAATTTTAACTAAAGCCAAGCTTCAAATGAAACATTTCCTTACATTGCCTCCAAAAGTTGCAAGCAAACCAATAATATAGAGTATAACTCATTAACACAACCGTAGAGCTCAAGCTGCATTAGTAATAAGTATCAATATGCATTAAGTGTAGTCGAGGGTGCATAAAGGCTGCTGCTTGCAGTAAATTAATTTGTAAATATAAATCTCTCATATTTATATGACTTGCGGTAAATTGGAGTTATAAATATCAATAAATGTGCATATAAATGAGCACTAAGTTGACGCTACACACAACTGTAAGCCAAATTTGTATGCATAAAATTGCTCAAATTCTGTTGAACAGCAGATTACTCATACGCCCCGGTGTGCTTTGCCATTAAGCAGGTGTTAAAATGCTTTTGACACACTGAAATTAATAAAATGCAAATGTGTGTGGCAAATAATGAACTCTAAGTGCATGCGGCGTATTAAATTTTGAGCAAAAATAATAAAAACAACAACAATATGTGAGAGTACCCGCAGCGATTTTCAATTGAATTAAAATAAAGCAAAGTCAATACTGGAAATTAATAGAAAAATGCAAATATCAACAACAAAATTAGTCAAATAAAAACAGCAATAAAAAGTAGAATGAAAAATTAAAATAAATATATAAAGTAAAAAATAAATAAAAATAAGTGGCAACGCTTAGACAGCAAAATTGTAACAACTAACCAGCTGCTACAATACACAGATATAAAGATAAACAACAACAGCATTAGCGCTAATAAAATATAAATACAAAAGGTAAAACAACACGGCAACCACACACACAACCAAACACTTGCCACTGCCACGCCCACCAAAGGAGGCAAAGCGTAACTGCAGCGCCTTTGAGTGCCTGCAGCAACTGCATGTCAGCAGCATAGCAAGTGAAAACAATGCTGGTGAACTAGAAAATAAAAGCAACAACAACAAATGTGGCAATAACAACAACAATAGTAGCAATAGCAACAACAATTGCTAAAGTGACGACAACAACAACAAATAGTAGCAACAACAACAACAAAAGTGGCAACAACAACAGCTTGTGTGTGATTGCAGTGGCAATTTTAGTTTGCAACGGCATTTGGTCAACAAATTCTCGTAGAGCAACACCTAGCAGCAACAACAACAACTCAAAACAACAATAGCAACGAAATTTTGCTACCAACTAGACGACGGCAACGACTTAGTTAGCTGATAAACTGCCATGCAGCAAGCCAAACTGCATGTTGTTGTTGTTGTTGTTCTACATGTGTAGTCTGTATCTATATGGTTACAGGGCAACAACAGCGTCGCCGATAAAGTTTTAAGCTGTACGATTTGTTTGATTGTTGCTACGGTAGCTCGACTATCGCTTCTCCATTGTAGCTTGTGGTGGTGCTGCAACTAACGGCATACGAAATTGTGCAACAACAACACACGCACATCCGTATATATTATTGCCCGACTCATTGCAACAACATTGTTGTTGTTGTTGCGTGTGCAGCTTGTTGACGTACATTGTCGCCAGCGGCCACTAGCCTTTACCACTCGCTACCCCTCCACTCTCTCTCTTCTCACTCTTCACCTTCTACACTTTTTATCGACACCGACCGAAAATAGACTGTGCACAACAACTTTAACTGTCAATTGCTGGCATCAACAGCAAGCAACAACAACACGCACAATAGTGGCATATATCAACGAAATCAGCGTTGTTTGGCAAAAATAGTGACAACAGCAACAATAAGCAGTTACAACAAACAATTCACTGTAACGACGAAAACAGGAAACTCTCGTACTCACTTGTCGGTGCTCACATGTGCGTTTGCGTGTGTTTGGCAATTAAATGCCTTCATGCGGGATAAATGTACCATGAAATTGATTGTCCAAAAGGTGAGTACATTCCTCTGTGCTTATTTTTGAATACTCATGTAACTGTTTTGGCTCGTGTATAATTATTTGCTGCTGCTTGTAAAGTAGGCCGGCCAATGAACCGTGGTTGTTTCGTCATAGAGGCGAAGCACCTCTGCTAAAGTGTCTCATATCAAGTACTGGAAACTACTCTTCACTAAATTTTAGTAGATTAGAGCGTACTGATTCCTGTGGAAGTCTAATGAGTTTTATTTTACTTGAATTTGGTACTCTTCGTTGTTAATCCTGTTGGTTGTGATAGCTTTCAGTGATTATGATAAATTTTGATATTGAAATTTTTTCTTTTATTATATAATTAAGTATTCAGTTTCTATTATTGTCTGAAGGTAAAACACTCATTTGCATTTATATTTTCGATAGAAGAACTTATATTCTACTGCTTTTGAGCAAGTTAATAGGATTATTTTTCTTTAACTAACCTAGTAGATTCAGGTCGCTTTGTCGAATCCTAATACCTAATCAAGCGCGGATTCTGGCTTCATTGTCTACGTGTGTTTTCCCTCTGCGGAACAG
Source organism: Zeugodacus tau (assembly GCA_031772095.1). Taxonomy (NCBI): domain Eukaryota; kingdom Metazoa; phylum Arthropoda; class Insecta; order Diptera; family Tephritidae; genus Zeugodacus; species Zeugodacus tau. The sequence goes on along the minus strand of CM062653.1, from coordinate 3,862,103 downwards.
CCTTACAACCTAATTTAACCTATCATAAAGCTCAATTCAAAATTCTAGTATGCGTAATTTATATTTTAGGGGTTACATGGGGTTTGTCGAGTAAAAAAAGGCCCATTGTTCAATTTTTTGTAAAAAAAAAATATTTATTTAATTCAAATTTTTTTTCTATCTTATAGCTACATATTTAAAGAATAATTTCTGAAATTTTCAAAACTAAAAAAAATTAAAACTCTTCCATTGTGACGTCTTTTCCGGTGACCCCTCGGAAATTTAAGGAATAATTTCGTGAAATTTTCAAAACCAAAACAACAATTAACTGCTGACATTGTGATCATCCAAAATGAAAAAAAAACAAAATTTGTGTTTTAGGTAAGACCATAAACTCGTGTTTGAACGAAGGAAAGACAAAAAAGCTAAAAATTGGTATTTTGGCAGACATTTTTCCAAAAAATAAAAAAATGTCGGTCAAATTTGCTTGACAGTTTTTTTTTTTAATAGTTGTAATTGAAAAAAGAATAAATCCTTCCTTCAAACACGAGTAAATTGTATCTCAAACACCGGTGGCCACACCTTTCAAAGTCTGTATCTCCGAAACTATTATTCGGATCTACTGGAAAATTTAGGATAATATTCTTGAGATGATGTAGAAACCAATACGAAAAAAAAAAATAAAAGTCGATATTTTGCACCCACGAAACCCATGTAAACCCATAATTTAATACTTTGTTTACTTTTGCGATTTGAAAGTTGAATCTTATGGTATTTCGCCCTAATGTAGGCAATATAGTTGTATATCTTCATTGTTGTCTTGTCAGATAGAAATAAACATTGCCTACATTTAGGGTGATATTGTATATTTTTTATGATTATTTAAAAGCGTCAAAACGCTTAATTAATTATTTTGCATACACATTTCTTTCACTATTAAACCTATCTATGAAGCAAATATAATATTGTTCAATAAAAATGTCCACCATATGTAAAAATTTTTTGTAAAATGTGTAGCAGAATGTTCGATAGAAAAATATATATTCAATGAAGTCCTAGAGATTAAACTATTTTAATATAAATATATGTAAAATAATTTTTTTTTTTTATTTAATTCACTTTAATTCTAACAAAAGTCATATTGTAACCTCATTTAATGCAAGTTTAGCACTCTTCCGCTAGTTAATGCTTTTGAAAAATTTACTGCCTAGTTTTACAGTTTCAACTTGCACTACTCGTTTTCAATTCTTTAATACTATTCATACTCGGCTTAAATAAATTGCAAGCAATAAGCTGGTTAACACCCATTGAGTTGAACACATACAACTGTATGCTAGAATTCGCAGTGTGCTTTGTTGAGTTATTAAAATCGAGTATAAATGTTTTTAAAAGTATATGAAAGGCAGTTTAATGCCTTATATTTAATGCTTAAACTACATGCAGCAATTGTGCTTGCGGCTTAAAAGTATACTATGATTTTCGTATATCATCTATTGAGCTCACTGTCTCTGTTGCCTTAAGCCAATGAGCTGGTTAAGCTAGAGATTGCAGTTTCAGTTAAGGTTTTTTCAGGTTTTTTTTATAGTTCGTGAGATAGATCTTATATCCTTATATACTCGGTTTATGAAATTATTATTCATTCTCGAAAAAAATGTTTATTCTTCCTCTTTTGGTGTATAATATGTCTGTTAAGAGTTCAAAAATAGCTATGTTACTCGCTTATTGGCCTGAATTTGTATATGGGTTACTCGTTTATCACTTGAAATATAATAATCGGAAAAAATATTCACCAAAAGATGGCGCTAGGGTCGATAGGATCGGATATGAAAACATATTTACTTTCTATTTAGGTTGTAATGGGATATCTGGGTTGATAATACCACCAATATTTATGTTTTATTTTTATTAAACCTGTTGAGAAGTTCAGATGATGTGTTGTTTAAACGAAAAAAATACTAATCAATAGATGGCGCTCAGATCGATGGAATCGGATATGAAAACGTATTTATTTGCTATTTAGGTTATAATGGGATATCCAATAATTATGTTTCATTTTTCTTAAACTGGTTGAGAAGTTCAGCTGAAGCATTGTATAAACGAAAGAAATGTTATGAATTGGTTATTTTCATGCATTTTACCTCCAATTAATTTGAATCCTAAACTTCCATTTCTTTAGAACTACAGCCTTGCCACTTGCTTTATATGTAACATTCTTCGCAAGTACCCTTTCTATTGCTCCGAACACATATGAATTAAAGAGATGTTTCCTTCTAACGAGCAACCCCCCACAACATACGCACACACACATACATTCAGAGAACACCCATAAATAACTGTAAATATTTGTTAATGTGCGTCTAGTTGCAAACTTGTTATGTAAAATAAATAAAATCGAATTGCGCAAACCTCACACCAAATACCGGTAGCTGAAGCCACCTCTTCTCTTCTTCTCTCTCTTCATTCAACACACATACAAGAGGGAGGCTGTGACTTTTTAAAGACTCAACTGCCGTAGAGGTAACTCCACAAAGCTTGAACACATGATTTGCATACGCATTGCCTGTCTTATTGTTCAGCGAAGCCGGAAAAGTATAATCTACAAGCTGGCTGTTGTAGATTGAGCGAGTGAGTGTGTGTGTGAGTATGTGCGTTGGCTTAGAACTTGTGCGTAACCTTCTGAGAAGGATTGCACTAAAACAATCAACGAATCGTAAATTGCATTTTCAAAGCACAAGAAATGGATACAAGCATCTACGCAGTTGAAGCACTCATAACGGTACTTAGTAGATATACTCTATATCTCACAACTATCATATATATTTGCTACATTTTATAAGCGTTTTCTTTGTAAGCGGCGCATGTATGCTGCTTCACTGAGATACACCCTCTCTCTCTCCCTCAATCCTCGCTGCCACTTCACTCTGCAGGCATGTGTATGGCTTGTGCCTCATCTGCCGTAAAATAAAATTCTATCTCTCGCTTTCATTTATTAATGATTACTTGCTGCTCCCTCCCCACATTCTCGCTTTTTGTTGTTATTGCATATTTTATTGTGTGCATTGTTTTTGTTATGACCATTACTTTGTAAGCTATCGGTGTGCCTGTGTGTGTGTGTTTGTGTGCTTATATATAATACCCTTGTAGAACTCGTCAAGGCGTAAAGTTGATTAAATCAGTTGAATTGCAGAATTTTCATTTATTGAAAACTATTGAATACAGTTTGCATTTGTATATGAGAGTTAGAGAGAAAAGTATTTCAAAGTCATCGCTACGCAAGCGAAATAATTTATATGCCCACACACACACACAAACGTACACACTCATTCCGGGCAGCATCTTGTGCGTATAATTTAATTCGTTTTATAAAGTTGTTTATTGAAAATAAAATTTTTAAATGTGCATTTGTGAATAGGAAAATGCAAAGCTTTGTGCTTTAAATGCAAAAATGCTGGGATTATTGTATGGTCTTATTTAAAATTGCATTTTATTAATGCATGAATTTGTTTATGAGCGCATATTTGTGGCAGATAAGCAGAGAAGAACTGAATTATTTTCAATTTAACTATATTTTTCATGGAAATTTCCTTTAAAGTTGCAGTTAGTGAATTCAGAAAGCTTTTTGTAACCTAAGCTTAAACAAGACAGAAAATATTTTGCTTGAATTTTTGGTTAAATGTAATGTTTGAGAGAAAACTACCTATCGAAAGCTCTGTTCTCAGCTTCACTTGAAAGCTTATCTGGAATTTTTGATTCAAAGTTTGGTTTCAGAAGCAAATTTTCTATGGAAAGCTCTGTTGGGTAGTAAAAGCTTCGAAGCTTCCTTTAAAAGTTTATTTAGAATTTTTGATTCAAAGTCCGAAAGCTCTTTCTAACAGTGAAAGCTCATAGATTTCATTTAAAAGCTGTTATCGCAGTTTTGGTATAAGGTATTATTTAAATCAATCGAAAGATCTTTCTTGAAACGAAAGCTTTTCGGGTTAGCTTGAAAGCTGTTCTTGAATTTTTATTTTAAAGTATTATTTGAATTAAACTTTCAATCGAAAGTTCTTTTCTGCAATGAAAGCTCTTTCTAATAGCGAAAGCTTCCCGGCTGAACTTAAAAGCTTTCGGTTTATTTATTTTTAAGCAGGAAACTTTCGATCTTTCTAGCAGCGAAAGCTTATCGGTTATTTTTGAGCAGCAAACTCGAAATCGAAAGCTCTTTCTAGCAGCATAAGCTTTTCGGCTTAACTTGAAAGATTTTTTCGCATTTTCGGTCTAAGTATTCTTTGAGAATTAAACTTTCAATCGAAAGTTCTTGCATGTAGTGAAAGCTCTTTCTTGTAGCAAAAGCTTCCTGGCTGCACTTGAAAGCTTTTCTGAAATTGTTCGTCTAAAGTGTTGTTTGAGTAACAAACTTTCAATGCAAAGCTCTTTCAAGTAGTGAAACTTTCTCAGATTGTTTTGATTTGAGAAACAAATTCTTAATTGAATACTCTCTCAAAGTGTTGTTTGAGCAGTAAATTTTGCATCGAAAGCTATTTCAAGTAGTAAAAGCTTCTTGGCTTTACACGAAAGCTCAGTAGCTAAATATCTAGAAGGAAATGTCACTTTAAAGCGACTATTGCTTATTATTTATTCATATGATTTGAGCCGTTTTCTCAACATTTCGTTCGCTTACATTTTTGCGCTTGTAATTCTCCTATGGTTTATGATAAAATGTATTTATATCAACTTGCTTTTTTTTACCAAGCAGTTTTGTTTAACGATTTCACACATGTTTAAGCCTTAAACCAACACAAGTATATTATTAGCAACCAAAGAAAACCCAAATTGGTTACCTAATTCATCAACATACTGTATATACGCCCCTGAAAGCACACTTACGTAAGAAAATCATTAAAGTGTAATTAATACATATACGATTTCAATTTGAGTACCGAAATTCAAACGAAAATCTGCATTAAAAGCTGATATATGTATATACAAACAAATTACTACACATGTCTACAACACATACATATGTAGAATTGAAAATGTGCTCGGTAACAGGCACTCTACACTCCAAACACACACACACTTGTAATTTAATATCAACAAAATTGCTCGCGGCCACATTCTTCACACTATTACCGATGCGTATAAAAGTCGACTCACACTCTCTCGCCATCAATTGCCGTCTCTTCTTCACTGCCTTCAAGCACTTTTCAGCGGATGTTATAGCTAACGGTTAAACTGCCATTACTTACCGAAAATAGCTACACACACACACATGCATATTTCCTTATAGTCATCATTCCTCCTTACTCTCGCCGCAATCGCGTCGCACTAACTGGCTTGTCGGCTCATTCACATTCATTCCCTCATCCATTCATTCATTCATTCCATTATTGTCCAGTATCGTCTGGCGCGTTGCGTCGGCTGGCATATGGTCATGCATATTAACAACCTATTTTCATAACTTTAACAAACTATTTGTCTGACCAATCGTACGCAATCCCCTTACAACTTACGCGCACTCAAACCCCGTCTCAGCGTACAACAATTACGCTGCGGCTCTTAGTACCACTTCGGAAATAGATATGGTTAGCGGCTTGTGGCCGTAGACACTTCCTCCTTTACTCACTCACTCAAAATTCATATCGACGGCAATAAAATATGCCGTCGCAGCGTTTTCGTAACTCGTAAAATGCAAAATTGACCATATCAGTTGGGCGCAAGTAGTTGTATAGTCTTCTCTACTTTCTTTAATGGATGATGGCTGTGCTGCAGTCATATGGAATGCGGTTATGGTAAGGAAATAGCTTTCAGTTTGAATTTACTTTAGTTGTGGCTTTAAAAGATTGCTTAAAGTTGTGAGAGTATTTGAGAAGTGTATTCAAAAGGCTTAACTGTATTTATGAGTGAATATATATTGTTTATTGGAAATTATTAATTTTATCTTTCATTCGTTCAATGATAAGTTGCTTCCTTGAATTTTTAGGCAACTACAGTAACTTGTCTTTACCACTCAATCGTTTTCAGCTTTTAAAGTAGTACTCGTTATCCAGTTCTGGTAGATATACCATACTGATGTCGATAACTTCTTTCTTCTTGCCATTTTTTCTTTTTTTATCACATATGTCCTGTGCTATCGTGCTTTTTTCCAGCTCCAGCTTAATTTTCTATTTCTACTCTCTGTAATATTTTCGTTCAGCGAATGGAATAGGCTTGATTATTCAGTTCTTTAGATCTTCCGACAGCTTCAAACCATCTTGTCTTTAAGTGGCACCATCATCTTGTTCATAGTCATATTTAAAGCTTTTTAACTAAATCCAAAAGTGTTCTCCCATAACTCTTTAGTATCATAATAGGAATTGTAGCTACTAAATAGTAAGGTTCAACTAGAATGGGACAGGAGTATGATTAATCTAGGAGTTTTCGATCGATTTGCTGAAAGACTAGCAGAGACTTAAGTTAGGTTAGATTAGATTAGGTTAGGTCTTGAGCTACAAAAACTCTCTGCCTATTATATCTTCTAATAACGTTAGATCAAACAAATTGTCAACGAAATTCTCTTTTCATAGAGTCGACGTTAGTACTGCTTATATTGGAAAGTAGAAATATGAACTTGTGGAACATAGACATATAGGCGATCCTAGTCAATTTTACTCGAATATTTTCTACTCTGCAAAGCTCTCTTCAAGTACACATCTTGAGGGAACTTCTATAATGAGCCGAAGTTAGAGGGTCTAATATTAAAAGTATAAATATGAACTTGTGAAACATAAAAGTTTATAAGGCCCTCACTGGTCTTATTTCAACATTTTCCACTATAAGCATGTCATACAATTGTTCTGAAAAGCTCTCTTCAAGTAGAAATCGTAAATAGATGGTACAAAATATAGAGTCTGGCACTTCTAGAGCTTATATTAGAAATAATAAATATGAACTTATGGAACACATCATTACATAAAGCTCAGACTAGTCTTACATCGACATTTTCTACTCTGTAAATGCTATGCAGTGCTTCTGCAAAGCTCTCTTCAAGTATAAAACTTGAGAGATCTTGTATATATGGTACATGAGATAGAGTCTAACTTGGATATACTTATATTGGAAAACATAAATATGAACTTATGGAACATCGCATTGTACACCGACCAGGATAGACTTACTTAAACATTTTCTACTCTATAAATGACATGCAGTGTTTCTAAAGAGTTCTCTTCAAGTAGAAATCGTATATAGATGGTAGAAATGTAGAGTTTAGCATTTCTAATGCTTTTATTGAAAATTAGAAATATGAACTTATGGAACACATCATTTATAAAACTCAGGCTAGTCTCACTTGGACATTTTCTACTCAGTAATTGCTTTGCAGTGGTTCTACAAAGTTCGCTTTAAGTAGAAACTTTGAGCGATTCTAAAAAGATGGATTTAGTGGAAAACATAAATATGAACTTATGGAACATAGGGGTTTATAAGTTCCGAGTCAGTCTTATAAAGATATATTCGATTCTACAATTTCAAATCAGTGGTGTTGTAGTATAATTCTTGGGAGACTCTACATACATCAACTATACATGATGTGCCCCTTTGAAAATATTACCTAAATTATTTTGAGAAATAATGCCGAGAGGTCTGTCTTTAGTCGAATAAAACCGGGTTCTTCTACATTACTTTGGCACGACTGCTGTAGGAACGGTCTCGGGATCATCAAAGATTCTTGAAGAGTCAGGATTGGTGAGTTATTCTGACTGGAGAGAAGAAAGCGAAAATTGGGTTCTATGCAAAAATGCTATTACTAAGGCCCAGTGGCGAAAATTATATGATTTATTCGAGAGATAAAGCACGAAAGTGCATTGATTTTTATAAAAAAAATCAAGTTATCTTTATTTTCCTTTATTCAACTTTTCTTTCAATTACCGCTACCACTCCGCTATATAATTCATCTTAAAAGCCATTGCCGGCGTGGCGCTTCCTCTTCTTGCATTTAACAATTCCACAAAAGCGTTTCACTTTCCTGCTTTTGGACATTTACTTGGGCCATATCTTTTACCACCGGCTTATTGTATTTTTCATGCGCTCAACTCTTTTGGCCACAAACACATACACAAACACCGTCACTCACACATACTCATACAGAGAGAGAGCGAAAGACACACAACAATCGGCCGGCGCATATCAAAAAGGCATATTATTTTCAGCGCATCACTGCCACTTGCCACTTGTCACGCATCAACGCACAATATAATTAACCAGCTGCATGTGGCAATATAAATATATGTGGCAACATGCATGTGTATATGTGTGTGTGTTGATTGCCACAAACGTTAATGTTGCATTAAATTTCGTATTCATTCGCGGTTTGTTTGTCTGTCCGTCTCTGGGTGAGTGTGTGTGTGTGTGCATTTGTAATATATTTTTCCGCCTTTCATTTCATCATCATTTCATTTGCATTTTTTATTTGCCTTTCCTGTTGCTGCTGCTGTTGCTGCGGTTTGCAGCTTTGACAGCGGCCTTGAGTGATTACGAATTCATAATTAACAACAACAACAACCAACAACAATAAGCATTTTAATAATTATGATCATTACATGGCAGGCGAGCGCGCCAAAGTCCTTCAACTCTCACTGACTGACTGAGCGCGCGCGTCCCTCCAGCGCCTTGTGCCACTTGCGCCACTTGACGCTTGTCGATTGCTTGCGCCATGCAAGTGAAATGCGCGCCACGTACAATAGGAAAATTAATGAAAAACGCTTCAATAATTTGTTGAGACAGCTTTTCTCGACGCTTTTCATTTCCGTTGCACACAGCGACACACAGCGACTGCCAAGCGAGGCCTTCAATCGTGGCATGCAACTGTTTATGTCGACACTTCAAGCGTTTGCTGCCGTTTTCGCAACGCTTTCCGCTGCTTCTTACACTTGCCACACGCCGCTTGTTGTTGTTGTTGGCTCTTTCACTTGCTCGCGTTCGTAAGCGCGCTGACCTCTTGCCCCCACTACGCGCCCGCCGCTTGGCCTGTCGTGACTCGGCGTTTGGCTTTGCCACTCTGCGACTGCCATTGCCACTGCAGTAGTTGTACGGATTGCCCGGATTGCATTTAATGTGATCGCAAATATAAATCGATTGCTTTTTATCGCCAATTCACCGCCGCCGCTCACTCCTCGCCCTGCTCACCCAGTGTACACTCGTCATTTGCGTTCGCTTCTATCATCTCCGCTCCTCTGCTGCATTCACTCAATTCATTTGCACCATTTTACTAGCAACTGCCACTGCATTTGCCCACCACTCCACCTATTGTACGGCGCGTCCTTTTCGTCCTTGTCGTCGTCGGTTTGCGCTGCACTCGCTTTCGCTCCGTTATGGTTTGCTTTTAATTGCTGTCGTTGTTTTACGCTCGGTTTAAGTAGCATATTAAAAAGTGCTGTGTAACATAAATACGCAAATGCAAGTTGGAAAATCCATATAAACAAACAAATATACATTTACATATGTACTCATACAAGTGGCAGTTGTGTGCCAGATATATATATATATTTTATTTATTTTTAATTTTTTCCACAGCTATTTGTTGCTCATATTGAATTTTCTCTTCAGCGTGTATTGTAAGCATGAAATTCTGTGGTGCTTTTAAATGACTTTAATTTTTGCTTCGGTGTAAAATTTTAATGCGGAAGTTGGTTTGTGTAGTGAATTGCTTGAGTTGTGAGAACTTCTATAGTCAAAAGATGCAAATAATAAGGGAATTTAATTGAATTTATACCAATTTTCTCTATAATTAAAAGTCAAATGATATATCTTCTTTTATAGATAAACGAGTATAGTAGTCACCCTGTCTTTACACTACCTTATGGAGTTTCTATAGAGTATTTGGCTTTAAAATAATATAAATTGACTTTAAATTGGAAATCTTCTACCTGAGATTACTCGAATACAAACCACATTCAAAAGTTCCACTGATTCCTCAATTCAGACCAATCAGCTATTATGACGTAATATTAGTCTTAAGAAATGTGAAATTTAGATATTAAGAAAACTTTAGAAAGGAAGTTGAAGTTGCCAAAGTCGTATGTTGGAAGACGAGATTGATACATCTAGACACTACCCCTTCACTGTCCAGCTTTTGCCAGACTGAGGCAAAAATATTTTGGTAGCACTAGTTTCAGCGGATCAGATGAATTGTCCCGTATCAAATATCTACGTTTTTTTCTCTTCAATGCTTTATAAAAAGTGTAACAAGTGATCGGATTTAGTTCAAATATGCGCCGTTTCGTTCGAAAATTTGTTTCCATCTGGACGGCAACTTCATAATAGCCCCCTCGCAGAAGTCCCCACTCCTTATATGCGAAGAACTCGGACAGCCACATTAAACAAGCCTCTTTTGAGTTCAACTTTACACCACCAAGGGCGTTCGCCATGGACAGAAACAGGTAGAAATCACTTGGCGCTATGTCCGAACTATATGGTGGATACGATAAAACCTCCCATCCGAGCTCCCGTAGCTTCTGACAAGTCATCAACGAAGTGTGCGGTCTGGCGTTGTCTTGGTGGAACACTATACCCTTCCAGTTGGCTAATTCTGGACGCTTCTGATCGATCGCTTGCTTCAAGCGGTCCAGTTGTTCGCAGTGGATAGTAAAATTAAGCGTCTGGCCATATGGGAGCAGCTCATAGTGGATGATTCCCTTCCAATCCCATCAAACACACAGCAAAACCTTACTGGCCGTCAATCCCACTGTTTAGGATGATTCACGCGCTATCGACCACGACCGTTTTCGCTTGATATTGTCGTATGTGATCCATTTTTCGTCGCCAGTCACCATCCGCTTCAAAAATGGGTCGAGTTCGCTCCGTTTCAGCAGCATATCGCAGGCGTTGATTCGATCCAGAAGGTTTTTTTGCGTCCAGCCTTCTGCATCTGCCCATTTCTGGGCGATGTCACAAGATGCCACATGCCAGTCTAACTCGATGTTTTCCATGATTTGATCGATATTCGTCGTCACAGGTCTTCCGGCGGCTGGCTTATCCATGGTGTCGTTTTCACCCGCTCCGAATCGTCGAAACCTCGAAGTAATAGAGTACCATCCCCCAAAACACTATTAATCTCACGGAACGTTTCTCTAGAGGATTTGCCTTTGACGAAGGGGAACTTTGAAATAGCGTGAATTTCGGCGTTAGTGAACTCCATGTTTACACGTCTATAACTGTTGAACGCAATATCCACACTAATCATGCGTCAAGCGTCGTTTTGTAGGTTATGTCAAGACCTTTCAGAGATGTATAGTATTGCCAGATACGAGCTCTGTAGCGCTTTATACATAGTCGCGAAATTCAAAAGACAAAAGGGCGGAAGGGAGATAACCTAATATTATCGATTCTAGAATGTTCATCTTGAAACTTGGATCATCAGACTAACTATGTAGAAGCTTATAACTCGATAGATTACTGATATAATATTGAGATCACCAATAGTTTACGTTGAAGACATCCCGACTCTATTTTCATGAAAAAATTTACTTTTGTTGATACAATTTTTTTATTACTCAAACGCACTTCCTCCACAAAAGTTTAATGGCTTCAACAAGCGCATGAAAAAGCTTCACGAAGCGTATAATAAAAGAATAAACTATAAAACAAACTTAGAAAAAAATTTACAGTTCAGACAGTAATTAGAGGAAACAATTAGGAAGTCAGTAAAAAGTAACAGTGGCCAACATACTCGTAGAAATACCAGAAGCTGAAATAAAACGCGCGAGAGCGTTGGGAAAAAAGTGCTTCAGTGAAAAAGTATCGAAAAACTAAACCAAAAATATCACATATCTCGCTGAAAAAAAGTGGAAGAGAAAAAAAACTGGTTGAGAGTAGAAAGGTATCAAGTAACGGTGAATGAAAAGTGTGAGTGGATGACTAGTATGTGGGAATATTTGTGCGGAGATGAATGTATAGTTCTATAATGCCTTGCGGGAAATGCTTGATTTAATAATTTATGGTGTTGAGGGGTTTCAGAGTTGGAATAATATATCTACGGGTATATCTGAGTACTTTGATGGACCTATTGAGCTGTGCTATAAATAGAGTGACGATTTTTTAGATTTTAGATTTATTGAGGACTCAGTTTCCAAATATATTAAAAGAGTGATGACTCTTTCAAGTTAAAATCAATAATATGCTATAGGATCTCATCTTTAGATCCTGAAATGAAAACTGAGCTATCTATTATCGTTGTGGATCTTGTTTACTTAGATAAGATTGATGTGTACGAGTCTATGGGTATGGATCTTACGAAGAGTTCACTCTCTCTGTCTCTTTTACTTATTTGAAAATGCACCTATATTCCAGAAGTGACCCATTTTACAGTTGCGGACTAGTTCGGAAAAACTCTCTGGGTATGGATCTTACGGAGAGTTCACGCTCTGTCTCTTTCACTTATTTGAAGATTTACTTATGTATTCCAGAAGTGACCCATTTTACACTAGTTTTGGACTAGTTCGAAAAATTTTATCGAAAATTAATGTTTTTTAATTTTTCAATTCTTTCTCTCTTAGGGTATTTTTTACAGCACAATTCAGTTTATATGTCTTCTTGTATATGTAATTTGCTATGTCCACAGCAACAGCTGTTTCGCTTGCCGCACAAAAGCCAGTTTGCAGCAGCTGAGGAAGTAGATCCAAGAAGGCTACCGCATTGTTCATTGTTGTTATTGTTGTTGTTGTTTTCTTTTTTCTGTAGCATACTTGGCTAAATACCGCGTGTCATATTACTTTTTGATGGTAACAACACTATGTCGTCGGCGACGGCGTCTGTTGCCACCGTACTACGCCACTTGCCGCATGTGGTAGGCGGCGGCTGTGTTGATGCCGGCTAAAGCGTAGAGACACTTTGTGAAGAATGTGCGGGCGAGTTTTATAGATGGTTGTGTGTGAATTCTTTTTTATTTTTAAATTTAGAATGAGTGTGTATACCTACATATGTATATAGGGGGTCTCTGTGGCTCGATTTTTTAGCGGTTATTTGCCTGTTGTCTGGCTGTCCAGCTGTTGTCTGCTGCTGCTACTGTATTTGTAAAAGCAAAAGCAAAAAAAAAAAACAACAACAAAGCGTAAAAGTTAAAAACTTGCTGTTGACACTGTTGAATGTTGCAGCAAAACGCGGTACTGTGGCAGCAACCAGATACCAAATGTTGTGGCGACAAAGCGAAGCAGTGGCATAAAGAGTTCAAAAAAGAAGTAGATGGACTTTAAAGCGTGTAAAAAGTGTTGTGTGGAAATTGAAATCGAAGTTGTGTTGCAAGTAGACGATGCTTCACACACTGAGAGTACCTTTGGACTGTTCTGCTACTGTAGAAGTGGCTGAAAACAAAAAATAAACAAAGTGAGAACACAGCGAGTCCAGCTCTAACTCCAACAAACAGCAATAGATGTGTTGCACGTGTGGGTGCATTACTTTACTGCTGCATGCAACACGCTGTGGCATAAACAAGCCAGATTGGCAACTCTATACCGCCAGCGGCATCAATTCATGGCTCGTTTAGCTGATGAACACCCAGAAAGAGTGACAGTCGCATTCGTTATGGTGGTGGCAAGTAGTTTGTGGCATGCAACAAAATCGCAAGTTGTTAGGTGGCAGGCTGTTGTCGCTTTGCGTATGACAAAAGAGTTGACGGGCATGCAAAGGTATGACTCCTACTACTTCATGCATTTTTTTCTTGTGCAACAAACAAGTAATTTATGTTGTTGTTGGTGTAAATTATTAAAGAATGTTGCAGTCAACTGTTTGTTTAAAAATATGTGGGCGTCTGTTATTTGTGGCATCTAGAAAAGCATAGAAGCAAAAAAAAAATTTTTTTATGCCACAAGTGCTTGCAACATATCTACCCTTTTGCATGTTGCAACATCCGTACTTTTCATTTGACTTGTAATTATATAAGACTCCATTGTTGATTTGTCAAACACTTTGCTGTCACTTGCTTTGTTGCATGCCACATGTATGAATTTCATTTGTCTGCCACGTCCAAGTCCTTTCGCTCATTTACTCGCCGAATCTATTACTCATGTCTGCGGCGCTTTACGCCATGTAGCATTTGTGTTTCACTTTCATTTATGCTTTTTGCTTTTGCTCTCCCGCATAAATGCATTATCCTTGACATCCTTTAATTTCGCAATTTCACAACGCCATGCAACATAGGGTTCTATGCCAGGCAGTCAACAATGTGCATAGCTAATTATGCAGAAATGGTAAGCGGTTATGTGTCATATTAAATTAATTTCGCTTTTGTGTGCATTTTTTCCTCATCCAAATGCCTGTCTTGCTTTCTTCATACTCCTTTTTTGAATATCCCGACAAACTCATGTTTATACTTTTTCATTTCACTTATTGTCTGTTGTTGCTGTTGCCGGATGTGAAACGCATAAAATGTCGTATAATTGAATTTCCTTATTAGTACTGTTATTTAAAGCCATTTTTTGACAGTCTCATATGCGCTCAACGTAAAAAATTTGCGCTTAATGTGGGAAAAAAGCGAAATAAACCTGTTGGTTTGGTTGGTTTATGGCTTCGAAAAGTACAAAAATAATGCTAATTCATGTGTCATGTGAAAGGATGTACGAAAAATATGCAAAATATTTCAAGAATGGTAAAAGAAAGCATGTGTTGCTTCCTCTGTAGAATACTGGTATTAAAGTTGCGTTGAGAAGCCGGTGATAATTCTTATATGGTTTAAAAATAATTTTAATTAATTTAAATATAAAGAACACATCTTTTAAGTTTTGAATTTTTCTTCTTCTTCCAATTTATTCTCTAAATAAAAAATTATGAAGACATTTGTACCGTATAACTGGGTGTGTGACTCCTCTAGCAATGTTTTGTGACATAACCCTAAATGTAGGCAACAAAAAGTATTAAAATCGTTTTGGCTTTGTAAACTCTTAGCAAGTTGCGAAACAAACGTGCAACTGCTACAGATATTCAATATTTCCTGCTAATAAAAAGGCCTTTCACAAATAAAATTAGTTTTGGAGTAAAAATTAATAAGAGTACTTAACCAAATTGATGATAATATATCTTCTTAATTCCAAATTGATGATAATTATATCTTCTGTATGTATGTGATTGGCGTAATAACCGTTTAGCTGGTTATAGCCGAATCGTTGATAGCGCTCCACTCCACTCTATCCCTCGGAATTCGGCGCATCCCATGTGTAACCAGGTCGCTCTCCACCTGATTCCTCCAACGCAGTGGAGGCCTTCCACCTTCCTCGGCTACCTCAGACTAGTACTGCATCTAACCTTTCAGAGCTGAAATGTTTTCGTCCATTCGAACAACATGACATAGCCAGCGTAACCATTGTCTTTTTATTCGCCGAACTATGTCAATGTCGTCGTGTAACTCATACAGCTCTTCGTTCCATCGTCTGCGGTATTCGCAGTTGCCAATGTTCTGAGGACCATAAATCTTGCGCAACATTTTCCTCTCGAAAACTCCTAGTGTCGTCTCATCTGATGTTGACATCGTCCAAGCTTCTGCACCGTAAAGCAGGACGGGAATGATAAGCGCCTTGTAGAGTTTTATTTTGGTTCGTCGAGAGAGGACTTTACTGTTCAATTGCCTACTCAGTCCAAAGTAGCACCTGTTGGCAAGAGTGATTCTGTGATAGATTTCGAGGCTCACATTGTTGGTGTTCCCAGGTATACGAAATGATCTACGTCTTCGAAGTTATGACTGGCAACAGTGACGTGGAAGCCAAGACGCGAATTCCCTGACTGTTTGTTTGATGACAGGAGATATTTCGTCTTGTTTCTCGTTCACCACCAGACCCATACGCTTCGCTTCTTTATCTAGTCTGGAAAAAACAGAACTAACGGCGCGGGTGTTGTTTCCAATGATTTTGATATCACTACGATATTATTTTTTTATGCTATCTAGTGACCAGATTTTACAACTCTCGATTTGAATAAATTTTGAGACAATGTAAAAAATATCATATTTAAGCTCCCAGTGCTATCAATGTAACCAACTTTGTCCTTGCACTTACGAAATCCTTTAAAAGCAATTTTAATTTAATTTTAAGAATGCGCAAAACTATGTTCATATCCACTGTATGGTAGATTCTGCATAAAAACGACTAACTGAAATGTAGAAGAAATGGAATGAATAAGCAGTTAAGTCACTCCTGCACTCACAAAAGCCATTTAGTTTCAAAAATTTCACTATACACTCAAGAGAATCTGACAGTAGACATGAAGTAATTTTTTCAGATAAAAAAATTTGGTATAAATTTGAAAATTTTTTTTTTTCAAATCGAAAGGTATCTAAATCTTTTAAATAAGTAGAAAGTTATTTATATTTCACGCTTTTCACCGCCTATTTTAGGCGTTATGCATAAGATCATGATCGCTTCAAAGTGATCTTGACACTTGAAAGTCTTTAAATAAGTGTAATGTCTCATCCAGTCTTCTCAGTTCGAAATTTGTTTACTGTTGTACCCTTCACCATTCAACAATATTCCCAACAGGGTCTGGTTGCGTACATTTATCTCTAAAAAACTCATTCCAACATTTATACAATCATTGGCAGTTTTGAAGTCTGCAAAGCAAAGAGTTGCGAAATGCAGCAGAATGAAGAAATGTCAACACAAAGCAGTTGGCGAAATTCTTTCATTACAAAAGTATATATTTTTGAAAGAGAGTTAGCTCTAAAAAATGGCGCATTGTGTAATGGCTCGAGTCTGTGCAACACTGATATGATAGCGGTAATGTGCGCAGCTATTTGTGTGGAATTTAACGAAGCACAAAAGAGTGGATGCAAAGTAGAGAAAAGAGAAAAAGATTGCAAATAAATATGTATCACATATTCATAACTAAAGTTGGTTGCATTTATAGAAACAAAAAAAAAATTAAATATTTATAGTGTATTTAAACACTTAACTAAAGTAAGTAAAATATTCTGCACTCGCAGATTCTTAAATGGCATTACTTAGAGTAAGAAATTTTAAATATTTAACCCCGCAGAATAAGATCTCTTTTCAAGCCAGCAAAGTCATTTACCAACAGAAAATATTCCAAAAGTATCTGTCTTCGCTAAATGAAGCCAAAAGGTATGCTTCGATTGATAGATAATATATGCAATGCGCCTAAAGGTAGGCAACGATTTCGTTTTCATAACTAAAAATATGTGAACAAAATTTGTTTTCAAATTTCAATGATTTTTGATTACCGACACAAACAAAGTTAATTTTTCCATGTAACTGCAAATACTTCATTGTAGCCGCTCTCATAAATTGACTCTTATTACAAAAATTTAGCATGTTCCTGCCACTTAAGCGTCTATTGTATGTGGCAAAAATTTCGCGTGAATTTTGTTGCAACATAAAAAAACTATGTCACAATTGTTGCATGCAACATAGCATACGATTAAATGGCACATAGCAAATTGGCAATAGTCGAATGGTGCTAGCGAGTGAGTGTGCAGATTCCAAAAATACACTGGTTTATGATACTTGCAACACATGCAACACAGCTCCATTTACACCACTCTTGCCACATGTCACCATCAGTGTCAGTGTTTTCGTAGCATCAATATCCATGTTGCCGTTGTTGTTTGTGCAATACTGTCATTCAACATTTCATTTGTCCAGTCTAATTGATATGCAACAAAACGTTGCATGTTTGCCGCATTAAGTCTTTACTTAGCCACTTATATCCTATTAGGTTTACTCAATTCCATTGAACTGCTGGTGTGATGCGATGCGCTAGTGCATTGTGTTGGTGATGTCAGCTATTTTATAGACCTAAATATACATTAGGGTGGCTCATAAATGTGGCGGGAAATATTTTAAAATTATTTTTGCAGCTTTCTACAAAATTTCCAGTATTATTATAGTCAGATATAATTTCTGCTCTTGATTGTATAGGGTACGGATTTTAGACATCTACAATTAGGTCAAGTCTTGTTGTTTACATATATTTTGGGTTACACATGAAAAATCATGTCAACTAAACTATATATTTTGGTTATTAATTACCCTTTCCATAGTATTACCGTTGAGTTTATCTCAAAAAGAATATCACGACTTTCAGATTTTTGAAGGAGCACCCTTATAATTTTATTTTCATACATAGACAAGTATTTGTACTGTTAATTTGCGATTCTTTCAATTTGTATTCACTTGCTGAACTAGTTTTTCAAATTGATTGATCAAATTTGCAAGGGTTCGACAGCATAGATGCTTGCAACATATGCTTCGAATAATTATTTAGAATCTTTTTGAAATATATTTTTCTGGAATATATTTTTCTAAAAATTTGACTCCGAAATCAACTGAATTTAGCTTAGTCTGTCTTGAAAAAACGGTATAAAAATTCCGCTTCTGACAAATTTCTATTTTTCTTTTCGAAATTTTTTTCCTAACCTCAAAAAATCTCTAAAACTCTTTAGTAACAAGAAAAAACGTTAACTTCGGCTGTACCGAAGCTAATATACCCTTCACAGGTGCATTTCTTTTAGTTACTATGTGTTTAAGCAAATCTAAAGACGTAAGAAAAAGTAAGTAAAAAAAAAGAAAACATTTTACTAATTCTTTTTAGCCGGGTTGTTTGCTAGAAACATTAAGGTTATATAGTTAACCGATCTGAACAATTTTTTCGGAGATTACATTATTACCTTAAGCAGTAATCCATGTCAAATTTCGTGAAGATACCACATGAAATGCGAAAATTTTCCATACAAGCCCTTGATTCTGATCGTTCGGTTTGTATGCCAGCTATATGCTATAGTGAACCGATCTGAAATTTTTTCGGAGATTAAATTATTTCTATGAGCAATAACTCACACCAAATTTCGTGAAGATATGTAGTAAAATGCGGAAGTTTTCCATACAAGCCCTTGATTCCGATCGTTCAGTTTGTATGGCAGCTATATGCTATAGTGGTCCGATATCGGCAGTTCCGACAAATGAGCAGCTTCTTGAAGAGAAAATAACATCTGCAAAATTTCAAACGATATCTTAAAAACTGACTGACGGACTAGTTCGTATATATACAGACAGACATACAGACGGGCATGGCTAAATCGACTCAGTTCAACATACTGATCATTTATATATATACTTTATAGGGCCTCCGACGCTTCCTTCTGGGTGTTACAAACTTAAATATACCCTGTTCAGGGTATTAAAAAATGTTTTATTTACTAACTGCATGCATATCTACATCCAAAGATACATATATACTGTCTTTTATCTCTTCTTCATAACCTCTTCTCTCCTGCTTCATACCCAACCAACTCTCTTCAATCAATTTGTGTTGCATATACCTCATCCATTTCATATTTTTCAGTATTTACATAACTTTTTGTTATTGTTTCATCAATTTCCACACACACACTCATCCAGACATCCATCGCTGTTGTTGTTGTGCGTATTTATTGCCATTATTTTCGGTATTTATGTTGATTTTAACTTTTCTATTGAGCTTTACGGCTTGCTTTCAGCTCTACGCAGTCAATGTGTGCGTGTCAGGTACAGTTGTGCGTTTTGTTTGCTTTGCTTCGGCATACACTCGTAATCGTGCTTTGGTTAAGTAGTGGAGAAAAGTAAAGTAAACAAAGGATTATGTGAAAAGTGTTTATTGAGTAATAAATTGTAATTTTATTGATATTAATTGCGTTGACGAACATTTTCTAATCAGTTTACAAGCAAAGCTTTTTCGGATTACACAACATTGTTGCTATTGTTGTTGCAATGTGGAGTTGAGTTGAATGGAAAATAAATAAAAATTTTTCAAAATGGAAATGGATAAAGAATTATTTGTATAGATTGATGTATTTGTGAGTGAGTTTCGTGGGTGGGGGTGAATGACAATCTGGTTGGATTTGATGGCAAAGAAAGAATGAAAATTGCATGATTTATGCTAAGCTACAGAAAATGGAAGACTTCTTCTTATGTTCGTTTGAGCTAAGAATCATGTCAGAGAGAACACTTTAGCGACTAATCTAATAATCTTCAGATCTAAAGACCGTTTGCATATTCTGGACCGTCTCTAGAAGTATGCTTGGACCCATCTGATAATCCACACTCGCCTCCCACACCCACACTCCAAACCATGTCTTACCTCATCTCACCTCATCTCTCACAGAAGCAAAAAATAAAAATAAAAAAAATAATGAAATTCCTCGCATATTTCACCGGCGTGAAAAACTTACTTCCAAATTACTTATTGCTCTTGAAATAAACCCGTAAAGTGTCAGCAACAGCAATGCCAAACACTTTATACGCATTTTCCACGCAATTGCAGTTCCGCGG
Organism: Zeugodacus tau; assembly: GCA_031772095.1. NCBI lineage: Eukaryota > Metazoa > Arthropoda > Insecta > Diptera > Tephritidae > Zeugodacus > Zeugodacus tau. The sequence continues at coordinate 3,841,860 of CM062653.1, read as the reverse complement.
CGCAGCAACTCGCTGGCGTCAAGTAAAAAGAGGCCCGCACCTGCAGCGCCGGGAAGTAGAGAAGTAGTAACAAATAAAAGGTGGCAAGCTGACGCACTGACGCTGAAGTTGGTTATTTTGAACTAACAAATAGAAGTTGGTCGGTGGTGCACTCGCTCAACTCAACGACAATTGCAAAGTTCCTATCCAAATGTTGAGTAGAAAGTGGCGAAGAATTAAATGGAATGTCGCGCGAAACTTGTAAATGAAATGAATGGTGCTGGTAAATTAAATTGGGCGACGAAATTCTACGGTGATGAGAAGAGGTAGGAAGAGGCAAGAAGATGAAGTGGAAGAAGTATTTATAGAAGAGATGAAGGTGGTATCTTAAGACGGAATTTCGTTGAAAATACAGGGCGGGTGGAGGAAAATGAATGGAAAATGGATTTCATTTGAAGATTTTGTATTTAAGAAACTAGTCTCGGTGGTATAAACTCTTCGAAGATGCCTTCTTTTGAATCCAGATCACTTTCTGCTTTTTAATTCGGCGATAGATAGATAGAGGTCGCCCTAATCAACTCAATCTTTTTATCAAACATGTCAAGAATGGTATAAAATAGAAACTTCGTGGAATCTACGAAACAGTCGAAGGAAGACCGAAGCGATCACTTCAGAATGTAGTAATTTTTACTATGGTACGGAACTTGGCTAACACTTCACTTACAAACGCGTTCAATGGTTTGGGTCCTTGCTAACCTTTTTAGTTTCATAGAAAGATCAAGCTCTGTCTTCTAAGCTATCTACCATGCTTTGTGGCTGCCAGATCAAAGCTTTAAACCAGTCTTAATCTAGATTTTTTGAACTTGATGAAGATAGAATTTATTCATAACTGTTTTTCGGGGGGTCGGACCAATTGATACCATTTGCTCGAACTCCTTTCGTTCCGACTCTTTAAAGTACGAGAAGAAACGATCATTTTATTTTAATTCGATTCATTTTCTAATTCCTCTTGTGGTATGGAACTTTGCTGACTGCATAAAGATGATGGTGGTGTTCTACACTTACAGACACGATCAATGGTTCGGGACCGTGATAACTTTTTATGATCAAGATCTGTTTTCTAAGCTTTAAACTGTGCTAAATGGGTGCCAGGTCAAAGCTTTAAACCTTAATCCTAATTGTTTGGACTTGATGAAAATAGCAATTATTCATAATTGTTTTTCGCGGGTCAGATCAATTGATACCATTTGCTCGAACTCCATTTAAAGTTCCGACTCTTTATGAAGGCAAGAGAACAACTTGACTTAGGCCACTATCTTCACTTCCGTTGAACACTCAGTAAACCTGTCGCTCTTTCCTCTACACACGAGTCGAAATTCTGCCTTAAATCAACATCTACTTACAACCTTATCTCACAGTGGACCGCACCCTTGGCTGTACACCGACGACGTTGCAAACCACTTCAACTTGTCTGTCATGCCTGACAACTTAAATAAATGACATGCAAGCGGTGAAATTGAGCCGCACAGCCTTGACAGCAAAGAAAAACGATGTCAACACGCGCCCAACACATATGTGTATGTCACTCCACTCAACAGTACACTCGCCAGTGTTGTGAGTATTTGCACTAGCTGTTGTACTATGTATATTAGCTCTGGCCCGTTTCGCCTTCGAGTCAAAGATATTTTGAGCCAGTTACTCGTGGCGCTGTCTGACAGCTTGGAAAATTTCACCGTTTGACGTATGTGATACGCTAATTTATGAAGTTGTACGAAATGAGAGCACAAGCGTCGGGCGGCTGCGGCATAGATGAGTGGGCAACAAGGAAAACGAAATTTTTTTTTTGCGACCGCATATTTCAACTCCATTTTGGTGGGATTTTTTCATAAACCATTCGCTTGAAGGTTGAACAAAAACCTTCTCAAATATGGGCATGCCTGCTGGATTTTCCCAGTTTCTACGCCCGGCGACGTCAGTTGTTGCCACACTAAACCTGCTGGCGCTTAAGTATCGGCGTTTAGAAAGCGTACTTCGGAGGGCACGAAAGTGTAAGCGAGACAGCGAGTAGACCCTGGCGAATAGAGCGGGCGTTGTGGAGTGCAAAGCGAGCGTGTAAAAAAGTTTGATTAATGTTTGCTTCCGATTTGCATAAATCTTGCTTTAGCAATGCACGCGCAAGACCCCAGAAGCAGCGTGGGCAAGGGAATGCAAAAAAAAAATAAGTGCGACAAGTAGAAAGTGCGTGTGTATGTATGTCGTGCTGCGGGTCAATGAAGATGCCACTGGCGATGCTGGTTTATTTACGCTTTTTTTTACGAAAGCACATCTACACTCTTCCTCTTTATTTGCTTTTCTATTTTTTTCTTGTTATTCTGTGCGCATATACATTACAGCCTCTGCTTTATTTGCTTTGCTCCTGCTTCTGCTACTTTCTACTTCTTCATCCATATTGCTTTTATAAATTGTTTGTTTACTACATTTTAGACTTAAAGTCTACAAATTATTGCTTGCTGCTGCACGTATTAAAGCAAAAACTGCGCTAGGCGCCTAAAATGCTGCCAGTGAAAGTAGAAAAATTGCGCAAACTTGATTTTTGTTTGCGCTCATTTTTTGCAGTTATTCATCAAAATATCGCAAATATGTTGTTTACTCGAGTATTCGGCGATGGCAACGCTTTGATTAGCTGGCTATTTTTGTGTAAAGTTGTTTTCTGATTGAGTTGAATTGGGTCAGCAGTTAATGAAAAAAGCAGAAAGTTGCTGCTTGATTGCTTAAAAGCTTTAAGTGTGCTAAGGCAAATGTATGGGTTTTAGAGATGCATGGGTGACGAGAGGCTAGCAATCATATAAAGTCAATCAGAATTTTAGATAAATATCATATTCCATATCGTTTAAAGGCTTTATATAAAGCTTTCATGATTTTCATAAAGTGTTAGCATCAAACCAGCTGTCAGACTGGCATATATGGAACATTTATGTTCAGTATAGTAACTTATCAATAGTGGGTCAACCCTTAAAAGTCGAGGAAACATGTTTCTATCGTCAGAAGAAAGCTTTTTTTCGAACTAGTAAAACCAAACGTGCCACTAAAATGTCATATCTCCGCTCTATTTTTAAGGAAATCCTAATGCATCTAAAAGAACACCTTCTATAAGTCAACAATAGAGTTTTCGTTTAAAATATTTACTTCTTGGGATCTCCTTGGAATAATTTAATCTGGTTAAGCCGGGATTATACACAGTTGTATCTAAAATTTTTGCTCTAAATTTCATATAAACTCATTTAAATTGATCTTACACCAAGTTTCCTCATTCCGTTTCATTTGCCACTGTTCCAATTCCTACTGTTTCGTTCCATTATTATGTTTTTTTAGTCTTCGTGTAGATAATTCGTTCCATTCTATTCGATTTTATATATATTTTATTTCATTCCACTTCGTTTCATTTTTGTTTCGTTCCATTCCTTTGTTTCGTTCTCATTAAAGTTAAATCTTAGAATTTGTCTTTAATATAGCTTTTATATTATTTATTTTATTTCTTATTGTGTTTCATTCCATTTCGTTTCATTTATTTTTTCATTCCATTCCACATTTTATTTGTCATTAATGTCACCCTTTATGATTTGCCTTTAATTCAGTTTTTATATTAATCATTTTATTTCTTATTGCGTTTCATTTCATTTCGTTTCATTCCGTTTTGTTTCATTTCATTTCGTTCCATTTCCATTAAGGTCAATCATTAGTATTTTTACTTAATTCTTTATTATATTATTCATTTCATTTCTAATTGTGTTTTATGTCATTTCATTTCATTCCACTTTGTTTCATGTCGCTTCGTTTCACTCCACTTCGTTCCATTAAATAAAATATTTTGCAGTTTCTTGCATTCAGCTCTAATATTTTCAATTTCATTTCAATTTGTATTTCATTTCATTCCATTTCGTTTCGTTTCCGTCCGTTTCGTTTCATTTCTTTTCGTTCCATTCCATTCCCATTAAAGTTAATCATTATCATTTTTATTTAACGCATCTATTAATTTCTATTTTATTTCATATTGTGTTTCATTCCATTTCGTTTCATTCCGTTTCATTTCATTCCATCTTGTTTCATTACCATTAAAATAAACATTCAGCATTTTTCTTTAATTAATTTTTATTTTTTCATTCCAATTGTAACGGTGTTTCATTCCATTTCGTTTCATTTCTTTGTTCGTTCCATTTCTCTTTTTCGTTCATTCATTAAAGTAAACCCTCAGCATTTTCCATCAATACAGCTTCAATATTCATCATTTTCTTTAATATTTTTCTCTTCCATTTCCCTTCTGTTCCATTGTCATTTATACCAAACTTATTTCCGCGCCATCAAACCACGTGCAGTCCATTCTGCTTTAAACTAAGCTAACAGCCAATAAATTACAATGACAAGCCGCAGTCATCCAGCAACGCCCACCGGCTGTTGACCGCTACGCTACCTTACTCACCATCTCCTGACCTCTTGCTTGTCTTTAACCAGAGGACTGCGGATCTCTACAGTTTTATAAAAATTTACGCATTTAATGACATAAAGTTCGCTGAATGTCTTTAGCTTTATATGTATGTATGCCTCTTCGGTTCACATTTGGTCCACTTGCGTCCACTCGTTCACTCACCGTCCTTGCCATCCATATACCAAATCCCTCAACGCTATTTTCAACGCACATTTAACTTCATTACCGTCAAAAAGCGAACGGACTCTGACTGCCTTGCCCATCCAAATGCCTATTACATGAATTTGGCACTTTTGACCTACTGGCAGTCAACCGAAATGTCCAGCAGCTCGCACAATCACACACCTACTTCACCACTTTTGCATAGTTTTCTCTATTATATTTACGCTATTTTATTTTATTTCTGTTATTTTTTTCGCTTCTTGCTTTTTTCTCGCTTTGTCCGCCACAAACCATAGGCGGGTCATTATGTTGGCCATTACCGTTGCATTGGTTGGATATAAATTATATGCCCTTCATGGTTCAGTTCACAAATTTAAGCATAATTTGTGTGCGAAAGTGTTAGAAGTGCAGGGGAAAAACATTCTGAGTGAGCCACTAAACTAGGCAGTTATCAGTGCGCAAACGAATACACGGCCAACAGTGCGTATACGTAACCAAATAGTAGTGGAGACTGTCTTTGGGTTCAGCTAGCAAATCTCAAATGTTGTTTTCTCAGTTTGTTTAACAATTCTACTTTGCTTTTTCATGTTTTTTTGCTCGGCTTTTGTAACTCCTTCACAACCAAGCGTTTATTTTCGAGGTAATTGATGTGCTGCCAAAGCGCTGCAACAACAACACTGTATGTGGCTATATAGTCTGTGTTGTAGTAGTTTAAATGTATTTATGTGTGTCTGTGTGTTTGTGTGTGCGCTCAGTTGCTGCTGCGTGGCTGCACATTCAATTGCAAAATGATTTATGTGGGTCAGTTGGGAGTGTTTTTTTCCGGCACACACAGCTACGGAGCGATTTTGCTTGAACCAACTTGCCTCATAACCTCTAGTTTTGCTTTTCCAGCTACTAGCAGTGCCAACTCCCACAAATACTTATGGCAATTTAAGCTTTCACACTCTCACTACGCTCATTTTACATTAGTTCACACACACATATATATATTTTTTCGTACAACAACAGCTACAACAACATTGACTTAGTTAAACTCCCACAGCTGTCCAGACATGCCATCAGTTTGCCTAGCAATCTTACGCTAACGGATTTACTCGTCTCACACTCATCCACACAGACTCTTTCTCTCATAAACACACACACCTTCCCTCTCAGACATCCACACTCTCTCTCACAAACTCCGAGTTCATTCGACATCTTTAACTTTTTATCCAGTTAACCAAAGCTTCACACACAGCCAATTTTCAGTGCCTTGCTGCCATGCTATACTTTGTGCTTGTTGTTGTTGTTGGGCTTGATGCTTACGCAAATTGTACGAAAATGCATACAAAGAAACACACACAAATACAGTTATATATATATCTATAGCGAGCGCATAAATGGCAAAATGGTGAGATGTCAGCTTCAATGATTTATGCTCCACAATGGACCATTTGAACGTATTTCTTTTGCAAACGCACACAAGTCGAAGCAACTGTGAATTCAGGTCGCTGCAGCTAGCAGGAGCTCAAAAACACACACTTATACTATATACATATATATATATATATATAAGTATATATATTTAGTACCACTACCAGGCTTAGTGTGCCATGGCTAACATAGCCTTAGCTCAGCCAGTTATTGTAGCAGTACAACAACAACACTAATATAAAGCTGTTTCTGTGTACAGATTGACTCATTCCCTCACTCTAGTTTGGTTTGACAAAATATTGTGCCATAAAATCACTAAGCTGTTGAGTTGCTCGGGGAGTATGCATAGCAAGAGATCTAGCAAAATATTTTATTGGTTTTTATGAATTGATTCAGGCAGCTCATACTAGGCTGTTTTAACTAGAAGAGCGTAAAAGTTTAAGGTAGAAAATTTTTAAATTTGTGTAGTAAATAAATAGCGAGAAAAAATCTGAAGTTTCAGTTGAGTAGTCTAGCTAACAAAGCCTTCAAAAATCGAAATTACTAAGTATAATTTACTCAAAGTCATTTAGCTGTAAAGAATATACTATATTCAATGAAAATAACAGTCTTCGTGCGAAAGTTTATTCAAATCAAACAGTTTAAATGACAAGAAACTTGAAACTATTAACCGTTTGAGAATTGTAGCTCTTCTATGTTAAATGAACGAAATGCATATATAAATTACTTAACGCCTTAAAGTAAAAGAATATACCATATTCAATGAAAAGAACAGACTTCGTGCGAAAGTTTATTCAAATCGAACAGTTTAAATGACAAGAAACTTGAAATTATTAACCATGTGAGAATTGTAACTGGTGTATCTTGAATGAACGAAATGCATATCTAAATTACTTAGCGCCTAAAAGTATGCATATGAAATAAAAAGAAAAAATATGTGGCGATCATTAGTGTAAATTTAGTAGTTTTAGTAGTAGGCATAAAATATTCTCCAAAAAATTCGGATAAATGCCTCCGATTCGACATTCCTTGGCCGGATAAGGATCTGTTGTTGTTTTCGCTCTCATTTCGCTTCTCTGAGAGAGTAGTAAGACAATATTTATTTTTTTTGTTTTGAATCATCGCCCTCCAATAAGCTAATACAAATCCGGAAACTTATTAGTGGCTTTGTTAGGTAACGTTTTCTGGTTAGATTGTTTCAAGCGCACACTCTCAAATGAGATCTAACAATCACTCAACCCTTCTTTCTAGTTCAGACCGCGCTATAGTACCTGGGAGCACCAAAATTGAGTGCTTTTATCTGCATTCAGAGAGCATGATAAACATTAATTGGTCTTTCAACCCCATTACCTTTCTATGAGCGAGTGGAAAGATAATATTTCTTTATTGTGGGTCATTACTCTCCAATAAGCACCTGATAAGTACCGTTACCGTTTTGAGGTTAGGTTTTCAGTTGAGATGGTTTCAATAGCATTCCGCCAGAACTGTTCTAATAATCTCTCAGCCCATTCTTCCAATTCAGACCACGCTATAGTACCCGGGAACACCAAAATTGAGAGCAAATTTTTTGTATCAGCTCAGTAAACCAATTTTAGTAAATTCCATAATTCTCAGCTGGTTTATATTAAATGCAATAAGCCTCAAAAATACTCTAAGAAAATCTGATGCATGTTCTACCGTTATTTTTGTTCTTTAACACAAAAAATAACAATAAAAAGAAAGATTGAAGTGACTTGTACGAACAATCCAAGATTTTGAAGAGATTTCCTCCAAAATGTCTGTGTTCAGAGCACTTTCATGGGCAAAAGCCACTTATAGCCTTTTCGCACAGAAGCTAATCGATCAATTAACCGGCTTTTGCTCGATTAAAGCGCTGATTTAGACCGATTTATCATACAAAATAAAAATCTAATTTTTCTACATTAATTTTTAATCGAATCATAATCGAGTTGAAAACGAAATTTGTCATTACATAAACGAACTTTGTCTGCGAGTTGTTGTTCACGCCATACGACGGTAGATGTCGCTGCTGACTATAAATACTAAAATAGCAATCAGTTGTTGAAACTTACCAACTTCTTATGAAAAGCAAATACAAAAATGTACAACAGCCGATCGATTATCGTCAGCAGTGCGAAAGGCAAAAACTGGTTTCTCAATTAAAATTTTAATTGTTCAATTAATTAGGCTGTGCGAAAAGGCTATTAAGAAGATTTAAGCTGATGTTATTCGAAGCTTTAAGCTTAGTTAAAGCTTATATTGGCATCTTTCTTAACTTTGAGCCACAAAATAACTAATTTTTATAGCATTGGCATGAGATCAAATCTGTTAATAACAGAATACATTGTCGTACTTCCTTCCTCCACATTAAATCTTTCTCTCTTCTTGCTCTCCCCGCTCTCCACCCTTGTGGCAACTGCAACAAACTGCCACAAAAGTGACATTTTTGCTCCACTTCCACTTGTGCCTGCCTTCCTACTCCTCCCGCACTGCACTGGAAAGACAGGTACTTGAAAAAAAACTCCGCACTTCTATCTAAAACTAAAATTCACCAAAAACTACGCTCTCAAACATACTTGCTTATGCACATTGATGTCACATTATTCGAATGTAAATTAATTGAAAAACTTTTTTGTGGCAAACTTTTACAAGCACACCAACCAACAACAACAACAACTACATCAACAACTTAAGCACAAACACATTTGATTATTGCTTGAGTTTGTGTGGAAGAGAGAGTGAGTGGTGGCGGTTGGCGGGTGGAATCACATACAAGTAGACTGTGTGTGTGTGTTTGTTGGAGGCTTGAAAGCACATTAGAATTTGAATTTGAATTTTCGCAACCGAATTTCAATGCGTTGCAAAGTCAGAGTGTGTGCGTGTGTGTGGCAAGTGCAATGTCCCCTGTCGTTTAGGGTTGCTCGTGAGTGAGTAGAAAAAACACAAATAAAAGCAGAAATAAATACGCCACTGAAGTGCTTTTAACATTTAATGTGCAAACTTTAAAGGTACAAGCTTGAATTAATTTTTGAACATATTATTTTTATTTCCAAAAAACATTTTTTTTTTGTTATTCTTGTAAATTTCGGTTGCGTACAAACAAACTGAAATTGATGCGAGTTAGAGTTGAAGTTTGCTTTCACAATTTTTTTTATTTTTTATTTTTATTTTTTTTTTATGTTTGCAACAAAAAATGGCAATAAAAGTTAAAACGAGCGCTCAAGCATAGCTGTAAATGTATGTATGTATGTCTGTGGGTTGGCTGGTGCGGGTGTGCGGCCTTTTTAAGTGAATGCGAAAAGTTTTTGTACTTCGCCAAACTTTGCTGGCTAACAAAACGCGCTAAATGAGTTTAAAGCAATAACTGTCGTTTAGGAAATTGCGTTTAGAAGTTACCTGTGAATTAGCACGCCAAGCGGTTGAGGTGGTAGTCTATAGCGCAGCGCTGAGTTGTAGCTGGGGCGCTGACCAATTGCACGAGAGGAGACTCGCAGAGTTTCGCCCAGTTTTATTACTTTTTATTTGTTGCATATTATTACCTGCACCTTTTTCGCTGTTATTATTGTCCACTTTATTGCCCAACGCATTGTTGTTGTACGCGGAGATAAAAAAAAACTCTGCAAAGTTCCATCAATAACCGTTAGAATGCGCCAAGTAATCGCAAAAACTTTTCAGCCTAACATACATATTTTCTACGGCGAGCAGTTATCTTCGCCGCGCATCATCATCGTCGCATTTCATTGCTTGCTTAGCCGGGCTTTTATGAGTCATTTCGCGCATTCTTTACTCAGAATCTCACTCCTCAGCCTCTATGTGGGCTGCTCACAGGTAAAAAAGTTCATATAAAAGTAGAAATAATAAAGTAAAATAAGTAACAAAATGAAAATCTCAGCAAATGTTAATAAAGCCGCGCTCATTGAGTCATCGCGCGTAAGAAAGTTGAGTTGAGTTGAATTGAGTTGGCAAAAAATGTCACTATTCATTGGCGATTTGTTGGCAATTGTTGTGCAAGATTATCCGCGAATGCTGAAAGTTTCCACAAGAATTTTCAATTATGTCCATTGCTGACTACTTTTCGTAAATACCTACGCAGGGCTTCACCTTCTCCAGCTTCTATTCAGGTGATTGGTTTGTTGAAATGCGCTCATACCAGGAAATTATTTCTCTGGTGCCTTGAAAAACTTTTTTCAAATGCTTTTTGGTGTTGTAGACTTGCTTTGCGTTTGAATTGATGGCGATAATCCATATATTGAATCAAATAATCCATATATTGAGCAACGTATGGAGAATACGGTACCCCACCCCAGATCTCCCATTTCAGCGTCTACAAATATTTTTTTAGACCACCTTTGCGACGTGAGGCCGAGCATTGTCATGCTGGAGAATGACTTTATCGTGTCTTTCCTTGTACTGTGGCCGTTTTTCTTTTAGTGCTCGGCTCAAACGCATCAAATGCGTTCGGTATCGATCTCCTGTGATGGTTTCACTTCTTCTGCTTCCAATTCAGCATCTTCGAAAATCTTCACCCCATGTCGGTCTCCGACTTCATAATCACCATTCTTAAAACGTTGGAACCATTTGCGACATGTTCTTTCACTTAGGACAGCCTCATCGTACGTATCCGAAAGCATTCGATGAGCCTTAGCCTTGAAATTAAAAAAGAAAAACAAAATTTCCCGCAAATGTCGAGAATTCGGCTCCAGAAGTGACATTTTCAGTTGAGAATAAGTTTGGGATGCAAACAGATCTGTACAAATATTTTGTTGGGTTAATGTTGACAAAAATGTCCAAGATCGATATAAAACGATTTAATCAACCAGTGCTTGTCGCTAGAGACATCTATTGGAAAACGGCGGAAGCAAAGTTATAATATAATATAAGTTACCCCAGATGAACATAGGTCTTTGTAATCTGTATACGAGGGCTTAAAAGAGATTTTAACCAATATAGACCATTTTTGAGTCGCAGTTACCACATATTAAGAGCACTTTTAAGGTCATAGAAGAACTTGTAGTTCGTTTTTAAATTTATTAACTTTCAAGTGTCTAAATGCCATTCGTTTGAATATTGAGCGTGACTTTTGTTCGATTTCTTTCAGTTTCCAACCGGTAGGAGAACGTACTACAAATATTATGAAACAAATTTGGTCCAAATCTGTCAAGTAGTTCGTGAGATATGTAGTTTTCTGTAAATGTAGGCGTTGCCACGCCCATTGCTCAATTTTTGAATTACTCCACATATAGACCTTTATTATCACTATTTTAGATAAATTTAAAGCGTTTTATGACATTCAGGAGGTTGTTAATAATAATAAAGCTATTAGAAGTTCTGAATTCAAACGTTATATGAAAAGTGGGCGTGGTCTTTCACCGGATTTTACTGATTTTTAGACTTTAGTACGAAATATAATGAGGGAATCATATGGAAAAAGGTTAGCTGTTTGTAATATACGATATCAAAACTATATAGTGGGCGGAATCATGTCTACTTTCGAAAAAGTCTGGCAACCTCCTGAAAAAGCTATTTTTACAAATTTTGCAAATAAAAAATAATTATTTTATTTTTCTATTTTATCATTTTTGATTTGAACTTCAACATAGTTCCATTTGTATGCCTCAATAATGATGACCACTTTCGCAAGATCTGGCAACCTCCTGATTTTCCATTTGTATACTAAATTTTAAGTTTATTTTTCAATTTCATTATTTTTGATTTGCTGCTAGCTTCTCATATATTCAAGGTATTATTTGTATGCCATTCTGATCACTTTTTACCTGTTTCAACTGAACTTTCAAAAACTTTTTTTTCACTTTTCATTCACCTGCTAAATCTCGGTTACAACACGCTCGAGCTGAGATAACAAAACTTTTCAGCAAATGCAACGCTATCGCGCATACACTACCACACACACACTCTCATTCACTCACTTTTCTCCTACCCCCACACCGCTCCCCTCTCCAACGCATTCATCATTCGTCTGTTGCATTTTTCTTTACAGCTTTTATCTCGTTGATCCTTGTCCGTTCATTTGTTCTGCATTACTTTAGTTGAAATTCTCGACCTCAAGCTGCCACAGAATTTCCAATTTCAATTATTGTTATTAGTAAATAAAAGTCAAAAGTTTTTTACCCCACACTACCCCACCTCTCACCGATGGGTATTATGAAAAACTTTCCATGCCTCACACGCTCGTCCCAACTTTTGGTTTTGGCCATTTGGTTTCGTTCTCCGCATTTTGTTGCATTGTATTGTCCTCCTTCATTGCTTTGATGTCACGTAATGATGCTTAAAATTTCGCATTCAATAATTTTGTGCTTTGGAAAAACGGAAAAACTACCCGTTATGGTTAGCTGCGTTTTTAGTTACAAAATATTTTTCAATTGACAACGGAATTGCATAGTTTGGCACGTGACTTTCTCGCAGAAAGTTTCTGTTTTTTGCAGTTGTTGTTGTTGTTGGTGTTGGTGCGGAACTTTGGTTTAAAATTAGATAACTGCTGTTCTTCTATTATCTATTTGTATGCGGTGGTGTGCGGACAGCAGTGTCGTTAGTTGATTGCAAAGTAGTCATAAACTCTTTTTATTGGATTATTTTTGTGTGGTTTCTTGACTGTAATTTCATTATTGTTTTGTGGTTGTTGAAAGCGAAGAAAATACAATCTCAATAAGGATTGAAACTTGGAACTTGAATAATACCTTCTCAGTAGTCGGAAAAGGTGTCTACAAACCATGATATTTTCAACCCTGGCATTAATAGAGTTAACAGTTATCTAGTTCTAACCGAGATATATATGTCAAGCATTATTCAATGAACCTCGACGTAAAAGTTTTAGAAAATTAATTAATTTCACTCTATTAATTAATTTTACTCAATTAATTAATTTCACTCAATTAATTTATTTCATTCAATTAATAAATTTCACTCAATTAACAAATTATATCAATTTTGTTCAATTAACTTAATTTACTGAATTATGTCATTCAAATAATTAATGGCATAATATCATTCAATTAAAATTATTGCACGAATTACATCAACTTCATTTAATGAACTTCAATGAATTTACATTTTTCTAACCGAGATATGTCAAGCATTATGAACCTCGACGTAAATGTTTCAAAAAATTAATTGATTTCACTCAATTAATTAATTTCACTCTATTAACTAATTATATTAATTTTGTTCAATTAACTTAATTTACTCAATTATATCATTTAAATAATTAATGACATAATATCATTCAATTAAAATTATTGAATTAAATTATCATCCAATGAACTTCAATGAATTTACATTTCTCTAACCAAGATATGTCAAGCATTGTACAATGAACCTCGACGTATAAGTTTTTGAGTCTAAGCTCGGATTATTGCTTAGCATTTGAAGAGGCCATTTTCGTCTTTAACTGAGATTATTCCTGTAAGAAGTGGGTCTAATGCTTTCTTGGTATAGCCAAGTGTCAAAAATTGCTAGAAGACCTGTATTCTGTATGCTTTAGAGAAGTTCCAGAACGTTCAGACGAACGCTATTCTTTGAGAAGGCAACTTTCCAGTGGCCAACCTTTGATATTATAAATTATGTCTACAAATAGTCTATTATTCAAGAGGACTTGTGCTTAATACAAACCTTAAGATTACACATATTTAGGTGAGAAAAGGTTGATAGAAAGGTAGAAAGGGCAAATGATATGACTTAGGAGTGTGTAATTTTTTGTGATTTGTTATCGTAATCCGATTATTTAGAGTAAAATTGCTTTTAGGATATTTTGGGTTCACCATTACTCAACTTTTTTCCACTATGTACATAGCCTAAGGTATCAATGGAGCTCAATATAGAACATGCATATTAATCGTAATGAGAAAATATGTTTTTAATTGAATCTCATTCAGTACTAGAGATTTTCTCGTTTCAAAAGGAAATAGATAATTTTAAAACTAATGTTACGAAATATATAAAGGAAGTGTAAACATTTATTTTATACGAACATTAATATGGTTTTCTTTACCCAAGTATATATTTAAATGCCAGAGTTCTTCTCGGCTATCGGTTTATCAATCAACCCACAATTATTAAAATTTCATGTTAAATGCTATGCCAACAGTATACTCACTCCATCTTGGAAACATCTTACTAAACCAACAGTTTCTAGTAAAGCTCGACACTTCTTTGATTGCTTCCTTTGAAGTTTATTTGAAATTGTATTTTTTTCTTCATGTGGATATTTCTTAACTTATATACTTACAAATATATTCTGTTATTAACTTATTTACTTTACTTACTATATACACGATAAGGTCTCAAGGATGAGTTGTAGTAGTTTAGCTGGCGGGCATTCAAAGGGTTGCTGAAGTAGTCAAATACGAATGTGTGTCTATTTGTCTAATCTGGATCAATTAGAAACCGTCTGCATTATTTATTTTTGCTAAATAATAATAATGATGAATTTTCATAATTAAACAATATCCATTTTCTTTAAAGAAAATACCCAAAAAGCACTGAGAACACAAATCTTTTATTATAAATAAAAAATTTGGTAATATTGTCAATAAACACGAGATACAATTTGGTAAAGCTGGTCACCAACAATTTGCAAATAATTTCCTCCCTTTCAACCATAAAATACCACTCTTTTTTCCAAAAATTAAATTTTTTTCTATATATGTATATAGGGTTCTTCATAACCTTTACCACACACATTCCACATTCAAATTGTTGATTTTTAATTATTCACATATAATTTTAATTTATTTGCACAGCTCAGAAAAATATTTACTTAGAATAGAAAGTTCAACTAAATATTTTGCTTTGATGAATTTGTTGTTCGGCTTGTGCGCTTTTGTTGACCCAAAATTGAATACTTCGACTTTGAGCAACAAATATTTTATGGTTTTTATATTCTCATTTATTTTGAAATTAAAAAAGTCTTTGTTATGCTTGCAATTCTAGCTAATAAAAATTATTATTGTAGTAGATTTTATTCCAATAAATTATTTAATAGAAATATTTATGTGTGAAAAGTTTTTATCTTTGATTTAATTATTAAATTTAATGGGTCAACAAGTTTTTGATTAATTGCAATTATATAGTGAAAAAAAGAGAAAGAAGTGTGTTCTTTTTAATTGTTTGCAGATATATGTTTTCAATAAATGTGATAAATTCAATATTATATCCTAATTTCTTAATAATGTGGTAAGAAAAAGAAAGTGAATGCATGAAGTGAAATTGGTTTATTGAGTGAAATTTCGTAATATTAGTGAAACTAGTTTATAATGAATTCAGTAACGAAATAAATGTCACTAAAATCATACAATTAACTGTGTTATTGAAAGAAAATGTATCAAAGTAGTTGATTAAAATATATAAATATTAAAAAAAACACAGTGTTGAAGAAAGCGTGAAATAAATAAATTGAGTGAAATTGGTAAATTGTGCGAAGTAAGTATATACATTTATGAGAAATACCGAAAATTATATCAGTAAATTGAATGCAATGATTTAAAATTGTGTTAATTGAATGAAATTATTGTAATTTATTATTTCGATTACTAAATTGAGTCAATTATGTTAATTTAATGAAATTTATGTAATTATTTTAATTGGATGATATTAATGCCATTTATTATTCAAATAGCATAATTGAGTAAATTGAACTAATTGAGTAAAAATGGTGTAATTAGTTAATTGAGTGGAAATTATTAATTGAGTGATAGGAAACAATAAAAACATAATTACAATCTTTGAAAACATCGTTAAAAATGTGTTAATTGAATAAAATTGATATAATTTACTATTTAAATTACTTAATTGAGTCAATTAAGTTAATTAAATGCATTTATATTTTTATTAATTGAGTGAAATGAAGTAATTAAGAAATTATTTAAAAGTTATAGATTTTTTAAACCGAAATATGATTTAATCACTGAGTGAAATTGAAAAAAATTAAAAAATTGTTTAATAGCTATTAAATGATTGAATCTAGGGGCAAAAAAGGAAAGTTCAATTCAATTAAATCACAAATTTTGCCAAAAACGTTATCAAACTACTTGTGGTCGCTTTTTCAGCTTCTACACTGACTTTCAAACATTGGCAGCAAGAAAATATTTGCTTAACAACCAGTTTATTTTGTGACCTAAATAATGCATTACTCACTTAAAAACGCATATATTCAGCTGTATGGAGGGAAATTATCTAAAAATCTTTGCTACCAAACACAAAAGCCAATGACAATGGCAGACCAACAGCAAATGTGTGTTGGCGACCATATTGCCTTAGTAATATTTTATAAATTGCATTTTGCGCAAAACAATTGTATCTCGCTCGCAACACAAAACACAAATAACTGCATCTAAGCATATATTAAATTATAAATTACATAAATTATGGCTGTTGTATTGCATATTAACTTGCATAAGGCAAACCAGAAAAAAAAAACACAAAATCATATCGTGCCACATGCATTATTATCATATTGAATCAGCCGATGAACAGAGCGAGAGACACACACTTTGCATTATTAGAGTTGAGTTGGAATTTTCTAATATTTACACAGAGCTAAGCCACAGCGTTGGTCAGCGCACACAGAAGCACAGCAGTCACATGGTATTTGCGGCACACAACAAAAGCCATTTGTTTAATTAACCTAAACAGTGTAAATGCATACAAAATTTTGTTTATCTGCCGAGCAACTATCAATAAATTTATTTACAAACAGAGAGAAAATTCCACACTGTGCGCCAACATAAATTTGCTTTCGCCAATGCATTTATGAATGTATGGCATGGCATGGATGGATGGACTGGCGAGCAAATATGTGTTTGTGAAAGAAAATACACACACACACACACACACACACGCATAGACATTTCTAAACTTTGTAAACAAACAAATGAACTGGTAAATAAATAAATGTGGCATATACTCACATACATACAGTGTCACACACACACACGCACAGATATGCTTGTACAGAGTTGTTGTAATCCCAGCAAACGCTTGATTTTAGTTAAATATTACAAGTTTATTTGTTGTTGTTGTGTGCGTATTTGTTTGGCTGCCTGCATTTGTAAGTCATGTGGCACACACACACACACATCCAAAATCTAATTTATCTACCATTATTAAATGTTGGAAAATTCAACAAGTTTCCTTTTGTGCTCCTCAAGTTTGCTGCATAAAAGTAAATATTTAATTTGCGTTATTGAAAATGCGGCTTGATAAGCAGGTTGCGGTTGTGCAAAAGTTGAAGAAAATGGAGTCGGAGTTAGAGCAGCAATAAGTTGTTATACTAAGTAAGTTGTACTGCAGAGAAAGTGGAGTGAGTGGCCTTCAGTCAAAGTTGAAGTGAAGTCTTATTCGCTTATTCAAATTGTTGGAATGCTTAAAGGTCAAGCAAAACTAGTCCAAATAATCTTTAAGGGCCTTTTTTGAGACCACCCTTTATGAAATCCAGGGGTTCCAGAGCTCTTGAGTAAAGTCTCTCATTCGAAGATAGTCTTTTTAATACTATTTTTCGAATATTGAACAATTTTAAGCTCTTTTGAGCCCCAACTTTATGACTACCTGGATTCCATAACTCTCGTGTGTATTTTCCCATTTGAAAAGTCTTAATATATGATCTTTAATGGTCTCTTTCGAATATTAAGGCAGTTTAAGCTTTTTTAATCCATGTTTTATGAAAGCAGGAGTTCCCATAACTCTTTGATATAGTTTCTCATTTGAAAAGAGTCTTAGTATGGGTTCTCTAACGCTCTCCACCGAATGCTTAGCCATTTAAAGATTTCTTAAGACTGTACTTTATGAAAGCCGGGGTTCCAGAGCATTTGAGTAAAGTCTCTCATTTGAAGAGAGTCTTAGTATGGGATCTCTAACGCTCTGCTTCGAATGAATAGCCATTTTTATGAAATCCGGGGTTTCAGAGCTCTTAAGGGTAGTCTCTCATTTGAAGAGAGGCTTAATATGGAGTGTATAATAGCTCTCTTTCCATTTAAAGCTCCTTTGAGCCCACTCTTTATGTCTACCTGGATTCCACAACTCTCTTGTGTAGTTTCTCATTTGAAGAAAGTCTTAATATATGATCTTTAATGGTCTCTTTCGAATATTAAGGCATTTTAAGCTTCTTTTTAATCCACGATATATGAAAGCGGAGTTCCCATAACTCTCTGCTATAGTTTCTCATTTAAAGAGAGTTTTATTATGTTTTCTTTAATGCTATTTTTCGAATATTGAACCATTTTAAGCTCCTTTGAGCCCCCTCTTTATGACTGCCTGGATTCCAAAACTCTCGTGTGTATATTCTCTTTAAAGAAAGTCTTAGTATATGGCCTTTAATGGTCTCTTTCGAATATTAGGGCATTTTAAGCTTTTTTTAATCCACGCTTTACGAAAGCCAGAGTTTCACAACTCTCGTGTGTAGTTTCTTATTTGAAGAGAGTCTTATGATGTGGTCTTTAATACTATATTTCGCATATTAAGCCATTTTAAGCTCCTTTGAGCCCCATCTTTATGCCTGCCTGGATTTCACAACTCTCGGGTGTATTTTCTCATTTGAAGAAAGTCTTATTATACGGTCTTTAATGGTCTCATTCAAATATTAAGCCATTTTAAGCTCCTTTGAGCCTCTCTTTATGACTGCCTGGATACCACAACTCTCGGATGTTTATTCTCATTCGAAGATAGTCTTTTTATGTGGTCTTTAATACTATCTTTCGAATATTGAGCCATTTTAAGCTCTATTGAGCTTCCTCTTTATGACTGCCTAGGTCATTAATCCACGCTTTATGGAAGTCAGAGTTACACAACTCTCGGTTGTATTTTCTCATTTGAAGAAAGTCTTAGTATGGTGTCTTTAGTGCTCTTTTTCAAATCTTAAGCGATTTTAAGCCGTTTTGAAACAGCTCTCTTTGAAAGCTAGTGTTTTAAAACTCTCGTGTATAGTTTCTCATTTAAAGGGAGCCTTAGTATCAGATCAAAATTATTAAAATTAATGACATTAAATAAATTTAAACTAAATATAATCATTTATATAGTTTTATAAATAACATAGCGACACCTGTCGAGTCAATCTGATAACTTTTTATCTTTATCTTTTAGTGTTCTAAGCTTACTCTCACTTTTTATAGCATTCTTTATTGACCAATTTTGTTTTTTCCTCTCTCTCTTATGACTCATACCCACTTTCTCCGTTTTCGTATAATTTTTTTCAAAAAAAATTTGCTTACAACCGCAGAAAAATTGGAATCCATCATAATTTTTCATTTTGCCTGTTGGCTAATTTAAAACTTTCACTACAATTAATTCATTTTACTCATTATCCCAATTATGTCCGGTGTCCCGAACAAGTTGCGCTGAAAAGTATGCAAAAAAAAAGTAAACGGCTAAGAAACCCAACATCAACCTAACTGCATTTTATATACAAGTATTTCATTAATCTATTATCCAGTTGCTTAGTTTATAATCGCGTGGTCTGTTGTGTGCCTACAAAACCCCTTTCTCGGCTCATCCCACATTCACTTTCGTCAAACTCCCTTTTATTACTTGCCCTTAGTAGAAAGCAGGCGAGTTTTCATAAAGCTTGTCTGTGTTTATGGACACCCTTTGCCCATCAGCGCTTTCTATGCTTATTTTACCCTTCGCTGGCTGCCTGCTCACCCTTTTCTTATACCCTTTCGGACATTGTTAGCCTGCGGTCGTCGTCGGCGGATTCGAGCTAATTAGGCGCGAGTTTAATTAACACCAAAAACTTGTTAGATTTTTGCACTCTTTTTATTTTATTTTTATTTTAGTGTTTTTTTTTTTGAGTGAATTTTTCCAGTTTTTTTAAATTGTGTTAATTTAATAAACTTGATATTATTTATTAATTGAATTACTTAATTGAGTCAATTAAGTTAATTGAATGTAGTTGATGTAATTCGTTCAATAATTTTAATTAAATGATATTATGTCATTAATTATTTGAATGCCATAATTGAGTAAATTAAGTTAATTGAACAAAATTGATATAATTAGTTAATTGAGTGAAATTAATTAATTGAGTGATATGAAACAATTAAAATAATAATTACAATTTTTGAAACCATTGAATTGAACGTTGTATAAACTATATAAAAAACTCTGACAATTTATTTCTTCTCTACTTGGTAACTACATATACACTCTCCTTTATTTTTTTTCGTTTTTGAAATGCCCTTGACCATATTACTTTTTCTTCTTAGATCATCGTCAAATATTTTTTTTTCCTCAACACTTTTCATTTCTTCTTATAGGCGCTTACCTTCCTATTTCTTGTATTATCTTGCTATTTTGTCCATTCTTAGCTAACCTTTCTCAGCTTGAAGATGCTCGCTTGTTGTCTGCCTCTATTGTTTGGCAAAATGGACAATGAATGCAGCAGACTGTAAAGCGGCTGAATGGCTTTGCTTGATGCGAAAAATACTACAAACTTGAGTTACTATAATTATTATGGCCATAATGATGTAGGTTCTTCTAATATTTGTTGGAGAAGAGAATCTTATGAAATCTTGAATTTAATATGTTGTTAGACGGAATTTCAGTTTCAAACACAGAGATTTAAGCTTAACATTTTTTCTAGGAAAAAATTATAATTTTAAATTCTCCAATTATTATGGCCATAATGTAGGTTCTTCTGCTATTTGTTGGAAAAGACAATTTAGTGAAATCTTATATTTAGTTTTTAATTATTGAGGAAATTCTCTGTGTTTTAAACTTAAAAATTTTTATGGGAAAAATTATAGTATTTTATAGCAAGTAATAATACGAAAAATATTTTTTTTTAAATTGACTATAATTTTTTAATACTAAAAATTTTATAAAATCTTTTCTTTATCAAAATTTAAGTCAAGTATTTATCTACTTAAATCTTAAAAAAAAAAAATTACGCAGGGTTGCATTTTCACGCCTCCTCCCTCAAACACCAATTCATTTAAAGCTTCGCAGCAATCAACTTTTTCAAGCAGTCCAACCCACTCACACGCTCCGAAGGTTTCCACTCGAAAGTATATTTCATGAGCACTTATACTCTCCCCCACAAAAGCGCCTACAACCTCTACACTCCACGCCCTCCATTCAAATGTTGTTGTTAACACCCAAGAGATGCCTACTAAAATGCATTTATATTTTCATTGCATACAATTTGTGACCGAGCAATTAATTACAGTGACAATCACTCGCATTAACCGACAGTTATGTGAGTGAGTAAGCGAGCGAGAGGCGTTCGTTTGTTCGCTGCCTATTAGAGACAAGTGTCATAAAATGCAAAAATTTATTGACAAACACTTCACACTTACGCATTGGCACATTAACGGTGTTTGGTGGACATTTGCATTGTTGTTGTTGCTGTTTTTGTTGTTAATTGGTTTTGCATTTTAGTGTCATTTAATTGTCGAAAGCGTTAGTCATACCGCTATTTGCAATTTATGGCGCACGCTGAGTGCTGTTGGATAAGTACACTCGGAGAGTAGGCAGGCAACGCCCGCAGGCCGTACATTTAATAGGTTCATTTTCGTAACTGTTAACTGTTGGGGCATGTCAGTCATTTGTTGCATGTGGCAACACTTCATTAATGGTGTTGCATGCGTTTTTTATGAGTGGTGATTATGAAGTTGGCAATGAATAAGTGACAAGGGTATTTGAGGGCTGTGAGAGTTCATAGTATGAATAGAAAGTACAAAATAGAAGAGGAGGCTTGAGGAGAGGCATATAAATATAAATGAGAAGATCTCCAAATCGACTTAATAACACTCATATATTCATAATCATTATATAAAATGTCGGAATATAAAATATATGAGTCAATTGGTGGTCCTAAAAAGGTCTTACGATCAAGCCTCGAGGTGAAAAATATTTGTCACAATTTTTTTTTACTTCAGAATCAAAGTCAAATTCACAAATAAGCTATATATAGAACAACTTCTCTGCTGTATGCGCTCTACACATCTCCAAAATCACCCTGATTTAAAATCTCACTTCTATTTTAACAGCATACTTCACTATCCAATCAACTAGTTTGTCATATCGCCATAAAATATTTATTTAAAGTGCACTTTCATACTCTTACATACTTTTCAAATACATATGCTTAAACATATCCGCATATATTGCCTAAATTTCGTATACAGTTATCGTCTATAGTATATACCCTTACACATATATGTTAATTATACGCCCCGGGTGCCATGTTACTTATTCACAATGTAATGGCACTCGCAGCGAAATTCCTTGCATATCATATTACGCCATACGAACACACACACACAGCAACACACTCATTCAGATTGAACATCAATATTTCAATTAGAAACTGAATTTAGGTTAATGCAAATTCGATATATACGCAGATGGAATTCAATTAAATGTTCCATGTAAGCTTAGTAACGGCAATAAAGGGTATTGCAATTTGGTGATTTGGAAAAGTGAAATTAAAAAAAATATTTAAAATGATGACAGTGATTTTTCTGTGGAAATTTTACGCAGTGAAGTGTTTGAAAAAGATTTTTTAGAGGCATCTATATCTCATTTGATCAAATGGATATCAATTTTCAAGTTGTTTAAGGTCCCTTAAAAGACTACATCACACCAGAATGCTAATAATCACCTATGATTTTGAAAAATTTCTTTTTTACTTATTCTCTCAGCGAAGCGAGCGTTATTTGTGGGACTAATCTCCAAAATTTTATACAAAATCATATATTTACTATATTCAAAGCAGAGATTCATGCCAAAAAAGCTTTCTCGCTGATTATTTAAACCAAAGTTTCCACTATTTTGGTATAATAAGTATAACTGAGTCCAATTTTCGAATACTTTTGCCAGTTTCCAAGGCTTCTTTTTCTCTAAAAATCTTATTTTTTGAGTTACTCTTCCTTTATTCTCTAAAATCTTATCGATGTTATACAATTCCGTATTATTCTGAATAGATATGTCCTTAAGCTTTATTCCATCGCAGTTTTTCTATGCTTGGGAACAAATTTAAGAGTAATTTCCACAGTTCCTTACTAATTTCTCCAATCCAAGGCTTTGTCGGTGTATATAAATTTTTCATTGCCTAACTTGCGGCGCAAAATTCGAGGAATGTTCTAATAATAATAAAATTACTAATTTCTGTTAACCGATACACTTCAGTACCCAGAAAACTTTATTGAAGCTATTTAGATCAGCTTTGATAATTATTTCTGATATTGTGATACAGAAAATTATAAGTAGCCTAAAGGTAGGCAACGTTTTATGGCTAATATACTTTATCCTTCACATTTCTTATTTCTTCAGTTACGTACTAATTTCTCCAACTGTTAGTGATTATCAGTGTATTTACATTTTATTTTATAGCCTACCTTGCGGAGTCAAGTTCCTGGAAAGCTTTTATGATAAGAAAGTTACTCATTTCTGGTAACCGATACACTTCAGTGCCCAGAAAAATCTAAAATTAAACAGTATTGAAGCTATTTAGTTCAGCTTTGATAATTTTCTCTGATATTGAGATACAGAAAATTCCAAGTAGCCTAAAGGTAGGCAACGTTTTATGGCTAATATACTTTATCCTTCACAGATTCGATTAAAAATGCGCCTAAATAATATTCCATATGAATTTTTATAAGATTGAGCACAAATCTAAGTAGTATTTCTACAGTTCCATACTAATTTCTCCAGCAATAAGTGATTTTCGGTGCATATAAATTTTTTCATTGCCTACCTTGATGCGCAAAGTTCGAAGAATGTTCTTATTATAGCAAAGTTAGTAATTTCTAGTAACCGAAAGACTGCAGTACCCATAATTCTCTCAAATTAAACACTATTGAAACTATTTATTTCAACTTTGATAATTTTCTCTGATATTGAGATTCAAAAAATTCCAAGCATCCTAAAGGTAGGCAAAGTTTTATGGCTTATGACCGCTATTCGTCTCTGCTTCGATTCAAAATACATTCGCAACATAAAATGTTAAGTTTTAAAATATTTTTTTCGCTTTTCATCACTTTTGATAAAAAATTTTATTTTACAAAATAAATTTCTTCCAATTTTCTGGTAACTCTTTGTTTCTAATAGAGAAACTATTTAAAGTTCCAGCATTAATCACAATAACTTTCATTCATATGCCTCTCATTTCGCTGAAGAAACATTTCTCCCCCTCACATCACCTTGACCCAAACAACAAACGCCTGCAATCACCACTAAAGCCCTTAACGTTTGCTAAATATTACAGTTAGCATTAATTAGCCACCATCAATTAAATGCTAAAAGTGAAAATGATATAAGCGGCAAGCAGAAAAGAACACGTACGAGAAGCACAAAGATAAGTAAAGTAAAGATAAGCAAAAGCAGGCGGAATACACACACTGAGATAGAGACACACCAGAATCTTCTTCAAAGGCTAAATTAAAGGATACACCATAGCATTTAACCTGAGTTAACCCAATCAAAGCAAATAAATAGGCAACATATGCCACTCAAAGAAGAAACATGATAAATTAGCAGGCATGAAGGTAAAAAGTGGTGGAGGAGAGAAGAAGAAGAAGCAGCAGCATAACTCCTTGTGGCTATGGCTAATGCGCGCAAAGCTGCTACAAGATTTGATTGCGGTTACAGATATGCTGCTGAATAACTTGAGGTTGCAAATGCGCGTACACATACATACATAACTAAATGATATGCCACTACCTTCACCTTCGCCCCCCTTCCACTCAAAGACTAATTGAGTTGTGTGTGCGGGGGGGTTGGAGGCAATCTGGATATTGAGTATGTGAGCTGAAAGTGGAAGTGTAAGTTGTGTGTAACAAAAAGTGTTTGTGTCAGTGTGTGTGTGTGGGTGGAGGCAGACGTGAGCTGTAATGTGTGTGAGATGCCTGTATGTGTAGCCTAAGGTTGAAAAACTTGTAAGGCGGAAACGCAGGTGTGTAATTAATTAAATTCATTAATATTTAAGCGTAACGGCATAGTTTTTGCGTTGTAGTTGCAAGCTGTTTTGCTGTAGATATGCATCTGTATTTGAATATGATTTGGCAGGTGTGAAAAGTTGAGACTTAAGCTTGTTTGAGTAGCTGGAGGGTATGAGTGTCTAACGAAAAGTTTTGGTTATGCTTTCAAAGAAGACTGGGGTAGATGTTAGGTATATTTAGGCTGTGGAAAATCGATTAATAATGATATTTTTGGAAGAAAACTGCATTCAGAAGTGCTAACTTTCATTAAATCAGTGATTTAAAACCAAAAAAATACCAACTTCCTTTCAACTACTTGATTTGGCTGGAAAAAGACTTTCTTCTGTGTAGAAAAAAATTGATATAGCTACTACTTGAGACTTAAATGTCTTTTGGAAGAAAAAAACATAGAAAAATGCTGGACTTCCATTAAATCAGTGATTTTAAAGTAAAGTAAAACAAGAAAAAACGTTAACTTCGGCTGTACCGAAGCTAATATACCCTTCACAGGTGCATTTCTTGTAGTAACTATGTGTTTAAGCAAATCTAAAGACGTAAGAAAAAGTAAGTAAAAAAAGAAAACATTTTACTAATTCTTATTAGCCGGGTTGTTTGCTAGAAACATTAAGGTTATATAGTTAACCGATCTGAACAATTTCTTCGGAGATTATATTATTTCCATACAAGCAATTGATTCCGATCGTTCAGTTTGTATGGCAGCTATATGCTATAGTGAACCGATCTGAACAGTTTTTGCGGAGATTAAATTATTTCTATGAGCAATAACTCACACCAAATTTCGTGAAGATACCACGTCCAATGCGAAAATTTTCCATACAAGCCCTTGATTCCGATCGTTCAGTTTGTATGACAGCTATATGCTATAGTGAACCGATCTGAACAATTTTTTCGGAGATTAAATTATTTCTATGAACAATTACTCACACCAAATTTCGTGAAGATATGTAGTAAACTGCGGAAGTTTTCCATACAAGTGCTTGATTCCGATCGTTCAGTTTGTATGGCAGCTATATGATATAGTGGTCCGATATCGGCAGTTCCGGCAAATGAGCAGCTTCTTGAAGAGAAAATAACATCTGCAAAATTTCAAAACGATATTTTAAAAACTGAAGGACTAGTTCGTATATATACAGACAGACGGACGAACATGGCTAAATCGACTCAGTTCAACATACGGATCATTTATATATATACTTTATAGGGCGTCCGACGCTTCCTTCTGAGTGTTACAAACTCCGTGACAATCTTAATATAACCTGTTCAGGGTACAAAAAGTACCTTTCCTTTTAACTCCTTAATTTGGCTGGAAAAGACTTTCTTCTGAGTAGAAAAAAATATATATAGCTACTACTTGAGACTCTAATTTATATATTCTATAAATAAATAAACGAATATACCAATAAACACTCACACACACCTTTAACATCCCAAATTCCAAACCATTTCCCCGCAAACAAAAGTCACGTCACTCATACGCCGTGTATCATCAATTAGTAGGCAGCCAACAACCCAACTATCAACAATTCTACACTCACACACAAGCAAGCCAAACCTTTCATACACATTTCATTGCCCGTTGCGTTTGCCAGTACACCTTTTGACATCAAACAATTAAAATAATTACACAATTCTCTCCGAGGATTTGTCAAAGCGCATTTAGATTTAATTACAATTTTAATTGACATACCATTTGCCGTGTACGATTTGCCATTTTCGATTTTCGTAACCAAAAGGGAATATTCCACAGCGCACTCATAGCTAGTATTGCGAGTATTCAGGTGTGGCCAGTTTGTTTGACGGCAACTCCCCTAATGAATTGTGGTCAACGGGCGCTTTGGCGCAACCAAAATCCGCTCACCTTCTATATACAAACACATCCATACTTAGAACGACGTTTATGTGACAGTCTGTCTGTTGTTAAACATTAACTATATTTGTTGTTGTTGATTTGTGTGTTGTTGTTCAATTTTAATGTTGGGTTATTAAAGTTTAAGTTATTAGCATAATTTTGGGTTGATTTTGATTTGACAATTGATGGTGCTCGTATTATGTTTGGGCACTAGGGATTGCTGCTTGAAGATTTGCTAATAGCTGGTCCGTCAGGAGTTTGGAAAGTTGCTGTGTGTAATGCTGCGCTAAAAAGCCATAAACTTTAAGCTTTTGGGCGTAAACTTGTGTTTGGTAGTGTTTAATTGCGACAGCTGATGGCAAGTCGGATGGGATGTGATGAAAGTGATTTTTATACGCTGCAATAGTGTCATTAAAGAGCTGATTATTTGATCGGTGATTGTGTTTTAAGATGAAAAAGTAATAAATTGGTGTTGCAGAAATCAAAAAATATTTTAAAGTGGAAAAAGTCAAAAGTTTTAAAGAGTTAGAGCTTGCCTTTCCATAATATTTTAAGTCCATGTCTTACAAATTTAGATCGTTTGTGATCACATCAGAATTTCTAAAATTATATTTTAGGATAATATGAGGTGTTTATATGTAATTTAAATGAAATAAAAATTTTATGAAATACGATACGACATATGGCAGGGGATGATAGGTTATGATGTGATGTGATTTAAAACAATAGCATGAGATGTGATGTTGTATGATGTGATATTTAACTATCTGATGATATCACTATACTTTCATGTAGCATGCTTTGTTCTTATGTGATATTAAATAATATGATGATGTGATGTGGGATCACGTGATGTGATATCAAATTATGCGTAATAAGAGCATGATGTGATGTGTTCTTGTGATGCGTGATAATATGAGATGATTCTTTTTATTATTACATGAAATGCTAAGGTGTGTGAAGTGAAGTGAGATAATAGCATGTGATGTGATGCGAACAGATTATTGGTATGATATGATACGATTTTATGTAATAAGACATGAAATAATTGGATGTGATGTGATGTGACATGAGGCCAAGGTTGACCGGAGACTTAATTCTGGTACCATGGGGAGCAGGAGCCCTTGGAGTTCGCTTCAACCTGCTCATGCGGACTGGCCCCTCGGAGAGTATCGTGTTGGTTGTGGTTTAATACCCGAATGCGGGGAGAGTGATCTTGGTCACTAAATGTGGAGTTGCATTGCAACCGGGTGCTGGACCCAAAGTACGGCAGAGATTTTAGATAAGCTCCGAACGCCACCAAGGTGTTAGTGCGTTCATTCCACACGCCAATTGGTACCGAATAATGCTTTGCATTTTCTGGGCGCTAATCATTGCATTGATTTGATCCGATGTGCTTTTGAGCATCGTGAGGTAAGGCCGTCGTCGGAAGGTACTCACGTAAATATAGGCTTTAGATGAGACCAAGGTATTATAATATGTGACTGCAGTGCGATATGAAAATGTTATAATATGTGAGATAATAGGTATGATATGAAAAAATATGATATATGTAGATATGATTTTAGTTGATGTGATACTCTATAACATGTGTGAAGTCATATGAGTCGATAACATGAGAACCGAAAGTATTTTTTAATGGTTTGAAGGATTTAGAAACGGTAGTTCGGCAATGATTTCAGATCCCAATTCACCTTCCAGCAGATATCGCAATGCAACCCCGCCTGGTACGAGGGCTGCTATATATATTTCTGGCCTAATAATGAAAATAGGAATATTTATCAACGAAAATGGTTTTATTGTTTTTCAAAATATTCTCTATCAAGATTTATACACTTTTGCATGCGCTCAAACCAATTTTCGAAGCACTTTTTTTGAGCCTTTTTTTTAAGCGATTGTCAAATTGTGCGGGATCCAACGAGAACAAACCTTTTTTACGGCCAGGTGTTCATGCAATATCGAATGTGTGCTGGTGGGAGAAATGCATAGGCATGCCTCTATCTGAAGGTATGTTACATGACGGTCTTGCATTATCAGTTCACGTACGGCATCGATGTTTTCTGGCACAACGACTGTTTTTGGACGACCATCACGGAATTCGTCTTAGAGCGAGCGTCGGCCACGATTGAATTCGTTGTACCAGTTTTTCACAGTGCTATAGGATGGGGCTTCATAGCCATACAAAGATTTTAGTTCATCGATG
Source organism: Zeugodacus tau (assembly GCA_031772095.1). Lineage (NCBI taxonomy): Eukaryota > Metazoa > Arthropoda > Insecta > Diptera > Tephritidae > Zeugodacus > Zeugodacus tau. The sequence goes on along the minus strand of CM062653.1, from coordinate 3,812,821 downwards.
CACTCTTGTCGCGATAATCCACGTCGACAGTTGTGAAAAATGATCGCACGAAAAAGTTCACGAGTTAATTCCATTTTTTGGCCGAGATGAATTTTTGAATTCCCTGTAAATAAAACAATTCACGATTAAATGACAAAACGTTCTGAGTGATGTTATGCTAAAAAATGTCAAACTTTCCAATGGAAATGTCTGATTGCACCTGGCAACAGAAATTCTGGCCTAGGCCATAAATATATATAGCAGCCCTCTTAATATAAAATTATAGAAAGTCGTTAAGGCATTGGCAATAATAAGATTATCAAACAAAAATTAAATATTTTTTCACATATGAGACAACCAGTGATTGGTCTAACTCAAGCAGCGCCATAATTAAAGTTTAAAGCAGTGATTTATCATGAAAAACATAAGGTTTTGATTATTAGCGAAGAAACTAGACAATTTCCTGTCACGAACAATACACTTATGTACAATTTAGTACAATAGTTGAAAGCATAATTTCAGCGATAAGCAGAGCACCATCGGCAGTAATTGAAGAATATTCTAAGGATAATGATAATTTGTTGCTCGATTGAGTCTGTAAATGTAATAGCCGTTTTGCACAGGAGCTAATTAATCAATTAAACGGCCTTTGCGCGATTAAAGCGCTAATTTAGATCGATTTATCACAAAAAATATAAATCTAATTTTTCTACATTAATTTTTGATCTAATTGAAAATCGAGTTGAAAATCAGCTGATGAAACTTACCAACTTTTTATGAAAAGCAAAAACAAAAAGGGACAATAGCTGATGGATTATCGCGTAGCCGGAGTTAAGAAGAACAAAAACTGATTTCTCAATTCAAATTTTAATTGATCAATTAATTTGGCTGTGCGAATGGCAAAAACTGGTTTCTCAATTCAAATTTTAATTGATCAATTAATTTGGCTATGCGAAGGGCAAAATTTGATTGCTCAATTAAAATTTTAATTGATCACTTAATTTGGCTGTGCGAAGGGCAAAAACTGGTTGCTCAATTAAAATTTTAATTGAACAATTAATTTTTGGTTGTGCGAAGGGCAAAAACTGGTTGCTCAATTAAAATTTTAATTGAACAATTAATTTGGCTGTGCGAAGGGCAAAAACTGGTTACTCGATTAAAATTTTAATTGATCAATTATTATGGTTTCTCAATTAAAATGTTAATTGAACAATTAATATGGCTTTGCGAAAAGGCTATAAGGAAGATTATTACTTAATTATATAATATATTACATTTATATTAAAGATCAATAATGACTAAAATCGTTGCCTACATTCAGGCGCGTTTTAACTAAGACACACACCACCTCGCTGCTACCTTCTTAAAAGCATTATATTAACAAATTTAATACACTATGCATGACTTCGCTGATTTTGTTGGAATATCAAATACCAACACGCAACAGTTTTTTTTTTTTAAATTAATTATTTGTCATTTTTATTAAAGAAGAATTGAAGCGTCTGCATTGCAGCTATTCAATTATTACTTTCAAATTAAGTGTGTGTATAATTAGCATGCAACAAGCACAACAATAAAAGTAAAAAAGCGCACGAATTTTTAATATTTCAAACATGTGTACATATATCCAAGCGAGTAATGCATATAATTATTGCCTTTATGTACCAATACAATCACAAGCGCTGCATTTGCAATATTTTTAAAAGCGTGTTTAACGAATATCAGTCGGTTATTAAGGAATTATAAATGAATTAAAAGCAATTTGCGCACACTTTTGCTGACTCGTGTATGGCCACTCGTGGGAGCACGCGCAAAAAGCGCAGTCAACGGAGCGGCTGTTGCATGTGAGCAACACACGCCGGGCGGTCGGGCAATGAGTTGACCTTTTTGAGCAGTTACCCAGGCGTGTATGTGTGTGCGGACAAGTGGTAAAACAAAATGCAAATAACTTTATTAACTTGGCTTTAATAACAGCTACAGGACACATGCCAATTGCCATGTGCGGGGGAGGGGAGCGGATATATAAAAAGCATATTTTAATATAAAAAGTGGTGAACGGCTTGGCGCAGCATGCCAACCGCATTGCAAATGGCGCAATATGAGCTGTAGCTTTAGCTGTTTCATATCACTGCTCCCCTTTTGCGCTCGCTGCCTCCGCTGAAATGGTGGTTATTATGCGTAAGCTAAGGATTATCACTTAGCAAAATTAATGCTAATTACTTGTAAAATATACTGAAACCGCGCGTAAGGCATAAAATAGTGCTGGACACTGCTTCTTTGTAGATAGTAATGCAAATAGCGCGACAGCTGCTGGTTACTAGCTACACTCCGGTCCAACTTGCTGCACTTGCAGTGTGTGTTTGTTGCATGAAATATTTTTGCATTCACGCATTTTAATCGGAATTTTTGCTTAAGAAAGCAAGTAGAAATAAGGCAGATGGCGAGGAGTGGAGAGTGTTCAAGAGAGCTGAGAATTATGTTAATGATAGAATTCCATAATAAATGGCGAAGATAAATAATTAATTATGAACTAAAATGAAGACTTAATGCGCTATATTGAATTCAATTAGTAAAACTTAAACAGCGAAGCTTATAAAAATTTTAGTCAGGAATTAAGTTCATTTTCCAACAGAACATTAACCAATAGGAACGATCATTTAGAAGGAGGCTGACTACTAGTCATTAGCTTGACTCAGTTTTTTCATGGAATCTTCAATAAACCGTTTATACAGCAGCCGAAGTGATCAGTGTTAAGATACGACCTACTCATTTGGGGTCGTAGAGACTAAAGATGATAGAACTCGTTAGTTTCAAGATCTTCATGAACTGAACGACGTGACCTTAGCTCTCTTGAGATCATTATGTAGAGAAGTCTTCTTTTCTCGAGATACAAAGACCTCATTGGCTAAATTGGAGACAAAAATTGAGGTTAAGTTCGTAGTAGTCCGTTCAGAGCATGCTAATAAAGAACTTTTTTTTTTGCTTTGCGACCACTTAAAGCGAAGCGGATAAGTGACAGCAATCTTCACAAAGATATCAAGGCTGATAATTAAAAAATAGTACAAAAAAAAATAATACAAAAATATACAAAAAACAAAATCGATGCCTTTCGCGCTACAAAGCCAGACAGAATTTACATATACACTGACACTGCTTATCTGACACTTATATCTGAGCTACACTTTGTTGCTTTATTTACTTAATGCTTGTTGCAACTTTGTAGCACGACGAGACCGTGACATCGATGTCGACACAATTCATCACTTAATTGAGTTCACAAGCGAGAGTGGCACGAACACATATTACACTGAAGCCCCTCTTGTCTGCATACACATGAGTTCCACACTTTGTAATCGCAAGTATTCCCATAATGAACACCAGTTATGATGCATGCATGGCATTTTAAATGCTCCACTGGCAATGTCACAGCCAACGTTGCTACATAATACACTCGTTTATGTTGCACATGCAGCAGTGTCGCCTCGTGTCATAAGAAGTGTGCAAAAAAGTGGAAAAGAAGAAGTAGAAACAAGAAAATAAAGACATTTAAATGAAACACTCGTTTGCTGATCACGCTCAACTGCCAATTGTTTGCTTGCCACATGCAACATGATGCATTGTGGCAGCACGTCTGCCCAGGCAAATGCCAATCAGTCGTACTTCCTTTCACACACAGCATTGCGTGCATGAAACAAATCTGCAAAATTATCTTTGTGTGCTTTCGCTTGTTTTCTTTCTTCAGACTTCTTGATAAGCATATTCTCATTTTGGAGTCTTTGTTTGAAATAAGAATGCTTTATGCGGCAATAAAGCAGCAATGACCCCAAACAGAGTTGATCGCATCGATATTGATCGCTCAGAAAGCTTTATTTGTTACTATTTCTTGGTCTCTATTTTTAGAAGCTCATTAAGGGAAGTTGGTTTTTATCAGTCCCTCTCTATTTGCCACTGCTCAAAGCAGTAAGAGTATAGAAATGAACTTGATAAAATATCATAAAGCTCTATTAGGATCTTTGAGCTTTAAGCTTCCATGATAAGCATAAAGCTCCATAGAAAGCTTTAAGCTTTTTCATCTTTACCATTGATATTGATCGCTTAGAAAGCTTTATTTGTTACTATTTCTTGGTTTTTAGTTTTAGAAGCTTATTAAGGGAAGTTGGTTTTTATTAATCCTTCTCTATTTGCCACTGCTCGAAGCAGTACGATTATAGTAATGAACTTGCCATATACAAAATATCATAAAGCTCTATTAAGATCTTTGAGCTTTAAGCTTGCATGATAAGCTTTAAGATTTTTCAGCTTTTAAAAGTAGTAAAAAATCTAAAAATTTTAGTTCGGAGTTTGCTTCAACTTTTAAGCGCAATCAAAGCTAGATAATCGCATAGAAATCTAATCTAAAATTATTTTCCAAGTAATTAAAACCCTCGCGAGCTTTTACATAAGCAATTTTTCTCATTACTCAACCCTTCCAAATCATTAATTGCTCGATGCGCTCAAATTATGATTGCAGAAATTGCAAACCGCAGGCACTAATTGCAGACAAACGCCTTTATTTACGATTCTTTTTTTTTGCAAGACACTTGCATACCCACTCATTTTCCAATCAAAACTCATAATTGGCTTTATTAAGTGCAGCAACTTTCCCTTATCTCCTCTTCCTCCTGCCTCAAAAATGCAACCTGCAATTCATTTTCACTTGCCAATTGCAATGAAGTGAAATCATTTCGATTTCTTGCTGCGAGAATTCATACCGTTTACCTGGTATTGTGTCTTTATTGTAGCTTTTCAGTGCCTGCGTGTGTATTTTGTGGATTTTCCACAATTGTTTATTGGCAATATTTTGCATTTTTCCAGCCGCTTTTATTTGCTGGTTTCTCTTTCAACGAAAATGATATTCTTCGAATTGCAGCAATAATTCTTATTTCGTAGCATTTATGGGAAATTATGAATACTATGTTACTGGCGAAGATTTTCTTCTATGAAAGCGGTAGTTTGGAACAATTATGGGTTTTACAAAGTGATAGCGCTGTAAGCTCAGTGAAATAACTTGAGGCATAGCAGAAATTACTTCGTATTGTGTGGAAGATTGCTTACTCGGTTGTATTACCCGATGAAATCATTAATAAAGTATTTGATTTAAATATTAATATGGATATCAAAGGGTTGTTAGATTGTTGCTCTAAAGGTAGTTTGCTTTTCATGAAACAATGGAGCTTTCAGAATATTTTGATTTGAGGTAGTGACATCAAGCACATGGACAAATCAGAAATCAAAATAGAAATACTAGAATAAATTAAAATATTTAAAAAAATATTGGAAAATTCGAACTCTAAATTGGTCTTTAGCAAATAAGTTTTATAGTACTATTTAAAGAAGTTGGAGGCTAAGAAGTTGCTTAAAATACATTTGGGCTCAGCAATACAGACTACTACGAACCTAACCTCAATTTTGTGTCTTGCAATCCACGTTGAATAGTTTGAAGTTCAACTTGTTAAGCTTACAAATAAAATGTTCATATCTTTTAATGAGCATTTGTTTTCGAACAAATTATTTTGACCTGTACACATTTTTAGTACTGTTTACTGACATAGTCCCAAATTTTCATCTCTTTCCAGGTAAGCTGCTGTTTCATGTAACATATATTACTTTCAAAACAGGCTTGACTTCAAGCAAAAATATGTGGTAAGCGATTATTTGATTTAGTTTCTCGTTTTGTACTAAATAGTAAATCGTAAATTTTTAGTACTAAATTTTTGGTACTAAATTTTTTAGTACTAAATATTACTTTGTCTAAAAGATTAACCGTACTAAAAAAATTTAAATAAAAAATTTGTACTAAATCTCGTATTTAGTACACATAAATACTAAATCATAAATTTTTAGTACTTTTTTAGTATAAAATTTTTTATTACTAAATTTTTTGTACTAAATTTTTGTTACTAAATTTTTTAGTTCTAAATATTATTTTGTATAAATTTTTTGCTCATACCTGCAAGTTGTACTAAAATTTCCAGTTAATACATCCGTATAAAAAAAATAAGAATTGTTGAGGTAGACTTTATGATAGCCTCGAATTATACTCGCAGTCATTGCCAAATATACGAAAAAAAATTTAGTACAAATTTAGTACATTTTTAGTACAACTCAAATTTACCCAGAAAAAAATATAAATGGAAAATTAAAGCTATAAATTTGAACTTTAATTCCAAACGCCAATATATATTCTGTAGAACATATATTTATTTAGTACAAATAAAGTACTAAAATCAATTTAGACCAAATTCTAAAGCTTAAAACCACACACATACATTCGAAAGTTGCATGCAACATAACTGCACTAAGAATGTTTTTAAATTCCCCGCATTCGAGTTGCGTTCCAAGTGCTGCAAAAGAGCTGATCGAAAGAAGATATATAAAAAATATAACGGTAAATCGAAACGAAATGCAATTATTATTTATAAAATGCAATGCAACCGCAACCGAGAAGTGTTGCACTTGAAGAGCTGACAGCGAACAGAAGCAGAGGCGCAACTGGAAGGCGAGGCCACCTACGGCGGCAGGGGCGGGTAACTACAGCATAACAGCAAAGTAGACGACGACACAAGAGACTCTGACACCGGCTAAAAATCAATTCCATGATCCACTGCAAATACTAACCACGCCGAGGCAAGGTGACGAAGAGGGGCGCCGGCTTGGATTGAAAATTGAATTGCAGCAAGCAGCGTGGAGGCGTTGCAAGCGCGCAGCGGGCGAAGTGGAAAAAAGTGTGCATGCGATTGAAGCAGAAAGAATAAGCGAGAGATAAAGAAAAGGCAAGGACCTTTAGAAATTGTGTGGAAGAAGAAGAAGAAGTGAAAAAGAAAAAAAAACGCGAAAGTAAAAGAAATTGCAGTCGGGAAAAGCTGAAAATGCGCTTTCAGTTGATTAAATTAAGGCAAAAAATGATGATGGGGCGCGTGCGGGGTGTAAAGCAGAAAAGTAATGCAACAGCAAAGACAACAACACAAACTGAAGCAACAACACTTGCAACGCCACAACTAAAAACCGGATGTTGTGGTGGTGAAAGTGGAGGGGAGCAGGGTTAGGAGCGTTGAAGTTATCAAAAGGAAAATTGAAATCCTTGAGGTGCACTAAGCATTGAAATCGTAGCAGTGGCAAAAAAACAAACCGCAGCATGCCATGAACAAGATGTAAAGCAATAACAATAACAACAACAAGAGCAACAACAACAACGCGAAATAGCAGCAGCAATGACAGCTTAGCAACGCTAACGGTAAAACTGTCGTGCGCGCATTTTACTTACTGCATGCAGCTCAGCGCAGCGTCTCTGCTGTGGTGATGTGTGTGTGTGTCGTTGTGGCGCCAAACCACCAATGCGGCAATGACAATAGAATTATTTGTGGCATGTTGCACATAGCTCCCGCTGCTTTTTGTTGTTGTTGTTGCTATTGGTTTTGTTGTCACGTTGGCAATGACAGTGGCAACTTCCGCATGCACTCAGCTTAATAAGGCAAAACCGTGAAGTTTTCAAGCAATGCGCGAGAAATCAGCAGGTTTGAGACGTTGTGGCACTGCGAGAAATTAGTACGAATATTTAGTAATTAAATACCTATTTTTAGTATTAAATATTGCTGTAAAAATTTTTGACAATTTCTCAATTTACTATTAATTTTGAAATTTAAAAAAATTATAGTACATTTTTAGTACATTGTTTTTAGTACTAAAAAATGGTACTAAAATTTTATTTATTTTATAGTTTCTTTTCGCTAGTTTTTTGGAAATTCCAATAGGTTTCAATATTTTAGTACATTTTTAGTACATATTTAGAACATTATTTTTAGTACTAAAAAATTATAATTAATTTATATCTCATTTATATTCCTTTTGATTTAATTTTTTTGCAAATCCAAATGGGTTTCACATTTTAGTACATTCTAGTACATTATTCTTAGTACTAAAAAATTATAATTAATTTATATCTCATTTATATTCCTTTTGATTTAATTTTTTGCAAATCCAAATGGGTTTCACATTTTAGTACATTTTTAGTACATTATTTTTAGTACTAAAATATTGTACTAAATATTTATCAATCTTAAATATTATTTTTTTATTTTTTTAGAAATTTAAGTAGGTTTCAATATTTTAGTATACTTTTAGAACACATTTTATATCAAAAAAGTTTGAACTTTTTAGTACAATATTTTAGTACTAAAAAATAGTACTAAATTTCTATATCATTTATATTCTTTTGCTTTAGTGTTTTCAAAAATCCAAGTAGTTTGGACATTTTATTACATTTTTAGTACAATATTTTAGTACTAAATTAGTACTAAAAAATAATACAAAATTTCTTTATCATTTATATGCTTTTTGCTTTAGTTTGTTCATAAATCCAAGTAGGTTTGAACATTTTAGGACAATATTTTTGTATTAAATGAGTACTAAAAAATAGTACTAAATTTCTACATCATTTATATTCTTTTTGCTTTAGTTTTTTCACAAATCCAAGAAGGTTTGAACATTTTAATACATTTTTAGTACAATGTTTTAGTACTAAATTAGTACTAAAAATTAGTATTAAATTTCTATGTATCTCATTTATATATATAATTTTCTATAGTGTTTTACCAATCCAAGTATGTTTGAATATTTTAGTACATTTTTAGTACATTTTTGGTACTTTTTTGTACTTAAATTAGTACTAAATTTAGTATATACAATAATATAATATATAATTTAGTCATATACACAAATCAATACAATTTCTCACAGTGTAAATCTCATTACTACCAAAATTCTCCGCCACTAACATTGTAAGTTTACACACAACTTTCCTGCCACTGGCAGCTGCCGCATGACTTACGCCCGCCCACATTGTCTTTATTTAAGCTGCAAATAAAATTCGGTGTCAATAATGAAGTCTTCTATTTACAAAAACAAAAATCTTCGAAACATCAGAAGCAACGTTAAGCATATATTTATGAATGTTGTAGAGCCTTTTGATGTGGCAACCATCCAAACTTGCTGCAGAAGCAAGCCAAAACGAACAATGCGCTCGCTCACTTGTCGCACTGTGGCATTGTAATGGCAAAAATCACGGAAGCGGCAAGCCAGACGCGCGACGCGCTTCACTTGTCACTTGTGCAACACAGAAGTTGCCACCTTTTGGTGTTTTGCGGTGCTCATTTCTTGTGTTGCACTGTCTCTCATCTTATAGCTTTTGTTTTGCTGTCAAGTGACGGGCATACTTGCTACTAGCTGCTGTATCCGGTTTCATACACAAGATGTTGCACACGTAGAAAAATATATGTTGCATGCCACAGCAACCAATACCTGTAAATGTAGTCAGCAGCGGCAGGTGCTGCAGCTTTAGCTTCTTAGCAGCAGCGGCACACGTGCAACGGCGACAGCTTTACAGCCACCACTTGCAACCTACCTCAGCTGCGCGGCCAGCTCTTGAGCTCACTTCGTTTGGCTGCTACTGCTTTTGGCTGCTCACTGCTTGCTGCTCACTGCTTGCTGCTCATGCTTGGCTTGGGATTAGAGATTTTTGTCAATGGTGGTAATTTGCGGAAGATTTTGTCTAGAATTTCCATTAGATTGACATTTCTGCTGTAAGCCGAAAGCCTTCAGCTCCTTCGTACTTTCTTCTCAGATACCACAAAGCATAATGGTGCGTGTGGATGTAAGGGGGGTTGAAAAAGTGTAAGACGCCAAACGTTCGATTACTTTTGCAATGCATGTGGCATTGTCTCGCATTTATTTCGGTTTTCCTGCGCTTGTTAGTATTCTTTATTCACTTTTGCTGCGGAAAATCGCACAAAATGAGTCAACATTCAATTCCATGTTCTTTAAATCTGCATTCTTTATTCTGACACAGTTGCACAGCTTATTCTTTACACATTTTCGAAGTAAAGTTTAAACATCACATTTGTGGCAAGCTTCTGATACTACCTTATAATCAGTGTCGAACGCGGGTTGTTAATGCTTAGCATCAAATTAAGGATTTCGTTCGCTTCTTTCTGGAAATTTTTCCTCATTTATTATTTAAAATTGAACATAAATCTTGGAATACTCAATTTGCTTTAACAGTTCCACACGAACATCGCAGTTTGATTGTCTCATTGACTTCAATATAAAGTGGACTTAATTTCTTCTGGTGCTGGTATATTAATGTTACTTGTAGACTCCAAAATGGAGATAAGAATCTATTACTTATTCTTATTCTTATTAATAAGAAAGAGAGCGTATTAAAATATAGATCGAAACAGCAACTATTTGTAAGAGTCCAACTAATATGGCCTTAACAGACCAACCGCATTAGACTCCACATTAGTTATGACTGTCGTTCCTTTCTTTCCGAAGTGGATCTCAAGAGAGCCCGGGTCAACTTCATTTCGTCTTTCCAACGTCATAAATATTTTCCGAGCAAGGAAGTCTTCATCCATTTCGGGACTTGTCTGATATAGTATACTCCTACGGTTTTGCCTCCTGAAATACGTTGACCGTATACCACAATTCATGATTTCACCCTTTCAGTTTTATAGATAGAGCTTGAGTTGGATCAAGATAGATATAGATATACATAGGCTGGCTAAGAAATTGTTCTAATGACTGCTATAGACGTTACTTGCATCAGATATGAACCAGTACTAGATGAAACTTTTTTTTGCTCCAAAAATCGTAAACTCTTCTCTGGGTCGTTAAAGTTCGTGAGGTCATCTTTGAACCCGAACAGATATATATCAACTTTTAGAGGTCCAAGAGAGCTCAAGTTCATCTTCATTTGGTCTTTCCAACGTCATAAATACTTTCCGAGCAAGAAAGTCTTCATCCATTTCGACGGCTTGTCTGATATAGTATACTCCTTCGATTTTGCCTACTGAAATACATTGACCATATACCAGAGTTCATTATTTCATCCCACTAGTAGTGCCACCTCACTTATTATCCATTAGGACATGATAGATTTGATGCTTCGTACCGATTTGGAGGCACTCAGATGGCCGTATCTCTTTTTATGTAGGGTGAGATTACAAACAACGATGATCCGATACTGGGAAAAGACAATCGGATCCAGTTCTTAATGAAGAGTTCCGTGAAGACTTATTCCTATCTTTCCTAGCCGTTAATTTGTCGATCTGTATTTCGACAATTAATCAGAACTCTTAAGATTCTTGCTCTCCACTCTTCTTATTTCTGATTGAAGTTTCAGATTAAATGTCCTAATTGAACTTAGAGAAGGTCTTGAATTTTATCAAACCTGTGGTGTTCTTTGGCTATATGGAAAAATGCATTATTTCTTCGAGAGTTATAAGAAGTTCTCTCTCTCTCTCTTTTTCCGAATGTTATTACATTTATTGGATCTCTATCATTAAATATTCCATTGATCTCAAGTTTGTCCATCGGAGCTAAGCAATATAGAGATAAATTACATGACTGTGGACTAAAGCCTGACTTTCTTCACACTCCTTCTTCATTCTCACAAACTTCCAAGCCTTGTGGGACTCTTTTTTCTCAGTGAAAATGCTTACATGTTCAGCAATCCCTCCAGAGTATCCAAAAATTGTATTCAAAATACAAATAATCTCTCTCTCTCTCTGCCACATCGCCTAATTTCACGTACCAATGAATCAACAGAGTAAAAATTAAATTTTCATATATTTATTGTATGAGTACAAATCCAGAAAGACACACATTTCATAATTCCGGAAGACATACCAAAAATAGCACAGGGAATTTGGCAACAAGGGCAATGACAATGAGTAAGCGTTGGATTAGCGGCATGTGGAATGTGCAACATGCGTGAAAATTTTATATAAAATGTGAATTTCGCGCTTGCATGATAAAGCTGAAAAACAAAAGAGAATAAAAAAATACTAACAGTAACAACAACAACAATAAAATGACAACATAAGCTTAAAAAGCGGAGTTTTAAGTGAGGAGAGTGAGTATAGCTACACTCTTACACATACAACAATAAATGATATGTATGTACTTGCAACACATGCTACATCCAACAACAAATAAGTCATGCCCCACGGCCAGTCAGTCAACGCGCAACTCAGCTCATCAACGCTGGCGCTGCTGCGTAAAAGATGCGCAAAGGCAGGGGTGCACAACCAGCAGTGTAACTTACCTCAATGCCTCAGCGGAACTGATGCGCCCTTACCTCTGGATCATCTGCGAATAAAAACTCAGAAATCTGTTTTTTTTTTGTATTTTTCTCATTTAAAATTTTTGTTTCGCGCTCTCTAACGGTACGGTACGGCAACGTCAGCAAGCCGACAAGTATGTGCAACAACGCGCTGGCATGAGTTTGCTATGGTGGCGCCTCGGGCAATCGTTGTGTGCGCCGCGCTGTTTGCTGGAAATTTACACGCGTGTCGGATAATTTGACATTAATTCCATCCCTAGCGGGCATTTGTGCAACAGCAACAGTAGCTGAACACTGGTAATTGTAGCAGCGCCAAAGTGCCATCATAATCAACGGCGCGCCAGTCGCATGGGTGGCGGGTTGGGGAGGGCGCTTACACTCATAGAGATAGGTAATATGTGTGGGAGGAGACTGTAGGTTGGAGTTGCTGTGCGCTTGATTTCCGGTTTATACTTTTATCAATCTAGAAGTTGTGGAGAATTGCGTAAAAAGTCAGCGCTTCATAATTAGTTGCGCTTGTGAGAAGTCGAAACTCTGGGCGCTTTAAAATTTAAAGCGATCTTTAAAATAGATTAGATTTTAGTTCGAGATTTCAAAAACGTTGATGTTATAGAATCCTTATAGTATATGAGTGATGGTTTTCTCAAACAAATGCATAGAACCGAGGCTCAGAATCGCATTGGGAAGTTCATGATATAAAAATTATCAAGTAAAAGGCTTCCCAAAAATAGGTTTAGAAGTCCGCTTGAATGTCTTAAAAACAGTTTAGGAAGTGAAAAGTCTATGAGAGGCACCAAAAAAGAATATGCATGAGTCAAAGCCTCCTTAAACATTCTTTCTGTGCTCTAATTAAGTTTTTTCTGAACACTTTACGGCCTCCAGTTCTCCCGAATATCGAAGAATCTTGAGAAGTTCTTAAGGAGAGATAAATATATATAAATTTTGAGTAGTTCTCCAGAAACGGGGACCACCGACCTTATTTTTTTTTTGAGAGTTTTGAGAAAAGCTCATATAAAGTTTTGATAGACAATGAAGCTATGCAGACTCTTCAGACTGTATTTCCAAATTCAAATTTAAGGACAATATTTTGAGATATTATAGATATCGTTATGTGTGATTGGCGAGGAAATCGTTTAGTCGGTTATAGCCGAATCGATAATAGCGCGCCCCCCTCTCTTTTCCTCGCAATTCAGCGCCAGTTGAAGATCCCAAGTGTAACCCTGTTGCTCTCCACCTGGTCCCTCAAACGGAGTGGAGGCCATCCCTTTTCTCGGCTTCTCCGGCGGGTACTGCATCGACTATTCGTACAACATGACCTAGTCGGGATAACCGCTGTCTTTTTATTTGCTGAACTATGTCAAGGTCCTCGTATAACTCGTACAGCTCATCGTTCCATCGTCTGCAGTATTCTGAAGACCATAAATTTGCGCAAACTTTTCCTCTCGAAAACTCCTAGTGCCGTCTCATCGGATGTTGACATCGTCCAAGCTTCTGCCTCATAAAGTTGGACGGGAATAATGGGGAACTTGTAGAGTTTGGTTTTGGTTCGTCGAGAGAGGACTTTACTTTTCAGTCCATAATAGCACCTGTTGGCAAGAGTGATTCTGCGCTGGATTTCGAGGCTGTCATTGTTGGTGTTGTAAACGCTGATTCCCAAGTAGACGAAAGTATCTACGACTTCAATGTTATGACTGTCAACAGTGACGTGGGAGCCAAGACGCGAGTGTGATGACTGTTTGTTTGATAACAGGAGATATTTCGTCTTGCCCTCGTTCACCACCAGACCTATACGCTTCGCTTCCTTATCCAGGCGGGAGAAAGCAGAACTAACGGCGCGGTTATTGCTTCCGATGATATCAATATCATCGGCGTACGCCAGGAGCTGTACACTCTTGTAGAAGATTGTACCTTCTCTATTTAGCTCTACAGCTCGTATTATTTTTTCCATCAATAGATTGAAGAAGTCGCACGATTGTGAGTCACCCTGTCTGCAGCCTCGGTTGGTATCGAACGGCTCGGAGAGGTCCTTCCCGATCCTGACGGAGCTTTTTCTGTTGCTCAACGTCAGTTTACACAGCCGTATTAGTTTTGCAGGGATACCAAATTCACACATCGCGGCATAGAGACAGCTCTTTTTCGTGCTATCGAAGGCAGCTTTAAAATCGATGAAACGCTGGTGAGTGTCGATTCTTCTCTCTAGGGTCGTTTCCAAGATTTGGCGCATGGTAAATATCTGGTCCAGGGTGGATTTTCCAGGATAGATATCGTTATACGACAATAAAACACGAGTATTTTTTGAAGCCATGAAACCCCTGTAATCTCTTAATCCCAATTTTATAGATAGAGCTTCAGTTGGATCAATGATAATGAGAAATGTAAATATAGGCTGGCTAAGGAAAGTTTTCTGTTGATGACTATAAGGAGACCAGATATAAACTAGTACCAGATGAAACCGGTTTTTTTTTCTCCCAAAATCGTAAGCTCTTCTCTGGGTCGTAAAAGGTCTCTAGATAATCTTTGAACCCGAATAGCGATATATTTAATTTTAGAGATTCGTACTCATAGAGGTAAAAACCTGTTGTCAAGTGTTACCGCTACATCAGAATGATATCTGACGAAACTCTTCCTCAACTCTGAAGATTGAGCTTTTGAATATAAAGGTTCAACCATAATCTTGATTAAATATCGATAATAATAGCATTCGAAATTTGTTGTGCATTAATTTCTGATCACCTCACATACAACAACAATTCATTCATAAATGCTTACATGTCATAAAAGCAACCTTGCAACACTACATGTTGCAAATTGTGTTGAACATGAACGCCGGTGTTTTACGATTTATGATAACAACATACGATTTACAGTTACTCACTGGCATTGTATTCTCACCTGTCTGGATAAATTTCATGTTTTGCATTTTAACTTTCATGACAGCAAACATCAGTGCTTGGTTGAAGGTATATACATTACTGTATACTATAAAAGTACTTGCAACATTTAGCTTGTCAAAATGAATTTATACTCTTACATAGCCAAAAACACAGTTCAAGTATTCCCAATCAAAGTTATGCAAGCACTTGATTAACATATGTCTAAATTAATTTTACTCACTGCTGAGTATATACATACTTGCCACATATGTTGCAAGGTAATACAACAAACATAGCAGTAAATTTCGATGAAAACTATAAATTATTCTTGACTCTTTAGAGCACTGATGTCATATAAGTTTAAGTAACATCGAATATAATAATAGTGTTGCCAGATCTCTGCTTGCCACATGTTTAAAATACTTCAATATGAAAATAAAATTGACTTTCCCTTCAATATTTATCATTTTTAATTAACTCACTTTCACTCAACTATCTGAATTCATCATCAAATCATTTCAAAGCCATAAAAACTAATCAATCATTGCAATGAGTGCGCTTCATTCACTCATACCACACACTTCGTTTAATAGACCACCACTTAACCCTTGAAAATTTACAAAATAAATTCGTATTGAGTCGTAAATTGTAAATCGTATTTCCACTGATTGCATAGGTAAATAAGCCGTTGGCAAAATAGCCGCAAAGCAGTGAGCAAACAAGTCGACTAAATAACATTTGTGGCATGCAACATTCAAAGGCAGGCCGTATAAAGTGGTGTAAAACGAATAAATTGCTGTTTGTAGGCTGCAAGGTGGTGGAAATCGCCGTCAAATGAAAGCAAGGCACACATTTGTATGTCCATAGGTCTACAAAAATAACGAGGTCTATATTTGCCGCAGACAAATATTGAAATAATAATTTTTCAATTAAAATGTATGCTAAGCGTATTTGAAGGGCGCCAGCTTTAATGCGCTTACCAAATGCCGTGAAAATAGCATGTGCCACATGCATTATGTGCTGCTAATGGTAGGTTGTTTAGCGAAAGAAGGTCAGTGCGATGTTTGGATAATGAAATAAATTGAAAAAAGTGTTGCCTAAGCTAAGGCGCATTTTTTCTTCATAAATAGAAAATAAAGCTGCAGTTATCGTTAATATTTCACGGCGAAAGTCCAAATTAATAAATTTTAATGAAAGCTCTTTTACAAGGAAAGCTTAAAAGTCGTATTTTGAGCGAGAGCTTTAAGCTTTTAATGAAAGCTCTTTTCAGTAAAACCTCAAAAGGCTTATTTTGAACGAGAGTTTTCAGCTTTTTATAGTTTGGTCATCTATCTGAGGATCAGAAATCGGAAATAAAAAATAATAATATTGGTGATATAATAATTAATTAAATATTTATGTGCTCTAGTACTCGTACATACAACTTTTCTACAGAGCTTTAAAAATTAAGTATATGTTTTAGTTTTCTAGTTTGCGTGAATTTTAGATGGATTTCAAGCTTTTTCTATTGTAATTTAAGGCACTTTTCGAAAAATTGAAAGCTTCATAAAAGCTTTATAAAAGCTCTTAGTTATACATTGAATTTTTCATGAATTTCAAGCTTTTTCTGTTGTAATTTCAAGCATTTTTCGAAAAAGTGAAAACTCTATAAGAGCTCTGTGAAAGCTTTTGTTATACATCCTTGACTAGAATGTCTTTATCTAAGTATTGAGTTTAATTTTGGGGAATTTGGCCCTTATCACAATAAAAATTTTATTCAAAAAGAGCTCTTTAAAGCCTTCAGTTTTCTACAGAGCTTTAAAAGTTAAGTATATGTTTTAGTTTTCTAGTTTACGTGAATTTTTGATGGATTTCAAGCTTTTTCTGTTATGATCAAAAGAACTTTTCAAAAAGTGAAAGCTCTATAAAAGCTCTGATCAAGCTTTTGTTATACATTGAATTTTTGCTGGATTTCAAGCTCTTTCTGTTGTAATTCCAAACATTTTTCGAAAAAATTAAAGTTTTATAAAAGCTCTATAAAAGCTCTGAGTAAGCTTTTGTTATACATTGAATTTTTGCTGGATTTCAAGCCATTTCTGTTGTAATTTCAAGCATTTTTTGAAAAAGTAAAAGCTCCTTGGAAGCTCTTTAAAAGCTTTTGTTATACAACCTTAACTAGAATGTCTTTATTTGAGTTTTAAGTGCTATTTGAGAAATTTTGCTTTTATCAGACGAAACATTTTATTCAAAAACAAGTAAGGAAGGGGTAAGTTCGGGTGTAACCGAACATTTTTTACTCTCGCAATTTATTTATTTAACTTAATTAATATTATATAATACACAATTTGACCTACATATTCGTCATATATATTGTATAAAGTCCATTGAAAGTTGGAAACCCTAATATTAGGTTAGAAGCACCGAGGTCCTCACGTTCAATATATGGGGCCTTGAAAACCTAAGTTCCGATTTCGGCGATTTTTAGAAATGGGCTGCCACACTATAAATACAGTATTTGTGCAAAGTTTTGCACCGATATCTTCACTAGTGCTTACTTTATATATTCTAAAGTAAACGATTCAGATCATCTTCTAAGTTCTGGTATATAGGAAGTAGGCGTGGTTGTGAAGCGATTTGGCCAATTTTCACAACATATTATTGGGGGGTAAGGGAACTATTACAAACCAAGTTTCATTAAAATCGGTCGAGTAGTTCCTGAGATATGGTTTTTGACCCATAAGTGGGCGATGCCACGCCCATTTTCCATTTTGTAAAAAAATCTGAGTGCAGCTTTCATGTGCCATTTCTTATGTGAAATTTAGTGTTTCTGACTTTTTCGTTTGTGAGTTAACCCACTTTTAGTAATTTTCGACGTAACTTTTGTATGGGAGGTGGGCGTGGCTATGATCCGATTTCTTTCATTTTTGAACTGTATTGGGAAGTGGCTAAAAAAAATGACTGCAGAAAGTTTGGTTTATATAGCCCTATTAGTTTGCGAGATATGTAAAAAAACTTAGTAGGGGGCGGGGCCACGCCCACTTCCCCAAAAAAATTACATCTACATATGCACCTTCATAGTGCGATCCTTCATACCAAATTTTATTTCCATAGCTTAATTTATGGCTTAGTTATGGCACTTTATGTGTTTTCGGTTTTTGCCATTTTGTGGGCGTGGCAGTGGTCCGATTTTGCTCATTTTCGAAAGCAACCTTCCTATGGTGCCAAGAAATAAGTGTGCCAAGTTTCATCAAGATATCTCAATTTTTACTCAAGTTACAGCTTGCACAGACGGACGGACGGACGGACGGACGGACAGACAGACATTCGGATTTGAACTCCACTCTTCACCCTGATCACTTTGGTATATATAACCCTATATCTAACTCGTTTAGTTTTGGGTGTTACAAACAACCGTTATGTGAACAAAACTATAATACTCTCTTTAGCAACATTTGTTGCGAGAGTATAAAAAGCTGTTTAAAGCTTTTTGAGACATCCTATAAATTTTCATTTAATATTTTAACATGCAAACACTCAACCATCTCTCCTTATCACATTCTAAACATTTCTTGTTAACATTTCCAACTGCATAAATTTTGATTATTTCGCTTTTCACATGTTATTAAAGCTTTTCAAATTGAGCTTTCATTCGTGACAACATAAACCAAACGACACCTGCTGCAGGTGACAAAACTCTAATCCCCATTGTAAACTCATCGATGCGTGCAACAAACTAATTTACAATATCTGCAATGACAACAACGACAACAACAACAACGACAGCAACAAAACAATGTGTGCATTTGCAATAAAGCGTGTGGTGTTGTTGTTATTGTTGTAATAAATGCACTGCTGTTTATTGTCAAACTCGCGCCATAGTTTATTGTAAGTGCAACAGTAAAATGCAAATACATGAACATTGCTGTGGAGTGTGAGTCTAAGAGTGTGAGTGAAAAGCTTGTGCGAGCCTAAGTTGTTGTTGTTTGTGTGTTGGTGTTGCTTGCTTCATGCTAGCGTTGGTGTAGGTACTTGTCAATGCAATTTGCTGGGTGTTTAGAATATGCATGACAATATGTCATAAATGCTGACACGAGCAAATATTAACAACAACAACAACAACAACGATAACAACTTCGACTACAACAACAACAGTTAGCTATTCAAGCAACGCTGCCATTCAATACAATGCAATAGGCATTACTACAGCAACAGCAACAACAACAGTAACAGTTCAGTGCTGCAGTGATTCATTGCAACACCAACAACAACAACCACCAGTGCATATGCAATGACAAGTGAAGTATAGGTGATAAATTATTAGAAAATGTAATGGGTAAATGCTGAAAGGATTGCTGTTGTTATACCAACACACATACATATGTGCCGGTGTGGCAAGCGGTGAGTACCGTTAGCTGGAAACTCTCAGCTGACAGGTGTAGGAGAGGGGGTTCCATGCAACATTTTTCTACAACAACAAGCAAAATACAATCACTGATATGCAATAATGTAGTATGTTATAGCAACGACAACAACAATTACTACAACAAAAATCAGAACAACAACAATCGTTAATATTGTACAGCACAGCTTGCCGCTTGGCTGATTGACTAGCTGGCTGGCAGTTAGTTGTTGCAACTCCCACGTCGTTTAGTCATTTAGATCGTGTGGCATGATTGACAGCCAAGGGCCACCACATATGCGCCCAGCTGCCAAGCGTGCGACCAAGTCAACGGTGATGGTAAATGACATTTAGCGTGCTGTGTTGCTGTTGTTGTAAGTAATGTAGTAATGTGTATACATGTATAAGCATACAAATTGAGGGCATCATATAGTAATATAATTCGTGGCTAAGGAGCAACTGATTACCGTTATGCTTTGTTGCATGCATCGTGGGCGCGACATTTATGACATAATAAAACTGCCATAAACGGCTGAAATACGCTGTTTGACTTGAAATTTATTGATTTATGATTAATTAGTGAGCGCTTATGCGAAATATAGGTAAATTACTCTTTAATTTGGGTTACTTGAGGTGGCTGAAGGAAAAGTGCCAAGGAGCTTTTCTTGGAATTTTTATTTTCAGTTGGTTCTTTGTTGACCAGGTCTCTGAAATATTCATTTAAGAAGGTTTCCTTGCTTAATCTACTGCTTTTTGACAGCTGAACTTTACCTCGAAGCTTTCTTCTCGCGAATACTCAAATATTTTCTGAAGCTTTTGTTGCAAAAATCCGGGAAATCTTCTTTCCTTAGCTGGTAATTGAGCTTCAGCATAAAAAATCAAAAAGAATCAGGTTTTAGACCACTTTGGTTGAAAAGCTTAAAGCTTTATATTGAAAAATTACCCTTAAAGCTCGTAAGCTGCTAGTTCATGCTTTGTGATCTTCATCTTTAGACGTTGCACGGATTTCGCGAGCTTTGAAAGCTTATAAGCTGCTTGATCTTCATCTTTAGACGCTGCATGAATTTAGCGAGCTTTAAAAGCTTATAAGCTGCTTGATCTTCATCTTTAGACGCTGCACGAATTTCGCGAGCTTTGAAAGCTTATAAGTTGCTTGATCTTCATCTTTAGACGCTGCACGAATTTAGCGAGTTTTTAAAGCTTATAAGCTCCTTGATCTTCATCATTAGACGCTGCACGAATTTCGCGAGCTTTGAAAGCTTATAAGCTGCTTGATCTTCATCTTTAGACGCTGCACGAATTTAGCGAGTTTTTAAAGCTAATAAGCTCCTTGATCTTCATCATTAGACGCTGCACGAATTTCGCGAGCTTTGAAAGCTTATAAGCTGCTTGATCTTCATCTTTAGACGCTGCACGAATTTCGCGAGCTTTGAAAGCTTATAAGTTGCTTGATCTTCATCTTTAGACGCTGCACGAATTTAGCGAGCTTTTAAAGCTTATAAGCTATTTGATTGTCATCTTGAGAAGCTGCATGATACACCTTGAGACGCGAGCTTTTAAAGCTTATGAGCAGCTTGATCTTCATCTCGAGACGATACTAAAATCTCGCGAGCTTTCAAAGCTTATAAGCTGCTTGATCTTTATCTTGAGTCATCTCGCGAGCTTTTAAATATCGATTATTGCTCGAATTTATTCGTAATTCATAATAATTCACGATCTATCTATATTTTACTCCCCCACACACACAAATAATTGTTGTGCTTGCCTGTGTTAGTAATTAGCTAATTAAATGTCGTAACTGCTCTGTCTCTCATCTGTACTAAACACGCACACAATTATGCGCATTTGTGCCATTTAATATACCAGCATCCGCAGTAAAATGCGCGTTACCGTCATTTGATAATATACCAGGATCATTTGTGACTAAATTATTAACTGCGGCAAAGCAATTACGACGGAGTATATGTAAGAGGTGTATAGGAGACCCAACAAGTCAAACTAGTAATTGAATAGTGGTACAAAAAATATATTGAAGACATCCCGGAAGTGCTAGATATTCTTTAACTCAAATAAAATGTTTCTACAAGTTCGAACTGGGCCTAAACTGGACGCAAAGTAACTAGTTACTATTTTTTGTTGCTTAAAAATATTAAAAATTTATTCACTTGCAAAATAACACGATTTAAAGGAAAATTAAAAAATAATTCGACTAGACCGCAACTAGTTCAATTCGGACCACTTTGATTTTATCTTGCTTTTATAACAAAATTAAAATTTAAAACACCTTAGATCATCTCTAATGACAATTTCAACTGTATACTGCACATTCAGTACCAAATTTCCTACAGTGCTGTGACCCACACACTCCTACTAATTAATATTCTCCACTGCATTGTAGTCATGTGGCTTGTTTTTGTTATTATAATTATGCTAAATATCACTCGTTGCGCGCTGCATTCACTGTCGGCGTGTAACTGAAGCGCAAACAAGCGCACAGCAATGCTGGTCCGCCTATACGGCTATTGTTTGTTGCATATCCATAGGCTGAGGCAAATAATCGTTTAGCTATAAGCTGCACACACATATCAGCAAGCATTGTTGGTAGTTTGTAATTGCAAAAAAACAACAGTATTTTAAGCCGATTTACAATCAAAAATACGCACACAAATGCAAATATTGCAGTTAACGCCTAAAAGCATGCTAAGCGCACAAACATATGCCTCGCAAAGCACTAGTTTTGCTTTGAACACGCACACAGGTGGAGTTGTATGCAATGCTATAACATAAAAGCGGAATCTACACAGAGGCAAGGGCTTGGCATAGACACCTGCAACTCATTCACAGACACACACACACTCTTCTAAATATTTGTTTGTCTGGGTGTGTGTGTCAGTGTCATTGTCATTTAGATGGCATTGAATTTTATGTTAATCTGCTGCGCTCAGCGGCGCTCGCTATTTAAGCTGCTGCAATGTCCATTGTTATAACGGCGCTGTATTATTTAGATGCGCTTGTTGTTTTTATTATTATTACTGGCATAGTTATTGTTGTGGTTGCTGACTGTTGGCTGCTGCAGTAATTTGGAATTTTCGGTTGCATGTTCGTAATTTTTCAAGCCATTACATCCGGTTGTGGGGTGAAAGGGCAGAACAATGCAGAAAGGAAGATGTGGAATTATTCTAGAGTACTAGGGTGGTACTTTAAAAAAATTTTATAGCAGTTTTGAAACGAAATATAGAAGATAATACTATAAATAATCATAGCATATGAAAATCAAACGGTTTGGTGGACAAATCACACCCTTAAAAATTAAAGCTCGACTGAAAAGGATTTCCGAAAATTATTTCTCTTAGAAATAATAAGCAATTTAAACAAAATCATTTTTTTTTATTTTAAAGAATATGCTTTTTTTCTCTTTATTAATGATTAAAAAAATCTACAACTCAATAAAAGTATTTTCAAAAATATTTCCAAAAAAATAGTACCACCCTAATCCGCATAAAAATCAATTCACATATCTTTGTGCATGAATATTCAAGTACTTTGCCATGAAATGTTAATCATAATAATGATCCTATTTGGTATACGCTGTAAAATGTGTTAAATGCCAGTGCCGAGAGTTGCGAAAACAATGGACATTTGGCGTAGGACAATACTGGCTGGTGAACATGAAAGCGTAGCTATTATAATTATCATTTTGTGGTATTCGAATTGATTACGGAATAATATTAATAGACAGTATGAACAATTTTCCAAAGCTCATAACGGCAGCTTATTTAAACGTCATCAATCCGCCAAAGCTTTTAGACTTTATAAGAATTACCCCATAAACCGTATGAGAATTGCAGAACGATTTAAAAAGCGAACGAAATTTGAATTTTAGACCTCTTCTTTGTAATCTGCGGCTGGTTAGAGATGACACAGACAGATCCGAGAGTTGCGAAAACAATGGACATTTGGCGAACGACACAACTGGCTGGTGAACAAGAAAGCGTAGCTATTATAATTATCATTATCTGGTATTCGAAGTGATTATAGAACGATATTAATATACAATATGAACAATTTTCCAAAGCTCATATCAGCTCATTTAAAATGACATTTTTTAAAGAAGTAAAGGATTGTTTTTGTTCTTGTTGTAGCAGGTGAACATCTTTCCCAAGTAATTTTAGGGAATTTGTTGCTTAAACGGTTCTTAAACGGTTAAAAATCTGGACCATTTCGAATACGGAGACTCCACTGACTATGAGAAGAAAAACAGTATATCATTCTGCTTTCTTAAAAGTGCCGAAATGGTCTTCAGAGAAGTTTTTGTACATATTTTGTTTAATTTCGAATATCAAAATTATCTTCAACTCCATTATGTGGCTAAAGTCTCTATATTTCCAAAATCAAGAATCATCAAAGCCCACAGAAAAGCACAAATTCATGGGAATCGAATCGAAAAACCCACAAATCAATCGCCTTCCGGAGTAAGCCCACAGACTCCCACTAGTTCCCTCCTTTCTCATACAATAACTTCAATTACGACCGCATATTGATCTACCATAGAGGCAATTTTCTTACCACAAAATGTTGCAATCGTCGGAAGTTCAGCTAGAAAGGGTTCAAGAAAGTATTGAGACTACAGCACCAAGCTACAGAATGTGCACAATTCAATTATGACCATCGTAGCTGACCACCAAATGAGTTACAGCACTTGCAACAAACTTATTTTGTTTCCGTCAATGACTGTTGAACAATTGGGAAAACTTGAAACAGGCCAACCCTTTCTTATACGAGTACGTTCCCATCAGACTTTTTCAAAATGGCTTTTCAACCCTTGCAAAATGTCGCCACACATAAATTATGGTTACTGCAAAGAAAGACCACAGAATAGACCGCTGAAGAATACGCATTTCCGATTCACACTTCATTTGCGGCAACCATTGTGACTTTTAGAGTAGAACAGGGATTGAAAATCTAGTTATTGAAGGAGTGCTGACCCCTTACAACAATAATAATATATTTGTGGATTAAGTTAGGTGAAATGTGTAAGCTATGAATAGAACACCAATTGGATCACTAGAATCTATACTTATACAACCGCAGCTAACTTAACTTTGCTAAAAATTACCCAAAACAATACCTTAACTTCACACAACCACAGACAAACTGCATTCCAACAACCAGCTCTGCCAAACTGACGTCATTTCAAGTCACACTCGTTGTCTCCGCTTAATGCACAACCACCTCCTGACAAGCGCTATCTAAAACCGCCTAAATCAAACGACTATGTCAGCAATTATTTAGAACTATTGGCAATCGTGTAAACAATACATTTTATGGGCTATTTTTTAGTGAAATTGGCACACGAAAGCAATGCGTCACGCCTGTCAAACGTTGCTCGAACAAATTCCGTCGGACACGGTGGGTCAGTTGTTTGCCAACAGATGCCGCAGATAGCACACATGTACACTTTAAATGCATATGTGTATCGCCCATTTTCTATAGTAAATAGCCGCGTTGCAACTTCATGACGCTCCACTTGGGTCACTTGACAGTTGGCAGCGTCCAATCGCAAACGCAATCTTGGGAAAAATCAAGCGCATGTAAGGCAAATGGTTGCAGCGGTAGTGGCGGGGCATGAAAGGCAGTCGTTTAACTGCAATGAAGTGTCACTTGTCAATTTTATGATGCCGCCTTCAAAAGTCTCCAGCGGCGCAAGCACGAAGCGTCCGAAGAGGAGCAGTTTTTCCAACTTCATTCGAATTGGCAGCAAAATTTGAGCGCTTGCCAAGTGGACGATTTCACATATTTTGTTTTAAAGATTTGAACTTTTTGTTGTATGTGCATTATTGGCTGCGGATTTCGAATAATAGCTGCGAATATACGCTACATTGTCTTTTCAAGTGTCAATGACACAAGTTGTTATATAAATGTGGGACACTTAGAAAACGCTGAGTGCATCGTGGCTTAAAAATTTACTAAAATTTTCATTGAATGACGCAATCAAACTTAAAATCAGCTCTATAAGTAAGAAACCTCTCTAAAAGTACATTTTAAACGTCATCGATCCGCCTAAGCTTTGAGACTTTAAAAGAATTATTCCATAAACCGTATGAGAATTACAGAACGATTTAAAAAGCAAAAGAAATTTGAATTTTAGGCTTCTATTTTGAAATCTGCGGACTTAAGACTTTAAAAGAATTATTCCATAAACCGTATGAGAATTACAGAACGATTTAAAAAGCGAATGAAATTTGAATTTTAGACTTCTATTTTGAAATCTGCGGCTGGTAAGAGATGACAAAGCTAGATCAGTATGAAGAAAAGTCAACACATTCTATGGTCAGTCACAGGAAGGAACCCGGATTTTTACCCATCCGGAGAACTAGATCTCGTTCCATACATTCCAAAGTGCTTGCTCCCCTCACAAACCGACGTAATGGCCTTTTCATTTCATTCCTTTTGTTTCATTCTCACTTGTTACTTTTTGTGTTTTGTAAAACCGCCATTATTTTAGCATACCTTCTGCTTATGGTCACGTGTTCAACGTGTCTTTTGGACCCCATCAACTGCGCTTACGTGACGACTTTATATTATTTCATAAGTTAGAACATCAAATGCTGGTTACGTACGTCTACGTTACGTTACTTAATGCTTTTCGCATATGCTGTCTCTCTCTTTCTAACGCACTCTCTCCATCTCTCTCTCTAACTCACTCCACTGCTTTATTCCATCTATTTTTGGCCACTTCATGCCTTTGTTGCTGAAAATTTTGAATATTCGCTGTTGTTATGTTATGCTATACATTCTACGAAGCTTACACAGTGTTGTTGTTGTTTTTTTTTTACTCAACAAAAAATGACATGCTCCCCTCTCCAACTCACCGACAGCATTCCCGTATATTTTTCACTGTCATTTTCAAGCATCGCTTTCGCAAGCCTTTTCCACCCATTTGCTTACCCACTGCTGGCTCGCCCTCCTCTCCCACAATTTGATTGTATAACCTAGATTTGTTTTGACATAAAAATATTACGAAAAATGGTTATTACCCGTTTACGTTTGAGTGAATGCATTCGTACGTGTTGACAATTTGTTTGTGCGCCAAATGGCTGAGGTAACACAAGCAGTACACAGTCTCTCCAGCGCTTCTCCTCCCTCACCATCAAGTTGACACACCAGTCGATAAGAGACAGTTTTGCGAAGTCTCCAGGGAGCTTGCTGTTTGCCGTTTGCGCGCGCTCTTTAAAAATAAACATGAAGACACGGAGGAGGGCAGAAACATATGTTGCCCTAATCCTTTTGCCGCATATTTCTTTGCCACTTTAAAATTGCTTTAGTGTTGCATAGTTTAAATCATGTTTCTTTTCTTTTTTTTTGTGTTTCCATGGCGCCCCTCTGTGTTTTAAAGGGTTCACTGCGCCGCTGTTGCCGCAGCAATTTGTGCAACTCTTTGGGGTGCGCTTCTTCTTCTTATTTTTCGTATTTTCCTCAAGATTTCCCATTGTTTCGTAATTTTATTTATTTTGTAATATTTTTTTCCCAAGCAAGCTGCCACAGATTTCGCACACTTCAGATACCCCATTTCCATTTATTTTGTTATTATGTTGTTTGCTATTTTTTCTTCCTTCTTATGCTCGTATCTCCTGTGCACATTTGGTTAAATTTCCCTGCTGTTTAAAGCACGTGTTTGAAATTTTAAATTATGCTTGCGCTTTTCGTGCGCAAGACTTTTTTCTTTTTTAGAGAGTGAAGACCTACTGCTGTGCGCACTCAAGTTAGTACTTAATGTTTTAGAGTTTGTATTTGTATGTTAGTTGGTGCAATCTGCCGTTAAAAGTCGTTAAGAAACAGCTTCAGTTCTAGAAACTTTAAGCCTTTCGCAATAATATTGTTGCATACTTGAGATGAGATCTTGATAAGACTTAAGATAACTTCCAACAAAAAAGAAAGACTTTTTCGAAATTTATTTATCCACCACTAGTTGATTTTGTACTATTTTCTATTTATCGTACAAGCCTATTTAATGAAACCCAAATCTTAAAGAGCTTTTTAAGCATACCATTAGAGCTTTCATAAGAAAACTCTGCAAATTTATCGAAATTATGGCTATTTTCAAATTCCAGGCAGCAAAACCATCAAAGCTCTAAAAGCTTTCTGAAGATAGCTTTAGAGCTTTCATAAGAAAACTGTATAACCTAATCAAAATTAGTGCAATATTTGAATTCCAAGCAGTAAAATATTTAAATTTTGCCATCAAAGCTTTCAGAGCTTTTTGAGGATAGCTTCAGAGTTAGTATTCGAAAGTAGTGCTTGTAGTAGCACTAATTTCCTATAAAACCTAATCAAATTAGTGCTGCTTTTGAATTCCGTGCAGTAAAATATTTCTCTTTTACCATTAAAACTTTAAGAGCTTTGTGAGGATAACTTTAGAGCTTTCATAAGAAAATTATGCAAACTAACCGAAATTATTATTACTTTCGAAATCCAGGTAGCAAAATAGAACGTGTAATAAGAGCTTTAAGAGTTTTTAAGTATTGCTTTAGAGCTTTCATAAGAAAACTGTGCAACTTAAACGAAATTAGGGCTGCCTTTTTTGAATTACAGGTAGGAAAATATAAATTGCCATCACAACTTTAAAAGCTTTTTGAGAATGGCTTTAAAGCTTTAACAAGAAAATTGTGCAGTTTAAACGAAATTAGTGTCAAAATTGTGCAATTTAACCCAAATTAGAACCACTTTCGAATTTCAGACATTAAAATAAAAAGTACTATAAAAGCTTTAAAAGCTTTTTAGGAAAACTTTAAAGCTTTCACAAGAAAAATTTAAATATAAGCCTAAATTAGTGAGAATATGAGATTCAGGCATCGAAAATTAAATCTGGTTAGAAAGCTTTTTAAGCAGAGCTTTCGAGCTTTTACAAAAGTAATGAATTTTTAATTCTAAACTCAAACTAAGCTTTAACAAAACATATTATTGTTCGTAGTTTCGTCATAGTTGAGCCACAAGTGTAATATTTATTATTCTCACCTTTAAACGCCTGAATGTATGCTAAGTATTTTTTAATTATTTACAAATTTGTATTATATTTATTATTTAAAATTGATTCCATCAAACTAACGAATTTTTAACTCGTCTCATTGCAGGTATGTACAAATATATTGATGAAAGCGCGACGTTCTAGATATTATATGTAGATCTGACCTATTAAAATTCCATTCTGCGATCACCGCAGCCTACAGGAATGCATAAATTCATAAAATTGCACTAAAGAGCGCATCTACCAAAGGTACTCTTACTCTGTTACCCATTCAACAATTTCCTCTCCAATGTAATAATGATAATGACGACAATTTAATAGCGACAACAGTTACTGAGCGCTAACGTGCAGTAATTAAGCGCTGAGCTGAAAAGGAAATAAAAAGGCAAATAAGCGACGAACAGATGATAGAACAAACCAAAGAGACGCATAGAAATGTGTCTTAAATAGGAAGTAAATGGGCGGCAATGACAATGAATAAGAGCCGCAGACACATGAAGCTTTTTTAAACGACACCTATACTATACTATACTATATATGTAAGTGCGTCTGTGTATTAGTGCGTGAGTTACATGAGTATATGAAAATTAATTGAAACGCTTAGACAAAAGTTAGACAAGCACTTAGTGTACATTTAACAATACCACCAGTCAGTAATATATATGTATGTAGTAAGAGCGCCCGCGCCTGAAAGTGTGCTACACAAAATGAAAAGTAAAGTAAGGTAAAATGAGCAGCAGCTACTAAGTAACGCTGAGCTAGGTAGCTAGCTAGCTAGCTGGCTATAATGTGATATATGTAGACGCGCTCGCATGCAATTAAGGTGACATTAAACGACGCAGACGGAAAAAGTTAACGTGAACGCAGTGAAAGAGAGATAGTGTTGTTGTTGCTGTAGTAGTATGTACAGCGCGTAAAGCGATAGCTTGCATGCTGTTGGCAAGCGAAAAATCCAATTTAAATCTTACTAATTACTTGGGAGACAAATTACAGTCAGCCGAGCGCACGCACACACCTTCACACGAACAAATGCAAGGATATCAGCAGAGTGCGACAAGCTGCTGCTGCTGCGGAAGTGACAACAGCAGCGGCTACAATGGCGCTGAACGGAAGTTAGAATCTTTTGCTGTTGTTGTTACTACTACTTCTGGTAGTGCAGTCGTGCAGGTGCGAGTTTGAAAAATTAAGTGTCCTTTGGGAGCGACAAGTTGTAAGGCAACTGTTGCAAGGTAACGGCAATACATACAAGGCTTTTAGTTCTATAATGAGGCTGTTAGCCTTCACCTTCTAACTAGCCAGTCGACGCTTCTGAAAACCCAAAGTGTCTGCTACTACAGCTTGCATTTGCAACATCTGTGCGTCCAGCCAAATCTTTCGACTGCAACGCCTCTCAGCTTCTTCTTCTAACTAGCCAAACACTGCGTCCAAAAATCCAAAGTATCTTCATCTTATCTCTACTACGACTCCATCCAAATTTTTTGACTGCAACGCCTCTCAGCTTATTCCTGCGCTTCGTGATTTCGTAGGCGTCAATCTTGGCTAATATGTCACCATACTGCCATTAACACTATCTCAGTCTTTCTCCACTCTCATTCCCCGAGCTTTGCAACTCACCTGCTTTCGCTTGCAACTAATGACTATTCGATGTCCTTGCATATTCGTTTGTAAAGCCACCTTTCTTTAGACTCTTCACATTGTCGTCTTATTTCATTTCCAATTGCCTGCAGTCTTGCGTCTGCCACTTGTGCTACCTGCTGTTATCACTTTCGCCTTTGTCAGCGCTGCTGTGCGTAATTTTTAATTCATTTTCGTTTGACAATGCGCTAGTTAAGGATAATTACTAAGGCGACAAATGAATGCATTAAATATTAATTTCCACTTTGCGCCCTTATTCTGGGAGATAAATTTTGTTGTGCTTTCTTTTAAACTAGCGCAGTTTGTGTGGGAAGCCTTTCTGAGCATATTGAACTTGTGGAACACCTTTCGATTTCGACAATATAGCAAATTTTTGGGGTTTAATGGAATTGAAAACATATATACAGGAGATTTTTAGTAAGTTAAAGTGTTTAGAAACGTCTAAATATGGACCTAAATGGATTTTTCTTTTATTGAACTTGTGGAACACCTTAAAATCTCAAGAATATAGCCACTTGTGAGACAGAGAGAAGTCTAAAACGTATAAATAGTATGTCCTTAGAAAGTTTAAATGTTAAAAATATCTAAATATGGACCTAACTTACTTTTAGCTTTCATTGAACTTGTGGAACAACTTCCGTGCTATAGAATAAAGTCATGCTTGGGTTGTGTTGGAACGAAAAACGTATAAATTAAACATCCTTACAAAGTTAAAGTGTTTAAAAACATCTAAATATGGAACTAAATTACTTTTAGCTTTCATTGAACTTGTGGAACACCTTCCGAGTTGTAGAATATAGTCTTGCTTGAGGTTTGGTGAGACGAAAAACGTATAAATTATACATCCTTACAAAGTTAAGGTGTTTAAAAACATCTAAATATTGATCTAAATTGATTTTTGATTTCATTGAACTTGTGGAACACCTTCCGAGTTATAAAATATAGTTTTGTTTGGGGTGTGTAGGAACAAATAACGTAAAAATAATACATCCTTACAAAGTTAAAGTGTTTAAAAACATATAAATATGGACCTAAATTGATTTTTGATTTCATTGAACTTGTGGAACACCTTCCGAGTTGTAGAATATAGTCTTGCTTGGGTGTGTAGGAACAAATAACGTAAAAATAATACACAATTAGAAAGTTTAAGTGTTTAAAAAGCCTAAATATTTACTTACATTGAACTTGTGGAACACCTTCCGGGTTGTAGAATATAGTCTTGCTTGGGTGTGTTGGAATGATAAACGTATAAATTACACATTCTTACAAAGTTAAAGTGTTTAAAAACTTCTAAATATGGACTCAAATTGATTTTAGCTTTCATTGAACTTGTGGAACACCTTGCGATTTCAACAATTTAGCCAATTTTTGGGGTATGGTGATATTGAAAAGGTAGAAATAGTAAATTCTTAGCAAGTTAGTGTTTAGAAACGTTTAAATATGGAATTAAATTGACTTGTGCTTTCTCTGAACTTGTGGAACACCTATAAAGTTATGGAATATAGCCAATTTAGGAGTTATGTGGAATTAAAACTGTTTACTATTACTAAATTAACTTAATTGTATCATTGTAATATTATTTATGTCGTCTTCTATAAATTTTGTTGGCAGGGTTGCCACATTTTTCAATTTTTTTTTTAAATTAAATTCTAATTTGGTATATCATTTTAAATATAAAATGAAGCTTAAATTATTTTAGGTTACTTTAATTTTTTTGTATATAAATTATCAAGGTGGCAACCCTTTCCAACATTTTTAGTAGTTAAATTCTTCAGTGACTTAATAAATCTCTTCCAATTAAGTAAATTAAAATCGACTATAAGTAAATTGAAACAATTTCTTTAGTACTTCTGACGCTCTAGGGCAGTGAAACGTTCTTTTTCTTGAATATAAGGTTGCCAGCCTTTAACATACCAACACATATGCATACATAGATAAAAGCAAATATTTACAACTTCAAACATGCATGTGTTTGTTTGTGCAAGCACAGAAAGAAAAATGCTCTTCCACTTCAATAATTTCTGCAAATTTAACCGGCAGCTATGTGAAGCGCCTATTACTATGCTACAGCCGAACAAATATGTGTGAAACTGGAAAGAGTTGATGGAGTTTATGCGGTCAAAGCAATCATATTTGTATGCCGACATGATTTTCAACGCACTAGAAGTATGTGCATATGTGTTATTGTTATTGTTGTTCTAATAGTGAATCACTGTGTAAGTTAGCGCTGGAATGAGTGAGTGAGTCTATTGAAAATTTAATTTCGAAAATAAACAGAAGGCTTGATCGGCTGAACTAGGCTGAGACAGAGAGAGAGAGAGAGAGGCAGAGAGTGTGAGACTGTGAGAGAGAGCGTAAAGTTTACATTATGAAAACACAAAACGCCTAAGGTTATGCTACAAAAAACTTACAACTGCCCGAAAGTGAGGCGCAACTAAGTAAAGGAAGTAAATGAAAGAAAATAATCGGAAGATGTAATTGAAGTAGAAGTTTGCACAGTGACCAGGCGGCAGCAAGAGGTGCGAGGACTCTGGAGATGTGTATGTAATATTTGCTGCGACCATGTCGCCGGAAATCGTAGACAAACTGGCAGGACACGCCATGCCAAAAACTTTTTCTATGACGGACTCAAGGCAGCAAATAAAGACAAAACAAAGCAAGAAGAAGAAACTCTTGAGCAGAAGAAGAAGAACTTAACGCAGTAGACAACTGTAGACCAAGTTGAACTGTGCACACCAGCAACACAACAACCACAGCGCCGCAGTGGAATCGTGCTGCAAACAAAGCAAAAATGGCGATTTATTTAGTTTAGCGCTTGCAAGTTGTAGATTTCGCCGTCAGATTTTTCATATCAATTTTTCGCATTTTTATTATCTCTCAACATTTACCGCTACTTTTGGGGCCACGTAACGCCAAGCAACAACAGCGAAAACCGGCGTGGAAATGTCAAACTTGGCCCTGCTGTCCCGTTGCCGTGTGTCGCGTGCGCTTTTACGCCTGAAAGTATGCTACGGCGGCTCTACGCACGCCAGCTAGGCGACTATGTGCGCTTGCTTAGCTTGGCTTAACACGACGCTTATTGCTGCCGCAGCATACTCAAAGTATGTTTATACAACTGTAGATAAATGTGGCTGCGGCGAGCGAAGCTGGAAAAACTTCATTCAAAGAAGTTAACTCGGGACCGGTACCAGCTCGGAATATTAATGCCGAAACGTGATGACCATAAAGTGCAGCAGTGCGGCATAATGCCCGCGACCATTTCAACATTTTGGGCTAAACACAGATAGAGGGAAAAGGTGTACGGGTTGTGCTATGTGTGTTGTGGTGGACGTCGCTAAACGAAATCAACTTTCAACAAACGTCGCCAGGCGTGTCAACGCGACTCTACAACGAATGCGGCATGTTGTATTGTTGGTGTGATGGCGACGGTGCTTTCACGAAATAAAAACAACAACATCGAAAAAACATAGCACAACATAGCATAATACAATACAACACAACATAGTACCACATAACATAGCACAACACAGCACTGGTTAGCTGGATACTATGCGGCCAGTGCCACAGCTGCCACACAATGCCAGCGACGCGGGCTCATCCGTTCATTTGCTATGGTCGCTTCCGGTTTGGCTCAAACCCAACAACAACAGCACACATCTACTTGGCGCACGTTGCAATCGAAGAGAGCAAAAAGTTGCCTTACAACAACAAAAACCACAAAATCTTTATACCATGCCAGCTGGCTTCTTTTTACCACGACTGGAGACTGGTCGAGTTGAGGCAAAAGTTTTTCTTAATTCCGCAAGAACTTAAGAAAATAAAATTATAAGGTTGCAGCAGGTTGGCAAGAAAAAAAAGTGGTATGAACTGCTTGAAAGCCTTGAAAGAAAAGAAATAGAAAAAAGAAAGAAAGCCAGCAAATGTAAATAGCAAAGCAATGCCGCTGCCAAGTTGAATCACATTTGGCATATTTCAAAAGCGGCGGCCGTCGGATTGCGCATAAAAGCGCACAAAACTTTGCAGAAATTAAGAGAAAAAGCCTCAAAAAATAAAAAATAAAATGTTTAGATTTGCAACGGTTAACCCTTGTATTGGGCAGTAATAAACCCACAAATGAACCAGCTAAGCGGCAGCCAAGATATTAGCAAATAAATGAACTGAGCGAAGTGCGAAGCCGTTGCCAAGAGAATTTATGAAGAAATACTGAAGGGTTTCCACAAATGTAGATGAAGATACAGATGGAGATGCGGATAAAGTAAAACCAATATGATGGTAAAAATAAATAAATAAGCAATAAGAAGGAGACACAGCTGTAGATGGTGTGGTAAGGGAAGGCAAATACTCTAATAGACACAGTAAGATTACAAATTTGAAGGAGATGAGATCTACCTTAAACATTTTTGAGTTACAGAGGAAGTTGGAGACTCAGATGGATCCAGATTTATTAAACAATGTATGTAGATAGAGATAGAGATAGAGATAGAGATAGAGATAGAGATAGAGATAGAGATAGAGATAGAGATAGAGATAGAGATAGAGATAGAGATAGAGATAGAGATAGAGATAGAGATAGAGATAGAGATAGAGATAGAGATAGAGATAGAGATAGAGATAGAGATAGAGATAGAGATAGAGATAGAGATAGAGATAGAGATAGAGATAGAGATAGAGATAGAGATAGAGATAGAGATAGAGATAGAGATAGAGATAGAGATAGAGATAGAGATAGAGATAGAGATAGAGATAGAGATAGAGATAGAGATAGAGATAGAGATAGAGATAGAGATTGAGATTGAGATTGAGATAGAGATAGAGATTAAGATAGAGATTGAGATTGAGATTGAGATAGATCTAGGTATGAGTACTTAATTAATTATTAAATTTTTTAATATCTATGGAATATCTTCAAAAACGTAAAATCAAGAAACTTGTGTAAGAAAATATACTCAGCTTTCCAATTCCTCGCTTTCTTAAATAGCTCCGCGAAGACAACAGCTTTCTCGCATACCAAAATCAGCACAGTAGCTGCAAGCTTCTTGAATCATTGTTAGCATACACACAGGCGCATAACACATACACACCCACAGAAATGCATTGGCACAAGCGCCAAGTGCCAAAGCAAATATTTATCAACTGCTTCGAAATGAATTAAAAACACACGCCGCTTACACAGCCAACCTACTTACAAACGTTGTTACGTAACAACAACAACAACAGTAGAGAATTGAGTAAAAAAAACTGCAAGAACAATGCATTTTCCAGCTGCCATTACACTGCATACTAGTATTGTAATCGGTTGGCTGGCTGACTGCCTGACTGTGGCCAGCTGCAATTTATTGCAAGTGCCGGTGGGCAAGTGGTCGGTAGGACATTGTAAGCGATAAAATAACGGTATTTAAAAAAAGTTGTCATATTATTTTTATTGAATGACTAGCGACTTAAATTAGAGCAAATTTGATATGTGCGATTCTTTTGAGATTTTCTGCGACATCTCGCTTTCCGTTAAGACATTCTTCACTTTTCAGGGGTCATTCAGGTAATAATTGAGGTTAATTTATATTAATTTTTGACTGTTTAAGAAGCTCAGAGATTGGTATTGAGGTTGAGACTGAGACTGAGGTTGAGATTGATGTTGAGGTTGAGGTTGAGGTTGAGGTTGAGGTTGAGGTT
Source organism: Zeugodacus tau (assembly GCA_031772095.1). Classification (NCBI taxonomy): domain Eukaryota; kingdom Metazoa; phylum Arthropoda; class Insecta; order Diptera; family Tephritidae; genus Zeugodacus; species Zeugodacus tau. Next base: position 3,777,101 of record CM062653.1, on the reverse strand, counting down.
GAGATTGAGATTGAGATCGAGATTGAGACTGAGGTTGTGACTGAGGTTGAGACTGAGTTTGAGATTGAGGTTGAGGTTGAGATTGAGTTTGAGATTGAGATTGAGATTGAGATTGAGATTGAGGTTGAGGTTGAGTTTGAGATTAACATTGAGATTGAAATTGAGATTGACATTGAGATTGAATTTGAAATTAAGATTGAATTTGAGATTGAAATTCAAATAGAGATTGAAACTTGTTAGACTTTTACTCTAACAGGTAGTTTTAATGGTTTAAAGTACTCTGAGCGAAGTTTTTAAAAATTTCGGAGAACTTTTCAAAACATTTTTTATAGAAAACTATTTCGGAATTTTTTATTGAAAAAATGTTTTGAACTCTTGAAAACAAATTTTCCAAATTCAAAATTTATATTTTTTTTATTTTTTATCGCTTTGTGTCGCTTTTTATATCAGTATTCTACTATAAAGTGAGCTCTAGTCTTCTAGAATCTACAAAATCTTCTCTAACCTCAACTTTCACCAAAATTTTCCTAAAATCCAAGCGCATTTTCACTACCTAGCCGCTATTGTCACACCAAACCCACGTTCACCACCTGCATGTTGCCATCTCTCGCGCCGCTCGTCGTCTTCTCCGCCATGTACACTTTCTGGTCCGCTGAACATTTGCTAAAATTACGCTTAAGCAATAATGGCGCAGATTACGTGCTGAAATTACTTAAAAAGATTTTCAATTGTCCTTGAGTGCAGTTGGTGCGCACAACAAAAACAACAACAACAACAACGCCAAAGCGCTTACAACACCATACTGCTGTTGATTGCATACCGCTGGCGCTAAGCTATTGTTTTAATATACCCGACTAACGGCGCTGTCAGCGTGTGCATTTTGGCCAAGACGTCGCTCGCGCTTTTTTCATTGCAAAGCACTTCTTTGTTGTTGCTTTTTTATTTTTGTTTTTTTTTTTTGGTTTGTTTTATTTTGTTTGTGCAACACTTTATTCATGCCGCGCTGTTGCAAGCTGTTAGTACTTTCTTATACTGTCGTCTTGCTTGCTCAATGGCTTGCTTATTGTTGTTGTATTTATTATCCCGTACTGTGCTGAAATAATGAACTTTTGTTAAGACAACAATAAATTTATTGCTGCGACAATGGTATTCAATTTTTCGCTGCTGCTTCAAATGAAAAGCGGGGAGACCCCTCTCTCTACAACCTCTCTATCTCTCTCACATTGCTCTGCCAATAAACGTGGTACTCGAGTCAGCAAAGCGTTTCGCTGTCGCTAAATTTTAGTTTATTTCACTTGTTGTTTTTGTACATTCATCTGTTTATTGTTTTCTTCGCCTTCGTTGACTTATTTGTCCGCTTTTGGTCATAAGTTGTTGTGCGCTTCATACACTTATTATCTAACCGTCGTAATATAGTATTATTTTTTATTTTAGATTTCAGTGAGTGTGTGTGTCTCTGTTTGTCTGTTGTTAATGTTTATTGTTGTGCTTAATATTAAACAGCTGACCTGCATACACTTCTGTCCTCTTCTACTTCTCTGTGTGTGTCGCTCTGTATGCGTTGGCTTGGCTTGGCTTAACTGCAATCAAATGCATTGAACAATTTGAAATTTATTTGCTATGAATAGACAATGCAAACGCATTTTTCTTCCATACCCTTGCACTGCTGCTTGCTTTTCGTATTTACCGTTATCAGTTATTCTTTTGTTAGCTTTTGTGGCATTCAATATGCTCGTAGATTTTGATTTCGGTACGCAATTCATTTGAATCAGTTTTGTTGATTGGTTAGCAAAAAACGAAAAATAATCTAACTGTAAAATAAATTGCAAAGCAAAATAATTTCGTATTTTTGTAATATTTACTTGAGTTTCAATGCTGTGCAACAATGAAAAATTATAATTAAAAGTGGCGACAGTGTATTTTATCTGTAGAAATCGAAGAAGGACACATTTCATAGTATACATTTAGGCGTTAGTGCGTATATTTTTGATTCGTTGTATTATTGTATTGTGTCATTGTAGCACAAAGATCGGCACTAGACTGAATTCGATCATATATAAGAGATAGCCTAAATATTAAATTTATGTAGTATACATTTAGGCGCAATATGTTTTTTTTATTTTCTAAAATATAACTAATATTAAAAGGGGATTTATATTATGTAGTATAAATATTGGTCCTAGGCGGGGTTTGATCACATATACGAGATAGCCTAAAAATTAAATTTATGTAGCATACCTATAGGCGCCATATGTTTTTCTTTAATTTTTCTAAGATATAAGTGATATTATATACACAAGAGAGTGTTCGATCCATAAGCTTTTAAAATCGTCACTAGACGGAATTCAATCATATACACGAGGTAGCCTAAACATTAAATTAATGTAGTATACATTTAGGCGCCAGATCTTACTTTTTCAATTTAATATAAGATATAAGTAATGTTATAAATGTTGAGGATTGTTTGGTAGAATATGTGATAAAACCTAGAAAAAAGGTATTACATAGCATACATTTAGGTACCGTGCAATTTGATAAAATACAGAATTAAATGGTCTACGGAAAGGGGGCTTAGGTGTCAAAAAATCAATTTTCACTTTTTAGTTGATTCGGATGGAAGCTGAGATGTTGTTTATTTTTAACAGCTGTTTCCCAGAAAAATAGTTTTCGCAAGTTAGCTCCCTTTTCGTAGACCAGGTCACATATATATACATTAGGCGCCTGTGGCCTTTTTAATGTATTATATAGGTAATATTGTATAAGTATTGAACTGCTATATAATATGGACTATAGGGAACTATTACTTAGTCTACATTTAGTCGTTTGAGCTTAGAATCACGTAGTATAAATTTAGGCGCTTGTTGATATTTTTCTGATTTAATGTAAGATCTGACTAGTGTTGTGAATATTTGGTGGTATATGTGATATAACCTTGAAAAAAAAGGCATAACATAGCATACATTTAGGTACCGTTGCATATTATAAAATATAGAAATAGATAGTACATAGTATATATTTAGGCGCCAGTGGTCTTTATAATGTTTTATATAGGGAATATGGTATAAATATTGAACTGCTATATGATATGGACTATAGAGAACTATTACCTAGTCTAAATTTAGGCATTTAGTCGCTTAAGCTTAGAATCACGTAGCATACATTAAGGCACTAAGTCAAATTATATTAAAAACTGGCAATTTATCATATATTTGTGAGTGGAATAGATGTAGGGAGTTATAATGAAAGACAATATTCAACGAAGAATCTGATTTAATGCTCTTTTAAAGGCTGCTTCAGCGATCTCAGAACATAAATTTTTGAAATAAAGTGTTTTCAGCAATTCTCAACCATCTTACACCACAGCTGGATCGTCACGTATACTACTGAGGCATTTTGTTACCAACTTTTCTCTGTTAGTCAGAGGGATTTCCAAATCTTAATCACCAGTTTAGCTCATAGGAGACCTGAAAGCCTAATGAAGAAGCAAGTCAAGATAGAAAGAACCTTCAGTGTCAGCCTTAAGATACACCTCAGAACTAATAAACCAGTGAATTCTCGAGGATATCGTTAAAAATTTAGCTTCGATGAAAGAAAGATATCTGAGTTGACTTAGTCCATCTCAAAACATAATTTCTTATGTGAGGATTTTCAAAAGAGAACGAGGAAGGAAGAGCAGAAGACACCCTTACTCACTCCATTCACTGTCCACCCTCAATTTATTGCAATTATTTACTTAATTCAATCAATTGGAATTTCGTTATGTAATCTACAAAGCAAACACAGAACTATCAACAATACAAGTACAATAAAATAAATAATTTTTGGGGATTAAAGTTCGAAACTTTGATGACTCAACTTGCAAGAATAACCGACATTTAATTGCTACCCTCAGATAACCTTCAGCTTGACTGCACATAAACCTTGGTACCGTTAGAAGCGCGGTAGTGCTGTGTCACAGTGCGAAGAGGCGGAGAGCCAATGCGACTGATGAAATCGAAGTGAATCGAAGAATTTGCGAATTAAATGTAACAAACTACAAGCGTTGCACCCTCACTCTCCCACTTGGCTTTGTTCTTTCTTATTTATTTTTGATTTTTTTCGACGCTCTCACACACAATTTACTTATTTCTTCTTCATCATCAATTAGGCATGGATTCCTTAGGAAATTCATCAATAAATCATATCGACTCGGCTGCGGAGTCAAGGGAGTCACTCTTCATGTGAGCTGTACCCTCATGTGTATAAATGAAGGCAGGAAAATAAAAATACCCGCAGCAATTTTCCGCTCTCAATGTCATTTTTCGTGCAATGTCTTTGATCGACGGACGAACGGACGGACGGACAGACAGGCGGATATCGTTGACGAAATATTGAGTAAACGAATAAGGGAGGAGGAGCATAACAGCTCAAAGGAGGTGAAGGCATATTGGAATGGCTGTGTTTTGGGCGCTTGGTGGGTGTGACGCTTGCATTTTCCGTTTGCTGGTGTGGTCCGCACTAAGGGCGTAAGGGCAATAAACAATAAAATATGCACCGAAATCAAGTCGTACTTCTGTGGATGGGTATGAGGGGTGGCGTGAGGTGACTTTTATCGCCAACACACCCACAATTCGCAATACTATATTCGCACATGTCAACTCATATGTATATTTCATATAAAATATAACAAATAATTCGGTTGGACTGCCCCTTCGGTCGACGAAATGTCGCTGGAGAGTTTTCTTGGCCGCGTATAAATTTGGTTGGGTGCTGTCTTTAATTGTCAAAATGAATTTGTAGCATTCCTCTTCGCTGTTGTTATTCAATATTCTCAGCAGCCTCCGCTCTTCTGCATACTGGAATAGTGTGAACTCAGTGAGCTTTGGTCAAGCAACAATACTTGCTCTGCTACAATGCTCTCAAGAAGTTTCAACGAACCGATTCCTATTTGTTATGATGCATCTTACCGATCTTGGTCTTGGTAATGGTATTGGTATTGGTAATGTAATTGGCATTGGTATTGGTATTGGTATTGCTATTGGTATTGGTATTGGTATTGGTATTGGTATTGGTATTGGTATTGGTATTGGTATTGGTATTGGTATTGGTATTGGTATTGGTATTGGTATTGGTATTGGTATTGGTATTGGTATTGGTATTGGTATTGGTATTGGTATTGGTATTGGTATTGGTATTGGTATTGGTATTGGTATTGGTATTGGTATTGGTATTGGTATTGGTATTGGTATTGATATTGGTATTGGTATTAATATTGATATTGATATTTGTAATTGTATTGGTAATGGTATTGGTAATGGAATTGGTATTGGTAATAGTAATGGTAATGGTAATGGTAATGATAATGATAATGGTAATTGTAATGGTAATGGTAATGGTAATTCTAATGGTAATGGTAATGGTAATGATAATGGTCTGGTCTGGTCTGGTCTAGTAGTGTCTTCAAATATGTTTCCACCAATAACAATTACAAAGCACATTCTCTTTTAATATGACCCACAGTTTCCTTTTTTTAAATTTTGATAATTTTTTTGATGACACTGCTTGTTGCTAGTGTTTCAACGACAGTAACACCGTCGTTGCCGACACTGATGATGCTGGTGGTGCTGCTGATGATTTTTCATTGCTCAGTTTTAATTTTACACTTGAGCTGATTTCGGTGCACAACACTTCACGCAGTTGATGAGAAAGTTTAATGTTAAGTACCAACTATGCGCCCAAATGCTCTTCTTTGGTCCCTGCAGCTCCACACAGTGTCTTCAACACATTTTGATTTTTACTCGCTAGCTGCTTTTCGTTTAAGCGTCTGTAAAGTGAAGGAGAAAAAGGTGAAATTCCTGTTTGCAACGCAGTAAAGCAGCTCGAAATGAGCACAAATATTGTTAGGGGAAAATAAAGTAGCTGAGAAGACATCAACGCAGTTGGCGCTTTCAAGTATTTACTTAACTGTGTGTCTACTACTATATGTATATGCGTGTGTGTGTGTTGAAGATACCTTCAACTTGGCAACGCATTCCTTTTGTTTGGTTTCATCAACAAACTTTTGCACCCCTCAACCTCACCCTTCAGCCTCGCTTTCGTCAGCATCATCATCAACTCAACTAAGAACTTTAGTGATATTACTGCATTTTCTGCTTCACATTGTTTGTGTTGTTGTTGTTTTTGTTGTCGTTGCTTGTTTGCTCTTCTGCATTTGGCGCTTAGACTATTGACAGAATTTGTTACAAAATTTTCATTACTTCATCATTCTTCAGTCTTGGCAAAATGTGGGGTGGCGCTTGAGTTGGTAGTGGCAGTGTTGGTGGTGTTATTGTTGTTGTATTTGTTGTTTTTTTATTTTTGTTTGTGTGCCAAAACAACGCAAATAGCTGCCAAAGCGAGTATTTGCAGAAAATTAAGTTCTCGATTAATGTTTATTTAGCTCGCTCTTGGATTATCTAGTATGTATATGTTAGCTTTCTACATGCTTGTTTGTTGTTGTTTTAGTGTTGTAAATGTTGCATTACAGTTCATTACGGTTATAATTAAAGCGTCGTACTTCTCTAGAAAGGTCAGCTTAATAACCTTTGCTTGAAAAAAAAAACTTGATTAAGGGGACTCACCTTAAATGAGAGTGTGTATATACCTTCACTGTTACTAAGAGGTAATTTAGGAGGTAGTCAGAGAGTGTTTTTCTGTAATATATTGGATAAATCTCTCAGCTTTTGCTTCAGCGATGAACAAGAGAGACGCTTGGATTCATTAGTTGGACGCTGAGTTTGCCCAGAGCTTACAGTCTTCTGAGCATCACCTGTAAATGTGGGTCAATGCCTAGAACATTTAAACAATAATCTGTACCCTTAGCCATTAAAAAAAGACATTAGGAATTGAAATACCAGTAAAACGAAGTTGATCGAGATAACTGACACTCTAGAAATACCAAGGAAACCTCGCCACCAATATTTTCCTGTTATCAGATTTGGAATTATGGATGTAATGATCCCTGGAAAGAAATCACTAGGTTTGGGACCTCAGTTGAAGCTAAAGATCAATGTAATATAAAAACAAGTAAGGAAAGGCTTAGTTTGGGTGCAACCGAACATTTTATACTCTCGCAATTTATTGATATATTTTTATTAAGATAACACACAATTTGCCCCAATTTGAAAATCCTATAATGAGGTATATGAGCGCTAGGGAAAGTTATGCCCCGATTTTAACCAACTCTGGCACAGAGACACACTATTAGAAGAAAAATATTTCCTCTAAATTAAATTAAGATACCTGAGAGATTTACCGAAATTTTCGCCTAAAAATTACCATGGGGCACTGAATTCTTCATATTCGATTTTCGGGGCTTTGAAAAGTTATACTCCGATTTCGACAATTTTTGCACAAGTAATGCCACGGATCAGATACAGTTTTTGTGTAAACTTTTATTTCGTTATCTTCATTGGTTCCTAATGTACATATATCTTATAAAGTGAAGGAATCAAAAAAAAAGGAAAAGTGAGGAATTCAAAATTGACTTATATGGGAAGTTGCCGTAGTTGTGAACCGATTCCATTCATTTTCCACACGTGTCATCAGGGTTTCAAGAAAATATTATATACCGAATTTCATTGAAATCTGTCGAGCAGTTCCTGAGTTATGGTTTTTGACCCATAAGTGGGCGATGCCACGCCCATTTTCCATTTTGGAAAGAAATTTTAGTGCAGCTTCCTTCTGCAATTTCTTCTGACGTTTTTCGTTAGTAAGTTAACTCGCTTTTAGTAATTTTCAACCTAACCTTTGTATGGGAGGTGGGCGTGGTTATTATCCGATTTCAACTATTTTTATGGTGTGTGGTGGGGTACGTAAGAGAACCGACTGCAGAAAGTTTGGTTTATATAGCTTTATTGGTTTGCGAGATATATACAAATAACCGATTTGGGGGCGGGGCCACGCCCACTTCTCCAAAAAAAATTACATCCAAATATTAATTTTTCAATTTTTACTTAAGTTATCCGTTGCACGGACGGACAGACAGACATTCGGATTTTGACTCGTCTTGCCACCCTGATCAGTTTGATATATATAACCCCATATCTAACTCGTTTAGTTTTATGACTTACAAACAACCGTTATGCAAAACTGTAATACTCTCTTAGCAACTTTTGTTGCGAGAGTATAATGATATCGAAACGTTGAGTCTTACGGAGTTTTCAATGATATTTTTTCATGCTGTCGATCTCCGCTGAGTTTCAGCAATTGCTTTCGAGGGCAAAGTTGATACCATGAGGTCTAGAGATAACTTTGGAACAACTTAAAAAAAGAAGGTTGAAAAGTTAAGATATATATTAGAAATCGGAAAATGAAGGATTTTCTAGCTTATAGATGCGCTTTCTCCAGCATTTGCTCTCTTTTTCTGAACACAGTGCCTCTCCAACCTCTAATATATCTTAGCAAACACAATTGCTGCGTCTATTAATCCCCGTTCCACCTGTCTTTTCACCACACCAGTGAGTACACAACAATTATTGCAACATAATAACACTCAATTACCTGAACAATAACAATAACAACAACAACAAGAGCCACTGCAATAAACAATAATGTCGCGGCAACTAATTGAAAAATTTGTCACATAATTGTTTTACAAATTCGCTCACGCCCACTACCGGCCCCCTCTTGCATTGCCACCAATCATGCCACACCGCCGCTCCACCAAAAAAGCAGTCATCGTGCTTTCATGCATCGTGCACCATATTTCACCGCTCGTTATGCAAATAAATAATTTTCAGTCTCATTTTTGCTTGTTTTGTGAGTGGCACGTTGCTTGGCCAAGTGGCAGCATTAATATTGCAAATAGTTTAAAAAGACATTCAATTAATTGTTATCCCTTTTGCTGTCACGATCCTGTCGGACTCAGTCGTCAATATTTGCGCGCCAAAGCGCTGTGTGGCATGTAGTCAATAGTCAGTTGTCACTAGTCAGCAGTCAACAGTTGGTAAATTAAGTGTTGCAATCGCATTTATTAAATTTTTTGTTGTTGTTTTTGCGCGCTGTTATTGCTTTTGTTGTTTGTGTGTTGGCTTGTTTAATTGATGCAAATTTCACAAGAAACTGCACTTAGCCGGCAAATGGTGGTGCAATCCCAACTACCAACAACAGTGTGAGGTCTCTTCCTCCTTTGTCCATTTTCCATTTCAACACTCGCCTACTTTATTGTTATTGCGAATGTTTGAGACAATTTCATTTGCTATTACTTCGAAATATAACTTTTCTTTGCGCCATTTCGCATTATATTTGTTTGTGTAATTACTACACTTGCTTGCCACCTGGGTTGGCTGACAGGTTGTTAGCATACCGAAAGGCGCATGAGCCGGGCGCCTTCACTTGCCAACTCTTCCACACACATATAGCTCTCCATAGCTTCCGTCACTCACTCTGCTTCCCTCGAAGTACCTCTTTCCCTCTCCTACCACTTGCCTCTACTCCATCCTCCTCACAATTTTACCTCGTTTGCTTTTGCAGCAGGTCACATTTAATTGCTGTTGTTGCTGTTTTAATTTATTTTCCGACTATTCGCTTTTATTATTACTGTTGTTAGTTGTTAAATGTTTCATGTTTTACCTATTCACATTCACGTTCGCTTCGTTTTCGTTGTAATTTACTTTTCGTCGGTGTTCGTGTATGTGTTCTCATTCGTATGTCTATAATGTGTGTTGTTGTTGCGTTCCGCAGTCGTTTTACATAAAATATTGATAAAGTTTTTTCTGCAAACGATTAAAGTTTTTAATTAAATACAACAATAGCAACAAGCAGTATTTACACAGCCAGACAAATGTTAATGAAAAGACACAATGGCATAATGAAAATGTTGAATTGTTGTTGGAGATATTGCAAATTAATTTGGAAAACTATAGAATGAGAGATGAGATTGAGTAGAAGAACTGACTAAGAATCGAGATTAGAATTTATCCATATTAAAGGAATGTTTATAAAAGCTTGAAGAAAGCTCTAATAAGAAACTGTATGAGCTTTTGACGCAAGAAAGCTCTGCTAGTGTCTTTAAAACACAAAATTTTTATGTACAATTTCTATCTATGTTAAAAAAATGTCTATAAAACTTCCAGGAGCGCAGATATCTAGAGCTTTTTGAGCTTTTGAAGCAATAAAGCTTGGTTAGGATCTCTAAACCACAATTTGTTTATGTACAAGCTCTATCTATGTTAAAATAATGTCTATAAGACTTCCACGAACGGAGAGATCTGGAGCTTTATGAGCTTTTGACGCAAGGGGGCTTTGCTAGGGTCTCTAAAACACAAAATTTGTATGCAAAAAATTTATCTATATTAAAATAAAGTCTATAAGAGTTACACGAAGAGAGAAATCTATAGCTTTTTGGGCTCTTTAAATAAGAAGGCTTTGGTATGGTCTCTAAAACACAAACTTTTTATTTACCAGCTTTATCTATGTTAAAAAAAAATCTGTAAAACTACCATGAACGTAAACGTACCATGATCCGGAGCTTTTTGAGCTTTTGACGCAAGAAAGCTTTGCTAGGGTCTATAAAACACAACATTTTTATGTACAAGCTTTATCTATATTAAAAAAAATCTATAAGACTTCCTGGAACGTAGCTATCTGGGGCTTTATGAGCTTTCAAAACATTTTAGGGTCTCTAAAACACCAAATTTTGATGTATTTGCTTTATTTATGCAAAAAAATGTCTATAAGGCTTCTACGACCAGAGACATTTGGAGCTTTACGAGCTTTTTAAGTAAGAAAGCTTTGCAATGGTCCCTAAAACACAACATTTTTATGTACAATTTTTATCTATGTAAAAAAAAAATATTTTTAAGAGTTTCACGAACGTAGAAATCTAGAGCTTTATGAGCTTTTGAAACAAGAAAGTTTGGTTAGGATCTTTAAAACACAAACTTTTGATGTTCTTGCTTTATATATGCTTAAATAATGTCTATAAGACTTTCAAGAACGTAGAACTCTAGAGCTTAATGAGCCTTTTAAGTAAGAAAGCTTTGCAAGGGTCTCTAAAATACAAAATTATAATGCAGAGGCTTTATCTATATTAAAATAATCTCTATAAGAGTTTCACGAGCAGAGAAATCTGGAACTTTTTAGTTAAGAACACTTTGTTAGAATCTCAAATTTGTATATTCCTGCCGTATTTAAAAGAGAACTCATCCCTTATTTAAAGTTGTGAGAGCTTCAAATACATACAGGAAGATATTATAGCTGTAAAGCACAATCAAACAGCATAGAGCTTTTGAAGAGCTTTGTTAAAGTACTACTTAGTGCATCGAAATTCGATATAATAATCATCGATTGATATCAGATCGGGGATACAGCACTGAATAGAGAAAATGCCTTGAGTCTTGGTGTTCTCCAAAATAAAAGCTTCTACGTGATAAAAGGGCCTTCAGAGCTTTATGATTGTCTAATTTCAAATCCCAGGCCTTGCTGAGGCTGAATTTTACAAACAGGCTGCGCCATTCACTATTCGGATGCGATAGTGAGTGATCTGCTATATGAAGTTCAGCCAACACTAAGGACAGTTCAAAACAATCCTTTAAAGCATCGGAGTATCCACAAAAGTATGCTGACGATACTAAGCTGCGAAGAATTTGGACTCATTGACTGTCCAAGTTGGCTTGGCATATAATTAGGCAGTCTCCAGACATCAAAAGTCCCAAAAGCAGGATCCAAAAGCACACTTCTTTTCAGTGCATTTGAGGAGCCTATAGCTCTCATACCATATCTTATAGCACCTGCGATGCTCGGATGGTACTACAATGGAAAGCCATAAATATGAACCACCCTGTATCTACAGGAAATTGCATAAGCATAAGTCTCAAAAAAAAAAAAATTCCACTCTTAAGTAAAACTCATCACTTTCAAACACACTCATCGCCGACAGACATACCTCACTCCACCCGCTCACTGTCTGTCTGCAAACAAAAACGATTTATTTGCCGATCACAAAATGTAATTTGTATCCTGCTGGCATTGACATATTTCTTGTCATCAAAAATATTAACCGTTCATTGGCAATCACACGCGCGCACACACACACACATAACCAACACTCAAACGCAATAAGTCAGCTGAATTTAGCTGGGCAGCAATATGGGGCTTAATATGTGCGCCGGCGACGGAAATGCGCAGGACTTCCGGCGTTGCCATTATGCGACAGCGGCAGATAATTTGTGTGACGAACGCAAGCAGATGTGATTTTACATTTTGCTGTATTTATGTGTGTTTGTATATGAAAATGCGTGTCTAATTTGTGGGCTTGAAAAATTTGGCAAGATATTTTTTATTGCTTGCTATATATTGCTTCTCAATATAAATTCTTAAAAAAAATGTATTTTATAAAAATATTTAATTATAATGTTGATTTCCATATAAATGTTTGTTCGTGTCTAATTTGAGGTTATGAAAAATTTGGCAAGATATTTTTTATTGCTTGCTATATATTGCTTCTCAATATAAATACTTAAAAAAATTTATTTTATAAAAATATTTAATTTTTCATTAAACTCTTGCTTTCTAACAAAAAAAAATTATTTTTCACTTCAAAATTAAAAATCTCAAAATCCGCTTGCAAGTCTAATCTTCAAATGCAAAAATATGAAAAAATCACAGCGCCATTACAAATGAGTCCGCTGAGAGGTGCGCCGCGCTTATCAGTGTCAAGTGGCCGCATGCATTTAGTTACAACTTGCAACTTGCAACAGCAGCAACAAAATGCTACCAATATTAAATGCGCCAAGCAGCACTCGACAGCATAAATGCGCTGCTCTTCCAGTGGCTTGAGGGCGCAGCGAAGCGCGGTGCTGGAGGGCGTAAAAGTGCCGGATGAAACGCCAATGCTGCTAATATTGTTTTAATTATGCGCTACGAAATGAAAATGCGCAGCAAAAGCGTCGAGATAATCCGCAGAAATTGCACAGCAGTGCAGCGCGTCAAGGCGAAAAATTAAAAGCAAAGCTGTAGAGCATGCTCACATACATACAAACATACATACATTCACACATAAATATATTCCCACACATGCTTATCTATACATATGTGGCCCCAAACACACACACACACACACACCGCCTCTCCTGAGCGCTTCTATTTTTGCTGTTGAGCTACTTAACTGCTTATGCAAAAATGTCGGAAGAATTAAAATATGCATACTCATACATATGCAATAGCTAGTAACTGTAACTGTATATGTGTGTATCTGTAAGCATTTGTAGAGTTGCTGCTAATGAAAGCACCGCAATGCGAAAGCTACAGTAGCGATTAACTAGCGGAAAAAACAGCTATTTAGTCGCAGCTTTTCTATTTTGTTTCTCTTTTCTTCTTCTTTTGTGCGCTCATCCCTCTCCCCCCACAGCAGCGTTATTTACAGTTTTTCATTGCCAACTAAGCTGTGTTTATTAATACGAAAGTGTATTTAAGCGTTTTCATTGCTTTTTTTCGAAAAAAAAAATATTTTAGTTTTGTAGCTCCCTCTACTCGATGGTTTTGCGTTGCAAATTAGCGTGTTGGGACCTCTCATGTGTAGTGAAAACAAAAAATACTATTTTTGAGCATTTTAAGCAGAATTGTGTGATATATTTTTTAACCAGCGTATACTTAGAATATCCAAAAAGCTTCTATTGCAAGCTATTTTCTATATATCATATCCATATGGAGTTCTATGGCGGTAAAAAGCTCCATTATGAACTTAATATTTTAGTGGAAAGCTTTCTGGAGCGGCTAAAAAAGCTCTACAATCTGAAAGGAGCTATGAAAGCACTCGGGAGGCTTACTAGCCGCCTAAGTCATGTGAGATCCCCAAATACAACTACAACTCAGGAGTTTGAAACGGTGATTGTGAAGCAAAGAATCGGTTTTCACAGCCCCTATTCCTCTTCTATATCTCCCTAAAATGTTCTATCGGTTACTTAGGACTGTATGAGGTTACATAACTATCATCTGAGTACAAAACAACTCAGGAACTCAACTCAACTCAGGAATTTTACATGATGATTGTGAAGCAAAGAATCGATATACACATATATATAACACAGCCCCTAGATCTCTTCCATATCTTTCTAAAATGATATCTTAGGACTTTATGAGATTATACTTTTATCAGCTGAGTACAAAACTGAAGTCTAAGGCTACTACAATCCCTAATTTTAGATGATAATTGTGAAGCAGTGAATCGGTTTTCGCAGCATCTATATCTTTCAATAACTTTCTAAAATGTTCTATCTTCATGGCTACAGGGCTTCATGAGGTAATACTTCTTATATCTGAGTAGAAAACTGTGATCTAAGGCCCGGTAGAAAAGCGAAAATCGAACCTCTGCAAGATCAAAAGTGAATATCGATTTCGAAAACCTCTCGAACACTCGAAGTTTCGAAATATACGCTCGAAGTTCGACCCTTAAGTGAAGAACTTTTTCAATTAATTTCAATATCGTCTCGATGGCAGATAATATGCAAGTTCCATCAAGTATTAACTACCATTAATCTCCTTAATGATATCGGATACCTAAAATATGTGTGGACCGAGATCTATAAGCGACCCTTAACCCTTATAGCGAACTTTGAACTCGAGAGTTCATAAGTTTTAACCAGTGCCAATGAGCTCTTTCGTTTTTTGATACATGGTTATATATATTTTCCATAATTTGGACCGATACTCGAGATCCACTGTGGTGTCCATGTTCAAAGAGCTGCTTAGCACATACGGGAGTCATTAAAACACCAAACTACCTAAGATTAAATTAGAAAATTCCATTCTCGTGGATATGATTGTGAACCACGCCGCAAGTGACCGACTCTCCATAGCTTGAATAATGGAATTCTTCCCGAACAACTCTACACCCCGAGCAAATGCAAGAAGTACTCAAAAATACGAGGAAATGCAAATATTGCAAAGTCAAGGTTATTAAAATGTGACGACACTGAGGAAAGTAGTAACCGTGAACAACTAGAGAGGAAGAGAGAGAGGGAGACAATGAGAGGTAGGAAAAAAAGAGAGGGAGGAAGGAAGAAGAAATGAAAAACCAGCTAAATAAATTTTTACCGCTTATTTATTTTCACGTTGTCCATGCTGCTTACCTCACCGCAAACCTGGCGATTCTAAATGTAAACTAATAATATTGCATTCGGTTGCAGAAATGACTTCGACGCAGCACCGGCATTCCAGCAGCGCTGTTGATAGCGAATGCAACGAGTAACTGTATATATGTTGTTGTCTGCTTGGTGGAATTATTGTGGCTGCTCCGTTGAGAGCACTGAGCTGCTTACGCAGCGATTGCCGGCCACACGATGGAGCTGCGTACCGCGGAGATGTGTGGAGTGGAGCCTGAAAGCAGCGAGCAACATTTAAGCTGAAACAAAGTAAGCAACTACGTGGTTGATTGCAACAACAGCAAAAAGAAATAGTTAAATAAACATTGTGAAAAGCCAACTCGAGCTCGTTCTATATTTGTGTGCCAAGGGTTATGTTTACTCACCACCTAGGCAGCGGAAATGCGCGGCCCAAGCGCACGCAGCTTTATTTAGAAAGTTATTAAAAACGCTTGTTACAATAGTGCTGGGGTTGGTTGGGAGGTGTGTTGAGAGAAAAGACAAGCGACCAGTTCTATGTACCTATGTTACACAAACACAGCTGTAAATGCCAACTAATCTCCGGTTTATTGAGTTCGGTATGTGAAGTTGGTCTGTTGAGCTCTAAATGCCGCATTATTGAGTTGTCGATGGGACTAAACATGCCTAAATTGTATCTGAAAGATAGGTTCGAAATAGTGAGTAACGGTTTCTTGATTTTGAAATTTAGAGGACTTTGCTGAAAAGTGAGAAATTGTATCGATGGAACCAAGGTAAAGGGTTTCCTCGTCGGACTCATTTATATGCCAGCTCTCGCAATACCTCCACAATGACCATTCTGAAAAATAAAATAAGGTTTTAAACACCTTTTTGATGAACTATATGTTCCACGAAAGCATGAATCTCCCGCCCATAAGAACTCGTAGTAGCAGATCTTTTCCATCACAAAACGAGTTTGCAATCCCTTAGGAAGATTCATCTCGGAAACTATAATTTCATTGTTCGCAGCTTTTAAGATTCTTTAGAAGGTCTTTATAGTCTATCGTTCTATTTAGAGACACTAGTGCTTTCTTGGCTAAGTGGATGCTCCAGGCGATAGTCTATCGTTCTATTTAGAGACACTAGTGCTTTCTTGACTAAGTGGATGCTCCAGGCGATAGTCTATCGTTCTATTTAGAGACACTAGTGCTTTCTTGACTAAGTGGATGCTCCAGGCATTAGTCTATCGTTCTATTTAGAGATACTAGCGCTTTCTTGACTAAGTGGATGCTCCAGGCGATACTTAGAGAGAGCGGAAACAACCCTGAGACATCTGAAGTTCAAATCCGGATCGAAATTAAATTCATTATGTTCAAATATTCTTCTAGAACCCTAAAGAGACCAAGCTCCCGGAGGCTGTTGTCTTTAATATAGCTTTTCATTAAATCTCTTAACGACTCTTAGTCTCCGATTATTATCGGAATGGGTCCCACATCCCAAACCTAGTCAAAATCTTATACTTATGACAATATATATATTCTAGTAGTTCTTTCGACTTTAGGAGAGCAGTTCTCATCAGTCACTTGACACCTCACAACAAGTTGTGGAAGCAATGGAGGTAGTCTTTCGGACCACTTGAGGTTAAGCAATATTTTATGGTACTCAATGAGCCCTGGTTGAACATAATTAGCTCATTTGGCAAGATCGTTCTTCATTACAATCTCTCTTTTAATCAGAAAAGGTAATTGGGTCTAAGAATATTGTGAAAATTAAGTCTGATGTCCCTCATAATACCACTATTTCACATCCATAGTCCAACATCCATAAAAATAAACATCGAGTAATATCATTATTATGTCAATACCTACATATGTAGAGGGACCTCTCCACCACACGGCCGTCTCTGTCAACGTCACGGTCATTGTCACGTAGCGCGAAAAACTGCCAACGCGTCATGCAGTCCGCGCAGCCAATAACGTTGTCAACCGTTTAGAGAGAATCACAAGACACACACACATGCTAACTTACTTACATACATACAGATGAATATGTGTGTATATGTATGAGTACATGTAGGTGTATGTGTGTGTGTTCAGCACAATTTAAATTGCACGCGCGCATCAAAATCACTCAACCCTTAAATTGCCAGAGTAATGTCAACGCTGAACGCTGTGTGTGTCCCCAATGAGTGTGCCCCGCACGCTCGCTCGGCTACAACAAATTTCAACAGCAACAACAACAATTCTCCCACTTACTCACCTTTTGACGCGCCGGCTAACTAGCAATTGTTGCAGCAAAAAAGCAGCAACAATAATAGCAAAATGCCATATTTTCGCTGTGACTGCGTGGATGGGTGTGTGTGTGTGTGTGTGTGACTATAAATGTCTATGTGTTAGTGTCCATGTTCGCCATTTGTGTTTATTTGTTTGTGTGTCATTTGCCTTTTTGCCATTTGTGCAACATAATTGGAGTATGACTAACGGTTGTTGCGTGCGCGTTATACGCTCGCTACGCCAAATGGTTAGCTATAAAGCGCTAGTTATTGCTGTAATTGTTGTTGTTGTTGGTGTTGTTGTTTTATGTTGGTCCTGCTACTCCTAATAACCTGTTCGTCCGTAATGTTGCCATGACGCATACGTGCAATCTATTTTGTAGCCCTTTTTTTGGTTCGCCTTTGTGTGCTGGGAGACACATACACAGACACTCACACATAGAGAGACAGACAGACAGTTAGATATATAAATTTTCATTCACTAACTCAACTGATAGCGATAGCGAATTTTATTTCCACGCACACACACAAACACTTCTCCATATCCATACATATGTATATACATATGTATCTGTGTAGGTTGCTTTGCTCTTATATATCACAATATGTATGTATGTGTATGTGTGTCCGCCATTTTTATTGTGTGTAGCGTTGGCGTAAATTTCGCTTCAATGAATCGCAGTTTGTTGCGCAAATTAACGTTTAACAAGTTCTTTGAACTTTGTATGCCACTCTCTAAATGTTCGAGTGTGTGTGTAATTTCGTATATATTTGTCAGCCGTAGAGAAATCTACAACTCTTTATTATTTATTTGCGCTTTAATATTTTGTTTGGTTGCCAGCTAAAAAATACTTTAGTTACAATATCAAAAATTCTGCGAAAATAAATTCATTAATTTTACACTCGAGCGGAATTTGTCGTTCTATTAAGAACCGAAAGCAGAAACTGAGGTTGACAACTCCAGATGCGACTTTTGGTTTTTCGATGAAAACTTGTCTGTCAGGCTCAAATTTGTATATTCTTATGTATAGATTATTATCCTACAGTTTCTAGGGTTCTTCCTATAGGTTCAACCAGGGCTCATTTATCAGTGCTTCAACTATAGAAATCTCAACTAAGCTATGGGTCTTAGGTATTGCACTTTTCAAACTCATTTCTGTTTATTTTGCCATTCTCATATACAATTGGTTTCTCAATAGAAGACATTGGCTTCGTTGGACATTTTGAAATTGGAATGATTCTGAGTTTCTTTACAGCATCTATAGGCTAATATTGTCCTATGGGTGTTTATTTTTCTAAATATAGAAAGATATGAGTGAATATGGGATAACTGAATGACTACTCTCAAAATTTGAAACTTGAAGTTTGGTGAAAAGAAGAGAAAACTTCTATATATATATATATATATATATATAAATATTCTAGACGGTCCAAAACCCGACGGTTGAAACCCGGAAATGTACCAACAGGAATCGGAAGTGGGAAACCGGCGTGTACCGGAAATGGAGCAACCGTAGTGAGAAACAGGAAACCAGGAAATCCGGCGTGGACTCTCCAACCGGAACTGGAATTGAGAAACTGAGAACTGATGTGGATCGAGGAAGTGAGGAACCGGAAACTAGTGTGAACCGGGTAATACGGCGTGGACCGGAAATGGATCAACCGTAACCGAGAATACTGGCATCCGTCCACCCGGAACCGGAAGTGGGATAACGTAAACTAATGTGAATTGGCAATGGAACAAACTGAACGGAAAATGGGAAACCCAAAACTGGTGTGAATCGGTAATTAAAAACCGGAAATTGACCAAACGGAACCGGAAGTGAGACACCGGAAACCATCGTAAACCCGAAATGGACCAAGCGGAATCGAGAAAACCGGCTTGGGTCGTCCAACTGGAACTGGTAGTGAGAAATCACAAACTAGCGTAAACAGGACCGGAAATTAAAAACTGAAAATGTACCAACAACAACAAAACCCGAGACGACCGTCACTACAGATGCGACCTACAGACTGGAATCTAGAGCTTTTGTTTAACTTAGCCCAGAAGATTTTCTGATAAAATATTTCTAACTAGGAGAATAGTTCTGATATAATCAAAGAGTCTTCTCCAGTACGAGTTCTGATGACTAGGTTGTATATATTATTGGATAGGTGGTGATCAATCGGATCAACTGAAATCGGTCGAACGCGATTATGTAGAGTCTCTTAAGTTTTGGACTAACAGAACTAACTAACAAAGCCCACGAGAACTTGGAAGCTTCCTCCTCACGACAGTCGGTTCTACAGAACCGAAAAAGGGTTTTACCTAGTCTACGACTGACAAGACGGAAATAGCGAAAAAAATAAGTACAAGAACTAGATAACAGGGAAGTGCGGTATTAGCTCTTCGGCGGATTGTGCGGATGAACCCTAATGTCTTTACCTCAGGCTCCAAGGACTATAGAGAATTCCACACCCCACCAAAGATCCACTTTTCACCTCCCTTAATAGAAAAGTACACACAAATGCAGAAGAATCAACGAAATGAGCTTTGACATTTGCTAAATGCGATACTGACACTCTCCACATGCCCACGTGCCACAACCATGCTAGCGGTGTTGCTGCCGACTGTAATGGCAACACATTTAAATTTACTTTTGTTTGCGTGTATTTACTACAACAACACCATAAGAATCACCATTATGACCAAGGACGGTCGCCGCATTAGAGATTGACACGTGACCGTGCAATGATTTCGAATTTAACGATGTCACATAAGTTTTGCAATGCGGTGCGGAATGTTGCAACGACCTACCTGGATTTGGTGACAGAGCAAGAGTGGTACGAGGACATTTTGTAGACTGTAGCGAAAGTTTCGTTTATATAATATTTAACTAAATTCACTTATTTGAAAAAAGTTGGCGAGATGAGTTCTTGGTCCATCTTAACATGGTTTTGCGGAGCTCTGTACTTACTGGCCCCACAGTTAACTGAACTTTTACACAGATAGAAAGAAGTGAAGGAACTTTATTATTAATCTTCTCAAAAAATAGTCGAGGTCTAAAGCTTCCTTCGATTTCCTCCTCTCCGATGGGATCAGAGCTCTCGGGTCATCTTAGCTATAACTGAATATTAGGGTCTGATTTTAGGATATGTCTAAAAGTTAGTTATATAGTGCCAGAGTCCGACTAATTTGAGAAAATCGGTTGCTTATCGGCTGCCTTCCCTTCCCTTCTGAGCCTTACTTCGTTTCTCAATTCTTCTTCGAATCTTCGACTCTTTATTTTCAAGCTTACATCATCCAAATGGCTCGTGTTAATATTTTCTAGAGTAGTTACGCTATACCCAGAAAAAATTGCATTAACTCACTGCCATCTAAATCTCGTTCCCCCGCTTTATTTGAGCTCTCTTTAACAGCCATTATTTTTGTGAGTTTTGCATCGATTTCTTCATTCCTCTTTACAACACTACACGTACCCACAGCACTACACTGGCATTGTTAGTGTCAACTTTCACTATTTCGCAGTGTCACCCCAAACATTGTTTTCGGACGCTGATGCCTTCATTAATGTTGACAACAATGCTGTCTCAGTTACATGATCTGTCCACATACTGAATACACGTTTAACCGTTGTAAAGTACACAACAAAAAAAGAAGAGAAAGAAATGGGGGGAGCGAAAGTTAAAGTGAAAGTGGCAGTGAAATAAGCGAAAAAGGGTCGTTTCCGATTGCAAAGTACACATATAATAAAATGAATATTAGAAGAGTGTGAGGTGGTCGGCAAATTTTTGGGGTTCTTGTGTGACTCTTCTCATCTCCTTTTTGGTAATGAAATGTTACATGGATGTGCATTAAAACTGTTTGGTAGTTTTTGTTGGAAATGGAGTGGCATTGCTTTATATTTTATAAGAGTGGTCGACTCTTTGCAGACTTATTTCCGTGAAACTCAACTAGACTGAGATATCTTTACTAAGCTAATTTGTAAAGTTAAGCATCCAAAAATCCGTAAAGCTGTATGCTAGAGCTTTTATGAAGAGCTTTTGAGCTTTTAAGAAAGCTTTCATATATATTCAAAACTGAAATCACGTCTAAAGCAGTTATTAAACTATTTAGTAAATATATAATCAATCTGCATTGGAAAAGCAGCATCCTCAAAGCTTTCATTATGAGCTTTTGAGCTTTTCAGCAAGCTTTCATATATTTTCAAAATTGCAATCACATCAAAAATAGCTTTTAAACTATATTAATATAATCAAACTGGATTGTGAACTTAATAATCAACAACCTCAAAGCTTTCATGAAGAGCTTTTGAGTTTTTCTTTGAGCTTTCATAATTTCAGTATCAAAATCACGACAAAAGTAGCTTGTGAACAATATATAGCAAATATTTAATTAGGAATACCCGATTTTTCTCTTCTACCATACTAAGCTTCTCCCACACACCACTCTTATCTCTATCACAGCCCTCAATTACCGAGACATCTCTTTCATTGTGACATTTAACCGTTTCCAAAATCATTAGACGGCACATAAAACCTTCCAAACCAAACACTGGCTTTCTCCCCACCCCCACAGAGTCAAGTAACACCAACAATACAACAACACATATGTACCCTGTAGCTTTGCGCTTAGTGGCATAGTCTTGACCAACTTGCATTGGCATGTGTAATGCTTAATTGAATGCAATTTCATTACGGGCCGCAACGACATCAGACACTGCATCCCACCACACCATCACCCCCTTCGTAGCAACTGAAGTCGGCTAAACCACATCGATCGCATCTTCAATTTATTTGCGACAATACGACGGAGGGGGAGAGAAGGAGTGTGCTGGGAGTACATATGAAACAACTACACACACCGCTTAGAAGTACCGTTAGTTTTCGCTTACTTTTTGGGTAGTTTTTGTTTTTATTTTCAGTTTGGGTTCAGACTGCTTCTTCTGTTGCGATGTGTTGTAACTGTTGTTGTTGCTACACAGTTTGAGTATGGCAAATTCAAGTTGACTTTCACGTCCATTTCATTTCACTTTTCTTTCGAGAAACAGGCGAGAGCTGTCTGTTGTTGTTATTGTTGCATGACATCAAGCGGATGAGGCCGCAAGAGGGCGGCGGCTGAAGCTTGTTTGTTGTTGCAGTTGGTAGATGGTCGATGTGGGTGCACAATATGGATTTTCGAGGGCAAACGGAAATTGAAGCAATGAGGCAGCGGCGCAGGAAGCACATAAGCGCGTAAATCAGCAGAAGTGTGTATGTGTATGTGCGCTGATTGTTGCGATAGGCAGTTCCATGTAGTATTGGCTCCAATAAGTCCTCTTGCTCTAAAGCGTTTCTAATTTCGTTCAATACAATGGCGTCGGCGGCTCTATTAATATTGACTGAGAGCATGCTCTGCTTAAGCCGAATTTGACTTTCGCTTGCTGATTGCAAAGGTGGCAAATATGTATAATGAAATGGTATGAAATCATGATCAATCGAGGTTTCTACTGATCGCTTGGTAGACCAATTTACGGCGCATAGTTTCCGACGTGAATCGGAAGTGAGAAACCGGAAACAGACATGGACCGGAAATTAAAAGGCGGAACCTGAAGCGACGTGGATCGAAAATTAAAAACCGGAAACGATCCAACCGAAACCGGAAGTGGAAAATCGGAAACTGATGTTTACCAGAAACCCGATCTAGAAACTGGCGAGGTCCGGAATTCTTTCAACCGGAACCGGCACTGGAAAATCGGAAGTGGAAACCCGGAAATGGACCAACCAGACCGGAAACTAGCGTAGACAGGAAATTAAAAACGGAAAATGGACCAACCGGAACTGGTAGTAAGAAACCAGAGTGAACCGGAAAAGGATCGAGAAAACCATTTGGACCGGATGGTACAGAACCTAAGACCGTGAACCAGAAATAAATACTGGTAATGGACCAACAGGAACCGGATGTGAGAAACCAGAAACAGTCGTGGTCCCGATATTAAAAGCCGGAACCGGAAGCGACGTGGTTGAGAAAACCGGAAACGGTTCAACCGGAACCGGGAATTAACAATTTCCGTACGAACCGGAAGTGGCTTCGCAGGAGCCGGAAGTGAACATAATCTGGTTTCGGGTTAGCCGAAAGTAGGAAACCGGAAAGTTTGGGATCGGAAGTGGAAAGTGGTCTAATATGGTTCCGGGTTAGCCCAAAGTAGGGAATCGGAAATGTTTGGATCGGAAGTGGAAAGTGGTCTTATGTTTTCTGTTCTGGAAAACCGGAAATAATACATCCGGAAACCGTAAATGACACAGTTGGAGCCGTCGCTTTAACTTTTCTGGTTTCTTGTGCCTGTGACACTTCCGATGAAAGAAGTTTTACCCAAATTTTACCCCTGGAAGAATTTCAACCAGAAATCTTAAGAGAGATTTGTTAAGATATGATAACCTTCAACAAATTTTCGCACCGAAATTGGCTGTGAAATTACCCAGGCAAATTATACTTGCGCCTGACTGCAACGAGCGCATCAATGGATTTCCATTGCCTCCAAAAGGGTATTAAGAACACACACACACACATATACTCTAGCACTAATGCCGTTAGCACATACACCGTTAGCTCGCGCCACTAATGCAAAGGCATTCACATTCATTGTTGCATGCAACACCCAACAGCATTGTTTGCGACGCTAGCTAGCAAATGTTAATTTATTGTTGTTGTTGTTGTTGCACTTAGTTAAAGTCGTCGCCGCTTGCATTATCCACGCTGAGCGGCGAACACAATACGCTGGATAATGTTAATGCATTGGTACGTCAATATCTGCTTCACTCATATTTCCCAAAATGCCAATAATGACCACCACCACAGTGAGAGAGAGGGTAGTTCGGACCGAACGAAGCGCTTGCTTGTGGGCCTGTGGGTGTGTGTGCGCCGCTTATGTACGACGTGCGAAACTAATTTTCAGCTGCTGGTCACTCGACTGAGCAAAGGTTGCAGCAATCATCACTCCCACCGTTGTGTGGCGTGTATGTTGCATGTGTGCGTGTGTATGTTTGTGTTGGCAACTTCAGCCGGTCATCGCTGGTCTCTCAGGTTATTAGTATCGCTTGTTATGCGTTAAATTGTGCAGGCATGCAATCGCTTTATGCGGAAGGTGAAGTTTTCCTTGCGGATTAGTACAGAGCACACTAACACAGACACACACACACATATCCATACATGATTTGAATGAATATGTTGCAAGGCGATTAGCTCACACGCGCTTGACGTCATACTGACATGTGTGGCACTAATATTGACTATTAATCACGCCCACACAAAGCTTTAATTTACTGGGATTTTTCGCTGAGGGGGAGAGAGGTGAAAGAAATTTGTATGGAAAATGTAGCAAATCAATGGTGAAAAGTAGGAGGGTCTTTAGCCTAACTCGACTTAGTATTTTTATGCTCTTCTTAATGAAGAAAGAAAAATATTTTTTGCCACTAGTTATAAAGTAACTATTTTGGAACTAGTTCGTAACTGGTCCGAAAATAACTAGTACAAATTTAATGGAAAAATTATTACTTCAAATTATTTTAACGTTATATTAACTAAATTAAATAAATTTACTCGTTTCGAAGTAATCTAATTGTACTTAATTTGCAACTAGTCCGAAAATAACTAGTTCAGAAATGGGTAAAACAAAATATTTATTATTAAAGTTTAAGCGCTAATAAAAAGCAATTTCAGATTGTCTAAGAAAATATATTTAATACTAATTCTAAAAATATAGAGCTCTATATTGATAAACTGTCGAAGACACCCAAAATCTCCTTTTACACTCTCCCGCCTTCATATCTTCCATTCACAACTTGTTTCCAACAAATTGAATTGTAAAATCCTGCTCACTTCTTAATTACAAATACATTTAGCTTTTCATTAAAATATGCAAAAACTTGACTACAACAACAATTCACACCCAACAATGACTGGCAATAGAATAGAAATGTTCGAAAACTTGTACGCTTAATTTCGCCACAGAAATTATGTTAAAATGGTGAAAATGATTTTCACACTACACAGAGGGACAGACAGACAAGTCACACCTACGCCAACCAAGACATTTCTAGCCAAAAGAGTGCTGTAGACGTCAGTGTCAGCTCTCCAGTTGCCCGTAGTCTTCCACACTCAGTGCTGGCCAGCACACATTGTTGCTGCGCTCAAGCTGAAAGTCATAAGGCTGCTATGCTTGAGCACCTACACGCATATAACAGTAAATGTAAATATGAATATATGTCCCGGTAGCTAGCTTTTCAATTTGCCTGCATTTTCAATTTTTAGCTTTGCAGCTTCGAATATACTTAAAATATACATAAAAATTAAATCATTTAAAGAATTTTATGCAAAAATCCGCTAATACCAGTGCGCCAGCAGCAGTCAGGAAAGGAAAGGACAGCAGACAATGTGGATAGAGTATTGGACTTGGCCCGGTATGTATTGTGCACAGCTGACAGCTGGACACAGGCAGAAGTGAAACTGGAAGTACACTGTAAATAAGAGAATTTATTTGATTACTAGAGATGAAAAGACTTACTTAAGGAGAAGACGAAATTTCGCATAAAAGACGCATGCCGAAGTGAGGTTGGAAGAAACTTCGCCTCAAAGACACAGACAGAAGTGAGGTTGAGAGTACACTGATTTGATTGCTAGAGAGGAAAAAATATATTTAGTTTTGCTGAAGAAACTTCACCTTAAACCTAGTACATAAATCTGGCCTTAAACGGGCAGAATCTTACCTCAATCCTTGTGAGATCCTTTGTGAGGTACGATTTGAGCACTTATCAACTTCGAAATCGTTTTTCTACTCAAAAAAAATAAAATTAAACTGCTGTCTTCATTCTTATATTAAGTTTTTCCTATTGCGCCTAGATGTAGGTCTCATTAGGAGAGTGTAGCATACCTTTATGAACACCAAATAAACAATTTTCATATTTTTTCTATTTTTATATCGATTTCCCGTCAAAAACGAAATGTTCGTAAAGTTTTAACACACTTTTCATTTCTTAAAAGAATATGAGATTTCAGATATTTAACCCAAATAAATAATAAATATATTAAAATACTAGATCCTTCCCAAGCCCAATAGAAATGTTATAAAATTATTTAAAAAAATATTTTAAAAATATTTTTCAAATATTTTGTAGCTTTCCTAGAAATATCTACTATTTCTCCCAGTGTCTCGACGCTTTATTTCTTCATTTCAGTCAATTGTTGTAGTTGATTTTGTAATTGCCGTATTCATTGTTGCTTAACCGTTAGATCGTACGGGCACTTGTTGTTTCAGCCAACGCTTACAGCTGTTGAAAAACAATTTTCCAACTAAATTTGAATAAAATAACCACCATGGGACAGCAGCAATGGACGACAATGGCAGAGAGCATTGTAAAGATGAGTGCCTGTGTATATTTGTGATAGAATGATAAAGAAGAGATTAGAAAACCTCGTCCAGTATAAAATAATAACCCGAAAGAATGAACCGGAAATGTTAAGAATCAATATGAAGAACTATTGGGAACTCATACCGTTTTAAGGATCGTAGAGAGTGTCTTTACGATATCTATATAGGCCTTATGTGACCCTAAACTAGTATATTTTAGAAAAGCTTTAAGGACTTATAGCATAAGATGGCATATCTCGGACCAAATCCGCTTATAGAGCTCTAGTTCGAAAATTTCCAACTCAATTTCGAAAAAGAATTCAAAATTTTCAGAATAGAGTTTCATCATTCCTGTTTCCAGTTCAACTTAAAGCCTTTCCTAAAGCCATCACTACCAACCACATCTCTTTTGTTCCACTTACCTACACAACCGCATGTGGCACCATCACACTACCAATATACACCAACACCGAGTCCCATCGCCACATCGTAGTAAGACCGGCACCGCCTTTGCTCTTTGCTGTTGATTCGAGTTGACTTTAGTTGGCCGTTTTAAAGCTTGACTACTCTAACAGGCAACGCCACTGATTGGATTGCTCGGTGCGCCCCAAACTGCTTGCGTCGGTTTGCCACAGCACCACAGTTAGTCGTGTAGTGTACCGTTAACGTTGTTTTCTATTAGTTCTGTCACTTGACTCACCATTTTCCCATTTTGCATTCGCTTTGCACCGGTTTATTGAAGGACGACTAACGGCTGCTTGGTCCGCACCGCGCTGGGGCATTACTCGCTGGCGCTGCCATCGCGTCTTGAACTCATAAATATTAAAATGAGAAATTTCAGATTTTATTAATTTATTGTTTTGTGCGACGCGACGTGTTGTAAGTGCAAGTGGCACGTTTTGTACGTTGGACGACGGCGGCAATCATACATATAAACATATAGACTAGCGCTTGTAGTTCGCTGTAAAATGAAGTTGACTGCCTCGGAGGTGCTGAGTGGAGCGCCTCATAGCAGCGTGGGTGACAAAATTAGCTTCGTCGAAATGCAGGAGGGCACTTTGGTGTTGGAGATTGTTGAAGTTGTGGCGTTTTGCTTTTTACTACCAGTGTGTAGCGCTGAGCTTCTGCAAAACAGCGTTGTTGTGTTGCTAAGATTTGTGTGACTCAAATTCACTGAAGTAAAGCGAGAGGTCGCTGACTGCGTCTGATAAATTGCTGAGACAGCTGGGAGACTGCGTTGTTTCGACTGTAAAACAGGCTTGCAGCGCTTACTCAGTCGAAGAGTATACACTCCGAGGTGTCTGAGAAGCCTGATAAGGAGTTCCTAGAACAGTTCCTCCTTGTTGGTTTTTTTCAATTATCCAAATTCGCTGCTGGCTCCGCATTTTCCAATGGACTGTCGAATTATATGACTCCAGTCAAACTTTCCCTAGACATAACCTCAATTTTGCTGTCCATTCCATGTATTTTGGAACTAAGATACAGTTAGGTTAGGTTTTATTGCTACACCTCAGTGAGAAACACATTTGAACTATGAGTGACAGTCATTTGTGAAGCCAGGATCACACACTTGATTCGATATTTGGACTCGACTCCTTTAACCAAACGGCGTGGATCTCGCTGGTACAATGGCCAGTTAGAATCACTACGACTTCAGAGAGACTAACTTTGCTTAGGGCGAAAAGGTTCCTAGACCTCTTGGGATTTAATTTAGGCCATAATGATCTGACGGATACGTAAGTGCTAAAGAAGGACCAGTGCTTGACCGGCTCTGCCGAGGCCCAACCGTCTAGTAGTAAAGCACAATAGCGGATATCGGTGCTCCTACATGCTCCTATGCTATTGTGGCTGCGACTGATCTGTCTAACCTTGCAAGCTCATCATCCTTACAATTTCCCTTGAATCCGATGTGACTAGACACCCAGTCCAATCCAATCGTAAAGAAAGATAAGAACCGCAAACCATCCCGGCCTTGATATTCCAAATGGAACCATAGCATTCAGCTCTAAAAATAGCAATCCTATACTGATTGAGTGTAGTTGATTGATGGCAGGGTTCTTCAAGGTTGGCGAGATATTTTTTTTTAGAATTGGAACCAGCTGCTGATGTTAGTATAGCAATGGTCCTCGTGGAATGGTGGTCGAGTTTTCCGACTTTTTTGGATCTTTTAAAGTTCGCAGGGGTTAAGAAATCAGTATTGTTTACGGTTTTGTTAGGACTGGAGATCTACAGCCGCCGACGAAGATATCAGACTGAGCTAAATTGGCATCTTAGAACGCCTTCGGGAGCAAAAAAAGAACGTTTTCCGTGTAATCTCGTTACTTGCTGCCTCTGCGTGAGTTAATGAAAATTCCGTAATGCAAAATTTAAAATTTAATTGAAGGCATTTGAACACAGGAACTCTGTGTATTTCGCCTGCGTACACTCATTTCGGAGGTGTAACCCATAAATCAGCACATTTGCGCATAAGCGCAATACGCGGCAACACCGTTATGTGTGCGCGCCGCAATAAACACCCTAAACCGCAAATCAAAATTTATAGCTGTCATGTTGGAAATATGTCGCCGCGCTCAGCCTCAAAATGTGACATTTAAATGCGCATTATTTATATTGCTTGCAACTTGCCACAGCAACAGCAACAACAACAACAAAATGCAAAAAATATAATAAATAAAACTTCAGTAATAAGCGGCAACAACAACAATATCGAAAATGCATGCGCCATATTGTGCCTAACGATGTCACAACAACAACAATTGCAACAACACAAAAAAGAAACATTGCAACAAAAAAAACAACAGCAACATATAACTCATTAGTTGCATGCAACTTGTGTGTGTGTGACAAACGTGTCCACAGCCTCCTGGAGCATTTGGAAGAGGCCTACAACACGCATAACGGTAAACGTAGAAGTACAACTTCTTGAAAAGAAGAAAGAAGCAGGCAAAGTGCATTTCTTTAAATGTTGTAAGCACACATTGGCAATTACAATTACTGTTGTTGTTGTTGTTGCTGTTGCCGCCGCTGTGCTTCTGCATGGTTGCATGATTTATATTGCGCCAGCGTGCAACTAAATCATCGACAAACGACGCTAAAGTAGGCTGATAGGCGACACGTTGCTGGCTGCATCGCCTCCTCTTGGTTTCTTGCCACAACGTGGATTTATTTATTTAAGCAGCATTTCTTCTTTTATTGTTGTTTTTGTTTCTTTTTTTGCCTTTCTTATTTGCAAATGCGTCGCGCTGTTTGGCCGTGTCTTTTTGCTGTTTAACGTTCGACACGCCTTGCAAATAACTCAGCGCATTGTCGTCGCGAGATTCGCGCCAAGCGTCTAAATGCCACAAAATGAGGCAGTGAAGCAGTGCTTGCAGATTTTTTGATTTCTTCTTTTTTTGTTTTTTTTTTTTTGCTCTCATCACGAATTGTGCGTCATGTTGCATTGCTAATGTGCACGTTGCAGTTGCCACAAATTACTGTGGTGGCAATGTATGTAGACGGGAGTGTGGTGGTAAAGTAGATTGAAGAAGTCGTTATGGGTGCCAAATCAAAGACAGTTTATGCTTTCAAAAATCAAAATTGTTTAGATTATTTTTCTTCAGTGAAATATCTTTTTGTCGTCTTTTGTTAGATTCTTCTACCAGATCTGTTGTCATTTTTAATAGAGAGAGTGATATAGTACGGAAGAGCAAGAGTCTTGCAATTATTCAGAAATCCATAAACTGCAAATTTATCTGGACTTCATTTATAAAAGAATAATCCAGTTGTAAAGAATCCATAAATCTACACAAAAAATATAATATACAAAGAAAACGCCTCGATTAGACGGACACCTTCCTTGAGCGGACATTTTTTCGTGCACCAAATTAAACTTAAAAAACAAATGGCCCTCTCTGGGCGGACAAAAGTGATTCGACGGTCCTTCCGAGAGAGGTTGCACTGTACTCTCAAGCTTATCTAAAATTGTCTTAAAGACACCTATAGTAAAGTCACTTAACGAATTTAGCTTTCGTAGTCGTTTGTTTAGAAACATTTCTGAAAAATCATTATTTTGAGTCAAAAGTAGCTGACTGAGCAACTCTGATGTTTTGCGTGATCTAACTCTAAGCATCTAATTGGAATCGTTGGTAACTGTAAAGCGGACAAGGTGCAAGGGAGGGTACCCTGGCAACATTGACGTCGGAATGGGAGCGTTGGTAGTCCATAGTCCACCTGCGCAAGAGCGTTGGACATGCAGACTACGCATGAGCTCGTCAAACGCTGGTCAAAAACCAGCACTTGTGCAGTGGCGAGGTCCTTTTGGCCCTCTGTGGAGCGTAAGAGGTACTTTCAACTGCTTTCTATGGGTAAGGTTCATCTCAGCGCGATCATTGGTGTGCTAACTGGACATTGTCCAATGGGTACCCATGGGTTGAGACTTAGGATCGTGGCGGATGCAACTTCCCAAAGCTTTATGGAGGTAGGCGAAGTGAAATCATCTAAGCATTTCCTTCTCCTTTGTCCAGATTTTGCCAGACTGAGGTTGAAACGCCCTTTTTCGGCGATCCTAGCGAATTGGTTAGAATCGAAATTAGCCATCTAAAGAAATTCGTAACAGATTCCAAGCGTTTTGCTGAATCTTAAGAGTCTTTGATCTACAGCGAGTTGTACTGGTATCACAATGGACAGCGCTCTAAGCTGTCTAAGTGAGATCTTCTTTTTTTTTTGCAGAGATCTGCCTACAAACCTAACCTAGCATAACCTAAGCTTCCATTGCATACTTTACACTTTTGATAAGCCAATGGGGGACTAAATGGGTTCCATATAATGGTTATTTTGAGATTAGTCGTTGATATTACCTCATTCTTTCTCCCTACTCTAAGATCGTCGTCAATGTTGGCTTCCGCCCTTACTCCCTCTTCCTCTCTCTTACTGATAGCATTTTTGATTCGAGGATGTATTTTATAGAGAGTTCGTCCTATACTTCTCTCTCGAAATGTTCCTTAATAACCGAACTCTCGGTGGTTATAAAGCTCATCGTTTTTTTTACTGTTTACGAATGATTTCTCGCGGTAGTTCTTGTGGTGACCACTACACAACATCTTCTTCATTTTGTTGAAAAATAATAATAACGATCAGAGAGAGAGTGAGAGAGAGAGGTAGAGAGTGACAGAGAGACAGATAGACAGATAGACAGATAGAGTGATAAATAAAGACGAAGGATATTTCATTACATTCGGTTTTTTTGTAAATAAAATGCTTTTCAAAATTAAACGAAGTTGATGTTGCCTTTATTGTCAACACTAGTACTAACAACAACAACAACAACAACAATAATCACTTAGTGTTGATAGTAATGCTAATGAACGACAATAAGTACTAAGTAACATACATACATACACTTAATAAACACGCAAACAACTATATGTTGTTGTTGTACTAGATTGATAGTGAACGAAGTTAAAATTGTTGTTGTAACAGCAGCAAAGTCAAACAGAGTTGAGGAATATGCTGATTGTATAGACATACGCAGCGCTTGCTCAACAGGATGTTTCAATGTAACTCCTTAGCTATTAATCATCGTCTAACAAAGACAAACAACAGCATGCAACAAACAACAAATACAAACAGCAACAACAACAAGATAGTTGAACAAGCAACGACCACAACTACAGTGGCAATTTAGGCAAATGTGGTGGTCAAAGCAACGACTTGCAGACACCCAAACGCAGCTTTTCTCTCGAAAACCCCAAGAAGAGTAGTGTTACGTTCGTGAGGGTACAGTAGAGAACCCCGTAGGAAGAAGAATTGACGAAGAAAATGTTTTGTTTATAGAAGAATTTTGATTTGGACCAAAAATTTCGACGAATCCTCAGCAATAATGTTAAAGGAAAGCTAAGCCATACGACGAAGTTCCCCATCTCTATCTAGATATGCATCACATCCGTACAGATATCTCTCAAAAAGCTCATCTCTTCGAACAAGTCTACTAAAAGTGGTTCGTTTCCAACCACTCCTCAAACTAGTCACCTTAAAGCTAAGGATACCACTTTTCCGCCAAGGTCTCTTGTGGCCCTCTCCACTATGACTGTTAATGGAATTGTCAAGAATGCACTTGCATGTCAGTGTCTTCTGAGATGCAAATATCCATCAACGCTTGAGTAGCTTGTAATCTTTGGGCGCAGCCATTCGCTCTGCCTCCGCCCTGCAACTGCAGACACAATGTATCCCTTAGCTTGAGACAGGCAACCAAACATACATCGCTCCATATTTGCATGAATGTTGGTGCGTTTGGCTTGGCGTGCGAAATTCCCCCCTTGTGGCACATTAAATCAGCTATTGATTCAACGTACAACAGCGCGCAGTGGCAAGTAATGCATGCGCATCATTCACATTAACCTCACTCATTTGTCTTATGACGCCGGAGGAGTTGTTCTTAAGAGCTGCCGTCGAAGCTGATGCTGCTTTTGGTGGGGTTTCGTTGGACTTGAGTATAATTATTGCATTATACTTCAAAGCGATGCCACTCAAAAGTTTTCGAGACAGTATTAGTATAGAATTTACCGATCCAGACGAGTCTGGGTTGCCTGCCGAAAAAAAGCCCAACCAAGGGACAATCCTGGTTTCGCAGAACCGGCTATTGTGGGATCTAGTGACTTCGATGACAATTAGTCTCGGCTTGTCGGTTCAACAAAAGCTTTTGAGGAAAATAGATCGATCGCGATGGAAGGCCAAGTCGAATTGGGTTATGGATTGGAGAGAGAGAGAGAGAGAGACGTCCAAATCTATATTGATTTGTTTCTTTACGAAGCGAATGCTTTAGTATTCAAAAGTAACGGAGCTTTGCGAACTGAGGAGTCCCCATCCAGACCAACGACCAACTGTTTTTACAAAGTGGTCTAGGTTAAGCTACAAATACAATGCTAACTTAAGTAATTCTTTATTATATTCTCATGGCGACTACTGAACGCGAGATCTTAGATCTAGTGATCCTCAATCTCAATCACTGGAACTTCTATAAACTCCAAAACTTCACTCAAAGAAGGACTTCGTCTTGTAGATTTCTTATTTGTTAGGCCACGTGGAGCAAGTAGGCTTTCATTGGAATTATATGCCCGGAAAATGTGTTCCAAAAGAGGTGTAGAATCTCTCAGTTTAACTAAATGATGCTGCTCTTCAGATTAACATCTTCTCTTGTCTTCGATTCTTAGTACCCTATATTTGAATGTCTCAAAAGCTGCCAAGCGTCCCTTTGTATCCTCGAGCTTCAGCCAACGCTCGCACCATCAGTTCAATGTAATCTATAAACACCGTCAATTATCGTCTACAAGCTTTGGCAAGCCGTTGAATGTGTTGTCTTAATGTCTTAATGATAATAAGTGAGAAGACAGGCCCATAACGCCTCCCTTTCTGTTTAAGCCTATGTATGTGTATTGTCTCAAATTTTCGAAAATTAATATGCGTCTAATGCGCCTATGCCCAGCCTTCGTCTCACCTCTCTCTCTCTCACACACACACACATACCCATACACAGAGTGGTCCATTGTATTCCACAGGCAATCTCAGTGATGGGGACCAATGTTGAAGGCTGTTGCAACAGCAATAATCAACAACAACTATAAAAGCCTCGCAAGCAGCTAACTAACGGTTGTTATACATACATACAGACACATGTTTTTAGTGTTGCTGCGGTGCGTGTGGTTTATTGTTAAATGTTGAATTTGACATTTGTTTGTTGTTGTTGTTGTCTTACTTAGTAGAATTGTCGTGTATTTGCTGTTGTTGTAGTTGGCTGTGTGCAACATATTGCAACGACATAAATGCATAATTAATTCGTTTTCAGCTTTGACATTACATTTGTGTAAAGCGCGATGAGCGAGTGCTGTGTGGGGCGGGAGAGGTAGCGAAAGAGAGCCTGAGCTTGTTGGAGAGGAGTAGGGGTTCTCTAAAGAAGATGTTGTGACTAGAAGATGTATAAACACAAGAAAATCAATTGGAATGGTTAGAAAGCCTTCAAGATGATGCCACACCTGTACTTCGTCTCGAGGAGCTTCTGACTCCGCCAGACTCTTTGAGTACTCATATTCAAGTGTGCTCGCTCAATCTGCTAACTTCATGTTCTTTAGTTCCTTCATAACCAAAATTTCGCTGTTTTTCGCATGTTCAGACCACATTCACGCGCTGCTTGCTGCTGAGGCGTGGCAGGTCGCGCTTGTATGGAGCGGGGAGAGAGGAACTTTTGTGTGTAGCCGCTCAACTGTGACTTTGTGTTAAATTGTTTTGGAATCGTTGTTAATTAGCAGCAGCAAATGCCACAATAGTGACAGCAATGGCAACAGCAACAACAACAACAAATTACAATAAAAACAGCAACAACAGCAATGAACTACAAGGAATACAACAACAACAGCGCCAACCACATATGTTGTCATTAATAATAGCTTGATGTTGCTCTTGTTGTTGTCATCATTGCCGGCGTGATCATTTATAAATTTCCCGCTTTTAATTGCCAGCAATAAATTAAAATTTGCGGAACACCGCTTCGTGTGAAGTTTCCATATTAAAATATTTCGTTTATTTTTATGGCGCATAAAATGTACCGTTTAATATTTATGCGAAATGCCAAATGAAGTAGAGAATATGCTGGAAGATCAAAAGTGATGCAGGCAGATGATTAATTGGAGAGTTTTTTTTCGAAAATATATTTCCGATATTTTAAAGTGTCACTTCTGTAACGGTATTTAAGTATTTTTAAAAGGTACTGGTAATGGTAATACTATTGGTATTGATACTGGTACACAGGTTCAATGGTACTGGTATTGGTATTAGTACTAATGTTGGTAGTAGTAATAGTAATGGTAATGGTAATTGCAATTGTAATTGTAATTGTAATGGTAATGGTAATTGTAATTGTAATTGTAATTGTAATTGTAATTGTAATTGTAATGGTAATGGTATTGATATTGATATTGATATTGATATTGATATTGATATTGATATTGATATTGATATTGATATTGATATTGATATTGATATTGATATTGATATTGATATTGATATTGATATTGATATTGATATTGATATTGATATTGATATTGATATTGATATTGATATTGATATTGATATTGATATTGATATTGATATTGATATTGATATTGATATTGATATTGATATTGATATTGATATTGATATTGATATTGATATTGATATTGATATTGATATTGATATTGATATTGATATTGATATTGATATTGATATTGATATTGATATTGATATTGATATTGATATTGATATTGATATTGATATTGATATTGATATTGATATTGATATTGATATTGATATTGATATTGATATTGATATTGATATTGATATTGATATTAGTAGGGGTAGTGGTCTTAGTTTAAGTTTTCGGTTTTCTGCCATGACCAATATCTACCTCTATATCTCACAATATTTTTAAATTAATGCCAGAAAACTCTATTACGCCGATTTCAAAAACTTAATTGTTTCCCAGTCCCATCATAAATCACAAATTCTTGACGTTCTCCCACTCACATACATACAAAGAACTTGAACAACCACTTGAGTTGGCTTTATTAAAACAAATGTTGACCATACTTAGCGGTTTTAGAAAAATATGAATAACAGTTTACCCTGGCTGGTATGAGACGTAGTCGACCGAAAGTTTAAGCACAGTTAAGAGGTTAGCAATCAAAGCAACAATACGCCGTTATATTTATGTGTGCGTATACTCTGTACTGTCTCACACACTTCCACATTAGCTTTTGCTTATTCATAGCTAAAGAAAATATTTTCACAAAGCTTGAAATAATTATTTCCGACAAGCACTAATTAAACAAACAATTCAAAATAAAAACAACAGCAACAACAACAATGGCATTTCCCTTGTAAATACATGCACTTAGCATTGCCATCATCAACAAAGTAAATGTTGCCACGCGGCTGGCTCAACGCCAACACCACCACCATCATTGGTGTAATCAACATATTCCAGCGTGCTTACCCCTCTCTACTCTTTCGCCCTCTGTTGAGCGCTCCCTTCTACCCCGCTCGATTGTGTTTGACGCTAAAAATGTTTGCTGCACATTTCTCAGCTCAGCTCAGCTTCCAACTTGATCTCCAGCAAGCGAACGATTGGCTACGTAGTCAAGCGGAAGTTGCGCGCGTCCGCCCGCCTGTCACGCACACACATACAACAAATGCCAACAAACATCTCCGCATACGTTCGCACAAATACTATTCAGACGCGCGCATATGATTACAACAATGGCATTTGTATTTGTATTTGCTTTGGCAAGTACGTTGAGCGCACGTAATGTCGAGTTGAGTACCGAAAATCCACTTGAAAGCTGAGGCAATCTAATGCCGTTGCGGTAGGAAATTTAGCTGTGCGAAATCATTCACACACGCACTCGCTTGCTGGCGGAAGTTGATATGTAAATAAGGTGCTACATTTGCATATATAATATATATGGGGAGAGAGAGAGAAAGGGAAGAGGGGGTTAAGCGAGTCTTTAGTGGCGGAGTGGAATTCTTTATGAGCCAAAAGGGGCTTCAAAGAGCATTAATTAGGTTTACTTTCAGAAACAGGTACGCATTCTCTCTTTTAGAAGGAAGTACAGAGGAGCAGGAAACAGGTCTATAGATTTTTGGACTTAGTACCTGTCGATATGGCGGAGCTGTCTAGTCTAGTCTGGAACTTAAGGAAACCAAAGCATATTCCAACACTGTCACACATATGTTTCTTCAAGTTCCCAGTAAGAAGAGACTGCATGGAGACTGTCTTGGACTTATTGGTCTTCTGATAGACTTAATGGTTCTAATTATACCTAACTTTATCGATCTCTTTTGAATTTAGTGTGCTTTAGTTCTTTTGTGAACCCGCTAAGGAAGTTGATTCCATTTTCATACTCAATTAACTCTTATTGGAGACCTAAATTGATATTATGAAAGTTCTAGTTCTCAAACTTCTATATGAACCCTCTATCCAATTGATTTTAATAGCACTTCGACGGTCGAAACTCTAAATGATCCCGCACTGAATCACCTTTTAGACGGATAAGACTTCGAAGGCCCATATTTGCATATAATAAATGAAAATTCATCCTCGGGACCGGAAAAGTCCATCGGTCGGAGATCCAGGTCATTGTTTAAAAAAAATCTGTGGTTTTCTTAAACATCATTGCCAGTTGGGGCTCTGCAACAGATTTTGGAGTGCTGTGTAAGGCCTTTGTAGGGCCCTATAAAACCATCCTAAGCAGATTTAATTTAAAATTTAAAATATCTGGAATTTCCAACAGTATCTGTCCATAAAATATACGAATAAGAATATGGCAACCCTATTTACTTTACAAACTGTTACAGTCTCAAACTGAAACTTTTATGGAGAGGCATCCAGTTTGTGGAAAAGCTCAATCAGCATACTAAAGAATGTTTATGGAAGCTTATCGAGAGTATAGAGTGTATAGTAACTTAGTTCCAGATCTATCTAAAGATTTTCGAAACATATCCCCAAAGTGCTAACCATCCCGTTTCATACCCAAAGTCAACCCAATTGCCCCGTATATCCTCTCAATCAACTAGCCTCGGTACGCTAAGCACCACCAGCCTCGACTCAGTTAAGCGGCAATAATGCTTTTAGCTCAACAACAACAAAAACAACAGCAATAACAAATAAAAACATGGCGGCGCCTGCTTTCAGAAAGTTGCACACTTCCGTTACAGCAGCGGCAAGTTTCGCTGCGTTGCGCTCGATTTTGCGCGCTTGCAAAATGTTGCAATGAAACTTTTACGCTACGCCGCGGCATTTGATGCACCAGACAACAACAACAACAATAATAGTAGTACCAGACAACAACAACAATAATAGTAGTCAAATAATGAAAACGGTGGGGTTAAAAACAAAATGCAGCGCACTTGCAACACAAATCGGGCGACTAATGCGCCAAAGTTTCGAATAGTTTTCGGTGAAGGCACTTTATTACCATTTTTGTGGATACCTGCAGGGAGCTGCTCCAGCACTACGCCCTTGTTGTTTTAACTGTTATTATTATTTTTTAGTTGCTTTTCCGTTCGTTTTTTTTTTTAGTTGAGCTGCATTCAACTCGAAATTATTACCATAAATATTTAATAATGGGAAATTTGCCGATCGAAAGTGGGTAATTACGCGAAAGTACGAAAATGAAAGCAGCAACTACGTCGAATGAGTGAACTTAATGAAGCAGGGCTGTGGCGTTGGAGGGTAAAAAGCATTAGTATGCGTTTAGCTGCCAGTTGGGTGATTGAAAGTTAATGTTAATTATTGGTAAATACTATAAAATGATGTGGAGGAAGTTGGAAAGAAGTGCAAAATAAGTTTTTAGTAGTTTTTGAGGAAATTAGAAAGACTTTGATTTTATATTAATTAAGGCTTTGAAGGCGTTTTGCTATTATATTTATTAAAATTTTCTCAATAATGTCCGAATTCGATGGAAAATAAATTTCTAATTAAAATAATGACAATTAAATATGTGAAGCATACTAAGCCTGAGTACTAAATTCCTTTAATAAATCCTTTATAACATTTTGAGCACTACTTAATCCCGGAATTTTACTAAAACCTAGAAGAACAAGTAAGGAAATGCTAAGTTCGGGTGCAACCGAACAATTTTCTCGCAATTTATCGATATAATTTTATCAAGACAACAGACAATTTGACCCATGTATTCGGCATAAAGTTCAATAGAAAAACGAAAATCATCAAATATAGTATATATATCACATATATATATATTACATTCCTGAATTGATTTGACTTATATTCACCACGAAGTACACTATATCCAAGACTATACACTCTCTTAAATTTGCTAAGATATCTCACATTTTAACCGATATATGCGGAATAAAACCCACCGTATTTTTGAAAAACCTATAATTACCTATATGGTTAAGGGAAAGTTATGACCTGGTTTTAAAAATTTTTGGAACAGCGAGACACTGTTAGAAAAAAAAATAACTTCCTCTGAATAAAATAAAATATCTGAGAGATTTACCGATATTTTCGGTGAAAAATTTCCGTTAGGCACTGAATTCTTCTTGTGCAATATTTGGGGCCTTGAAATGTTATACTCCGATTTCGACAATTTTTCCATAAGTGAAGCCACAGATGATATGCAATAGTTGTGCAAAGTTTTATTCCGCTATCTTCATTGGTTCCTGATGTATATATTATAAAGGGAAGGAATAAGATGGAATTCAAAATTGAGTTATATGGGAAGTTGTCATGGTTGTGAACCGATCTCATCTATTTTCCACACGTGTCATCAGGGTGTCAAGAAAATATTATATACCGAATTTCATTGAAATCGGTCGAGTAGATTCTAAGATATGATTTTTGACCCATAAGAGGGCGATGCCACGCCCATTTTTCATTTTGTAAAAAAATCTGAGTGCAACTTCCCTCTACTATTATTCCTGTGAAATTTAGTGTTTCTGTCGTTTTTCGTTATTGAGTTAACCCACTTTTAGTAATTTTCAACATAACCTTTGTATGGGAGGTGGGCGTGGTTATTATCCGATTGTATCAATTTTTATGGTGTGTGATGAGGTACGTAAAGAAAACGACTGTAGGAGGTTTGGTTTATATTGGTTTGCGAGATATTTACAAAAAAACCTATTTGGGCGCGAGGCCACGCCCACTTTTCCAAAAAACATTCATTTAGATATGCCCCATACTAGTGCGATTCTTTATGCCAAATTTTACTATTATATCTTCATTTATGGCTTGGTTATGACACTTTATGTGTTTTCGGTTTTCGCCATTTTGTGGGCGTGGCAGTGGTCCGATTTTGCCCATTTTCGAAAGCAACTCACGGTGCCAAGGAACATGTGTTCCAAGTTTCATCAAGATATATAAATTTTTACTCAAGTTATCCGTTGCACGGACGGACGAACGGACGGACAGACATTCGGATTTTGACTCGTCACCCTGATCATTTTGATATATATAACCCTATATCGAACTCGTTTAGTTTTATGACTTACAAACAACCGTTATGTGAACAAAACTATAATACTCTCTTTAGCAACTTTTGTTGCGAGAGTATAAAAATTATCCAAAAATATCAAATCAATCCGAATAATATTCTAAGAAATATCATACCCTTTGGAAGTTAAGTCCATCAGCCCACG
This sequence comes from Zeugodacus tau, assembly GCA_031772095.1. Classification (NCBI taxonomy): domain Eukaryota; kingdom Metazoa; phylum Arthropoda; class Insecta; order Diptera; family Tephritidae; genus Zeugodacus; species Zeugodacus tau. Next base: position 3,736,236 of record CM062653.1, on the reverse strand, counting down.
TCATTACAAATGTAAAACTTTAAACGCATTTATCTGAAAACTCAGTTTTCAAATCGGTGGACACGATATTTCAAAAAGGTCTGAAGCGATTTGGAAAACACTAACTAGTTAAAGAACGAAGGATTTTTTTTTATATTTTAATTTGCCGTAAATTTTACCAAGAAAGTGAGTTTTTTAGTTAAAACTCCGTCAAAAATTCCAATTTCAATATTTTATTTTTTCCTTCGTTCATTAACTAGATCTATCCGTGTACCATCGAAATATTTTTGGTTTATTAATTATAGACGAACCAATCATGAGTTATGACCTTTTTTTGACCACCTTTTTTTTGGACACGTCATGGGAGATGATGTGCCAACGCCTTATCGTATATATTAAAAAAATTGTAAAAATACCCCTGTTTTTATCCCCTAAAACTCACCTAACCCCTTAATAGAACATAATTCCTTTAATAAATCACTTATAAAATTTTTAGCACTACTTGATCTCGGAAGTTGACTAAAATCTGGAAGGAAAAGTGAAACTATTGTGAAATTAAAGTTTTTTAACACTGAGAAATATTTTTTCACACTTTCAAAATTCTTCAAAAAAATACAGTTTTATATTCCACAACCAACAGATGTCGCTATATTATATTTTGCACATCAAACACTTTTTTTCCGCATCGCCTCTATCAATATTTTAAAGGTATTAAAAAATTATTCCTCAGTATTTACAGTAAAAAATTCCAACACCCACTTGTAATACCTATGAAATTCCCGTGAGAAAAATAATTACAACACACTCAACACAATATCTCTCAATTTGCCGTAAAATAATTACAAATTCAATGCAATATCAATACACTTAATACAGATAGAACACTCCAACACCCACGAAATAATGCGTTTTACGCATCTACATTACTCTCTTGTTACACTCTCGCTCACACATCATCAGCGTCATCCGTTGCTTTTCTCTCAAACCACTAACAATAATAGGAGCGAAGCAGCACCTGTTGTGAGTCTGTTGTCTGTTGTTATTTTTGCAGAAAATGGAGTGACAGAGTGCAAAGGTCAAATTCGCCAGTCGCTTGTGTTAAAGATCAGCAGCAGAACACAAACATCCAGTGTGATGAGTGAAGAATTTATGCAAAAATGTGAATATCGCGTGTAAAATTGTTTAAATAAAGTGTTTATTGTTAAATTTTATTGAAGTGAATGTTTTGTGCGTGAAATAAGTGAAATTTCGTGTTGAGACATGTTCGTTTAGTGTAAAATTAGAATGGAATGTTACGAGTGTCCAGTGCGATCAGTGAAGAAATTGTGCAAAAATGTGAATATTGCGAGTAAAATTGTTTAAAATTTAAAAATTTAAAAGTAAAGTGTTTATTGTTAAATAGTGTAAAAGTGTGTGTTCTGTGCGTGAAATATCGTGTTGAGACATGTTTGTTTAGTGTAAAATGTGAAAATGTAAAAGTGCTGTAGTGTTGTGAGTGCGCAGCAGAGAACTGTGCAGTTGTGGGTGTGCGAAATTAAGAGAAGATAGCAGGAATATGGAAATAGACGATGTAAGAAAGGGGTGTATTTATGTAGGAGATCTGCAATTATTCATCAGTTGTTCTTAAGGTGAGCGTTTTTAAAAGAAAATTATTGTAAATAAGACAGTTTCTCTTGAGGTTAGCTTATGGGCAGAGCAGTCTCTGCTGACAACAGATCGTGCGCTGCCGTAGTTTGCTTTTGTTATTGTACTTTGAACGTTGTAATTGTGAATGCTTTCGCGATGTGTCGCAAGGGTTTTATGTCAGATAAATAAATAATATAAAAATATCTTAATAATGATTTTTCGAAAAAAAAAATTATTTTTTTAGGGTCTGCCATACCTGGTTCTACCTAAATTTTGAAAAACAGATAAGTTTCGGAAAAAAAATATTTGTTTTGGGTCTGCGTTTCGAAAAAAATCTATATTTGTTGGGTCTGCCATAGCTGGTTCTACCTAAATTTAAATTTAAATAAAAAATATTTTTTTAGGGTCTGCCATACCTGGTTCTACCTAAATTTTGAATAAAAGAGAAGTTTCTAAAAAAATATTTTTTTTGGGTCTGATAAAAATTTTGGGTCTAAATTTTGAAAAACAGAAATGTTTCGAAAAAAATATTTGCTTTGGGTCTGCGTTTCGAAAAAAATGTTATTTGTTGGGCTGGTTCTACCTAAATTAAAAAAAAACCGAGATGTTTTGAAAACAAAAAAATATATATTTTTTTGGGTCTGCCATACCTGGTTCTACGTAAATTTTGAATAAAAGAGAAGTTTCGAAAAAAAAATATTTTTTTTGGGTCTGCGTTTCGAAAAAAAATGTATATTTGTTGGGTCTGTCATAGCTGGTGCTACCTAAATTTTGAAAAACAGAGATGTTTCGAGAAAAAAATATTTTCTTTTGGGTCTGCCATATTTGGTTCTACCTAAATTCTGAAAAGCAGAGTTTTGGGTCTGCCTAAATTTTGAAAAAAAGAGATGTTTCCAAAAAAAAAAAGTATTTTTTTGGGTCTGCCATAGTGCTATTCCTAAATTAAAAAAAATAGAGATATTTCGTAACATGGTGGTGTGTTCAAAAAATAACGGGAATTTTTTTATAAAAAATTTCAGCGGTTTGAAGTGTTTAATTTTAAATTTTTTTATTATGTTGATTACTATTTCAAAAATAAAGAAAACTATTCGTTTTACAAGCTTACGAGAAATGGTTGAAAGAGCTTAATTCGTTTCCAGAAATCGAATTTGAGAAGTGTTTCAACAATTGGAAGAAGCGTTGGCCATAAGTTCATAGTATCGAATGTGGACTATTTTGATGGTGACAACGTCGATGTTGGCGTATAAGTACTTTTTTTTTCTAAACAAAAATTCCCGTTATTTTTTGAACACCTCTTACTCCTTTAAATATATCCATTACTGGACAAAATCTTTGTTACCCTTATACCTTTTTTTTAAGAAGCGCAATATAAAGCTAATGACGTAAATCTTGTAATTTTTTATATGAACTTTGACCTGAAGCCCTCTACTTTAAAAACAGAGTTAAATTTAATAATTACCTATAAACCCCTACACTTAAAGCGCTTGGAGAAACATTGTTGCTAAGTTTAATTAAAGCAAAGTTTTCGCACGACATGCAAATAACGCATGAGAACGCAATCAAATGTTGCCACATGCAGACATCCGTGCATTTGGTTGTCAGCGAGTAAATAAGTAGACACCGCTTTTCACATACTTACAACTTGCCACTTTACTCCCACTTTTATTTTATTTTTATTTATTTTTTCTAAAAGCTGCCTTTAGCTTGTTTTCTACAGTGACAACCGTTGTGCGCTGTGCTCATGGGTATGTGCGTTGCGCTTGCGTTTGAACCTTGACATCGACATATCGACATTGGCATTGGCAATCAGTATCAACTGTTGGCATTTTCCTTTGATGCTTCCGTTATTTAAAACTGACGACAGCAAAACTGTAAAGATGGTGGTTGGAAAGTAGGAAACAAAAAAATATAATGGCAATTGAAATTTTAATGGGAGCAATGTACTTGCGGACATACATACGTACTTACATACTTACATTTGAGGGTATAAGGTGTATATTGAGGAGATTGAGGCAGGTTTTTGGAAAATTGTTGAACCAGTGAGCGAACAATTTTAAATATTAAATAAAAATATTTTCTCTTGAAGGAATTTCAAGTTCAAGAGTTTGAGTTTATAATGAGATTCAAGGCTTCAAAAATGTTATGAGGGAGCATATAGATTGGATATCGGATATGAAATATTTTAAAGTTGAGGTCAAGGGTTCAAACTTTTCCAGGGTTTGGGGGAGCATATAGATTGGATATCGGATATCAAATATTTCAAAGTTGAGGTCAAGGGTTCAAACCTTTCAAGGCTTCAAACATGGTAAGAGGGAGCATATGCATAGATCGGATATCGGATATGAAATATTTCAAAGTTGAGGTCAAGGGTTCAAACTTTTCAAGGCTTAAAAAATGGTATGAGGGAGCATATAGATCGGATATCGGATATGGAATATTTCAAAGTTGAGGTCAAGGGTTCAAACTTTTCAATGGTATGAGGGAGCATATAGATCGGTTATCGGATATGAAATATTTCGAAGTTGAGGTCAAGGGTTCAAACCTTTAAAGGCTTCAAACATGGTATGAGGGAGCATATAGATCGGATATCGGATATGAAATATTTCAAAGTAGAGGTAATGGGTTCAAACTTTTCAAGACTTTATACATGGTATGTGGGAGCATATAGATCGGATATCATACAAGAAATATTTCGAAGTTGAGGTCAAGGGTTCAAACCATTCAAGGCTTCAAAAATGGTATGAGGGAGCTTATAGATCGGATATCGGATGTGAAATATTTCGATGTTGAGGTCAAGTGTTCAAACTTTTCCAGGGTATGAAGGAGCATATAGATTGGATATCGGATATGGAATATTTCAAAGTTGGGATCTTAGTCACTAGTATAGCTCATTTTCGACTAATTATCTTTGTCTTCTCTAAAAAATTTCAAAAAATTTTATGAAATAAGTCAAGTTTAGCACTAAAAGTCCACTGGGTAGCATGTCAATCCCACTTTTCTCCACTCCCCTCAACATGTAGAACTTTTTCACTTCCTGTCATTATAGCAGTATATTTAGTACGTATTTAGCGCTACTTTTTTTGCCTATTTGCCAGCACTTGAGCCACCAACAGCAGCGCCTAGCGCTTTATGACTTTGATTTTTCTTCATTTCCTGCGCGTCGCATTCCGTCAGAACTTCGTAAATAGTTGCACTACTCACAAAACTAAAAACTGCCAACGAAGCAGAAAAGCAGTTATAATGCCAGCGCGGGTGAAGAGGGGTGAATGCTGAGGGAAACTTTACTAAAATTTTGCGTCAAGTGCTTACATATTACATCGCAGGGAAAGTCGTTTGGTTATTATGCTGTAAGCGCTGCTTTGTTGTTGTTGTATTTTTATGACTGTGTCCGTTGCAGTCGTCAGCGTTACTTAACTGTAACTGCCAACAACAACAGCAACTTCATTACGCGCGTTTCAGTGATGATTTTTTGTTGTTGTTTTTTTATATTTTTTTACTTTGCTTGTTTTCGCCGCTGCTACAGTCAGTCAGTCCGTCAGTAATAGTATCCCTTATTAATAATTTTTAATTTCCTTGATGACTTCAAACTTATTAACAACATCAAGCGCAACAATTTTACGATGTTTGCCTCAGCAGCTAGCCAGCAGCGGGCAGCGAAGGACATTGTTAAATGTAGCCACACATAGAGAGTCGGTGGGAAAACTTTTTCAAAACTTGGTGAGGGTGGTGTTGGTGGCGATATTTCTAAGTAAATGCAGTAAGTAAGTTGCACTTGAAAATGACGCAAAAGTTAGGTTGGCCACAGGACACACAGTACAAAAAAGGACGTGCTTACATACATGTATGTATGTATGTATATGTGGTGGCAAATATCACAGTCAGAGCACCTTCACCGGCAGCCAATGCACCTTGTACTTGCTGCCGTGCGAATGTAAAAGTTTTCATTTAGAAGATGAAGAGAAGAGGCAAGTCAAGCAACCGACAAACAACCCACAGTGAGACCAAAGAACTCACATTGCGACCAAAGAACCCATGGACAGAGCACCGGCAAGCAACAGTCAACGACTAGTGACGACAGTTTGCCTGTCATTCGCCGCTTTATGCTGTCAACTGCGAGTAATCATAGTCCTCGTTGGCGGAGGGGAGTGCACTGCAAATGAACGCAATAAAAAACAAGTGACTTGGCTACAAAGTTGCCGGTGTCCACCTCAAGCGGTGCTAAGCACGACACCGTAGGTAAGCTCCTGCTGGTTAAAAAGTCAAGCGTTGCGTTTTCATCACTCAACAACAACAAAAAAGTTGTCGCATGCGTTGTTGCAACTTTATTTATTTCCAACCATGCGCTATCTACCACTCTCTGTCTCCAAACCAATAAAATGCAAGCTTACTCCTTTCATGTGCCCTCTCTCTCTTCCACCGTCCCGCATTGCCACCAATTTCCGTCTGCGATTTCTTGACCACTTTTCTTTCTTGTTTGCTCTCTGCCGCAATTCATAATTGTCTCCTCCCTCAGCGCTCAGCGGTTTAGTTTGAGTTATTTGTGTACAATTTCCGGCTACAAGTTTATAATTAAAATGGCCAACAAGTTGGCAAGCCATTAAGTAACGAGCCAGTAGGGAAAGTTACGCAAGAAAGTCACTTTTTTGTGTTGACATATTGATCACGTGCAACCGAAATGGATGAAGTTGTGTTGTGTTGTGTGTGGTTTGGAAATTTCTTTTTTTTTGCTGCTGTCTCTCATGTACGAGTATTTACAGTGAATTAATAACGGTATGTGGAGAAACTTTATGAAATTGTGGGATTAGTTTGTTTTTAAGATTTTGTATATGCTTAGATTATAGTAAGATTTTAATAGGAGGGTTTAGGCCAAACTCAAAAGTGTCTTGGCAGAGCCGGATTCGTTCTCTTGAAGTTCTATTCTGAAAGAGAATACTCTACATCGCTTAAAATTGCAATCTATGAGTGGTTCTTCGGTGGTCTTTAGTGTTTCTTACTATCCTAGATCTTCCAAACTACCCATAGAACCTTCTTTATCTTACCATCTTCGATTACTTAGAGAGATGGAACCACAGATGTTCTTGAATATAATAATATGAGTGGTTCTTCGGTGATCTTTCATGCTTCTTATGATCCGAGTTCTTCCATACACCCCATAGAACTGCCGCATGAGTAGTTCTTCGGTGATCTATCATGCTTCTTATGATCTGAGTTCTTCCACACTACCCAAAGAACACCCATTATCTCTCAATCATCGCTTAACTAGATTGATGATTCGGAGAAATTCTCGTATGAAAAGGTTAGTTTACTTAGAGAACCTGGCACTGGTTACTTATCATATCTAAATTTTTTAAAGTATTTTTATAGCCATAATTTACAACAATATTCTCACTAAAAAGCTAAAAAGTTCTAACCCAAGTCAGCTCCTTATAATTCATGCCTCGTTCTCCACCAATTACTCCAACTGCCTTCACAATATTTTTTTTTGCATTTTTCTTCAATTCTTCTAACTAATTTGAACGTTGTGCCGTGCCATTAATTATAACTGTAATTATATGGCGTGCCGCCATCAACAGCTCATATATTATAGCAATTTCTTTTAAATTACCTTAACAAGCGTTGAAGTTGTTTCAACTTCAAATTGCAATAAATTGCCGGGCAATCAAATGAGGATGCCTTCAGGTGCAAAAAAATACATACAGCTTTTTTATTTCGTATTTTTAAAGGGTCTCTCGTAAATATTGAAGACTTTTAAAATAATGAATGTGGGTTTGCTGAACCACTTAAAGCACAAGTGTGGAATGCAAATGAAGGGTGTCTTTGTAAGATTTTGCTTGACATAATGTACAAAATATAATTATTAGGTTTAGCTTTACTGTTATAATTTAGATTTTAAAATAGTTTCAGTTGAAAAAAAATTAGAAATTGAAATTTTGAAGATTTGCTGCTCATTTTACTTATACGTTTACCTATAACGTTTTCATACAGGAGCTAATTGATCAATTAACCGGCCCCTGCTCGATTAAAATGCTGATTAAGATCGATTTACCATACAAAATGAAAATCTACATTAATATTTAATTGAATTTTAATCAACTTGAAAATCAAATGCAACTCTGCGACAAAGACCGTATTTGTAATTTTATATACGTTCTTTGTCTGCGATTGGCTGAATTTTTTGTTTAAAAATAGTCGCTGCTGAAAAATATTAATCAACTGATGAAACTTACCAACTTCTTATGAAAAGCAAAAAGAACAAGTAAGGAAGGGCTAAGTTCGGGTGTAACCGAACATTTTATACTCTCGCAATTTATTTATTTAACTTTATTTATATTATATAATACACAATTTGACCCACATATTCGTCATATATATTGTATAAAGTCCATTGAAAGTTGGAAACCATAATATTAGGTTAGAAGCACCGAGGTCCTCATGTTCGATATATGGGGCCTTGAAAACCTATGGTCCGATTTCGGCGATTTTTAGAATGGGGCTGCCACATTATTAACATAGTATTTGTGCAAAGTTCTGCACCGATATCTTCACTAATACTTACTTTATATATTGTAAAGTAAACGATTCAGATTGTCTTCAAAGTTCTGGTATATAGGAAGTAGCCGTGGTTGTGAAGCGATTTGGCCTATTTTCACAACATATCATTGGAATGTAAGGAAACTATTATAAACCAAGTTTCATTGAAATCGGTCGAGTAGTTCCTGAGATATGGTTTTTGACCCATAAGTGGGCGACGCCACGCCCATTTTCCATTTTGTAAAAAAATCTGAGTGCAGCTTTCATCTGCCATTTCTTATGTGAAATTTAGAGTTTCTGTCGTTTTTCGTTAGTGAGTTAACCCACTTTTAGTAATTTTCAACCTAACTTTTGTATGGGAGGTGGGCGTGGTTATGATCCGATTTCTTTCATTTTTGGACTGTATTAGGAAGTGGCTAAAAAAAACGACTGCAGAAAGTGGGTTTTATATAGCTCTATTGGTTTGCGAGATATATACAAAAAACCGATTTGGGGGCGGGGCCACGCCCACTTCCCCAAAAAAATTACATCCAAATATGCCCCTTCATAGTGCGATCCTTCATAAAAAATTTTATTCCCATAGCTTTATTTATGGCTTAGTTATGGTACTTTATGTGTTTTCGGTTTTCGCCATTTTGTGGGCGTGGCAGTGGTCCGATTTTGCTCATTTTCGAAAGCAACCTTCCTATGGTGCCAAGAAATAAGTGTGCTCAAGTTTTACTCAAGTTACAGCGTGCACAGACGGACGGACAGACAGACATTCGAATTTGAACTCCACTCTTCACCCTGATCACTTTGGTATGTATAACCCTATATCTGACTTGTTTAGTTTTGGGTGTTACTATAATACTCTCTTTAGCAACTTTTGTTGCGAGAGTATAAAAATGTATAACAACTGATCGGTTATCGAGCAGCCGGCAGTGTGAAGGGCAAAAACTGGTTGCTCAATCTAAATTTTAATCGATTAATCAATTTGGCTGTGTGAAAAGGCTATTCGATATTTTCTGAGCCTAAATTTACGTCAAGAGAATACTAAAGAGGGTATTTAATGATAGATAATGATAATATAGATTTGTATTATTCCACTAATTAAACGAAATTAAACATAAAATTATTTTCTATTTTCAGGTAAGTGCTCAAATTGTTGCCTATAAATAATAAAAATTTGGAGAACTCTACAAAAATGTACTTAAGAAAGGTAAAAAGTTATTAAATATATATTTTTTATTCTTAAATATTTTATTTCGATTCCCACTGGCCCATACTCCTTGTATAACATTTTTTCAACAATTAACAATTTAAAAATTTTAACAATTTTTCGCCTTATAACCCCATGTCTTTCATAATTTTCCATTTCGCGTCCTCTTTAGTGCAGTGTTATTGCTAAGATTTGAAAATTATTAAATATATAAATATCTAGCACATGTGAGGCCTTAGTTTTGAACGGGTTTTGGTGTGCCCGGACTCAATTACCGATTGAAACCGTCCAAAACTGAGGCCGCTCATTGTAGCGGAGTCAACATATATCTATTTTTTTTAAGTTAGAGGTCAGAACTCCTAATATTTTATAAATATTTACATTTAATATTAGTTAATAATAATGTAGGGCAACAAAAAAAAAATAAATAAAAAAAGGTGAAAATAATAAAAAGGTGAAAGTGTAAATTTTTTTGAAAAAATATAAAAAATTAAATGCTTTGTTGACTGATTGAAAAATAACACGGCAAAAATTAGAAAATTGTCAACCCACACATAAACGTTCTTTTGAAAAAAAAACATAATTTTTGTCACCCAAATATTAATTTAAAAATAACTAACTAAATTTATAGAAAATATTGAAAGCCTCCATTAAGTGAAAAAATAACTTTCAATATTTTTTAGCACATTTCGTGTTTACAGTGCCCTTTGAATCAATATTTTAAATTAAATTTAATTTATCTTTAATATTATTTTAATAAAAAATTGTTTCATACAGCCGTTGCTATTATTTACTTGATGCGCTACAGGAAGCAGCGCTACAATTTAGTATTTTTTGTGCAATTTATAATCTCCATGTATCCAACTCACTCTGTAGACACGCCCACCCATATTTTAATGCAAATTTAATTTGTGTTTCCTTCACTTGTTTTAATTAAAATAATAATAAACTATATTTTTTATATTTTTTTGCCTCCCAATGTATTTATATAAATTCCAAAAAAAACTATGCTGTGGTAAAAAAAATTCGGAAAAGTCTATCACATATAATGTAGTATACATTTAAGCTGAGTGTATATTTAAAAATAAAACGCTTTTATTATTTCAACTCAACATATAAACAATTTTACGCAGAAAAAGCTTAAAAAACCATCTGCAGTTGAGATTTTTATAGCTTTTAATAAATATAAATTAATTAAGTTAAGCAGCCTTGTTGTTGCTTTGTTTTCTTTTCTCTGTACAAATGCTACTTTTATCATAAACCTTGTGGCAAACACTTTTTTCACGATAATCTTATGGGTCGTTTAACATAGTGAAAGGAATGATCTTCATATCAACATATGACCTGGCTTTAATGATAAAGTAGACATAAAAAAGGTGGTAATCAGTTTTAAAAATATTGAACATAATATTTTTCGTCAAAAACCTAGAAAAAAACACATTTTGTAACACAGCGCCACCTAGCGGAAGCTTTTAGCATGTTATTAGTATAGACTACTTGAACATCAAAACAGTGAAAGTGAAGCAAAAAACACTCGCTATTCTTCTGTGGGGTCTAACCATTTATACTTTTCCTCTCAAAAGTATACTTTACCTTAAAAAGCATATTCTACAGCTCACAGAAAGCACCCGACAGATACTTTGGTTCCTTGAATGACACACCCACTTTGTTCAAACCTGATCATTTGCTTTGAATATTGTAATTATTAACGAAAAATATCCTCGCCTGACCTAGTTTGCTAAAAAGCTTCTCTATGCTCCATTCCTTGACAATTTCCGAGAAAGGCGATCACCTCACGCTACAGCTACACAATAGCTCGCACTGGGCACTTAACACGCACATCATATTATCGCATAGGTCAAGCTCATAACTTGTGCTAATAACAAGCCCAGTTAATTAGTATGCCAAAATCCATTGGATTACCGTAAATTACAGCAAAATGCGCTGGCTGAGAGAATCGATTGTTGGCGCTGATTAAAGTCAAGCATTAATGAGTAGCTTCGCCATTGGACGCTGCCAGTGATGAGCCTAAGCACACATAAATACACATAATAATGCATAGTAAGCACATAACCTTACTTAAATAGAAAGGCATTACAAACACACAGGGAGACATACAGGGAGACACATACAGAGGCCACAGGCTATCATTGAGAATAATTTCGCATATGCCAGATTCCGAAGCCAATCAATTACGTTTAGCAATTTTGACGCGAAACAATAAACCGATGTGCTGCATATAGTCGAGTGTGTGTGTCTACTCGCGGGACACACGAATAAAGGACAATGCGTCATAATATATGTGCGAACATGAATTTGACATTCTGCACTCGTAGGTGTCAAGTGGGAAGGGAAGGTGCGGGCAGATCGCGCACTAAATGAAACAAAGCAATTGATTTGGAAAAGCCAAAGCTGCGCGTCTTAGAAAGCGATTAAGCATTTTGCCAGCGGAGAGGTCAGGGATCAAATTGCTTTGTTCCGTAGCAAATTAACAATTCTCAAGTGGCATTTACATGGAATTCGTTTGTGCGTGTGAGTGTTTGGAAGTGGAAATTTAATTTCAAGAAATGTCTTAAAGCTAAATTATTGTTGTAGAAATACATAATCTTGAAAGTTTTTAGGAGCTTTGTGAATGTCGGAAATAAGCTCTGAGTTATGGCAACTTTAAAATGCTGGTATTTATTTCTGTAGTTCGAAGAAAAGCTCACTGTTTGACCTTAGAAAGTTTTTCGGAGTTTTGGAAAGCTTTTTCATGTAGGAAATAAGTTCTGAGTTATGATAACTTCAAAATTCTTGGCTTTATTTTTGTAGTTCGCAGAAAATATCATTGTTTAGCTCACTGTTTGTCTTTTGAAAACTTTTCGAAGTTTTGGAAAGCTTTTTCATCTAGGAAATAAGTTCTGAGTTATGACAACTTTAAAATTGTGGTTTAAATTTTTGTAGTTCGCGGAAATCTCGCTGTTTGGCTTTCTATTTGACTTAAGAAAGTTTTAGGGAGCTTTGGAAAGCTTTTTCATACAAGAAATAAGGTCTGAGTTATGATATCTTTAAAATTCTTGCCTTTGTTTTTGTAGTTCGAGGAAAAGCTCATTGTTTTGCTCACTGTTCGACTTTAGAAAGCTTTCGGGAAGTTTCGGAGAAGCTTTTTCATGACTTATATTATAGAAGACTTTGAAATTCTTTTTGTTTCTGTAGCTCACAGAAAAGCTCACTATTAAGATCTGTTTCTGCTTCGATCTGAAAGCTTTCAATATGAAGCTTCGAAAATATATTCGAAATGCTATAAAATTTATTTAAAGTGTTTTTAGGGAGAATAATAATATATACACATATAGTAATCCGATTTTTTTATAGAACTATTATTATTCACTAGAATATTGCTCCAGCTTGAAAGCTCCTTAGAACCCATGCTTTTACACCTTTTATGTGCCTACGCCGTTGGTTCTTCTTTGCTTTACTCGAGACCCTATGAAATATATACCACTTTAGAGAGAATTTATTAGTCTACGAACACGAGTATCTAACAGTCCCTCTTTTACTAGGGCCGCACTAGTACGCAACTAGTTCACCCCCGACCACTTTATATTTCTCTATTCATCATCGGCTCATGGCCTCTGCATTGCAGAAAAATTATGCGAAATTATTCATTTGTACGCGTTGCGGTCGTAAACAAAAGCAGATTTTCAATATATTTTTTCGTTGTCTGCATTTTTAATGCTTTGGCAGCATAAAGGAAATTATCAATCAACATGCAGAACCAGCAAAACGACTAAATCGTTGAAGGAGCGTTGGCTCTCTTGCAGTGCCAACTGCAGTGTCTTAAAGAAGCTTCGTTTTTGCTTTTGTTTAGCAATTGCACAGATAATTAGTGGCGAAGCAATAAAAAAGATAAATCTTTATTTAATACGGCACTTGATATTGCTGCGTAAATATCATATTTACTTTTAATGATCTGTAAAATAAGTGTTCGAGGAATATATTAAAAGGGATGAGCTTGAAAGTCGAAGAAATTAAAATAAATAAGTGCGTGGTGTCTCTGTCTGCGGTGGCAAATTCCTCAGCTGCTGCAAATCGATGTGGCGGCTGAATTTGTCTGTTGAAATGTGATAGGTGTATGAGCGGATGGTTCAAACCGCTTGTTATCTTTAAAATTAAAATGTGCTGTCTTCCTTCCAGATAAGCTTTTTCGGGTTGGAGATAATTCATAAAGGTATATTTTATTAGTTTTAATGACTTTATTTCATTTTAAACAGTCATTTCTCTAATAAGCTTTTTGAAAGCTCTCCAGACTTCCCTTACGGTAATTTTTTATAGATTTCAGCCTGAGTTATTAGTCTTTCATCAGGTTTGGTATCAGTATCATATCATTGTAGTCTCTAATTTCCTTATCAAGCTTTCCCTTAAATTGCAAATTTTTTAGCATATTGATATCAAGCTTTTTCTTAAGAGAGCTTTTAAGCTCCATATTGATTTTATACCACTTCTAAAGCTATAGTTTATTTTTTTTTTAAGAATATAAAATCAGCTTACCACTTTTGAACTTTTTAAAAGTCAACTTAGCTTCAAGTAAGCTTTTTCAAAGCTTTCCAAACTCCGCTCTAGAGTTTTCTGGCAGATTTCAGCCTATTATAGTTTTCATCACAGATGTCTCTGATATGTAGTTGCACTCTGAGCTCGTTATCTTCTCTCAAACTTTGAAATTTGGGAAATTTTGCTTTTTAAAGTGAGCTTTTAGGCGTCATATTATATTTTATACATCTCATAAATGTATACTTAAATTTTTTAAGAATTTCAAATTGACAGCTTTCCAAACTCTGCTCTAGCATTTTCTGGCAGATTTCAACCTATATTCATCACAGATGTCTCTGCTGCTCTGCAGACCCAGCTACATGGTCTGCGCTCGTTAGCCTCGCTTAAATTTTAAAATTTGAGAAATTTGGCTTTTTAAAGTGAGCTTTTAGGCGTCATATTATATATTACATAACGCCTAGAGGTATACTACATTTTTTAATGCATCTCAAATCAGCTTACCGCTGACTAGCTTTTTAATTTTTAAAAAGCCACCTGCATATAACCTCAGTTAGTCCAACTGACCTCTCTCTCTCTCTCTTCCACTGTAATCGCATTAATTGAGTGCCGCTTAAATTGCATGCTCTGCAGCATATCAATAAGCGTTGTGGCTACTTGCTGATTACAATATTGGCCTCTAACCTCAGTGAAGAAATGCAAATAAGCCGTTGAAGCAGCATTTTTATTAAAAACGTAGAAGTTCAAGTTGCAGTGCCATCCGCAGAAAGCGGCGGCTAAAGAGTGCCACAAAAAATATGCAAACTACCAGCGTCTTGTCTGCCATTACTTCTTACAGTCAACCAACGGTCGGATTATGTCTTACAGCTGCGGCAATAGTTGTGAGCAGTTATCGAGCTATCTGCATAAAATTAAAAGACTTCTCAGACGCTAATGCGGTGAAAGGCCACTCACTACGCCGGGATTTAGACGGTGGATAGCTGGTACTGCACAGGTGTATGCCACATGCGTCCTTTGTCACTTTACTTCACCTCGCTTGTACGCTGTTGAAGACTGGCTTTTGTGTCTTCTCCGCTACGCTCCTCTTTCTTCTCTTCAGCTGCTTCTGCATAGCGGATAATGGCGCATACAAATGAATTGCGCGCCATTCATATTAATTGTGCCTACCTCTCACTTCACCTCACCTCAGCTCACCTGTGACTCCACAGCTCAACATTAAACTCTTTCAGGTAATATTAATAGCGACAACAACAACAACAACAGCAATACAAAAAGTCATAAGAATGGCTTGCTTTCAAATCCTTAACTTGCTAATGCCACAAAGCGTTTGTTGTTGTAGCAGCTTCTTAGCAGTTATTGCCTGTGCTGTGTTGTTTTTGTTGTTGGCCATTCATAAGTTAAGTCGCGTAATCGATTGAATTGGTCGTCGTCGATACTATATTGAGCCTGCCTGCCTGCCTGTTAGGCGCTGTCATCCTTTCATCCTGCCAGCGAGCCAGCCATTCATCCAGTGCATATTTTGCCGTCGATTGTTGTGTTGAAATTGAGATTTATTGCAAAAATTTAAATAATAATGTGCATTTTTCTCGGGCCTCGTGAATGAATGGCATCTTCTTAATCTGCTCAATCTCAACCTTTCGCCAGCGCCGGTCGCTGAGCTGCTTTGTCTGCTTAATATGCGTTTGGGATTATTTTGCTTTTCCTGCTTTCCTTTTACTGCTTGTAGGCTGCTATATTGCTTCCTGCTTTTCTTTTCTACTTCTCATCTCCTCATCTCTTCTGCTCCCTTTGTAAGCAAATACTTGCCGCTACTGATTGCTTGTGGCAGCCGTGGCATATTGTTGTTTAGACGCGCGCGGGCTTCACCTTTGCATACGCTAACTCTTCATCTGAATTACCAACTTCCTCTTCGTATTTGCTTCGAGCTTCGACCCACTCGAAAGTATTCTGTTATAAATAGGCTTCACTTGTTGATTGCAAATTTCTTGTTCGGTGTTGTTCGAGAAAAAAGAATATTTATCATTTGCAATTCGAGTGCTTTTGTAAATAATTGCTTTGCTCTTTAGGTCCACACACACATATATTCTAGTATTATCATGCAGCTGTAAGCTGATTAGCTCAGTTAAATTATTCTTTTGATTTACGAGAATCAGTTGATGGTTGAAATCTTGACTGAAATTATAATAATTAGAGGAAGAATTGTTAAATTTGCATTATTGTCGCTTTTGGTATAAAATTCAAGTTGCTTCGTATATAGTTGATAAATATAGACCTTACAGTTTTATGCCCTCGTACATCTCTAAAATAAAGTCTCAATAAAATTTCCTTAAATCTTCTAGTATGCAATACCATTATGAAAACTGTAGGTACATACATATAACATTTCAAAAAGCTCATTATTTAAGCTTTACTAAAGCTAGTGAATGACCTATTGGAAGTTAGACCCATAATACTTCGATCTTCGGGTTCCAGAATCAACCCGAAGCGATCAAGCGTTTCACTTTCAGAACTACGAAAATGCTTAATTTAAAGCTCTAAGAACCCGTATATATATCAGTTTTTAGTTGTCATACTATTTTTCATAAAACTCCTGAAAGTATACTTTTTTTAAGATTATTTTTAATTTATTAAATTCTGTGATACTTCTGAAACATGTTTTAAAAAGAGGACTTTTCATTATTTAATCTCCCTGAATTTTGAAAGAATCTATACGAGGTTAGGATGCTTGCGCCTGACGTGAATTTTAATAGTTTATGATTCTTTCCTAACGATATCTCCTCTAACTTATCGTATTGTGGGGCCCCTAAGTGCCTAAAACGCTGTCTCGCTAACGCAGGACAAACGCACAAGAGATGCTCCACTGTTTCCTTGGTGCCCCGCTCTTGACATTTTCTGCATTCTTCCCGATCAGACAGCCCCATCTTATAGGCATGTGCCGCTAGACTGTGGCCGGTAAGAATGCCAACCATGGTCCTACAGCCCTTTCTATCGAGCTCCAGTAGGAACCTTGTATATTTTTTATCTACTGCTTTGCACATGATCTTTGCAGTGTTACACCCCGTTATATCATTCCAGCGAGATATGAGTTTTCTTGCCATGCACCTGTCTATGTCGTCGTACAGAATGTGCATGGGTTTACCGATGTTGATCATGTTTCCGGGTAACAGCTGAACACCACTCTAAAAAAGTCTAAAAAAGAATCTAGACAAGGAATTGGCTTGAATTTTTGTAACCGCCTGAAACTGTACTTCTAATAATAGGTTTAATATTAAGTTTTTGTCAGATTTGAATATTTTTATACTCTCGCAACAAATGTTGCTAAAGAGAGTATTATAGTTTTGTTCACATAACGGTTGTTTGTAACACCCAAAACTAAACGAGTTAGATATAGGGTTATATATACCAAAGTGATCAGGGTGAAGAGTGGAGTTCAAATCCGAATGTCTGTCTGTCCATCCGTCCGTCCGTCTGTGCAAGCTGTAACTTGAGTAAAAATTAAGATATCTTGATGAAACTTGGCACACTTATGTCTTGGCACCATAGGAAGGTTGCTTTCGAAAATGAGCAACTGCCACGCCCACAAAATGGCGAAAACCGAAAACACATAAAGTGCCATAACTAAGCCATAAATAAAGCTATGGAAATAAAATTTGGTATGAAGGATCGCACTATGAAGTGGCATATTTGGATGTAATTTTTTTTTGGGGAGGTGGGCGTGGCCCCGCCCCCTACTAAGTTTTTTGTACATATCTCGCAAACCAATAGAGCTATATAAACCAAACTTTCTGCAGTTGTTTTTTTTTGGCCACTTCCTAATACAGTCCAAAAATGAAAGAAATCGGATCATAACCACGCCCATTTCCCATACAAAAGTTAGGTTGAAAATTACTAAAAGTGGGTTAACTCACTAACGAAAAACGTCAGAAACACTAAATTTCACATAAGAAATGGCAGATGGAAGCTGCACTCAGATTTTTTTACAAAATGGAAGATGGGCGTGGCGTCGCCCACTTATGGGTCAAAAACCATATCTCAGGAACTACTTGACCGATTTCAATGAAACTTGGTTTGTAATAGTTTCCTTACATCCCAATGATATGTTGTGAAAATAGGCCAAATCGCTTCACAACCACGCCTACTTCCTATATACCAGAACTTTGAAGACAATCTGAATCGTTTACTTTACAATATATAAAGGAAGCACTAGTGAAGATATTGGTGCAGAACTTTGCACAAATACTACGTTTATAGTGTGACAGCCCCATTCTAAAAATCCCCGAAATCGGATCATAGGTTTTCAAGGCCCCATATATCGAACATGAGGACTTCGGTGCTTTTATCCTAATATTAGGGTTTCCAACTTTCAATGGACTTTATAGAATATATATGACGAATATGTGGGTCAAATTGTGTCTTATATAATAATTATAAAGTTAAATAAATAAATTGCGAGAGTATAAAATGTTCGGTTACACCCGAACTTAGCCCTTCCTTACTTGTTTTGTTTTTAATTTAGTTTAATTTTGAAATAATTATTTATTTTACAAAAGAAACGAACTACTTCGTGAAATGAAATAATTTTAATTTTTTATACGCCCGAAAGTATGCTTCTATTTATTTTTAAGTCTCATAAACAGGTTCAAATGTTCATTTTCAAATTTTTCTTAATTCTGCAATAAATATTTAGTAAAGAAATGAACTTATTGGATAGTGCAAACAATTTTAATTTGTTTTCCGCCTAAAACTATGCTACAAATAATATTTAAATCTCATGAACAGTTTCGAATGTTAATTTTCAAAATTGTCTTAATTCAAAAACAACTGTGCGTTTGTAAGTAAATAAAAAAATACACTTCTTGGAAAAAAAATAATTTTAATTTTTTCATACTCCCGAAAGTATGCTTCGAATTATATTTAGGTGTCATGATCATTTTCAAATTGTACTTAATTCTCAAATTAATTTTTAGTATAGAAATGTACTATTTGAATAAAGCAAATAATTTTAAATTTTTATTCCGCCTAAAACTATGCTACTAATTGCAATAAAGTTACTGTAACGCTCTACACTATAATTTCATTAGTGTAACTAGAGCTTATGTATACTAAACCAACACTGAATTTTTTAACGAACACAGCTAAACATTTAACTTCAAACTGCAGTAAGTAGCGCATGCATGCCTGTATATAAGTTGCCAAGCTCCTCAACACAAAATGCGTTCGAACAAATCCTATAAAATCAAATAAAGCATACACTGGCGATAACTAAGCATTGATTTTGCAACGTACAGGCGAATTAATATCGTAGCATCAGTGTTCGAATACTTCAGTGCAGACAGCACTTTGCCTGCTTTTAGGCGTTTACACTGAATTTTCAACAAACAACTGCACAAAGCCGAAAGCCCAAAGTGTGCTAACAGATTATTTAAGTATAAAACGATAAATATTTATGCAACGAATCGGCAATATTGACTTGCTAAGTGCAACTAGCATACTCTCGCATACACATACACATACACATATGTGTAGTGTAAAATAACGGTAACTGCTGGTGTACTTGCAACAGCAGTAAACATTAATTTCCTGTTGTTAATTGCAATTTTCTTCTAAACATTTTCCGTAAAGCATTTTAGCAGGATAAGTAAACTACAAGCAGAGCTAGAGAAATAGCGCTGGAGTTGGTGCTGGCAAATACACAAAAGTGGATTACATACATATCTCTATATAGAGGTGTGTTTGTGTGCTAGATTGCCAAGTGTTTGCTTGCAACTGATTGAGAAATGACTTGCCAGTGATTGAGGCTTGCAATTGTACTAAATACTAGTTGGCTGCTAGAACACGAGCTGTGGTTGCCACCGGTTTTTTTTTGCCTACGTTAGTTGGCCACTTAAAACTATGTACAGTTACTAACTGTATATTTGAAATTTCCATTAAATATCTGTGTAATCTTGTTGGGCTACAATAACACTTCATTTGATCGGCCAAAGAAAATTTCTTCACACATACAGACATATACATGGACATATGTGTTTATTTCCATATATATTTCTCTGTATTAAAGCCTTGTTTCGAGTCGTAAATAAATTTGTACCGCTAGTCCATTCTCAAAGCAGTTACTTTATTATGTCTAACTGCCTGCCAGTTTGCCTGGAGACTTGCTTGCCGTAAATATACACAAACTTCTGCACTTGGCTTGGTAATCACGTGTGTTATTGTTTAAAAATACCCATACAATTGCCAGGTAGGCAATATTTCAATCAGTACACGAAATAAATTACCGGCTTCTTCAGCGGTGAATGTAAGAAGTGCCTGTGGAAGCCACGTCACACATTACAAGCTATATGCAAATATCTTGGAGCTTTTGTTATTGCTATTGTTGTAAAATGTAAATAGCCCATGTGTTGTTTAAAATGCTGAAAGCCTGCCAAGACTAAAGAAACTTTAAAGAAATTTGTTAAATAATTTTTTAGTACTCAACATAGTAAAAGAACTGTCAAGAGTGGAGGATCGTTGCTTAGACAAAATACCCGTAAAAATACTCTACCAAATTTCAAAGTCCCGTCTGACTAAGGTACTAAGCAACTGAAAAAGCTCAATTAACTAAAAAAAGCTTTTACAAAACCAGATTAACATAAGAAAAGTTTTCACAAAACTCAATTAATTTAGAAAAAGCTTTCACTGAAGAAAGCTAATTACTTGATTGAGCCACTAAGGAACCAGGATACTCTCAATAAACTTAAAAAAATATTTCACAAAACCGTATTATCTTAAGTTAAGCTTTTCAAAGCCCAACTAACTTAAAAAAAGCTTTCACAAAGCTGAATTAATTTAGGAAATGCTTTCACTGAAGAAAAGAACCCGAAAAAGCCTTAAAACAGCTTTCACAAAGTCAAATTGACTTAAGAAAAGCTTTCACAATAGCCAAGCTGCTCCAAAAATTTGAAAGCTTGATCTTGTAAGCTTATTACTTAGACCTATCTGGGATGGCTATGTCACTAGGGAAGCAGAAAAAAACCAATGAACTTAAAAAAGCTTTCATAAAGGCCAATTAACTTAAGAAAAGCTTTCACAAAGTCGAATTGACTTTAGAAAAGCTTTTACAAAAGCCAAGCCGCTCCAAAAATTTTAAAGCTTGATCTTGTAATCTTACTAGGTCTAGGTATCTGGGATGGCTATGCCATTAGGGAAGCAGAAGAAAACCAATGGATTAAAAAAAGCTTTCACAATGCTTAATAAATTTAATAAAAGCTTTCAAAATGCTCAATAAAATTAATAAAAGCTTTCACAAAAGCCAAGCCGTTCCAAAAATTTGAAAGATTGATCGTGTAAGCTTACCACCTAGACTTATCTGGGATATCTATGTCACTACGGAAGCAGAAAAAAAACCAATGCACTTAAAAAGCTTTCACAAAGCTCAATAAATTTAATAGAAGCCAAACCTCTCCAAAAATTTGAAAGCTTGATCTTATAAGCTTACTACCTAGACCTATCTGGGATGGCTATGTCACTAGGGAAGCAGAA
This sequence comes from Zeugodacus tau, assembly GCA_031772095.1. Classification (NCBI taxonomy): domain Eukaryota; kingdom Metazoa; phylum Arthropoda; class Insecta; order Diptera; family Tephritidae; genus Zeugodacus; species Zeugodacus tau. The sequence goes on along the minus strand of CM062653.1, from coordinate 3,714,857 downwards.
AAGAACGATGTACTTAAAAAAGCTTTCACAAAGTCCAATTAACTTAAGAAAAGCTTTCACAAAGTCCAATTAACTGAAGAAAAGCTTTCAAGGCGCTCCAAAAACGTGAAAGCTTGATCTTGTACGCTCATATCAAGACCTCTTTGGGATGGTTATGTCACTAGGGAAGCAGAAAAAAAACCAATGCACTTAAAAAGCTTTCACAAAGCTCTATTAATTTAATAAAAGCTTTCACAAAGCTCATTAAATTCAATAAAAGCTTTCACAGAAGCCAAGCCTCTCCAAAAATTTGAAAGCTTGATCTTATAAGCTTAGTACCTAGACCTATCTGGGATGGCTATGTCACTAGGGAAGCAGAAAAAAAACAATGCACTTAAAAAAGCTTTCACAAAGCTTTCGCAAAACTCAATAAACTTGAAAAAGCTTTCACAGTGCCCAATTAACAGAAGAAAAACTCTCAGAAACGCTAAGCTCCTTTAAAAGTTATTCAGCTTCCATTCTTCAGATTTGAATACTGTCCTTGATATTTTCCAAAAGCTCCATAGGACTTTATAAATGGACCCGAAATTAGTAAAATCTATTTACTTTAATTCTTTAATTCACGAGTTTGGATCGAAAGCTTTATAGTAATTATTCTTACAGCAGGCTTCATCCACCATTTTAAGATATTATCGTAATTTACGAATACATGTTAGGGGCTCTGAAAATGTTGGCAGAGCGTCGAAAGAAGTATTCTTGACTAAAAATAAGTTCTAATCCAGTATAAAGTTCGCCTGGACACTACGAAGAAGTAGAAAGCTTTCAGTAAATACCTTATACAAGGAAATTGTGGAGTAAAAAGCTTACTAAAACGACTTTTGACCTTTTGAAACTTTGTTGCCAGAATCTAGATTTTTATTTCAATAATTTTAATATACTTTCATTAATCTCATTAATCTCAACAAAATATAACTTCAAATTGGACTGGCTCTCAGGCATGTAAGCTTTTACTAAAGAAGACTATTTTAAAATCTGCCTATGTTTTTAAAGCTCTCTTGCATACAATTATCCAACTTTTATACCGAAATTGCATGTGTATATGTGTTTCCAACGAATTCTGATATCTTTTGTAGAAGCAGCAACTATTCATAGTCTGATAGGCAGACGGCAGGCAGTCACTCAAGCTGTGTGGCAGACAGACGACGCCGCTCACCACACACACACATACAGTCCACAGCCAGCCAGCCACACAGGCAAGAAATATGCGTTGAGCCTAAAGATATGCAATAAAAACTATGTAAAACAAAAAAAAAAAAGAAACAACAACAACAACGTTCCAGCCGACATTTGCTGGCAATGAAACGTTTTTGATGTCTACAGCAAAGTCTCTGGGAAATTTATAGTCTAATAGACGGCCGACGAGCTGTCACATGAGAGTCAGGCAAGTGGAAGCGAGGCACTGCAAGCAATATAAATTACAAGAAGAGTGATTAGAAAGGTTACGCCGAACAAGGAAGCAGCAGCAAAGCAGCAAATGAATGAATGAAGTGCGGGCGCTGCATGTTGCCGGCATGTTTAGCAAAATTGCAAAATTTGTAACATGTTATTAATGTGCGGAAGCACTCACTACTCCGCCATGTAGACTCTACTGCTTTATACATACATATTACACTCCGCCAGTTGCTTGTGGCAAGTTCAAGTAACTTACAACTACAACAGCGCAACATTGTATGCATATGACATTTGATGCGTGCAACAAAATGTTGTAGGCTCGAAGGTGAAGTGCTACGGCCTCAGTTTGGGTTAAGTTGGTGAGTACAGCGCCTAAATGTAGGCAACATGCAACAACTTAAGACACTTTAAATGCTTATAAGTCTGTTATTTGTTGATGAAACGTCGCAATTTATAAGTCCTCAAAGGTAGAGAAGGGAACAATGTGTGTGCTTAAGTAGTAAGGGTAAATTAACTATAAAGAGTTGATATCCTGCGGTGAAAGGGGCGCATAAACTTCTGGCAAACAAATACGAAATTTGTTTTTCTTCTCAGTCTTTTTTTTTGTTTCTCATACTTGCCACGCTTGTTTATTGTTGTTTTTGCGTTGTCAAACAAAGCAGCCGGAAATTTAGCTTGCGGATATAATAATGTAAGAAAAATAACTTTGCATACTCTTAGGCCTCGCTATGTCAAAGGTCAATTGCGGGCAAGCGCATATTTTAAACTGTTAAACGGCCAAGCAGAAGGGGTGCACAGCATAGTTTTAGACAAATATTATAAACGCTCATGTGCTCTTGCACTGTGTTTGATATACTTACATATTTCTATAAGAGTTTTTAGGGTTTGCGCACAATTGTATGCTTTGTTGCACACACACACAGCCTTTGAACCCTTTTTATTTGTTTGTTTTTGTTTCTTTTTTCGGCATATTTTTTAAAGTAATTTAATAGCGCATAAGTTTATTTAGCCTCGTCGATGATATTATTTATCTAACCTTTTATGACATACTTTTAGGCTGAATACTAATAAACTTGTTATTGGTCGACCGAAAGGGTTTAAATGCGGCGCAGTTTTTTTAATATACCGCAAATAAAGTTTCAGCATTTTATGGTTCATTGTGTTTCGGTGGCTTTAAGATGAATATGAAAGTGCTTGTGTTTCTTCTGGGAAGTTTGTAGTTTTTCACTACAAATTTCTACTTTGCTGGTTATTCAAGAATTCAGAGTAGATATGGAGTGATATGCAGGGATTAAATTATTTACTCATCTCCAAGTTGTTTGAGCAATAGTTATGGTTCTTATTATGAAGCTTATTTTCAAATATCTCCTTCCGCTTTTATTATTCAGAATCTTAAGACACAGTGATCCATTTAGTTCAAATATGCGTTTCGTTCGATATTCTCCCTTCCATCTAGAGAATTTCATAATACCCCTTTACAAGCTCTTTCTTTGAAGAATACTATGAAAATTTACATTAGCTTCTGATGTATTTTTCACGACCGCGTTAGAGGAGTCTAACAGGTGGTAATGACTCTGCGCTATGTCCGTGCTATTTTTTCAGTAGAGGCCTTTGGAGTTCTATATAAGCCAAATTTTCTAGGAAAATTAAAGCAAAAAGATTTTATTCGCGGTTTAGAAGATATTAAAGACATACCTACAACAATTGAAGACCTACTTGGTATGGCTATGATGTATGTATGTAATTGGCGTTGAAACCGGTTATATGAGAGCAGCTCAGAGTCGATGATGATGGCGCGTTCAATCCTCACCGTCGCAGTTCGGCTGCCAGTACAATCTTGGCCACTATTTGGTCGCTCTCCACCGGTCCCTCCCACGACCGTTTTCGCCTTGGAGGCTTGTCATATGTGATGCAGTTTCCATCCGGCGGGTGCTGCATCGAACACTTTCATGGGCTCGAGTGTGTTCCGTCCATTCAGCAACATTAAGATCTATCCGAAACCGCTGACTTTTTATTCTTCTGAACTATTCGTACAGCTCATCGTTCCATGGTCTGCGGAACTGTTGATAAAGAATTATGAGCAGATATGTGATGATCAGTGGCCTCAATGTTGATAGGATATTTATGTAATTATTCATTCAACCCCCATTAGTTCGACAACGTCAAGCTTATCTGCAGCATTCTATTGAACGGAATCTTAACGATGTCTTATCATGTCAGTTTGATTTTGTGTCGTCGAAGAAGACTTTACTTTTCAATTGCCTACTCTGATGGAAAGTAAAGCACCTGTTGGCAACGAGTCTATTCTGCATTGGATTTCCCAATTTCTATATTGTTGACAGTGGGAGCTTTGAAATCTACATTTTCGCAAAAAGTTACTGCAAATGATGCTTTCAATCGCGTTTTAGATGATGTTAAAGACATAACCACAACAATTGAAGACCCCCTTAGTATGGTTATGACAGTTTATGGTTAGACAGCATTTATTTATCGAAATCTCTATACTATGAGATTGGCCTTTCTAGTCAAAAGGTACCTAGTTAAGCCAAGTTGTGGCCGCTGTAAAGGGCTCTGAGAGTTCTTGAAACGATAAACTTCTAAAGCGAGTCGAGGGATGAAAGAACTCTGAGACCTCGTTGATCATTAAGCTTCAAAAACTAGTGAAGAGCTTATATGGAGCAATTAAAAATGAACAAATATTCGAAGACTGAAGAGCAGTCTGCAAACAGAGAACTTTAAAATATATTTCCTTCAAGAAAAGTATTCTGTGTTAGATCAATCAGTTATTCGAAACTACCTCAAAACATAAGGTACTAAAATTTAAGAGAAACTCACATCCATAACCACAAAATGGCACTTAAATACGCCGCAGCTAAGAGCTCGATAACGGTACCTTTTTAGCAGCTGCTGCTTCACTCACATATATTTGCATTAACACATGACGCCTATCGCACACGGAACATCAGCTGCATATATGTAAAGTATATAGTAAGGCTGACAGCCACATAATGCATGTAGTAGCATACTCACCTGTGCGAAGTGAAAAAGGTCAATCAGTTAGCAAAACCAGTGACACACAATGGCAATGTCATTGATCTGGGTTGCTGTTTTGCCAACAAGTTGTCGAAACAGAATTTGCAAAAAAAAAAGCAGAAATCGAAAGGCGAAAATGGATTTGACGCTTTTAGGCGCGTTAACGTTTTGATTTTGCTTGCTGCGCCTTTTTCATGTTCGGCTAACACACATGTCTAGCTACAGCGTCTATATCTTGCCACTTTTTGTTGCTTTTGTGTTTTGCTTAACGTGTTAGTTGCTTGCTTTCTTTCTTTTCGGCTTTCAAACTCAATAGCCTTGTTCGCTGCCGCCGTCTTATCATTCCTTGGGGAGCACACCTTATTGGCCTTTTCACTTTCACTTTCTGCTTTCTTGTATTAATTTTCATATTTCTTTTTTTCCTTCGATATATATTTGCTTTTATTTTGACTTTTTCTCGGTCCTGCCACCTGCCGTGTTCTGCTGTTTCGTGCTCTTCGCTAGCTCTTTGACCCACTAAACAATTTCTCAATCAATTTTTGGTAAATTTCTTTTGCCACCACTTTCTTATTATTGCTTTCTCGGTTGAAGGGAGGGGAGGGTTTCACACAAATTTAACCACCTGATAATGAAATATTGCCAGGGAGCATATGTTGGTACCTTTCGCAGACACATATTGCATATTTATGTGTGTAGGGTGGTGTCTTATATAGATTTTTGTGCATTTAAGCTTCTTTTGTGCGTGTTGGGAGTGCGCTTAATCGGATGCCAGTCGATGGGAGTGCATAAAAAATATATGAAAAAGTTAGGATTGTATGTGTGGCTGGAATTATATAAATTGAATATTATTTGTTGTCGGCAATCAGAGAATCTGTATAAATAATGAATAAATATGTAGAGAGCGGTATAAAATATTCAATATCACTCTTTTTCGCTTATTTTACCCTCCAAGCTTTCAATAACTTTTCAAGCAGTCCCTCAGCCATTACCTAATATCTCCGAATTCTCAGTTTCATTGTTTTTTGGAACTTCTCTAACTGTCTGCAGCAGCCGCAGGTACAATATCTCTCACATCCAACCAAGTTTTCTTGCTCTTCACTTTGCTCTCTATGTCCATTTATCGCTTGCGCAAAACTTTTGTGCATTTTGCTGCAAAAATGTCACTGCAAGACAATAAAGACATTCAATTAAAAGTCAATTGCCTGGAACTTTATGACAATCGACAATCGATGCCAAAAACTTAAAAGTCCAAATAAATAAGAACTACATACATAGCTGCAATGGCAATTAGAAAAGTTGTGTGTAGAGAGCAAATTAAAGAGAAGATTTGGAATGAAGCAGCAGACAAATATCATGAGAGAGATGAACTTGTTTAAAGCTATTAAGTTTTATTGGGGAATTAATTGACAGGCATGTACCTATGAGAAGAGATGAGTTTTGGTGTCTTATTTTGTGTGAAAAACGCGGACCTTTGGTTGTTCAGAGACTCTAATATAAATATTCTAGCATTAAAGTAACTTTTCTCTATTCTTTAACAATCTCAAAGAAATATAAGCCTCATCTAGTACAAAAACTCAATCAAAATTTCACAGATTTCTTCAGATTTGTTGATCAGATGTCGGGCCAGACTTGAAAACTTTGGTTGGAGTTCAGTTATTTCAGAAAAAAGTCTTAAACATTGATTAAAATAAATAAAAATTCCAAAAAGTAGTTTCTTCACACTTAAAAAGCTGGGTATCCCACTGTCGGTGGTGAACATAAACATAAAGAGTATAGGATCTAACAGATATTTAAGAGGTCACTTAAAAGCTTTTCAGTTCCTCCATTTGTAATAAAGCTCTACAAGTCATCTCGCAAAGATTTACGTGTGTTTTAAGAAGTAATATTATTTTATAGATCTCAAATTCCGAAATTTTATAGAACTGAATAAATAAAAATTCCAAAAAGTACTCTCTTTACACTTAAAAAGCTCGGTATAGCATTATCGATGGTGATAGGAAGCCTAAATAAGTAAGCGTTTTCAATACCGATATCTTCTTAAATAAATTCAACCTAAACCGAATCTAACAGATATTTAAGAGGTCACTTAAAAGCTTGTCAGTTCTTCCATTTGTAATAAAGCTCTTCAGATTATTTAACAAAGCTTTAAGTGTGATTCGAAAATTCATATTATTTTATAGAACTCAAATTCCGAAATTTGATAGAACTGAATAAATAAAAATTCCAAAAAGTACTCCCTCCCTGTACACTTAAAAAGCTCGGTATCGCACTAACGATGGTGATAGGAGGCTTAAATAAGTAAACGTTTTCAATACCGATATCTTCTTAAATTAATTAAACATAAACCTAAAGAGTTTAGGATCTATGAGCTATTTCTGAGATCGTTTAAAAGCTTTTCAGTTCCTACATTTATAATAAAGCTCTACAAGTCATCTTGCAAAGCTTTATATGTGATTCGAAAATTCATATTATGTTATAGAACTCAAATTCCGAAATTTTATAGAACTGAATAAATAAAAATTCCAAAAAGTACTCTCTGTACACTTAAAAAGCTCGGTATAGCACTATCGATGGTAATAGGAGGTCTTAATAAGTACGCGTTTTCAATACCGATCTCTTCTTAAATCAATTAAACCTACACCTAAAGAATATAGGATCTAACAGATATTTAAGAGGTCACTTAAAAGCTTTTCAGTTCCTCCATTTGTAATAAAGCTCTACAAGTCATCTTGCAAAGCTTTATATGTGATTCGAAAATTCATATTATTTTAAAGAACTAAATAAATAAAAATTACAAAAAGTACTCTCTGTACACTTAAAAAGCTCGGTATCGCACTAACGATGGTGATAGGAGGCTTAAACGTTTTCAATACCGATTTTTTTTTAAATCAATTAAACATAAACCTAAAGAGTATAGGATCTATGAGCTATTTCTGAGATCGTTTAAAAGCTTTTCAGTTCCTACATTTATAATAAAGCTCTACAAGTCATCTCACAAAGCTTAAAGTGTGATTTGAGAAATAATATAGAACTCAAACGACTTGTTCAATCCTTCCATAACACTTTTCAACTTCCTAACGAAATCTCTAAGACTGTCTACTTCCCTCTAAGCACATTATTCCTCAAATATTCATACATATTTTTTTGCATATGAGCTTTTTGTACCTCTTCCCTTTGTTCACTCAAAAGTTTAGCTCACTCCCTCTACTTTCTCCAAACACACACAATTGCCAGCAAATAACTCAATTTAGTGCGAAAATGCCATTCAACAGAGTTGCGCATTGGCAGTCTAAAGAGAAGTAAACCCGGCAGACGTGTAAAAAATAAGCGAAGGGAGGGCGGCACAAAAAAATATTCAAACATTACAATTTTTAATGCATTTTACAATAATTTACGACTCAAATAAATTATCGTAATAATAAAAATTGTTGAATGGAAGTAAAAAAAGAAAGAAAAGCGTATGGGTAGTACATGAAGGCACATGTTGTGGAGAGAGAGCACACAAAGGAGGTGGATTGTTGTTTAAATAGGTATGGGTGTCGGAGTTTTTTGTACCCAAACCACACATACTTCGGTTGGGATGAATATTGCTGTGGAGAAACGTTTGTGGATTGTAATTTTCATTGGAGTCCATAGTGTATAACCAAAAAATTTTCTCTATCTCTCACTCTGGTTCTATCTCCAACTCTATCCTTTTCTCTTTCACTTGCCTTTATCACGCTCTCTGACTCTGTCTCTCTCTCTCTCCTCACTCCTGTCTATCTCGCTTTTAGACTCTGACTCTATCTCTCTCTGACTCGATCTCCCTCTTTCTCATATCTCTCACTCGCTCTCTCTCCTTTATTTATTTTTCTCTGACTCTGTTTCTGTTGAAGCCATAATTTGGTATTAGAAAGACTTTAGACTACTGTAGCTTGGTTATTAAGAAATTTCAAAGCCCTTATTAGTCATCGGAAAGGTATATGCTTTTTTACGAGTATCCTCGACTTCGTTTTTGTTCATCGGCTTCGACTGAAAGGGTATTAAATCGAGCAGGAAGGTCACCTTCGAGTCGAATTGAAAGCTGTTCGATTACAGTCGAGCACCGGGTATAAAACTACGGGCTATTAACATATGGGGCTGTCGAAAAATGACGTAGTTCTGGCGTTCTGGCTGTGGTGTTGAAAAGTTCGCGTATGAATATATGAGACTGAGCTACAGTGATGGGAAAGAGTGAGTCGCGCATTAAGACTATAAACGGCTGAGGGACGTACATATGTTTAAGGGCAGCAAAAAAAAAAAAATCAAAACCCCAACAGCACAGTGTGGGTGTTGTGCGTTAGCATGAAAAAGTTGCATGCAACGCAGTTAAGTGGAATTTATGAAGCGCACTGAAGTCAGCCTATAGACACACTTCGTTATTGCAGCACTTGCCAATGCATTTGTATAGTATATGTGTGTGTAGCCGCAGCTGATAATTCACTCGCTTGCCGCCGGCTAGTTGAGCACGTACGCCGCTGAAAGGGTTAAAGCCATGCCGCTGATTATTTATGTGTGTTAAAAATATCGTATGTGTGTGTGTATACATACAGACATACAGCCATACCTAAAAAGCATATGCTGGCTCTTCTTTGTATTTGTATGAAGCATATTTATGTGTGCAAATTTGCCACGGTTGGGCGTAAAATTATTGATAAATCTACTGCAAATGGCTAAATTATGGTAATAACGCTAAACACGCACACACTCACTCACGACGCGTGCAAGTGTGTATTGAAATTCGCCAACAATTTAAGTGTGTTGGCCGGAAATTTCGTGAAAAGGTGAAAATAGCCGGGGTTGTTAGTGTTTGGGTAGTGTGAGCATATGTGTGGACAGTATAAATATTTTATAGATTTTTTTCTTATACGTACTTTTATGAGCGAAAATGCAGTTCGTGGGTTAGATTTCCGGGTAAATGGGAATTTCAACCCTAGATTGGTTTCTTAGTATAGCAAATATTACATAAGGAATTCTTCCCTCTCGCAGAAGTACTTAAAACTCCTTATAGGTCGGTTGGCATCAGGAAGAATACAACGAAAAGCAGGGAAAATCCATCAGAAACATATAATAATTTGTCTCTTTTTATAAAGGTCTCCATAAGATTCTACTGTCTTTCTGTCATCAGAAAGGTTGTGGAAGAAACTCTTCAGCCCTTGTTTGATATACATATTTAGGGCTTCCTACTTCTCAGATGATATCAATATGTATACCCCGTATGGTAAGGAGAACTCCATCAAATACGTAGATAGCATGATAATACTTTATAATCGGGTTTTTGAGGAGTTATATACGTCTTTATTTATCATTAGTCTCGAAAAATTGCTAAACACACAATCAACCCCCTTTTATTTCGTTATTATCTCGACTGCACCTTCTTGAGCCACATATTTTTCATAAAGTGTGCCAAATATGGGTTTATCAGAATCTTTTATTATTGAGTTTTCGAATTTTCAGTGTCACTTGCCTGTCTAGACCTTCACTTAACTCCCAACTCTTAACGAAAATGTGAAAACTGTGTGCGTGATTAACGGAAATTAAATAATTTCTTGGCAAATAACTGAAGAATATCGTACGAAAGGGTGTTGGACCCACATATGAGCAAAATCAATTAATTGCAACACACAAAATAAATTCTATAAACGCATATTCTAACCCTTATCACTATCAATGTGGATATGGATATAACTATGAGGCAAGCAGAAGTATATAATGAAAGAAGAGTGTATATTGATAAAGTAAACAGTCGGTTTAGCGATTGTCTGGACGATTACATATATTCTTAATAAATTTAGAGTCAATTTAATGTAAAAATTAACTAAAATACTTACTAAGCTATATACATTTTTTTCTATAAACCCATTGAGAATTACACAATTATTGTCAATTTAAACGAAAAGTGCAATATACAAGCCAATATTGCTAGTAAATCATTTAGAAAATCAATTGAGTTATGCAATTTTATTCTCTGGTATCTAAAAAAATCTTTTTTTTTCGCATTTAATTAATATATTTGCAGGTGGCAACGCTAAATCAATTTTAATCACAACAATATATTTCCATACAAATTTATGTCTAACACGAATTCTTCACCTCTCTAAGCAATAAATGACACTTCTCCTTCCTTCCCTCTTATGCTCGTCTTACAATATTAATACCATTGCAAGTCATAAATACGCTCTACAATCGCCTGCCACACCTTCCCACATAAATAATTTGAGACATTTTCTCTCTAATCTATAATTTCATATATTTTTCTTAACGCACAATTTTCATTGTGGAATTTTTACGATTATCCACGGATTTTTCGTACTCAATTCGTACACCAAAAATACCCATGCCACGCTTTCACTCGAGGTGTCCTCTTTAATTTTGCCCATTTGCCGCACGCAAACTTTTTTTATGTGTCCACAAGGAGACAAAGTTTCAGCGTTATCAATATGCATGTGTCACACTTGGCCCATATTTATTTCGCGTATTTCACGGCCTTAAATATTTAATGGCCAACGTGTGACACGTTAAATGTCGCCTTGTAGTCATCAGCGCTGACACGATTTTATGCGAGGACAATGGAAATTATGATTACTCTCATATATATTTTGGCATTGTGTTGAGGCGCTGCTGCTCTCCTTCCTCTCTGCTTAGTTGCATTCTTTTCACTTTGCTTAAATAAATTATGAATGTCATTAGTTGCGAGACATTTACCTACAGATAATGACATCCTTAGTGAGGTGTGTGGAGTTTTTGGATTTGTAGTGTAAGTTAGTGAGGTTTTGAGTGATGATTGTACTGTGAATTATTTTGAAGATTTTAAGAGAAGCTCGTTATGATTCTGCGTTGAATATTTTGCACTATAATATATAATAATAGGCTTTTTTTACGAAGCCTGTAAATGTAGACAATGACCTAAACGACTTTAGGTTAAAGCAGTCTTGAGGTAATTCTATAAAGTCTCGGAGATGTTTGGTTTTTTGGTACTTCATTCAATTATCATGCGATCTAATCGATGTTAGTCGGTCTTCACAGAGTTGGATTTGTGATTTATGCCTAAAGGTATGCTTATCAATTCAAAACTATAGATGAACTCAAAAAGTCTTGAGGCTCATGTGTTTGGGTATCCATAAATAAACTTATTCCTCAACTTGGGTTAAAACAGTCTTGAGCTAATTCTATAAAGTCTCAGAGATGTTTGGTTTTTTGATACTTCATTTGATTACCGTGCGATCTAATCGATGTTCGTCGGTCTTCCCAGAGTTGTATTTGAGATATTTGCGCCTAAAGGTATGCTTGTCAATTCAAAACTTTAGATGAACTCAAAAGTCTTGAAGCTTAAACTCATGAGTTTGGGTATCAGTAACTAAGCCAATTATATTGACATTTTCCCCATTTAAAGGCAGCATTGAGTAATTATATATTTCACTGCTATTTCCGTAAGCTCTCAAGCATCCACTTGATCTTACTTTGAGTCAGAGTAGCTTAAGACTTTAGTAAACAAACCAACAAATAATTGGTACAAAGCTGAGTCTCCGAGATTCTAATTGACGTATAATCTCCTTTACAGCTCGAACTACATATTCTATAAAAAAATAATAATGAGTGAGGTTAAGTGCCAAACAATACAAAACAGAAACCAATGTGTTTCTTTAAGAAGAAAAATCAAATATTTGTTCAAATAAATGTGGCTTCCGAGAAGGTGCTCTCTGCTATTGCCTCTCAAGTGTAAGCATTTTCTTTTCATCCAAAATATCTTAGCCTCTGTTCCTGACAGTTCCATTTAGCATACTCACCTTTATACTCCACTCAAACAATTTTTCTCGAAAGCTTCTCACAGCTAATCGCCATTTTGTTGCTTTATTCCGGCATTCACTTTATTTATTTAACTAATGGCACTATTTTGATTCACTACATTGATTGTTTCATTTACTATTTACCTGCGCCAAACATACAATTCCCCATGCAAGCCAAGCCATAATATTTATTAAATAAAGTGTTTCTTTTGTACTCTCCGATGAAGTAAAATCACATTTTTTGCACGTGCACTGGCCCTCAACGCCAGCTGGCTTCCGTTTCTTTGCGACACGTCTTTGATTTTTGGCTAAGAGCTATTATCTTTGCTTATTTCATGCTACTGCTGACTGCTGACTGCTGACCTGCTTTCTTTCTTCAACGTCTTGTGTGTTGCTGATGTCACGAACAGCTCGTGGCATTGTTAGACACTATAGGAGGTTGCTGAGTGTGTGTGTTCTTTTGTAATTTTGCTAATTGATTTTTATTTAATTGGTATTTGTGTGACACAAATTCACGTGACACGTTTCTTTTGTGGACTTCTTTTTTTACTGATTGACTGAAAAGAGATTTTTTTTGTTACCTTGATGTTGTGGTTCTTTAGGACACTGAATTTATCTATGAGAGGGAGACTGCTGACTACTTTGGTACTTACTTTCCAGACTTTCGGCAGTTTTTCAGATGCCTTTAAGGATTATATTCCACCTTTAAAACGTTTTCGGCAGGACTTTTAACTGAGTATTCAAAGCTTCATTAGTGTTTTTTTGGCTTCGTTAGTTCAGATTCGTATCGAATTATTTCAAATCAGCCAGCAGTGAGTTCAACCACTTCAAAATATACTGGATTAAGACTTAGGTTACAGTTCTTACCCAGATATTTCATATTTTTGACATTCAGCTCTTATTCAGCTTATGATAATCACAGCTGAATTAAGTGCTGAATACGATAGCGTCTTGAAAGCTTTATCATACAGTAAACTTTCTGAAGCGATAGTTCTCCTTAAAATCTACTACGATTTACCTCGAAAGGAATATGTCTTTATTTTCGTGGAAGAAAAGCTTAATATTAAACAATCAAAATATATGAACATCGCAGGAATAAAGAGTGAACCGGAATACTAAAAAACTGGAACATCTTGGAAATATATGAAAAACAGTAAAATATTCAAAATTCCAAACCAAAATCAATAAATAATCAACACGAACGTAGTAAACCTCGAACATAATTGTAAAGTGCCTCTCGCGCTCTCTCCAAACACGCTCAGTACATCATAAATCCCTTTTCACTCTCAAGGTTTGTGTCCGAGCTAAGCGGTTGTGGCTGTTCTTTACCTTTATCATTTGACTTCTTCTCTGAGGAGCTTTCGGTTGACAGGTCGTTCGAATTACCAACGCCTCGCTTGGCGCCGCATTTGAAACCTTTCCAGAAATCAGGATATATAAATAAGAGCATTAGTAATTCCAATGCCAACGTTATGAAGTAGCAAGCAAAGAGGTAGAGCACAAATCGGCAATCGATGAGACGTATTAGAGCGTTAAAATTGTAACGCTCCGCTTCGTAATTATCCAAATTGGTTGCGCCGAAATACAAGAACACCAACAAAAGTATAACGGCGAACTTCGAAATCAAAATGCAACTGCGCACAAAACGTGTAGACTCGACCATGCCAGAACGCCAAGTACCGAAGAGCGGCTGAAAGAGAAACCAAGCCATGAAGACATCATGATAGGCAGCTCTGATTTTCTTCCACTTCTGCGCACGCGTTAATTTTTCGCTTTTGACAACCTCTTTGTGTTTCACCTCCTCAACTTCATCGGGTTGCACGGTCACCGGTTCTCTGCCAATCCACTTGCGCACCGTGCAGTGTTGCTTCTGGCCGGTCGTTAAGTTAACGATGGCGATGGACTCGCAGTACCACGAGGGATAGCGTCCGCTTTTATCTTGACTTATCTGCAGCGGTCCGTTGAGTTTACTGATGTGTATGGGCAGTTCGAGCACACACGTTGTGTGTGGTCTCAGCAGTGGGCGCTCTGGATTTTGCGTTACCGTGAATGTTTGACCGCCTGGTAAGGAGATTATTATATTAGCCGAACTTGCTGCCGTCCACTGACCACCCGTGGTGATGTGCAAGGCGACATTGCGCAACATGTTTTGCTCGTTCTCACTCAACTCGGTGCACAACTTGTGATTGCTCGTTGTAAGATCATCACAAGTGCGCAGCAGTAACCACAAGAAGACCAAAAGTAGTAATAGGTAGAAGGCCACGACATACCAATTCACATCCAATTCGTTCTTAAGTATGCGTTCGCGCACCATTTCATCGGCTGTGCTGTAGTAGGCGCAACCCGAGAATGTGGACAAGTGATAGCAGAGACAGGTAATATTGTCGCCACCATCCGGATCGATTGCCGCGACGCAACCCTTGGTCTGCCATGTTGGATTCTCCAGTTTCACATTAAAAGTTAGGCATTCATATACCTCTACAGTGAAGGCATACTGAGCTCTACGCCGCAATTCTACACCCATCGCGGCGATTAAAGCCACATAGCACCAGCCAGTTTCGTCGTTAAAGTTGGAATCTGATAACTTCGTGCCGTTCGTCGAGTCCTTAGCCGACACCTTCGCCTTCACATGCTTACCCCTTTTACGCACTGCTCTCTCATTCGGGAATTTATTGCATTTTACCAGCACATCCAGATCCACGTCAGCTTGTATGACATTGATAATGACAGCGGCGCCCGTTGCCGTGCGTATTTGATAGATCGGCATTTCGTCGACGTCCTCCACATAACCACGTAGCAAAGGTGGCTCTTTGGACGTGCGCTTCTGCAACATTTCAAATTGTAACGGCACGTCGAGCTTGATACCCGTAAGCGTAGGATCAGCCTCACTGTATGCGCTGAAGTAGAATATGGATGTGGTGATGGGATGTTCTGTGGGATACCACCAAAACGGATTCTCCTTGAACGAAACCATCTGTGCGGTCATTTCATCGCCACCCAATTTCGCTTGCAAATCCTTCAACATTGGTTTCGTGAGCACCGCGGTGGTTAGATAGTCTAATGAGACCACCGTTAAAGCTTCATCATCATTCATGCCGAAAGTTATCATTTCCACCGTTAGTTTATCAACTACCAACCCATGATCACCCTTATGCACATTGAAGCTACTTGCCACACCGAGATCTTGTAATAATTCGAAGGAACGACAAATGGCATGCATCCAAGCATTGATTGCTGTTAAGATTGTGTCATTGAGCTTCTCGTGCGCGCCATAAGACTCGACCAACTGTGCGCTCGTCGGCGCTAATGCGGCGCGCTCGTCTGCAACCTGGATCATGCCACCTTCGAATTCCCACAGCAGCGATTGCACATCCACAAACTCTTCGGATTTATTTGAAAACTTAGACACCATACCAACCAATTCTTCGGTCATATCTCTAACATCGTCTTTATGCATATCCTTTATGTCGCCATTTTCGATAACTTTAACAAAACAGTCACACATTTTATCCAACAGTTCATTGAATACCTTAACCTTCTCGCTCGTTAGGTTGCCCATTGGATCAAGCAGTGCGCTGGTCATGGTACCCAACTGCCGCACGTCTGTCAAAGTGTCTGTCGGAAAGTTTTTGAACGCCGACAGCACGTGCTTAATTACATCCAGCGGCTGGTCAGCCATCATCAGCGTTGCCTTGACAACAGCGCGTGAGTATTGACCGCCATCTAGCAAACGCTCCACATTATTCGACGGTTCTTTCATGTACTCTTCGATATCTTGCAAGCCCTTCGGTATGTTCGGTTTCTCCAGCTCTAAGGGCACTTCGTATTTCTGGCAAGCATCATGATTATCGCAAATGCGAAAGCTGAGCGCCGTCACTTGCGGCACATAGACCTCCCAATGCGGATCGGTTGTGCGATCGTATAGCAGATTGCCGGCCATCAGCACATAGTATATGGGCAAGTGCAGATCGGTCCAATTGCTGCAAGCTGCTTTGAAGAGCGTATCACCCGGTATGCCTTTCTGTGGTGTCACCGTGCAGCTGCCACCTGTCGGCGGATCGTTGCGTTTGAAGCGCGCTACGGCTATGCTATCGACACCGTCCGCTATCAGTGTGACATTGAACTTGAAGGAGTTCGCATTCGGCGGCATGAAACGTATACGGCCATTACTGTTGGACGTTACAAACACACCGTCGATTTCGAAGTAGAATTTTAGCGTATCACCACAATAGCCAATACAATCGACATGTATATATATGCTGGTGCCGGCGTTGTATAGATAATCCCAACAATTGCGATAACACAGTATGAGCAAAGGGATTTTGGTGCCATACTCAACTCTGATGAAGACATGGTCACCGGCAATCATACCCGTGACGGGTGACTTCGTATGCAGTGTGACTTGATAGAGACCCGTGACGGCGAGCATATTACCATCGATGGTGCATTTGGCGCCTGAGAAACGCACATAAAGGGAGCGGCGTATAGAGAAATGAGTATTAAAGAGTTCTTATTCAGTTCACTCAAGTGAATTTCTACTCACTTGTGGACAAAATATTGCCTTCCTTACAGTATTGATTGTTCATATCATGCTCAACTGGTTGGCAACGCCATTCAAATATGTAACGTTGATTGTTTTTCGGCTGACTAAAATCGAAACTGTGCGAGCCATCCAACTCTAGCAGCTGCTGCGAGCCAATTGAAATGAGCTCAGCGCCATCTATGTGACTATAGACTTCCAGATTAACGAAATCAATGTGGCACTGTGCGGAGAGAAAAAAGTGGTATGAACTCTGAAAAGAAAATCAAAATTAAAATTCTCCAATAACCGACCTCACACTGTCCCGTTGTGCGTCCATCACTTTTCGTCACTATAATCCTGTTATTTGTGCCTTTCTTGTCGGGTCTCACCGAAACTGTGAATGGCAACCAAATGTAGCGTGGCACCTTAGTCTTGCCGAAATCGGATATGATCTCTGCAAAAGTAAAAGTATTTCAAATTTCATAAGTTTATATTTGTAATTTTCGCAACAACATACTGCCAGTGCCGGTTACAGCCTTCCACGTGTACTCCACCGGTTCGCCGCAAGAGTGTCCCAACACGGAGATTTCATTCTTTTTACCCACATCAATCCATATTGGCTCGTCGGCGTATTGTCCGTGCACACATTTGCAATAGGTGCAAATGTCTTGCAGCGAATAAGACACAATGGAGAGGCAGAGATACAGTACTAGTAATAAACGCGACATCAGTGAAAAAATTAGTTGAAGTTTAAGAAATAATGTGAGGAAAAGTTTTACGAGAAAAAAATCTAAAATGTTACTTCAAACGTAAATGTAATGAAATCTGAGAAAAAGTGAGAATTTTTTCTGATTTCACATTTTTTTTAGAAGTGTTTTCAGTTGTAAAATGTTAAGTGTTGAATAGATGACTAAAATTTGTATTACTAAGAGCTTAGAATGATGTTCATTATAAAAGTACTTGGTGTTAAGGGACGGTAGAGATTTTCGGGTTGGATTCTTCGGAAAGAGCCTGAGAAGTTTTTTTAAACAATGGTCCAACGATTTCAAGCCATGGAAGCATTGTGAGAGGGCCAGGGATGTTTAGGAAATTCAGAGGATAACTTTAATTGCGACAGTACTTTGAATTGAGTAAAGTATTGTAGGACTATTAAGACACTGGCTACCTTAAAGAATCTGTTTTTTTTTATTTATTTTTGGATGAAACTGTTTCAAGGAAGTATAAGAGGCCTCTTATATATTGATAATCGGAAGAGTATTAACAATATCACTCCCAAGGAATATTTGTACAATTGCTTCGAGAAAAAATCGATAATCATCGAAAGCATTGACTTATCATCCAAATGGAAGAGCAGGACTTGATGCATTGATCTCTGAAAAAAAAAACGTTTCCGAATCGTTCAGATCTACAAAGGAGGTACTACTTTTATGTATTTGAGAACTTCGAACTCCACAACACTGTTATATTAAGTTAGCAAATATCTCCCTTCCGCTTTTTTGCTCTGCATTCAAATATAAATTATAAAAAATGTTACAGTGATCTGATTCAGTTCAAATATGCACCGTTTCGTTCAATAATCTGTTTTCATCTAGACGGCAACTTTATCATACCCCCCACGTAGAAGCACCCCTCCTTATTTGCGAAGAACTCGGACAGTCACTTTTCACAAGCCTCTTTTGAGTTCAACTTTACACCACCTAGGGCGTTTGCCATGGACAGGAACAGGTTGTAATCACTTGGCGATATATCCGGGCTATATGGTGGTTGCGATCAAACCTCCCATCCGAGCTCCCGTAGCTTCTGACGAGTCATTAACGAAGTGTGTGGTCTGACGTTGTGCTGGTGGAACACTACACGCTTCCTGTTGGCCAATTCTGGACGCTTCTGGTCGATCGTCTGCTTCAAGCGGTTCAGTTTTTCGCAGAAGATGGTAGAATTAAGCATCTGGCCATATGGGAGCAGCTCATAGTGGATGATTCTATTCCAATCCCACCAAACACACAGCAAAACTTTCCTGACCGTTAATCCCGGCTTGGCCACTATTTGGTACTATTCATCTGCCTTCGACCACGACCGTTTTCGCTTGATTTTGTCGTATGTGATCCATTTTTCGTCGCCAGTCACCATCCGCTTCAAAAATGTGTCGAGTTCGTTCCGTTTCAGCAGCATATCGCAGGTGTTGATTCGGTCCAGAAGGTTTTTTTGCGTCAAATCATGCGGCACCCAAACATCAAGCTTTTTTGTGTATTCAGCCTTCTGCAGATGGTTCAAAATGATTTGGTGAATAACTCCCATCTTCTCGGCTATGTCACGAGACGTTACATGCCGGTCTAACTCGATGTTTTCCATAATTTTATCGGTATTCGTCATCACAGGTCTTCCGCCGGCTGGCTTATCGATGGTGTCGTTTTCACATTTTATCTCTCATTTTTATCATTTATACCATGAAATGTTTTGATTGATTTTAAACTCTAACCTTTAGGTTTTGACTTCCCTAGGTCTTTAGTGGATTTGCCTTTAACGAAGGAAAACTTCAAAATAGGTTATGTTAAGATCTTTCAAAGATGTATAGTATTGTCATAGTTGTTCATAAACTGGATCAGTTCAGACTACATAGAAAATTGTTGTCTCCTATAGCTATAGTTGGACAAGATTTCTGAAACATTGCTTTTATCTATTGAAATTAGCTAAAATCTAGAAAACTCAAGACCGATTTGCTCTGCGAACCATCTCTCACCAACGTACATACACCACTACACATATAAAAGTACCACCAGCGTACATTTGAATTGAATGCATTTGTAATCCTTTCGGAAGTATATTTTGGCGACAACAAAACTAGTGAACCAAGTGCTTTGCTGCCATGGGACGCCAGCTAAGGAAATGTATACAAATGGGGTCCCCAAAGCAAACTGTATGTAGCAAGCTATATGAGTTATATGACGACATACACTTAGCTACCATGTATGTATGTGTTTTACCTCCATAGAAGATGTGTTGATACAAAAAAAAAAACAAATATTTGCATATATATTTGTGCGCTTGTATAGTCTGAGCCAACAAATAGCGCCAAATTGAGTTATATGCGAGTACACATGCTTGTTAATATGTATGTAGCTTCAGCAGTGAAACGCACGAAAGCTCAGCGCATTACGTATACGCCCTGTTGAATGGCACAACGAAATTTACTTTCAATTTCAATGCAATGCGCGCGTTCGTCATTTCATCGCCTTTTTTCTCGATTTTCAACAATTTTTTGAACTCTCTTACATACACGTATGTACATGTATGTAGTCCTGTGTTTGTTGATTTACCTTTTTATGACGTTACACTCGGGCGCGCTTTGTGTTGAGCGCTCACCTGTGCCTGCATGCGCGTTTCACAATCCCTTATGCCCAACGCGCGCCATTCACATTTATTGCATTATAATAAATTGTATTAAATATGAGTGAGAGAGAGAGAGGAGCACAAAAAAAGAGCGCGTTATACAAAATGGTGAATGCGCGCCGGCTTTTATGACAGCATGCAGGCATATTAATACAAACGGCACATAATCAGCTCGTACTTATGGGGCGTGCGAGAGGAGTGAAAGGGAATTAAAAAATGGAGTTTACAACAACAAACTTTTTTTAATATATTTTTTATTTATTTTTTGCTTCTTCGCTTGCTCTTTGTCAGCGCCCCGCATAGCCATCATCGCCATTGATTGACACAACGTCTGGCTGACTGACAAGCATACAAATCCACGTACACATATAGTACATTTAATACATCCATGTGTCGAAAATTGAATTATTTTTTATATTGCCATGAAAGAAAAAGTCGTGAAAAATAATCATGCGTCCATTTTTTTTCCTTATTACCAGTTTTTTTTCACATTCGCCATTTTCAACTTATCTCCTCTGTTTGACAACAATATAATATTTCGTATTTTGATTTCAATTATGAGATTTTGTTTGCGCAAATATACGTTGTAAGCCAAAGCGGAGGTCGTTGTCACTATCAAAATTTGTGATTGGTATGCTGCAAAACAGCTGCTCGTCGTTGGCGCTGCATTGTTGCCAAAGTGATTGATTGTCATTGTCGCGATATAGAAACTGATGTGCAGTGATTAAATTGCGTGTGAGCTTTAATTAAATTGTGTTTATCAGTTAGCTAACGGTATTTTTATAAAATTTAGTGGTTGATACTTGACGTTGATATTTAGTTGGTATTTTAATGAGTTTTTTAGCAGAGATTGGCTTTCGGTAGTTTTTAGGTTTTAATTTGCATCAAAATGATTTTTGATCATCAAAAAGTATTATCCACTGACTCTCAAAATAATACTAAAACCAACATTTTTGAGTAGCTTCTGATTGCTATCAGATTAAAACACCCATTTCTTGGTAACATCTAATTTCTTAAACTGTACTCTCATTATTTTCCACCCTAGTCGGTGAAATCATAAATTAAAACATGCGGCGAGTGATATTTATATCTTAAAGGTATCACTTTCAGAGCAGCTAATATTTGAAAACTATACCAGTCACATATTTCTCAAATAACATAGTTAATTAAGAATGAAATTGACTCATCAGTTTTGGTGTTACATTTAGTTTAAGCAATTCATATTTTAAATTAGCGTTCCTAATAGTAAGACTGATTTTTTCGGATTTCATTATAGAATTTTAATTAAAATTTACTTTCTATTGGTAAAAGAAGTATATTCTGTTAATTATTTAACAATTAAAAAGACAGTGACAATTATTACTTCCCAATATTTTGAATTTATTTAGTTTCTCTCAGCGATTTTCTACATAAATTTTCATTCTAATTATTGTGAAATTAACTTATTGTGTTATTATATGGTAAATTGAGAAAATTAAGTGATGTAAATCTCTCAATTAGTTAAATATTGGACGTTTAACTATAAGAAATTTACGTTAATTTTCAGTCAATTAATTAATAATTGTGTAATTAATTAATTGCTTTATTATATGCAAAATTGTGAACATTTAACTAATGTAATTCCCTCAATTAGTTGAATATTGGACATAAAACTATAATAAATTTCAGGAATTTTCAGTCAATTAACTAATAATTGTGCAATTAATTATTTGTCTCATTAAAAGGTAAATTGAGAACATTATATTTTTGTAAATCTCTCAATTAGTTAAATATTGGATATAAAACTATAATAAATTTACATTAATTTTCAGTCAATTAGCTCATAATTGTGCAATTAATTAATTGATTCATTATATACTCAATTAAGAATATTAAATTGTTGTAATTCTCTCAATTAGTTAAGAAGTGGGCATATAATTATAGGAATCTTACATTTATTATCAGTCAGTTAGCTAATAATTGTACAATTAATTAAATATCTCGTTATATGTTGAATTGAGAACATTAAATTAATGTAATTATCTTACTTAGTTAAATATTAGACATAAAACTATAAGAAATTTTTACTAATTTCCAGTTAATTAGTTCGTAATTGTACAATTAATTAGTTATTTCATTAAATGGTCAATTATAAATATTAAATAAATGGTCTCACTCAATTAGTTAAATATTTAATATACAATTATAAGAATAGAAAGCAAAGCAGTCAGAATACATTTAGTATTGAGATGATGGCGAAAAAAAGAAGTGAAATAGAGTTTAGAGGCTCTTATATTCAAAAGGTAGTTCAGTACACTGAAAAATTAATTAATCAATTAAAATCCATTTACTGATAATTGCACAATTAGTTAGCTGCTTTATTATGTTAATTGAGTACAAATAAGAAATAAATTGTCATAATTCTCTCAAGTAGCTTATTAGGAACGTGTTTGGGCATAGAATTAGGAGAATAGAGTGAGGGAGGTAGAAAGAAGTGAGGATAAAACTAGTATTGAAATGATGAGGGAGAAAGAAGAGGAATAGAATTGAATTGAGTGGCTTAAATTAATAGTAGGTAGTAGTAGGTTAATAAGATCAAATATAAAGTTGTTCCGAATACTAAAGAAAGTAATAAGAAGCAAGAAAGCACCAAATGACTTCCAGAATCAAACTTAGGTCTTAATTTAACTATATTATAGTAGATTAAAAGTAAATTAGTAAGGTAAAGGCTTTAGCTGAGCAGAGGATAGAGAATAGAGAAAGCAACAGCAAGATTCCTAAGAAAAGCAAAAGTTAAACCAAATAATTATTAATTTGGCTATAAATTTTCCAAAAACAATTTTTTCCAAATTTTTTATCGATTGCTCTATTACTCAGAACATTATTTACCACACCACTAAATTTATTAATATTAAAATAAAATGTATAGTTCGACTGTCTCCTTCATACCTTTTGCTGATAATCACTTCCCACTGTCATTCCTCAACACTCGAAATAATCTGGGTCAACATTTGCGTGCGCGTCGTAAAATACGTTTTGTCGATTACGAGGCGCTCTGCCACAGTCAAGTGCAAAAATTTACAAGCACACACCACTGGCAGTGGAGGCACACAGGAAATATATAAAGAAAACCAACGCTATTTGCTGTTTTGCTAAAAAAGGGGCACAATTTATAGACTTGAGTGCACAACAAGGCAGGCAGGCAGACATGTAGCAAGTGACGTTGATAAAGCGCCAAATGTTAGAAAAACAATTCATACTAAAAATACTCGCAATAAAAAGCGATAAAGAGCTGCGCAAAACATGAAAAAAATCGAAAAAAATCTGAAAAAAAATCTGAAATGAAAAAGGCGAAAAAGCGCTAAAATGCGCAAATGCAAATGCATTGCCGCGAGGGTTTAGTGCAGCCGCCTGCACACCATACACCCAGTTCCGCAGCGCGTAGGCAGTTTATGCAATTTTAGTATGCAGTCGAAGGCCTTAAAAAGTGTGCTGGCGCATGTTGCATTGTTTTTACCTGTTGGCTTAGTTTGAAAAATTGCCACACACACCTACACAACTATACTGGCTTTCAAAATGTTATGGCTGCACCCACACACCACACACCAAGCACTTTACGACCGACCCGTTTTTACATTGCTCGTATTTCCATTTCCGTTGCCGATTTAATGGCACTAAACGTCAGTTAAGACACACTAAACTACAAACAAGCGGCGCTTACCCGCACCTGTGCGCCGCAATACTATATGCAAATGCAGCGCACAACGCAAGGCAAAGCTTTAAAAAGAGTTAAAAAATGAAAATGAAAAAATACAAAAACAAAAACAAAATGCGCTGCAATCGGTGTCGGCCGGCCTAAAGACACATATTTGACCATTATTCGTGTGTCGCGGCTGTAGCAGGCGGCGGCGGTGGAAATTCGAAACAAACGAGCTCTTTCGCAGCTTAAGACATAAACAGCAGTGGCAAGCGATAAAAATCTGAAAACGAAAAATGTTTCATTTTGTTCAGTAGAAATGTGTCAGGCAAATAAGGTCACAAGTCGCTTAATGCTTAAATATTTTAAAGTAGTGCTAAGCGATAGTTTTAGTGATTTGGATTTTATAGCTTTAAGTCGAGAAATTTTGAGGTTAAATTATTTTTATTTTAGAAGAAAGCGGCAGTAGAACGTTCCCTACTTTTCATAAAAACTTATTCATAAAAAATTTTGTATTAAAGTGAATAATCTAAGTCTTGTATAATCTCGGAGAAGATTAGATAGCTTTGCTAATGTAACGGTTGTTTGTAGCTCCTTTTTGTAGAAGCTCCTTGTTGCAAAGTCTGCTCCTCGCGATAGGTATCACGATGGATCCCACTTAAGAAACACTTCTGAGTGTGTATCGCAAGGAAGACCCTTACATATCGCTGAAGCGCTTTGAGCCTACCACAAATTTTATGAGACGGCTAATGTTGATTGTGGCAAGTACGCCAAAAGTATAGCTACCGAGATGATCCAACCTCAGTACTGAATTCGTGATTCCACTTCGCCTTCCTCCATACAGTTGTGGCTGTTTGGGTCCTTCAAGATTCCTAGCCTCATCGCATGTTTGCCTAATCCGCACTATTCGGTGAATTCTCCCACTTTTTGCGGAAAGGTGATGTATTTTAAGTGACATAGTTCCACCGACCTCTGTAAGGATCTCGATACCGAGTAGGTTGTAGTTGTTAACCAGCGTTTATCAAACTCGCGAGAGTTCCAGTGATCCAATGTCAGAGCACAAGTGGACCCCAGGGTCCAGACTCATTCCCAGCAACCACTTTTAGTGACATAGTTCCACCGACCTCTGAAAGGTCTCGATCAGGATCGAGCAGGTTGCAGTTGTTAACCAGCGTTTACCAAACTCGTCCAACAGTTCCAGATCCAGTGAGAGATCCAGTGTTAGACCACAAGTGGACAACGGAGCCCAGACTCATTCCCAGCATAGTGAAATAGGGAGCCGTGTTGTCTTTCATGGGAGCTTATCCGCTCTGCAGTTCACAGTGATTCCACTTTTTGATGGAGAGGATCTCAAGGAGGCATATAGTGTTTTAAGATTTTAGAAATTTAAGAAAAATAGTCATGGTCTCATCCTCCAATCGATTACAAGAACATATCTTGAGATTTGGTATTGCGACTAAAATTCCCTTCATAATCCTGTGTCTTCGCAATGAGAAAAGTCTGAAAATAGCCATGCCCACATACCATACAACTGTAAAACATGGATCTTGAGATGTTATATTGGAGCCGAAGCTATATGTATCAGTCTAAATAATGGAATATGGGCTATTTTTTGATAAAATTCGATTTCTCATGAACGAGATCATGTTTATAGCTCTTGAGAATCAGTAAATTTCGAAAAATGGATCCACTACCTCGTTTACTCTCTATATGGAGATATTTTTAATATCATCGACGTGCTTGAGACCACAATATATAGCATAGCGGAATACCACTAACCTGGCAACTCTGTTGTAAAAAATTTGCCATAATACTTCTCTTATCCAGCAAATAATCTCCATAAATTTTGAGAAAAAAGCCAAGATTTCGGTTCGTATATTATGACAATGTCTTTACTTGGAAGGCAAGAAATTGGATCATATATTCCCCACAGTGTATATAGAGATATCTACTGTATGGCATCCCTAAAAGATAATAAAAACCTTTTATTCAAGTGAGAGCAGAAATGGCTTTAACTGTTTACTGATTTAAGCTAATACCAGCCTTCTCCATATCCACTCTCTCCAACAAAAGATTTTCCAATCCACATCAACTTTTATTTCTTCCACTTTTCGTCTGCGCTTATATCTCTACCAGCCCCTTACCACTCCTTGAGCACCTATAATTATCCATGCTTAGCACTGTTCGTATATTTAGCTCAGCACACACGTGCGAACTCGCTTTTGTTCGTAAATTGTTTAAGTGCTGCACGACGCTCCCATTCACCCATCTTCTCTCTTCCCAACTCCACGCCACTTCACCACATAGCAAATTAATCAAAGTAATTAAAAATTCTTTCAAGGTTTCCAATGAATTTAATTTGATTTCATTGCAATTCAATGTGCCAAACTCACAAAAGAGGTTAGCGTCCACACAGAACAACACAAACAAACACACACACGCTCAAGCGAGCTTAGCAGCTTTGTATGTCTCTATATGTGTTGGCTCATTGATCCAAGAAAATGTGAAAATCCAACAACTAACTATTGAAACGTACGCAAACTCATGCCAAAACTATCGAGTGAAAGCATTTAAACTCCAGCTGCAAGTATTAGTATTAGTTATAGCTACGGCCCCAGTAGCTCGTAAGGTTACTCATACGCCCGCGCGTGCGTCACTAATTCAGCTGCTGGCCGGATGGGTCGTCAATCGCTACTTTTGCAGCTGAAATGTGAAACTTTGATGTAAGTTTGCGCTTTGAAAGTTTGACGCAGACACATACAGCCAACTGTTAAGCTGTTGGTGTCTGTAGGTGTGTGTATGTTTGTTGCTAGTTTGTTTGAGCGCTTCGTTACATCGTTTGGCCACTAGTTTTCTTGCACTTGCCTTGGCGTTGAGTAGAATTACAATCACTTAGATTTCTTTGCTTTTTTGTGTCTTTTGTTGCAACTTTCGCTACTCTAGCCACTTGCCGGCATTTGAATTTCGCTTTTCACACACGTTTGCGGAGCTTTGGCGAACTCGTATTTTCTTTAAAAACTTTTATGATGAAGATATGACGATTTTTTTTTATTTTAGCAGCGCTGCATTTCTATTTCGAGTGTTATTTCATTTGAATATTTGCATTTTTGTAAGCTTTCACATAATAATTGTTAGACTTTGGAGCTTATATAAGCTTTATGGAGAGCTTTTCGCAAAAATTAAGCAAATTTCTAAATTTTTTTGTTATTTCATTTGAATTTTTGAGTTTTTGAAAGCTTTCACATAATAATTGTTAGACTTTGAAGCTTTTATAAGCTTTATGGAGAGCTTTCTGCATCTTTATTACAAGTGTTATTTAATTCAGATTTTTGCGTTTTCGAAAGCTTTCACATATTAGATAATTGATAGTCTTCAAAGCTTTTATAAGCTTTATGGAGAGCTTTTTGCATCTTTATTCCTAGTGTTATTTAATTCAAATTTTTGCGTTTTCGAAAGCTTTCACATATTAATTGTTAGACTTCGGAGCTTTCATAAGCTTTATGGAGAGCTTTTAGCATCTTTATTCCGAGTGTTATTTAATTCAGATTTTTGCATTTTCGAAAGCTTTCACATATTAATTGATAGCCTTCAGAGCTTTTATAAGCTTTTTCGAAAGCTTTTTCAAAACTTCAGCAAAATTTCTAAATTTCTGTATACCGAAAATAAATTCAGTTACTTGAACTGCCTGAAAGTTACTAACTGAAACGTTTTCTAGAGCTTTTAAAGTAAAAATAATCAAATTTATTAGATTTTCCTTACCTTAAAAGCTCAGCTACCCACACACATCTCAATTCTCACTATATTTATATGCACACAGCGTATTCATCACTTACACAACTGGCTTTCCACACATCGCTTCTTCGTTTTCCTCACTCCCGAGCACCACTGTTTATGCCCTTTTAATTTTATTGAAAGATTTCCCCTTTGGATTTAATACAATTCCTGATGAATTAGCGCACCGATTGACGGATTGAAAAGTGCGTACCTGCTTGTCTCTCCTTGCAAATGCAACACTTTGCCGCATTCATATACTATACTATACAGCCAGCTTATATAAGTGTGACACGTTTGTGCGCCTGAAAGTCTGCTTCGTGCTTTCGCTGTATTCGCGCGTGTGCAGCTTATCGCTTTGACGCGCATTGAATACGTAATCAGCTCGCTCCTTTGTGTGGCATTCACTGTATTGAGTTGGAATTGCGAAATTTTTTTGTTCGCGTTTTGTGTGGCTGAATTCCCAGGCGCTGGGCGCTTTGTGGGGAGCGTTTGTATGCTGTTGATTTGAATTTATTTATTTCAATAAGTATTGTTGTAGGTTTATTGCATTTATATACAAAAGCAAATCATATTAAGCTCTAAATATGAGATGATATTGGCGGTGAAGAATATTAAAAGCTGACGATTTGTAATAAATCGGTGTAATGTACAGACATACGCATCTGGAAATTGCTTTATGAGCAGCTTTTGTGTTGGTATTGTGTAATTTAAATAATAAAGAGCTTAAATAAAGAAATAATAAATATAAAGGGGCTACAAATGATTTTCTGAAAAGACTCTGTATATAAAATAATATAGTAAAAAAAAATATTATATGGCAACTCTAGAAATTTTAAAATGAATATAAAATTTAATTCATTTTATTTGTAGAAAAATTTGCATATTTTAATAAAAAAAAAAATTCATGAAAAATTTGGCAACCACAAAAAAATTATATATGGCAACTCTTAAAATTTTACAATGAATATAAAATTTAATTCATTTTATTTGTAGAAAAATTTGCATATTTTAATAAAAAAAAAAATTTATGAAAAATTTGGCAACAGCAAAAAAATTATATATGGCAACTCTGGAAAATTTAAAACGAATATAAAATTTAATTCATTTTATTTAAAAAAAAATTTGCATATTTTTATAAAAAAAACAATTAAGGAAGGGCTAAGTTCGGGTGTAACCGAACATTTTATACTCTCGCAATTTATTTATTTAACTTTATTTATTTTATATAATACACAATTTGACCCACATATTCGTCATACATATTGTATAAAGTCCATTGAAAGTTGGAAACCATAATATTAGGTTAGAAGCACCGAGGCCCTCGTGTTCGATATATGGGGCCTTAAAAACCTATGGTCAGATTTCGGCGATTTTTAGAATGGGGCTGCCACACTATTAACATAGTATTTATGCAAAATTCTGCACCGATATCTTCACTATAGCTTACTTTATATATTGTAAAGTAAACGATTCAGATCGTGTTCAAAGTTCTGGTATATAGGAAGTAGGCGTGGTTGTGAAGCGATTTGGCCTATTTTCACAACATATCATTGGGATGTAAGCAAACTATTACAAACCAAGTTTCATTGAAATCGGTCGAGTAGTTCCTGAGATATGGTTTTTGACCCATAAGTGGGCGACGCCACGCCCATTTTCCATTTTGTAAAAAAATCTGAGTGCAGCTTTCATCTGCCATCTCTTATGTGAAATTTAGTGTTTCCGACGTTTTTGGTTAGTGAGTTAACCCACTTTTAGTAATTTTCAACCTAACTTTTGTATGGGAGGTGGGCGTGGTTATTATCCGATTTCTTTCATTTTTGGTCTGTAATAGGAAGTGGCTAAAAAAACCGACTGCAGAAAGTTTGGTTTATATAGCTTTATTGGTTTGCGAGATATGTACAAAAAACTTAGTAGGGGGCGGTGCCACGCCCACTTCCCCAAAAAAATTACATCCAAATATGCCCCTTCATAGTGCGATCCTTCATACCAAATTTAATTTCCATAGCTTTATTTATGGCTTAGTTATGGCACTTTATGTGTTTTCGGTTTTCGCCATTTTGTGGGCGTGGCAGTGGTCCGATTTTGCTCATTTTCGAAAGCAACCTTCCTATGGTGCCTAGAAATAAGTGTGCCAAGTTTCATCAAGATATCTTAATTTTTACTCAAGTTACAGCTTGCACAGACGGACGGACGGACGGACGGACAGACAGACATTCGGATTTGAACTCCACTCTTCACCCTGATCACTTTGGTATATATAACCCTATATCTAACTCGTTTAGTTTTGGGTGTTACAAACAACCGTTATGTGAACAAAACTATAATACTCTCTTTAGCAACATTTGTTGCGAGAGTATAATTATGAAAAATTTGGCAACCCTAAAAAATTATATATGGCAACTCTGGAAATTTTAAAACGATTTTAATTTATTGATTTAATTGATTATTAGAAGATTTTACATACTTAGAAAAACTGTTACCATAAATAATTTTTAAATTTCTGTCAACCCTAAAAATATATATGTGGCAACTCTGGAAATTTTAGATTTAATTTATTTTATTTCTAAAATCCTTACACATTTTTATTTGAAAAAAATGTTAAGAAAAATAATTTCAAAACTTCTGGCAACCCTAAAGATTTTAAATTTATTTAATTTTATTATTACAATACTTAAATATTTTTTAAATAGAAAAAAAATTTAAACCTTTGGCAACCCTAAAATACTGAAATAGTATTGGAAATTTATTTTTCAAAGCATTTAAATGCAAATCAAAACACTCTCTCCACTCTGTGCAAACTTTCTCACACGCGCCCTTGATGCCTTTGCAAGTAAATTGAAACATTATACCCACTTAAGTGCAAAACATATGCCTCACTTCACACACACGCTCTTCTCGCACTCTTTCGTTCGTCACGCTTAAAATGCGCAAATGATCAATGCAAATCGGCTTAAAAGTGTCGCAATTCTCAAACGCATTTTCCCACCAAGCAGCGCTTTTTAGCAGAGGAGACTCAAAAAGCATGGCTCTGGGAAGAGTGTGTGTGCTTTGCTTTCTAACTAAAACACTCACTTAAGGTTACATTCAATCACTTATTGCTTGCGTCGCGTCAGTTACACATACATTCCTTGCAAAATTTCACTCTCAGTTGTCCTTCGAAGATATTAGAATACTAGCAGGACGAGCTCATTTCCAACTGTCTTCCTTCTCCTACCTAGGTGTGTGTCTTTTTCTGAGTACTGCGGACATTTTGTGTTGCCATTTGATGGAATGGGCGCTTGTAAAAATTTGATGTTGCATTTTGCCTACTTTTAGGCTGTTGCGCATAAGTTAGTACTCAACAAACTAAGCCGTTGAGACGTGACATGTGACCTTAAACAGCTGGCTGCTACGAAGCTTGCTGATTTAATGCACTTATGTACTCGACGTGTCGTGTGATATTATAAAATATTTAGATGTTGCTTAGCATTGAATTTTCTAAAGTGTGGAATGTGTTGGTGCTACTTTAAAAAGTGGTAGCGGAATTCGTCTTCCTTCTTTGTTTGTGTTAGACATAGTTCATGACGATTTACGAGTAAGTTGAGCGACTAGTTTAGAACTGAAAGATATTCTAACGTATGGTAATCGCTTTCTCGGCCATTCTCTTTATAATTTCTTTTACACTTGGGATCCTTTCTCTTTATCATTTCTATTACACATAGAAGCCTTTCTCTTTATCATTTCTCTTACACTTGGGAGTCGGCGACCAATCCTGATCTTTGTGTTCCCTTCTACGCCTCGGATAGTTCGAAAGCCCACATTCTCCACTTCGAACTCGTACTTTTAATCATTTGCGGATGTCTTCGAAGAAGAGTCGTTAAGTAAAATTAATTCATACTCAATAACTTTCAAACAGTAGGCCCTTCGGTACCACAGTTAATAATATAGTGTGATCTTACTGAAGAATTCGTTACAGGAAGATATGTAATTCATTATTCACTACTCCTTAGTAAACGTCACAAAGGGACTCCCAGAGCACTAGGTGCGTCGATTGACAACCACTTAACCTTAAATGTTATTACTCGAATATATTCTATCTAAATCTAGGACGAAGTAACTATCCACATGGCGTCCTACTGTTCTGGACCTGGAGCTGAATTAGGCTCAAGTCTTTCTGATTCTTTACATAATACTTTCAGTTCATTTGGTACATTCTGGGCTAAGGTTACCTTAGTAAAGATCAAAATTTAGCGCTTGAATGCACATATATTTATCTCAATTTATTTATAAACCAGTTGAGAATTCCAATTGACATTTGAAATGAATGAAAAATACTAAGAAAAAGAGCTTAAGTGAAATATTGAAGTAAAATGTTAAAAAGACTTGTTAAGATCAATTAGTGACTGGATTCTCAGTAACTTCCAGCTCTCAGCTGAGCAGATTCCAGTTAAAAATAGAGAATATTAAAATTCCTAGAAAAAGAAGAAGAAGAAAACTCACATATCTCACTCCGTCAAGTCCACTTCGATAGCTCGCCTTTGTTTATCCAAAGAAAAATGTTGCCATTGTCTACATGCCTCTGCCGCTCCGAAATGCACCACTAGCTTATCATATTATTGCTTTGTTACGATGGGGATTTGCAGTAAGTTGGAAATGCGAAATGCGAAAGGCGAGTAAATAAATGTTGCATGACAGGTTTGTTTGTTCACTGCAAACGATTTGAAATAACTTAGATGATACAATACAAGCGATTTGTATGCGTTTGTGTGCAGCATGGGCACTTTTTAAGCTTGAATAAATTTCCAATTGAATGAATGCACGGCAAACAGAAAAAAATGGGGGAAAATACCATAAAGAATTGCAAATAGTGAGTATGTGAATGAGTGGAGTTGAGTGTTCTAGCTAAAGCAGATGGGAAAAAAGAGAAGGAGATTCGCTTGAGATGAGCTGAGTTACAGGAAGCAGACAATTGAGATTGCATTTTCAATTTAACCATAACAAAAGTAACTAATAAATGCAGGTATTTATGCTGAAATATGTCAGTGATGCCTTAGAAATAACAAAGTCACTGTTACAAGCGCATTTCTGTAGACTATGTGGGTCCTAAGTCTTGTGTACTTTCCAGAAATTTATCAACCAAAATTTAATATTAAATTTTTATTACAAAAACAGACACTTCACAACATATACAACAGCTTGGCCACAATCAGAAATGCCGCTACATGTGTCAAGATTTGATAACAAGTCACTGGCGTATTCGCACGTTCGGCGCCTGAATGCGCACTACACTCCCGTGTCACAGGCAGAAGATCATCCCAGCACTTACGCTGCAGTATGCGCATAAAATCTGCGGTGTTGCGTCTACTTAGCGCTTCTTGTACTGGAAAGCAATCATCTGGTGGATCACTAATGAAGCGTTTGGCACTGTCGCTTCCACAAGCACCAGCTTCCTCTTTAACTTCTGCTGCTTGCTCTTCTTTGCTGTTCTTAGCTGTCGGCTCAGCCTGTCTTGTGTTCCAATCAAAAAAATATGCGCCATCTATTTCGACACCCAACCATCTCGATAGAATTTTGTCCTTGTCTTCTTTATTGGCCGATTCAAATGAATACTGTTGCGTTAGTGGTAGCGGTATGACAAAGAAGGTTAGATATACAAAATATATGTAAAACATTTGCGTTTTTAATTAATAAAATATGCTCGCGTTTAACTAAGAAATTTTTGTATATTTTTATATTTTATTATTTCATTTGAAAAAATAACAGAAAAGTCATAAAAAATAATGTCAAGATTTGATGTGGCATATGAGAAGTGAAAAAGAAATTGGAAACTATTGAGTGCGTTCGCAAAAGTAATCGGTAGTTTTGTTAGTATATTTCCTAACTATTTTTGCAAAATAATTAAATATATGTCCCAATTGAGTTTCTCCAGTCAACATTTGATTGCCCGTAGACATCTCAGTAATACTTGTGATCTAAGCATTGAACTTAAGATATACCATCTACCTAGTAGTGCTTTCTGCACTTGGTATATCGTCTATTCTGTTTAAATTCCAGGACACGAGTGTTATGATCCAAAGTTCTTTTATTCATCGGTCCACTCATTAATCCGATCAACACGGCGTAGTTCTAATTAGGAGCACTACATTGTAGTTATTAGGAGTACGACCGTGTTTTATGTCTATTAAATGGTAATATTTGTCTCAGTTTAATAATTTTCATCCACAATTTACTTCAAAAACAAGTTTGGGCTATCATCTATCGATTATTGAACAAGTAGGACACTACAGTACGTACAGTACGACAATCATTTAACTCGAGAGGGTCTTTAATATGAGTAGGTTTTACAAATTATAGCACGTTCTTGAAAGAAGTTGCTAGAAGAGTAGTTTGTGCTGCACAAAGTTATATTCTTTGAAACTTAGAGACAGTATTTTGGTAAAGTTCAAAGTTCAAGCGAAATCGATATCTACTTTTTAGATTTTTTGAAGATAGAGGACTCCGTTTGACTTTTTTCTATTTCTAAAAAATAAAAGAGAACCTTAGACGGCCGTTGTTTTACTAGCATACGAGAAATCGTTGAACGAGCTGAAGGTTATCCCAAAAATCGAGGTTGAGAAGTGTTCCGAAGATTGGAAGAACCGCTGGCATAAATGCTTAATATCGTATGGGGACTATTATGAAGGCGACAATGTTAATGTAGACGAATGAATAAATATTAAAAAAAAAAAAAAATTCCCGTTATTTTTTGAACACACCTCCTAGAAACACCAGATTGCTTTCTGGAAACATTTCTTCAAATTTCGTTAAGATTGTTTGGAGATTTTTGCGTAAAGAATCAAATTCTTATCAATTCCTGACTGACTGATTCTAATTTATCCACTCTATGTTAACACTATATTCAGGGGTGTTGTGGAATCCAAGACAGATTTGCTGAATGTCAGAATGGCAAACCAATTCTGATTTTCATTGGTGTCACAGAATCTGATTGGATTTTCGTCTTTTCGAATATAAGCAAACCAATATTCGAATCAGCTGTTCTGCTATTTATTCATGGGGAAAAATTAGCAAGACATGTTTTTGGAATTACAATCATATAATTAGTTCAAAATATTCATTAAACCCAAAAAATATAATTAAAATGAGAAATTATTTCAGCTTTTATTTTATATGGCAATGAAAGTAGCGCTAAAAAATGAAAGTTTGAAGGAATCACTGTAATTCGCTTTATGCTCAAAGGAAGTCAAAAATAGTAATTATTTTTATATAAAAATGTACATATTTAAGTCTATATATCCAGTGGAACTTCTCTATCTCCAATCACCATAATCCACAAAAAAACTTCGAGGAACTTTCTATGGAACTGCCTTTCAATGCCAATTTAAAAGTTCAAGTGATGGAGATCTTCGAGTTATGGAAGTTCCACTGTATATTGTTTAACTTTTATATAAAAAGTTAGATATTTCCATGATCAAATCTGAATTACTTATTTTGTAAAATTCTTAGAATATCTTATTTTTTTCCGTTGAATTCAATAATTACGTCATTTAGCGTTCTTATCTTATTTTTTAATAATAATTATATTTTTTCCAAAGCGTGTCAACGGCAAATCAAAATAAATTTGAACAAAATGTCTCAAATCTGTCAGCCCTGAAGCTCTTGGTCTGTTTCTGATAGTTAAACCGATAAAATTGGTTTCCATGACACCTAAAACCAATAGAATTTCTGATTCGAACATCAAACCAATAATATCAAAATTCATGACACGAACCAGAATTTTTTGTCGGTTTGAATTCTGATTCCGACAACTGTCAGATTCCACAACAACCCTGATTGTCTGGTATATAACCTCACTTAATTGAACATGACCTCACAAATTCGCTGAACTGAGTTAGTTGTAATATTAAATAATATTAAAAAATCAAATATCTTCCTTTCGCCTCTTTGTCTTTTGAATTTCGCGGCTATGTATAAAATGCTACAGAGCTACTCGTATCTGGCAATACTATACATCTTCGAAAGATCTTGACATAACCTGAGATCTGTGACGACGAATATCGATCAAATAATGGAAAACATCGAATTAAACCGGCATGTGGCATCTCGTGACATCGCCCAGGATATGGGAGTTAGTCACCAAACCATTTTAAACCATCTGCAGAAGGCTGGATACACAAAACAGCTTGATGTTTGGTTGCCGCATGATTTGACGCAAAAAAAACCTTCTGGACCGCATCAACGCCTGCGATATGCTGCGGAACGGAACGAACTCGACCCATTTTTGAAGCGGATGGTGACTGACGACGTAAAATGGATCACATATGACAATATCACGCGAAAACTGTCGTGGTCGAAGGCCGGTGAATCGTCCCAAACAATGGCTAGGCCGGGATTGACGGCCAGTAAGGTTTTGGTGCGTGTTTAGTGGGACTGTGTGCACCGTTCTATTAATTTTTATTTCTTAGACGTTATCCTGGCTTCTCTTTTTATTAACTTTATGAGAGAGTTTTTTCCAAGGAACATATACCTTCTTTTAAATAGTGCATATATTCTATAGTTGATCTCTCTATGTTGTTGTGCGACAATTTCGCACCGCTAAGTATTGTATAAACACTAATAAGCCCTGCTGGCTTTGTATATCTTTGTCAGCGACACATTTTATAGCCTTTAGTAAATCCTTGAAAAGCCGCAATGTTACTTATCTCAACCACATTTACAGTTACACGCACAAAATGGCCCGGCTTCCACGTAACTATTTACTTTACGCTTTGTTGCGCTTTTCTCAACGCATTTGCTGCTTTATAAAATGCTTGCGGTTGTGCTTAATGTAACTTGCAGTCTGCGTCCTGGTTTTATAAGCGAGTGTGTGTTTGCTAGTTAGACTCAAATTAAAATGCACAAAAACTTATTTATTGTTGTTGTTGTTGTTGCTGCCACAATAGCAACTGGCATGAAGACGTTAATGTTAACTGCACTTTGCTTGCTTGCTTTCTTGCTGCTGCCACGGCACTGCGTAAGAAGCGAGCGTCTGCTACATTATTTAAATAAATTGTTGCCTACTTTGCGGCGCTATGACGTTTGTATACAAGCAAAACTGCATACTTAGCTGGCGCAAGTGCCAGTGTGTGTGTGTGTGTGTGTGTGTTTGTTTGTCTGTGTGTGTGTGTTTTGTCTGCAACTTTAAATCTTATTTGAATTATTGTCGCAAAATGCATGACACTTGCCACAGAGCAAGAGCATAGAGAGACATAGTGTTGCACATACACATGCATGATCATGACAGCAAAAAGCGTTATAATAAATAACGGTAAATAGCAAAAGTAAAGCACACAAAGTGCGCTAAAGTGAAGTGCAGTGTTTTGTATGGCAGGCAGGCAGTTGGCTGATAGGCTCTTAGTGACATTGTTGTTGTTTTTGTTTTTTTGCTCGCTGCTAACAGGTGCAAAACAGCATTGTTGTTTTTGTTTTTCATTTTTTTTGCTTTTGTTTGCTGCCACTTTGTACCTTTGTTGCATTTTAATTCGTATCTCTTGCAATATTTTTGTTTGCAACATGTGGCAACCCTGCACCTGTTTTTTCGCAAGCGCATATGAGCTTTTGCTGCATATTTTATGCCGTTTGCTGTTGATTTTTGCATTTTTTATTTTTATTTTTTTTTCTCTTCATGTTCTTTTTGTTGTTGTTGCCACATGGGCAATGCGCATTTAACTGCCTGCCGCACTATGTATTTCACTCGTAATTTACTATTTATTGTTTCCTTTCCGGTCAACATGCGTGCATACATACATGAGTTCATATATATGTATATGCATGAGTGACGCCTCTCACACCCCCTCTCCACCTCTGGCCACCTCTCATAAACGTCGCTTTTAATGCGCGTTGGGTAATAAAAGTAATTTACAGCAACAAAGAAAGTGTAAAAGTAGCAGCAGCAGCAGCAGTGAGAGGCAGCTGCAATAGCAACAAAGCCTCTCTTTGTTGTTGTTGTTGTTATAAAAGTGAGCTTTACTGCAACATTACTATCTTTCATTTATGTGCAAAGTTATAGTTAAGTTCTTGCCTCGTTTGTGCATCCCTCTCTCTCTCTCTCTCTATGTGTTCCTCTGTTTGTGTAGCTCTTTTGTAACGCTAACTGCTAACGGTTTGTGTGCGCATGTGTGCGTGATTTAATGTTGCAAGTAAATATGCGATAAAATATGATTATGTTGGGCAGTTAGCCGTAGACAATGGGCATTTAATCTGTGCCGCACTAAACTGAGTAGGCAAAAGTAAAGTTCTAGATTAATAGTGGTCGACCACCTCTTTTTTTTACACAATTTGCCTTTTGATGTTGTGCCACGGAGGCGTAGTGGGTTTTTTATGAATGTTAGAAGCTTTTAAAAGAATGTAAATTTGGAACACAGAGAAAGGTAAAGCTTATGTGGGTCTGAAATGCTTTAAAGGAAAGTGGTGAGTCCAGTCTTTGGTCATATTGTTTATTCGAGAAGTTTCAGCTCTACTAGGGTTCACTACAACAACCTCTCCTATGAAATATATCAATATCTCAACTCAAAAATAATCTTTATGATCTCAAATTATATCTTTTTCGTATAAAAACTACCATCAGCACTCAGGCTCATGCTTTTGATATTGAATAATGATTTTAAAACTGTAGAAACCTTGTGAAGAATATTATTATTTTACTGGAATTGATGGGATCAACTAACATCCGATTTACTCTTTACATTTAATTTTAATCACGACTCTGTTCTATGAGAGCAGAAACTTGGACCGATCTAACGAATGTTGTTGCACTCTTGCTTGTTGGCAGTGATAAGAGCTACGAAAATCTTTTAAGCGGTAATTTAAATCAAATGTAGAGCTTTTTAAATGTTCACCATAGTCAAGGAGGACTCCACAGCTGTTTTAATTTAATTATAATCATTTTTGAGACGTCAGATTGGTCCTATCACTCTCGCTCTCGCTTGTCAAAATTTTTCCGTGTGAATTTCACTCTCTCTATCCCTCTCTCTCTCTTGTCAAAAGTTTTCTGTGTGAATTTCACTCTCTCTATCTCTCTCTCTCTCTCTTGTCAAAAGTTTTCCATGTCAATTTCACTCTCTCTCTCTCTCTTGTCAAAAGTTTTCCGTGTGAATTTCACTCTCTATCTCTCTCTCTTGTTAAAAGTTTTCCGTGTGAATTTCACTCTCTCTACGTCTATCTCTCTCGATCTCTCTTCTCAAAATGTTTTCCATTTGAAGCTCTATCTTTCTTCTGAAAAGTTTTACACATGAAGTTCTCACTCTCTTTCCAAAAGTATTCCATAATAAACTCTGTTTATCTCTCTATATCTTGTCGAAAGCTTTCCTCATGAAACTCTCTCTTTCTCACTCTTAACAATAGTTTTTCTTCTGAAGGTTGCACTGCCAATGCTGCCGATCAATTTGGAAAACTGCTATGGTTTGTTCGTTCCACCACTCACTAACGCTCCTCAAGAGGCAGGACTAACGTTCGAAGACACCTTATATCGAATTCAAGCAAAGTATGTCGAAGAGTTTTTCCATTGAAGCTCTCTCCTTCTCTTTTGTTTTTAAAGTTTTACACACGAAGTTCTCACTCTCTTTTCAAAAGTTTTCCATATTAAACTCTATCAATCTCTCTCTATCATGTCGAAAGCTATTCACGTGAATCTCTTTCTCTCTCTCTCTCTTCTCAAAAGTGTTACTCGATGAGGTTGCACCGCCAATGCTCTACAAATTGACCGAAGAACTGTTATCGATTCGCCACTCTCTAACTCTCGTCAACCGAATCGAATTCAAGCACAGTCTGTCAAGAGTTTTCAGCTCAGTCCGAGTTTGGACTCAGAATCCAGATAGTTTAAATATTGAGTACACAGAGCTGCTTATTGGTCTGCTTAAAGTATAATATTCTGGAGCTACAGACCTGCTTCATTGCATATATTACCTTCCCAAAAGATATATTTAACCATTTCCTATACACATTCACAATTCACACTCACTTAAGTCACATTTATTTCTGCAATTGTAGTTATTTTTGTAGCGCACAACACATCTTAATCCTTTTTATCAGCACCGCCAGGCCAGGCCAGGCTGCTAGCGACTTTCTTTGTTGTGCTTACCAGCGGCACTTAGCGGTGTTTAAAGTGAAATGGAGAGATAAGCGAAGAGAGGGAACTATAGAGCGCTATGCACACTACTATAGTGAACAGATACATACATACCTATGAAGGAGCGAAGCTAGTTGCTCCTGCTACAGCTTTTAAATAGCATACTTTGTGGCTTGTTGTTGTTGTTTTTTACACTTTTTATTGCCTGAAATTTGCATTGCATTCGACATTAACATGTATTCAACTGCAGTTTTTTCTACGGGGAACCTTGTAGTGCTTATACACACATACTTCTATGCATTTGGATAACCCTGTAGCTTTAGCACTTGCCGCGCTTAACATGCATCAACACCTTTTTTTTCTAAAATAAGAAGAAGACTCACACATGCATAAGTACTCATGTGTGTATATGTGTGTTGTATTTACATAACTATCTGCTCTGCCTTCTTGTTTGCTTCCTTCTGTTGCATTTACATTTTACTATCTTTGCTCTGCATTCTGCTATTTCCACTTTTTTTGGCATTTTATTGCGCAATTTTTTTTACCATTTTCAAGTTTGCAACGCATTGCAAATGCTCGTTTGCATCATTTACATATTTAGCTAAAGCGTTTGCACATTTGCTTGCCTTGCTTTATTTGCCATTCGGTTGGTGTGGCAAATGGTGGCGGCATTCAACAACGGTGCTTATTATATACCGTACATCTCTATAGAAGTGTACTTTATTATATTTTTGTGTATGTGTAGTTGGAAAGATAGTTGTCTTAATGACATTCTCTCTTAGTTAAATGTGGCTTTTAACTGCTTAAAGACAAGTATATTCAAGTGTAAGTTTCTATAAGGAATATATAATACTTCTCTCAACTACTATACTCAACTGTCAGTTTGCGGGATCTAATGATTACAGATGAGAAAGCACAAGTTTCTAAACAACTTCAGAAAGCTTTTCTCAGCTCTTCAGGGGCTCAGGAGGAATAGACTCGCAAACAGTATATTCAAGCCATGAGAAGGCTTTTAAAAAATATATCAGCTTTTCGAGTACAATACACCCAAACCACATATGGTTGTATAAAATCAACCACAACTCCTGAAATTCTGAGACCTCGAAATGGAAATTCTAACTTGATGGAAAGTTATTTAAACCATTTAAAACATACATTTATGATGTGTGAAGCCTTTTGGTAGGACCCAGAGGATATTCGGTCTTTGAAAATACTGGGTATACTCTTTTATTTCGTGAAAACACTAAATTTCTAAGATAGTGAGAATTTTTGACGATGGTACTATAAGTCTACCGTGAGAACTGAATATTTATAACAGCCACATTGAAGTTATAAAATATTCCCTGTGTTCTTATATTAAACTAGATTTTCCAATATATTAATCGATTCCTCCAGTACATATCTGACATAATCCCAATCCTAACCAAGAAGTACATAGAAGTGCAAGTGTACGAACGAAATATGAAAGAATAATTCAGTATTCTTAAACGTCCACAAATTCTTGCAATATCTTATATAGTCAATTGAGAAGTAGTGTCAGCAAGATAAGAAAATATCTTCTGGTCTCGAATTTAAACCTCCTAAGCTGAAGCTTAAAGTTCTGGTTTCACTTTTTATCTGCATAACCCAAGCTATATTGTGTAAAGCATTTTTATTTAATCCATCAAATACTTTGTTTAGGAGCTTCTGTTCGAAGAATGGCCCTACTGTTTGACTACTGTATCACATAACCTCAACTCCTCCTATTATAAGATAAACTGAGCAGTATGGTCAAAATATATCAAAAAGATTGGGTGAGTTTTTTGTCAAAAATGAACTAGGAAGCTTTTAAGAATTAATTGAAGATCAAAAAGGTGTGTCTTTATAAAAAATTGTGATTTCCTGACTATCTTTCTAGTTGAATTTTAAATATAGAGTTAATTTCAGAGATTCTCCCATCCATTCCCAACCACATTTGTGGCAATTTTCTCAATTATTTTCACTTTAACTGCCACATTATTGAGTCTGAACATCGCATATTAAACGTTTTATGCAGTATAGTTGGCAGTTAAATTGCCATATTATTTTTCAACTGCCGTTAAGTTCATTAAACTCTGATCGTTAACGCCGTCGTCAACA
This sequence comes from Zeugodacus tau, assembly GCA_031772095.1. NCBI lineage: Eukaryota > Metazoa > Arthropoda > Insecta > Diptera > Tephritidae > Zeugodacus > Zeugodacus tau. The sequence continues at coordinate 3,673,029 of CM062653.1, read as the reverse complement.
CATAAATTCTCAGCAGCCACACAGAGCGCGGCGCATGGGGGCGGCGCATGTCTCAACTTGAACATTGTAATTTGCGTAAACTGCGTTGGGCCGATCAGATTTGCAGCTTGACACCAGCCAACAGTGGTTGAGAGTCTCAGCAAAAAGAATAAAGAAGAAGAGAAGCCAGTAAATGGATGAAAAAAAGTGTGCGCGCGTTAAAGGATAACAACGTCATTGACACTGGCACTGAGCGCCAAGCGGCTAAAGGCTGAGCGCTAGTGTAGCATATAAATGTGGGCTATAAGCATAATATCAGAGCTTGTCTCTCTGTGTGTGTGGGGATTTGCTGCTGCCGCTGACATCCAATATATAAAATATTTATCATGATTACATGCATTATCCCTGTTTTGTGATATCCTTGATAAACAAAATAAAAGCTGCAAGCAACAACACGAGTGCGAAAGACACGACCGAAGAGTGGCTAGAGGCAAGAGAGTGCAACGCAAAGGCAAGTGCCGCAGTTTAGAGTTGCAACATGCTTTGTGTTAGTAACTTAAGTAGCTGCAGCGGCTACTTACCACTGTATTTGAGCAGCTGAGTGGCTCAGCATACACACGCGTATCGAGTGTACCCGTGCCCACTAGCGCTCACATAACGGCACTGTGGCATTGCATGGCAATATCCTGTGTGTGTATGTAGCTGCGGGAGTGTCTTCAGAGTGTGTGCATTAATTGACAGGCTAGTGCATAGCAGCGCTTAAATTTCAAGCTTTGCACGCTGGAATACAATCATAACAACAACAACAAGTGTTGTAGTCGCCGCACTGCATAGCAATGATTGTAGGGATATCTTGGCATTCAACAGTTATCTGTGCATCTAACAAGCTACTTTATATTGGTGGCTTCATTTTGTGGAGTGTGTGTGTGAGTGTGTGTGGTCTTAACTCTTTCAGTCGTGGTGGTTAGTGTCAATAACCACCTCTTTCCGATTTTTTATATTAAAATCCACGCCATCTATCGACAATCGCGTTAATTATCATGAATGTTTGTACCTTTTTTTACAAGGTGCGACCGGTTAGCGGCATATTCGATGAATGATAGTTCATTTGTTTTCATTTTAAAATTGCGCTAACTTACATTTTTTCTTGTGTTTGATAAAAAATATCTGTGAAGTGTGTAAGTAACGTTTTTCTTTAATGTTTTGTATTCAACCTATTCTCCTATATCTATTTCATATGTATGTGTATGAAACTATCATTATTTTTTTTATTTTCAATGTGTATTGACGACGAAAATATAGTGGTTAGTAAACTAACCACCGTGACTGTTGCAGGTTTATAGGTTTAATCTACATATGAGTTAGGCATGTAAGTATTCATGCATTTTTATATTTATTTCAGTATGTCGCGCAAGCTAAATAATAGACAAATCGAAAAATACTTGTTTGAAGATATTCCTTCAGATAGCGAAAGTATTTGTAGGGATGAGGATACAGAAGATCAGCCAAATCCGCTGGTGTTAGACGATTCGTTTGGAGAAGTTCAAATGACTGATTATGACAACTTTAATTCCGATGATGACATCCCTCTGTCTAACTTAGTACTTCGGAATCATGAATCTACAAAGTCTAACACTGTAAACTCAAACAGACCGGATGTATGGCAGTGGAGTACATGCAAGGTGCCTCTTTGTCTACGCAAGGGAAAAGCTTGTTTTTCAGATTTTCATAAAAAAAAATTTAGTTTCTTAGTTTCTTTCCGGAGAATTTCATTATATCATTTAATATTAATAAACAATATAAGTAACTCATAATTGTTTTGTTTCTATCAATAGTCACGGTGGTTAGTGCCACTAACCACCTCATACCTCGAAAACCTTCATACGTAGATTTTTTTTCATACTTTCAGTGATATTTTAGCTGTAGATAATGCCAAAACAATAATCGAAACATTCAACATATTCTTAATTTAAAAGCGTGACTGAAAGAGTTAAGGGAATGTGGCATATAGAAATACAAAAATGCGGTTCTTGATTTTCACTCTTTAAGCACTGCTGTGTGTTCTTCGCTGTTTTGTGTGGGCTCAAGTTGACCGCCTGACTGTGAAAGTCCTCTGCAGAATAGAGATTTCTTAAATGTTATGTTAAAAAGACACGGCTTTTTCGCTGGTTCCGCTATAGTACTATAATTTATTCGATAGTCATTATAGACCTTGCAGCTTTAATAGACGGTATTGGAATCTAAAGCTAACCAGTCTAAATATCTAAATCAGCGGTGGAGAACGTCACCCGGAATATTGGCTACGCTTCTACGGGGTGCCATAAAGGCATCGAGGGCAACGGAATCGTAGACGGGATTGCCAAGAGTGGGTTACAGCTGTCCCTGCTAAAACTGCAAATGTTATGTGCAAAGCGGTAGATCAACAAGTAAGGAAGGGCTAAGTTCGGGTGTAACCGAACATTTTATACTCTCGCAATTTATTTATATAACTTTATTAATATTATATAATACACAATTTGACCCACATATGCGTCATATATATTGTATAAAGTCCATTGAAAGTTGGAAACCATAATATTAGGTTAGAAGCACCGAGGTCCTCATGTTCGATATATGGGGCCTTGAAAATCTATGGCCAGATCTATGCAGATCGTCTTCAAAGTTCTGGTATATAGGAAGTTCTGGTTGTGAAGCGATTTGGCCTATTTTCACAACATATCATTGGGATGTAAGGAAACTATCACAAACCAAGTTTCATTGTATCTGAGTGCAGCTTCCATCTGCCATTGCTTATGTGAAATTTAGTGTTTCTGACGTTTTTCCTTAGCGAGTTAACCCACTTTTAGTAATTTTCAACCTAACTTTTGTATGGGAGGTGGGCGTGGTTATTATCCGATTTCTTTAATTTTTGGACTGCATTAAGAAGTGGCTAAAAGAAACAACTGCAGAAAGTTTGGTTTATATAGCTTTATTGATTTGCGAGATAAATACATAAAACCTATTTGAGGGCGGGGCCACGCCCACTTCTTCAAAAAAAGTACATCCAAATGTGCCCCTCCCTAATGCGATCCTGAGTTCCAAAATTTATTTCAATAACTTTATTTATGGCTTAGTTATGACATTGTAGAGGTTTTCAGTTTCCGCCATTTTGTGGGCGTGGTAGTGGACCGATTTTGCCCATTTTCGAAAGCAACCTCTTCAGGGTGCCAAGGAACATATGTTCCAAGTTTCATTAAGATATCTTAACTTTTACTCAAGTTATCGCTTGCACGGACAGACGGACAGACGGACGGACAGACATCCGAATTTCAAATCTACTCGTCATTCTGATCATTTATATATACATAACCCCATATCTAACTCTTTTATTTCTTGGTGACACAAACAACCGTTATGTGAACAAAACTATGATACTCTGTGCAACATGTTGCGAGAGTACACAAATATACAATGTTCCTACTGGAGCTCAATAGAAAGGGTTGTAGGACCATGGTTGGCATTCTTACCGGTCACACCCTAGTAGCGGCACATGCCTATAAGATAGGGCTGTCAGATCGGGAGGAATGCAGAAAATGTCAAGAGCGAGGCACCAAAGAAACAGTGGAGCATCTATGGTGCGTTTGTCCTGCGTTAGCGAGACAACGTCTTAGGTACTTTGATAACGATAAGGTAGAGGAGATAGCGTTAGTGAAGCCTCATAAGCTATTAAAATTCGCGTCAGGCGGAGGCATCCTAAACGATGACTACTACTCAGGCAACATGTGGAAGCACTCCATTCTGGTATCGCAAAGGACCATAACTGGTCTATGCGTGGCCTGCAGGCCTTCCAGACCAACCTAAACTAACTTAAATATCTAAATGAGATACAAAAGCAATTATGTGGAGAATGCAACGCTGACATTGAAATGTTCGGAGAATCTCGAGTATTTTTAGATTAGTATATCCGTAGTCGCCTTATAGTCTATATTCGAAAGGGTTTATTTGTACCTAACTCAAACGTTATGAGTCTGGACCCCATTAAAATCTTATATAATGGACGGAGATAGCATCTTTGTCTTTTCATATCCGATTTTTAAGACAGGAAATGAGACCCTTATTCTTATTTACTCTCTTCTGATTCTAAAAATATTTAGTAGAAGTTTTCCTTTTCTTAAACGAATGGTCTTATCGATACCTTTACCTCGAAAATGCTTGATAAGCATTAGGTGAATCCATAATTTGTTAGAAAAAAGACACCGTGATGAGCATTTTTTTCGAGATGCGACCGTTATTAAAACAAAATATGAACTTATAAAATATTATGAAATAAATTAAGATTTCTCGTAATACTTCAGTGGAAAGATGCAGAAATCTTCAATACTAGAACAGCAGTATTAGGCCACGAAGAATTGAGAATTTGGAATTAGTCTGCTATGACTCTAAAATAGCTATAAATGGTTTGAAACCAATCCCATATCAATCTAAAAATTATCAACAGCGCCTAAAGGTATGCTACAGAAAAATTAATTTAACATCTGCTTAACTTTATCGAGCTCAAATCACTTGAATTGTTCAGGCACACCTAGTTTTATTAAATTCTAGCTAGTTACCCCAGCAGCTGCTACCGCTGGCCTTGTGCAACAGCTGCTTGTGCCAGGGTTACCTTTGTGTATTGCTCAGCTACACACCTTTGCCTCATACGAGCTTTATCTGCTGTGCTGATTGTTGTTGTTGTTTGAGACATAAACTCTAGCTCTTCAAAAAATAAAGATATTGCTGCCACCAGCAGTCCAAATATAGCTTTATTTGCTTGCTACCAACAACAACAGCAACAAAAACCTATGCAAATGCTAAGTAAAATGTGTAGTGGCACATACGAGTATTTATGTTGTTGTTTTTTTAACATTTCCATTTCAGCGTGTACTACTTCCTCACTTTATACTATACTATCCAAATATATGTGTCGTTGCATGTGTTTGTGCGCAAAACATTTTTAATTGGAAACACAAATACCAGCACACAATTCAATTGCTGCCACACTGAGCAGCCAACAAGCAGCAACAAGATCTTTGGCTGGTACCCAAAAACCAACAAACAACGCGCACAAGTGGCACAGCTGTCTCTGTGTGCCACATATACAGAGACACTTCCATGAAGATACTATTTATGTATGTGTGTGTGTGTGTTTGATAAATGCATAAACATGAGACGCAGCTGCCACAGCACACACACACTCGGCTTGTGTTGCATGCCATCTTTCAAACGCTGCATGTTGCATGTTGCACGTTGCCGTTTAGCTTTAGCCACCATTTGCTGTTGCTGCTGCTTGTATTTTTTGCTTTTGCTTTTGTTGGTTTTTCCTAGGAGACGCAATTGCTGAGATAACAAAAGCAATTAGTAGAAAAACAACTGCACTAACTGTGACAAGAACAACAACAACAAGCAATGACAACAACAACAATTCGTACTGTAGATGTCAATAATAACAAAAACAAACGGTTATACACATGCAACACATTTTGACTCTGAGGCCTCGACCTTTTGAGTGACTCTTGCATCTACATATGTATGTGCAACACTTGTTGTATTTGTTTTTAAAATATCTAGAATATTTAGCAAATTTAATTTTGGTATGGAATTAATAACTGCTTCCACATGGTTTACCTTTTTTAACCATCGTTGTCTTAGCTGTCGACTCAAGCACAAGAACTGCTTTTACTGTGACTATAATCTCTTAGTGTTGTTGTTGTTGTAGCGGACGAAAACATAACCTAAATAGTTTTGAGATATGTTACCGGGTTGATAGTCCTGAACCTTTTAAAAAACCGGGTCCCTTCCAGTCTACTCGATACAAATCTCTTGGGAACATACTTTCTCGAAGTAAATTGTTTAGAGATTGTTCCAAGATTATTCCAGACATCAGATCTTGATTCTTTATCGAAGACCAAAGCCAGTTTTTGGCTGTTTAAAAACCCAGGTCCCGTTCCGGTTATCTATCGCCAAATCACTTGGGAACATACTCTCTCGAAGTAAATTGCTTACAGATTGTTCCAAGACTATCCCAGAAACAAGATCTCAATTATAAGGTTATTTCATCCTAAGATATAACATAAATAATTCTAAGAGGAATCAAGTTTTTTGTCTGTTTAAAAATTCGGGTCCCGTTCCGGCTGTCTATCGCCAAATCGCTTGGGAACATATAGGCTCCAAGTATATTGCTTAGAGATTGTTCTAAAATCATGATTGTACAGACTTCAGAACTTAATTCCTTATCGAAAACTAACGTAGAAACCCACACATCTAAAAATATATAGTAAAGGGTTGCTGACAGTATAAAGGAGCTTCGCATATTTCCACCTTTTCTAATACATAACCCCCGAAAATTAGTTCGAAACAATTTATTCAAAATGTATCAACTCTCTCATCAACCAATAATTTTCCATAAATCTCAACTCTCAACCTTCCCATTCACCACTCATCCCTCCTCCACCTCCTTCATGGTGTAAATCTGTCGCTTAATGGACTTCCAAATGGGATTGGGCTTTGTCTCACTTGTCTTCGGCTGCAATATCTTCTCCATGGTGATGTTATCCAACGTTTGCAACAGCTTCAACTTCAACTGATGCAATTCGTGTGTTTCGGTGAATGCCGATTCCCGTTTGATACGATCACAGCGTTCCTCTTGCAAGCGCAGACGCCAAGCGCGATGCATAAAGAAGAGTCCCACACCCAAGGTGATGAGCACCAGTTGTAGGTTGCGCGGAAAGTCCCATTGTATGTCGTACTCCTTGTAATTGGGTGGTATGATTTTCTTAAACAGCAGCGACATTGTCTTCTTGCAATCGCCAAACCACAGAAGTGGTAAAATGCAAATCACTAAAATATACAAATAGTTGACGGCACGTTCGGTTTGTGCGTAGAAAACTTCAAAGGCTTGCATTGTGGATTCTCTAGAGTTTTCAAAATATTTTTAATGAATGTTGAAAATTCTATAAAATTCTGAAAATTAAATGTATGACAAATTTGTTTTTCTGTGCTGGAAACTTCAAAACAGTTTTCAAAAACGACAAAAAAGTGTACAGAAACCTCAAAAAATTCTTAAAAAACTTCAAACGAATTTTCAAAAACTTAAACAAGTTTTCAAAAACGACAAAAACTTTTTCAAAGTGATTCAAAAAGTTTTCAAAACTTATAAAAAGTTTTCAAAAACTAAAAAAAAAATTCGAAAACTTTAAACAAATTTCAAAAACTCAAAAAATATTTCAAAAACGATAAAAAGGGTTTCAAAAACTTAGAAAAAGGTTTCAGAAACTTCAATAAATTTTCAAAAACTTCAAAATCGCTTTCAAAAACATCATAAATTTTTCAAAAACTTTGAAAAAGTTTTAAAAAATTTCAAAAATGTTTTGTAACAAATGAAATAATGTGAATTTTTTTTTGAAAACTATAAAAATGAAAGGATTTATATAGAAGATAGCCGGAAATCGCTTAGTATGCTCTTTTTGAAGTTGTTTCTAGATCTAACTTTATAACTTTTTGAAAGGCAGTGCCGGATGTTAAAAATAGTGTTGTCGAAATAGTTTTTCTAATTTTTTTCTAACGTGAAATTTAATTTTTTATTGATTTTTTGTGTAAAATATATACAATTTCATTCATATCACAAAAAAAAAATTGAAATTCTCAATTGGTTTATGTAATAAAATTTATATATATCTTGGTTTTTGAAGACTATGAACTAAATATTTTTTAAGTCTACACTAAGAAATCTCTAAATTTATGAGCAAACGTACGGTAAATATTATTTCATACCTGCGAAAAGAAACCCCCTTCCCTCCACACTTCCGCCGTTGGCAATGCATTTGTGCAATTATTTCCACTTTCCACTGTCGGCAATCGCGTAAATCATTTTGCAAATGCATTGTGTCGCTGCACCTGTTGTTTACCGGTTGCTGGCAACTAACACCCGCCTTAAATCAAAGCATATATTTCATTGGCTTCAGTGCGCCACTAATGTGCTGCACTTCACACCTGCTTGATTTCAGCGCTGCCTACAGTTTGTTTTACTTTCGGAACAGCTCGTCGGCGCTTTTTTCATTACTTTCACACTCTTTCCTTGCTTTTTTGCTTTCTATTGCACTTGTCTCCATCTCCATTTGCTTTTCGCTTGCATTTCACCATTATAATCCTCAACTCGTTGCCGCCCACCGTTGCGTATGCGCAACATTTTTTTCTTTTAATTTCTTTAGTACCAAATACAAATAACAAACAGGCTGAAGATCAGCCTCCATCGAAATGCAGGCGCATGCGAGTGCATACAGGCATTCAAGCGCAGTCACACATACATACAGACAACAGCAGCAAGCTCGCACAAATTAATGTGTTCTAAAAAAGGGTGGTTGAGGCTCAACTGGCACAGTGTTGTTGGGGCAACAGTGTTTTTGGTTGATAAAATATGGTTGCTCAACTGTTAGGTTCCCAAATATATTATTTTTCTATTTTTACTTGATATCACATCACATCAAGGTACTTGAAAGTACTGGATATTATTAAAAGAACCTAGTATGTGCTGAGACAAGCCAAATTATGGTCTAATGATTGCCTATGTCCCTTGATGGACTCAATTATTTGCCTTTTTATTTTATTTCAACAAATTATTTTATTGATTTTCAGGAAATTAATATGTATGATCACTTCATATCGCAATATCACATCATGTGATATTACCTAAACCACATCTATTCACACTGCTGCACTTTATAATCCAAAAATTATGGAAAATTGTGTGAGCGCCAAACCTAGCTTTACCTTACAAATCCAGAAAATTCTTGATTTCTCCGAACTCAACAGTTCCAATCACATTATGGGAGATCATATGACATATCAGTTAATGTATTTTTATGGGATATTTTCCGATCGTGCACATTATAATACGTCAAATGACGTAATCTGCCATGAAAATGGCGTGATATCGCAACAGATAACATTAGATCGAGTTGCATGATATCAGATTTTAATAAAACACTTCACATGATATCACATCACATTAAAGCAAATATCATCAGAAATTACTAACGTACATTTATTTGAATTAGAAATACAATTTCTGGACATTTACAATTTTAAAATATCTAATTTTGTGAAAATACATCACATCAAGTCCACATCACATCATATCATAGAACCTTTATTCCTATATTTCTGATCGCCTTAGCAATTTGTAGACTTAAAAAGCAAATCTCATATTAAATTTGATTTGATTTTGCGTGAAAATATCTCGTCGAAACATATGAATTATATCACATCATATTGCATCACATCACTTCACATGTTGTCTTATATGAGGTCGCGGAAAAAAAAGTGTATTTTTCAACAACAACAATCTCATATCTAAATTGATAAAATTTTGCACGAAAATATCACATCATAACATAATATATCATATCAAATTAAATCACATCATATTGTATCACATCACTTTAGCTCAAATCACATCACATGATGTCTTATATGAGGTCGCAAGAGAAAAATTTGTAATTTTCAACACATTTGATATCATTTCATAACGTTGGGCACAGATATAGACCAAGTCACACCAATAAGAAAAAAAGTCACATCACATCTTTTTCGCTTAGGATTAACTTTTCCAGTTCACAGTTCTTATATGAGAACGCAAAACAAACTTTGAACACATTTGAAATAATTTCAAAGCATTGGACTCAAAGATAGACCCAGTCACATTAACTCGAGAAAATGTCACATCACATCCTATTAACATACTTCGCTTAGGATAAACTTTTGCAATTCACAACAGGGAAATTTTGTTGGAAATTTAATTTTTTGTATTACAAAAACCATGTTTTCTCAATTCTAATATCAAAATTCTTATTTTTTCCGAAAAAATGTACACCACTTCGCTCCACTGTCATCGGTGCGCCCCGTCTGCACCTCGAGCGCACTCAGCCTCACTTTGTTGTGATTTATATTTGTGATTTCTGGTTAACAGGTTTTACAATCTCACCATTCTTTACAGTTTGTGTTCGTTTGCGCTCGTTATGGCATTGGCAGATTTGTCGCTGTTGTTGTAATTGCAGTTGTAAGCTTTTTACAATATTTTTTTTTCCTTGTACCAGGATTCTTTTTAATTCTGCTGATAGGTATATGTAGTATATTCACCTAGTGGCACTCAATTTTATTGCCCTGATTCGCATGGCAAAAGCAGGGAAATTGGACTATACCATGTATAGAGGCGGAAGGTAAAAAGAAAAGTAAAAAAAAGCATAAAGTGAAAATATGGGGATGGTGGAGTTTCAGATACATATTTGGGTATATTGCATAGTGTGTGTGTGTTGGCACTACTTTTCCTTTATTTTTTTAGTTTTTATTTTTATTTTTATTTTTTTTTTCACATATTTTTTAGCTTTTTCCTTAAATAGGCTTCGCATATGCGGCGCTAGGAATTTCCGTTAGCATTGCAGTCAGCGAAGCGGAAAATGAAAAACAAAAAATATGAAAAATAATAAAAAAAAGCAACAACAACAAAAATATTAATAAAGTGCCAAGCTGTATGGTACGGCGGCAGAGTCATAAATACTGCTGAAAAGCGAAAGCTAATATGCAAAATGCAATAACAACAACAACACAACACAAGCAGCAAGCGGAAATAGCAGAAATTGCGGAACATGCCACACACACGCACACACATACCACACATAACGGCACACACAATGCATTGCACAACGACCTAATTTATGGCTTTTCAAATTAGCGATTTTATGGGCGCGCACTTGAAAAATGTAGCCTCAATTGCAAGTTACACGTGTAGCTTGTAGTTAGTAGTGGTGCTGTGCAACAAACAGACAAACATGCATGCAACAACAAAAATTTGTGCGTATTTTTGTTGTATAATGTGGCATGTGTTGGAATTCAGGTCAATTCTCAACAGTTTTCTACCCTCCAACGCTAGCTGATGCTAGTTTTCTTGCTTGCTCAAATGCTTGCATACATTTAGGGGCATTGAAGTGTTGCTGCTTCTCGTTTGTGTGTAATTTAAGCTGCCTAACTGTAATATAGCGCTCTCACTAGTGCTTGTGCTAGTGTTTGTAAGCCGCATTTTTGCCAACCTTTCTCCGCGCTCACACACTCATCGCTTCATTACTCTTCACTCGTTGCTTTCATATACATCTTAGTATGTGTGCGTGTGTTTGTGTATGCAACATACCGTCCCATCGACAAATTGGTATCACTTTTCGTAATGAATTGCACTTGAATTGCAGCACCCTTTGATGTTATTAAATGCGCACATATCACTCTCATACACCCACGCATACATACTTATACACATTCACTCATGCAAGAACTACTTTCATGCAACAGCTGTTGTTGGCTGCTTCTGTGTTAGTGTTTTTGTGTGCGCTTTAATGTGCAACATTTAAGCTAGTGAAAGGAAAGTAATATTTTAAAGCTACTTTTCTTAACACAATTAAACCAATTTCACTTGGCATTGAAGCGGCATTGAGTAATGTCTGAATAGAAAATTTGAAACATTTTAAATACGAATTCCCGCTTGGAAAGTGGATAATATGTTTCTACAATAATTGCAACGGAAATAGGAAGGAGAATAATATATGTTCGTGTTATCTGCTGAGAGTTCTCAATACGTTTAATATAGCAAATAATGATAATTTGTTTCCATTAAGTTAGTAAAATGTTTATTTTTGGCAGATAATGTCATATCTTTAGTCTCTTGTTGCATGTTTATTGTAAATATAGTCTAAAGGTCCAAAATTCATATGGCAGCCACTGTATTTAACTTGTCCGTTTTTTATGAGTTCTTTCTGGCGAGTAAGGTTTGCGTGCCCTAAGAACTCTCATTAGTATGTTTCTCACACATATTGTCGCTCAGAATTCGATATACAGTGGTGGCCAAATCATATGCAACTGGAACGCGATTTTAGAAAAAGTATATATATCTTACGATTAAACTTTGCAGACTGTTGAATGAAATTGAAATTATTTAATTTGGTGTTTTTACTAATATTTAACGTTTATAAAAACAAATATTTTCATTATTTAAAAAAAATACAGGTACCATTTTGATTTCATCTCTAAAACTACGTGGACAAAACATATGCAACTTTTTAGAAACAAAGGTAAAAAATATGTTTTGCTAATATTTTGTTGCAATTACAATGATTTTTCATCAATTCACGATATTTCCTTGACATTGAGCCAATTAAGTTGTCAAAGATTTTGATCGGAATCGATTTTCAGGCTCCTTGAAGTCTATTAAGAAGTTCAACGCAATTTTCAATGATAGTTCTTTCTATGCGCCTGTTAATCGGATTTTACAAGTTTTCAATAGGATTTAGATCCATTCCATAACATTCACAATATTGGCTTAAAGACAAGATTTGGGATATTTAGACGTGTCCTTTGGGTCATTTTCAACACAATGGCATTTCCCGCTCAGAGTTGGACAAAATTATACTTTTATAAATACATTTGCCGTCGTACTGATTGATAATTCCATAAATTTAATAAAATAGTTCAAATCCGTTACAAGAAAAGCATATCCACACCATTACATGGCCTCCACCATACTTAACCATGGAGATCAATTCTCTTATTTTTTGTCATCGCACATAAGATATTCCATTACTGCCTATTATATTAAATTTTGATTTATAGCTGAATAGAACCGTTTTTCATTTAATAATTGGCCAATTTAAATACTCTTTAGCAAATATCAAACGCTCAACATTGTTTTTTATCGACACCATCGGTTTGTATGAGGGACGACAACCTCTTACTGAAGCTTCTAACGCCATGTAATTGTGTGGGGCTGCTTTTCTGCTAATGTAATTGGACTAATATATGAAATTAATGGAATTATGAATTATTATAACTACAAATGTGTTTATAAAAGTGTAATTTTGTCCAACTCTGAGCGGGAAATGCCATTGTGTTGAACCTTGGAATAGGAAAATGACCCAAAGGACACGTCTAAATATCTCAAATCTTGTCTTTAAGCCAATATTGTGAATGTTATGGAATGGATCTAAATCCTATTGAAAACTTGTAAAATCCGATTAACAGGCGCATAGAAAGAACTATCATTGAAAATTGCGTTGAACTTCTTAATAGACTTCAAGGAGCCTGAAAATCGATTCCGATCAAAATCTTTGACAACTTAATTGGCTCAATGTCAAGGAAATATCGTGAATTGATGAAAAATCAATGTAATTGCAACAAAATATTAGCAAAACATATTTTTTACCTTTGTTTCTAAAAAGTTGCATATGTTTTGTCCACGTCATTTTAGAGATGAAATCAAAATAGTACCTGTATTTTTTTTAAATAATGAAAATATTTGTTTTTATAAACGTTAAATAATAGTAAAAACACCAAATTAAATAATTTCAATTTCAATCAACAGTCTGCAAAGTTTAATCGTAAGATATATATACTTTTTCTAAAATCGCGTTCCAGTTGCATATGATTTGGCCACCACTGTACATATGATGTCTTCTGAATGTTTACTTCGCTATATATGATATAAACTCTGTTATTGATTAACGTGGATATCTGTCGGTGACGGCTTAATGATCTATATTAGGTTGGCGGTTATCTCCTTTCCGCTTTTTTGCACTTTATTCAATGCTTTATGAAAGGTGTTACAGTGATCGAATTCAGTACAAATATCCCGTTTCGTTTGATAATCTGTTCCCTTCTAGACGGCAATTTCATAATACGTCCCTCGTAGAAGCCCCCCTTCTTATTTGCGAAGCACTCGGACAGCCACTTTTCACATGTCTCTTTTGAGTTCAACTTCACACCAACAAGAGCGTTTGCCAGGCACAGGAACAGGTGGTTATCACATGGTGCTATGTCCGAGCTTTACGGTGGTTGTGATAAAACCTCGCATCCGAGCTCCCGTAGCTTCTGACGAGTCATCAACGAAGTGTGTGGTCTGGCGTCGTTCTGGTGGAACACTAAACCCTTCCTGTTGGCCAATTCTGGACGCTTCTGGTCGATCGCCGTGCTTCAAGCAGTCCAGTTGTTCGCAGTAGATGGTAGAATTAAGCGTCTGGCCATATGGGAGCAGCTCATAGTGGATGATACCCTTCCAATCCCACCAAACACACAGCAAAACCTTCCCGGCCGTCAATCTCGGCTTGGCCATTGTTTGGGACGATTCACCGGCCTTCGATCACTACCATTTTCGCTTGATATTGTCGTATGTGATCCAGTTTTCGTCGCCGGTCACCATCCGCTTCAAGAATGGGTCGAGTTCGTTCCATTTCAGCAGCATATCGCAGGCGTTTATTCGGTCCAGAAGGTTTTTTTCAAAGGTCAAATCATGCGGCACCCAAACATCAAGCTTCTAAAAATCTAAAAAAATTGGTCAGTAGGAAACGGGATAGAGAAACAGAATTTTAGTCGTATCGTATAGGTACAAATCGGACAGTAATCGGTCAGAACCTACAACAACTAGAGTGAGACGTACCGCCCAGAACATCAGACAATTCCTAAATATTAGGTCTACAACTTTGACCATCTTTCTGGCAGCATCACCCCCAGCTGGTCCCACCAAATGCAGAGCATGACCTAGGCGCCGTGAATGTACGGTTTTGCCGTCGACGTGGAGGCATGTCCAGGCTTTCCCCATGACTTTCTTCGCTTATTTCGTCGCCAGTTACAATGCGATGTAAAAATTCCTTTCGGTTGTGCCAGCAGCTGTTCACATGCAAAGAAGCGCCGTTCGACATCTCTTGGTTTCAAGTCGTAAGTAACCGAGTTTCCCTGTTTCTGAATCATCCCCATGGCTTTGAGGCGCTTTGAGAGGCATCTATTGGAAAATGGCGGAAGCAAAGTAGACCTAATATCAACGATTAACTCAAGACCGCAATTCTATTTCCACTCAACATCGGTTAAGTTATGAACAAGGTAAAATTTACAGTTTCCAACCGAAGCTCATCAATATTTTTGGAGGTCTGAGCAACTAGTTTCCTTGAATCTGTTAACACACCTAATGATCGGTACTGAAGTATACTCAAAATGACTTTGAGTGACTTAATTGGTACTTAGTATCACACCGCAAATACTATTGAGAGCTAGGCAGATATCAGTTAGATATTTGAAAACTTTGATGACGTCACTTTAGCAAATTGACAGTTGTTAAGCAGCATTAAGTCTAGAAACTTTTATTCTAAACTCTCGGGTTTTCTAAGATTTCCTAGGTGCCATTGAACTTCAGGAACCTTAAATCAATCTTATTACTGTTTTCATATAAATCTGTTTGGCACAAATCTTTGCAAGCAAATTTAAATTTAGAAGATAGAAGTTCGGTGGATTTTTGGATTTCTTATTGGTATACTATCAAAGCTTGCTTTTTTAAATCAAAATACTTTATTCATTAATATTTCTTGAACTACATTTTTATATGACAGCTTATGCACGAATTTTCCGGCAAAAGTCCATGCGCTGCTCCAAACAAAGCAGTTGTTCAACCCATATTCTCTACCAAGCGAGTATTCCACATTTTTTTGCTTTTCAATAAATTTTCGTAATTAATTTCGGTTGCTTTAAATCCCATAGAACACAAGAAAAAAAACCAACAATTCACGCAGTCATGCAATCACTCGATGGCACCACCGCCAAACAGAAAATAGTCACTCAATCGAATGAAATCGAATTCCATAGCAAAGAGTGGCCAGCCACTGGAAACAAAACACCGCGCCCAGCCTATCAACTTAATTAACGGTTTTATGGGCGAGGATTTTATTTCATTTTTGCAATTTTTTTACGGCCACGACATGCAACAGCGATTTGCCATCATTGACACTAACGGAAAAATCCCAAAAAAAACATACTCGCACATACAAAAGCGCATACACGGAGCTGAGCTCAAGGGGCGCTACGCAGAGAGAATGTGGGTTGGAAAAAATTGGAGAAATCAAATGAAATGAAATTTGTGTTACTCAGCCGAAATCCCAGCGCACAGCGAAGGCAAAGCACTCAGCGAAATTTTATTCCGTTGAAAACGCAACGCGGCGGGTGAAGAGGGAGTGGGTGAGTTGTGGGGGTGTATAAAACGTAAAGATAGAAATGAAATACCGCTATAAATACCGCAACAATAAAAATCTATAAAAAAGAATAGTGAAATCGACGCAAACAAAATAACGGTGATTGGAGAGGCGCAGCAAATAGCAAATAAAGGATATGCAAGGATAAGCGTTGCGCATGTGGCAGGCGGGCTGGATGTGGCACAGACATACATATTTATATGAGTGGGTGAGAAGTAGAGCGGAGGGAAGCAGCTAAAGGTGCGGCGGAATTGCTTTATTTGCTGACGCTGACTGACTGACGCACCGCTACTAGACTGCCACTGATTGCGATCTGCTGGCGTGGTATACAGCTACAGCTTATGATTGTCTGTGTGTAACATTTGTGCATTCAATAGCGCCTTCACATGCTATTGATTCGCACTACGCGCTCGCTGCGCTGCTTGTGGTTGTTGTTACTTTGGCTTATTTTTCTTTAAAACTCAATTCTGCCAACTAAAGTGGTAGCCATGTGGCAGCCTTCGTGCCGCAAATGTATTTGAATATTTAAGAAAACGAAATGCGTGAAAAACAATAAAAACAACAGCAGCTAAAAGAAGCTATAAAAGCAGGCACCGGCGCAGAAATCCCTAACACTTTATTTTATTACATTTTAGTGGCGTGCAACCAGCACGCGCCCACAAACATACAAACACACAGGCAGTCAAACAATCAACACATAAACACATTACTCATATATTACCGTTACGCATACATTCCGGCGGAGGCTCAAAGAAAAAAGTGCCGAGCTCAGTTGTTTGGATACAAATATTGCTTATGAAATATACACAAACACGCACTACTACTAATAAATGTAATAACAACAACTTAAGTGTAGAAAATAAAATAGAAATTTCATTGAAATCGGCAAATAGTTGAGGGAGACTTGAGGGAGTGTGGAGCTGTGTATCAAAATGTATATGAAAGTAAATAGTAGATATTAGAGAATCTCCAACTCTTCAAATCGTTTATTCATTAGGGATAGCAAATTGCTAGAAATAATCATAAAATACAATAACAGCAACAACAATAGTGAGTAGTTCTAGTTGAAGTGTAGTCAATATCTTAAGTTCTTTACCTTGATTAAAGCCAAAAGAGCTTTAGGAATATTCTTGTACAAATTGTTTGTATATGATTGGCGTAGAAACCGATTAGCCGATTATAACCGAATCGATGACAGCGCGCCACTCCTCGCTATCCCTCGCAGTTCGGCGCCAGTTGGAGATCCCAAGTGTAACCAGGTCGCTCTCCAACTGGTCCTCTCCCTCGACTTCCTTCGACCGGTACTGCATCGAACAATTTCAAAGCTGGAGTGTTTTCATCCATTCGGACAACATGACCTAGCCAGCGTAGCCGCTGTATTTTTATTCGCTATACTTGACATAGTCGTCTTGTAATAATTGCAAGTCGGAAAATTAAAGCTTCAAGCTCATGAATTGTGATTTTTAGAAAAAAAGCATCTACCACCACCTTATTGGTTTATCATAAGGAATTTGAGCTCCGCAAGCCCTTTAAACTAAAACGGTCTTTACAAGATAGAATAGAGTAGAGTTTTCAAATTTTTAGCAAACCTAATCAACTTCAATCATGTAGAGACCAAGGTGGTAATCTGGTAACCGATGTCCAGGGCATACTGGGATTATGGAGGGAACACTTCTCCGACCTGCTCAATGGCAGTGAGAGTACAACACCAGGAGATGGCGAACCCGATCCCCCAATCGATGACGATGAAACAGATGTTCCATTACCCGACCATGAAGAAATTCGAATAGCAATTACCCGCTTGAAGAACAACAAAGCAGCGGGGGCCGATAGATTACCGGCAGAACTATTCAAATACGGCGGCGAAGAACTGATAAGGTGCATGCATCAGCTTCTTTGCAAAATATGGTCGGAAGAAAGCATGCCTGACGATTGGAATCTCAGTGTGCTCTGCCCAATCCATAAAAAGGGAGATCCCACAATCTGCGCCAATTACCGTGGGATCAGCCTCCTAAATATCGCATACAAGGTTCTATCGAGCGTACTGTGTGAAAGACTAAAGCCCACCGTCAACAAACTGATTGGACCTTATCAGTGTGGTTTTAGACCTGGAAAATCAACAACTGACCAGATATTCACCATGCGCCAAATCTTGGAGAAGACCCGTGAAAAAAGGATCGACACACACCATCTATTTGTCGATTTTAAAGCAGCTTTCGACAGCACGAAAAGGAGCTGCCTTTATGCCGCGATGTCTGAATTTGGTATCCCCGCAAAACTAATACGGCTGTGTAAGTTGACGTTGAGCAACACCAAAAGCTCCGTCAGGATCGGGAAGGACCTCTCCGACCTCTTCAAGTTTTGCGAACCATAGTGTACCAAGCCTACGCAGCCTACAAACCAAAAGTTCTATGAAAATGTTAACTAATTAATTTTAGATATATTTATCCTCGATACTCGCATTTACAGATTCTTGGAGTATTTCCTACAGTTTATTCGTATTTCCAAACTATTTTTATAGCAAATGTCTTAGGTACTTATCTACCAGAATTATATTGGTTCAGCTTGATTAGACGCCACCTCCGTAAACCCGTTTACTCCTTATGACATTCTTAGTTTCGGTCCTCAAGAGACATAGATAGTTGCAAAGGTTCTGAAAGAGTTATTCTAGGTTCTGAATAAGAATACAACAGAATACCCCTACTGAGTAACAAAATAAATTAAAGTGTCTCAGATAAAATACAATAGAGGTACACCAACATCTCGAGGCTTGGGCCGAATTAGTCCTGAGATGGAAAGTGGGAGTCATTTTCAAACTAAGCTCTATCTCTCCTAGCATCTTTGAAAGTGATGATTTAACAGCGCCTCTATCAAAGGTCTGTCCATCCAAGTGTAAATATTTCAGGAAGAGTTCAAGCTTTATACGGCTAATAAAGCAAGAACCCTTCCTAACCATTCCTTAAATAGTTTTTAGGTATTAGAGTCCTCGGATGATTAAAAATCCGGATAAGTTTCGGCTACGTAGATTCAACTGTTGTAGCGACGACATGGACTATCGGTGCATACTTTCTTCCGAAGCAGAGGATTTTTGCTTTCATGACAAAGTATTTTCAACGAGTGAGTTGTCGGCCCAACGTCGTCTAGACTGATTTTTCCTACAGTCCCGGATAGTCTGCTCTTCTCCAGACTACGAGTCGCCTGTTTACTGTTTCGAGAATTGGCTGTTAGGGATGTACCGCCCAAACTCGGTCGTCAGAGCCTCTTTCGTTATCGACAGGATGCGCCGACGTGTAGGTGAGGTTGACAGTTGAATATGAGAGGCTCTATAATCACTTCACTATCCCATAGAGGTACTGCGTATAATACTCAATCCTTCGACTGACTCCAGAGGCAGCTTTAAACTCTGACATAAATAAACAATATTAAATCCACTCGAAGTCTTTCATGGATTCCGGTGACCCGGTTCTCCCGGGAATCCACTACCAAATTGAAGATATGCAATCCTCCGCTCTTGCTACAGGATTGATATTTTCAATCGAGTTTACTCCAGGCTCTTAGGAACCTACTTTTACAAGCTGCCGAGCTCTACTACGAATTACGTATATAATTAGACGATACTTTTTCAAAAGAAAGACCAAAGAAAGATCCTCGAGATGAAGTCTTCTCATTTCAATGATTTCCAATAAATACTGAAAAGACCTCACCCAGCTAATCTTAACCTCTAAGCAAGCATGGTGTATCTTCCTTTAAAACCCTCATTTCATCCTAAAATCTTGCCTTAACTTTGAGTACATTCTCCATGAAATTTGAAAGCGATTTCATTTATTTTTGAGAATGCTTAAATTATGCAGAGGCTCCCTTGAAAGTGAAAAACCGTTCAATCCACACAAAACAGCTGAGACTTCATTTGCCATAAACAACGTGTGTGTGTGTGTTTTTTTCGTACCCTCCATCGACGGCAACAACCCCTAAATAATGTAGCGCCATCGGGGAAAAAAACGCGGAGTCTGCAACGTGTGAAAAGATAATAAAGTATGTAAACAATGTAAACACGAACAACAAAAACTAGCAATAAATCGCAACTAAAAACTTTGAAAAACACCAGCCAACAACGTCACAAACAAATGCGCCACAGCTAAAACAACAAAAACAAGAAAGACTAAAAAACAAAAAAGATTAACAAGCAAATCGAATTATTTGGGTGTAACTTTCGGCAGCCGTCACGCCCTCCGTCACCTGCTTAGCCCACTCTAACCGGCTTAACTGCCAAAATTATATTAGACTCTTCAGCGATGTTGTTTTTCCCACTGAGCTTAGCACTCACTGCCTCAAATACATACTCAGATACTTAACTGTATTTTACACTAATTCACCGCGTGAGATGAAGTGTGTCTGGCGCACATGTGCTGGCTGGCAATGACTCCGCTGCCGCGGCGCTCGTAAAGTCTCACAAGCGTCTGGCAGCAAGTAGAAGCGCATGCAAAGCGTGTGAATATACCGCCGAAACACAAGTCGTATACCGTTATTGGCGGAAGCGCTGTGTGGATGTGTTCCTGTATGCCAGCAAGTGTATCTATCTGTAGTTGCCACCTATAGCGAGCGCTAGAATGCTTGCCCGCTATCATAACAGCAACAGTTAGTGGAAAAACTTTTACCCCACCCTATCCTAGTTCTGCTGTCCCTTGCATAGATTAGTATTGGCTAATCCTTTTTAAGGGTGTCGCCGCTGTAACCGGCATAGTTGGTGCAATTTTTCTCGCTTAGTTGCCGTGAACAAGCTTAACTTATATTCTCCTCCATATATTCAGTAGAGTGCGCCCGGTATGTTCGGTGAATCGATTCAAAACTAATTAAGAGTCAGTTGACCCTTGATGGCGGTGGCGACAGTGTGCAAAAGTGGAAAATGATTTGCGTAAATATCTTTAGTGTGAAAGTTGTAAAAAGCATGAAAGTTCTTGGGGGGATCAAATGTACTGTCAATAATAAAAAAATAATTTAAGATATATATGAAAAATCTGCTAAATACAAGTTTAAAATTAAAGCTTTTCTCGTTTGTGAAAGCTCACATGAAAGCTCAGTTATTTGAAGCACACAAACATCAATATTATAAAATGGAAAGCCGATGGCTGGGCTCAGTACTGCCCTAAATTATTATTCTACCAGGGAAAAGTATAATTCTTAATCTTTCAAAGCTTTTTGAAGCTTTTAAGTAAATAATCAATTCAATATTTTTTAAAAATTACTAAAAAGCTTAAAAAGGTGCATGCGTACATTGATCAATATTTTTTAACTCGAAAGCTCGTTAAAAAGCTCATCAAAGCTTCAATTATTATAATTTCGTTACTATAAATCCAATAATAGGAAAACGAAAGTTTAGGTGAAAGCTCAGTTATTATATGAGTAGTATATTGATAAATTTTTTTTGTTCAATTGAGCTTGAAAGCTCAAGAAAAAGCTCAACAAAGCTTCGATTATTAAAAAATTATTAAAATGGAAACTCCTTGACTGAGCTCACTACTACCCAAACCTATTATTCTACCAGAGAAAAATATAATTATCAATCTCTCAAAGCTTTTTGAAGCTTTTAAGTGGGAAAAATTACTAAAAACTTAGAAGAGTGCAAGCTTAGTACATTAATCAATTCTTTTTAACTCGAAAGCTCGTGAAAAAGCTCAACAAAACTTTTATTGTTATAATTCTTTACTATAAATTCAATAATAGGAATACGAATGTGGGTGAAAGCAAAACCTGATGACCTGCATGTCTTGACACAATACTGATCAGAACTATTATACTACCAGAGAAAAAATATAGTGCTCAATTTTTCTGAAAGCTTTTCTAAGCTTTTATATGAAAGTCAGTTCAATATTTTCTAAAAATTACTATAAAAAAGCATAGAAAAGTGGATGCTTAGTGCATCGATCAATGCTTTTTAACTCGAAAGCTCGTTAACAAGCTCATCAAAGCTTTTATTATTATAATTTCGTTACTATAAATTCAATAATATGAATATGAAAGTTTAAGTGAAAGCTCAGTTATTATATGAGTATAATGATAAATTTGTTTCAATTGAGCTTGAAAGCCCGAGAGAAAAGCTCAATAAAGCTTCGATTATTAAAATTTTTTTATTAAAAATTAAATGTTAATTTTATAGTAAGGCGATGATGATGTCGATATAAGGACAAAGTTACTTTTTTCTGAAAAGCTTTTTTTTAAGTTTGAGATTTTCCTAAAATAAGCTTTTGCTTCCATTTTGTTAAAAAATTTTGCTTTTTAAGAAGAAAAACATTTAAAATGGGTTTTTTGCTATACAGTAAAGCTTACTTGAAAGCTCAAAGCTTTTTAAATATATATGAAATCTTATTCTTCCCTTTTGTTTAATATTCAGCTATTTACGAAACAAGTTTGAAATATGTTTTCTCTGCTTTTAAGCTTTCATAAAAGATCAAAGCTTTGTTAAGTATATATGAAAGCTTTTCAAGATTCTAATATAGCATACTACATTTTTGAATCTAAGTCAATTAGTTATCTGAATATTTCACGGGCGTAGAAGAGCCGACAGCATTTATTTTTAAAGTTTTTAAAGCTCTTGTAGTAGCTCTACTATATATTTAACTCAATGCGGCCCACTGTCGCTTAACTAGTACTGGCTTTATAATTGAGGCAGACACATAAATAAACAGTACCTGACAAATAAAAACACAAAAAAATGGGAAACAAATGTGGAAAGTAGCAGGCACTAGCGCAGAAGAACCACGTAGAATGAGAATTATATGCAATAATTGCAACAAGAGTACCAAAAGCAACAAAAAAGGGGTGAGCAACAAGGAATACATATATAAAACTAAAATAAATGTCGGTAAAGTGAAATTGGAAATTAAATCGTGTGCGCCAGCTGAAGTAGCTGCTGAGCTATTGAACCACAGCATAGTAAAGTAGAGTACCGTTGTTTCAAGGAGGAGTGCTGCAGATGCACGAAGAGCAACTATATTCACATTACAATGCAATTATAGCAAGCAGCAGCGTTGGTTTGCTGTGACGGCAGTCAGACAGGCGTGAGGGCGGCCAGCCATGGACCCGGCAGCTGAATTAACCAGTAGTACAAACGCTGCCAGGGCTGGACTGCTGCGCGCAACAGTCGCAAAATGACAGCTTAGCCAGAACCAGAGCCAGAGCCAGACCGCGTGCAGCCAAAGGGTGCTTGCCTGGGCGCTGGTATTGTTGTTGTTGCTGTTACTGTTGCTGATTTCTCGCATTAACTGCATGCGCTTTTTACACTTGGATAACTCATTGGCACATAGTGATTTTTGCCCGGCAACAACAACAACAAACACACACATACACTCTACGCATATATACCATACAGTAGCAAATGCATGCTGCATGCAACACGAAGGCGCGTACACACCCTCGAAAAGGGGTGTTGAATTGACTTGTGGCATGCAAGCATTTACTGTTATATACATAGACATGAGTATGGGTGTCTGTGTGTTTGTGCGTGCATAACCCGTCTGCCAAAACGTGTTGATGATGATGATAGCGTTAAGTCGCTTACAACACTCGCCTCGTCTGTGCGCTGTTGCTGCTGCATGTGGCATAGTGTCGTCGCAAACGGGTGCGGTAGAGTGCAGGGTTAATGATCGAAAAATTAAAACAAGATTTCCAGCCACTCAACTCCGAAATGAGTCACATGTGTCGGATTGGCAATGAAACTAAAATGTCCCCAGGGGATATACAGTAAAAAAGGATGTTGCTGTCTGCCACACACAGAGGCAACACACTCTACTGTGAGCGTCGTATATGTGCTGGTCGTAAAAATAAAGTCATTCATTGTCGAAATTGCTTTACCGCTTCTACTTTATTGCAGCTCAATTTTGTCTTGATTACCAGTGTTGCCTTGTTGCCGCTCTAGCTGGCTTTGTTGCCTCCTCTTCAACGTTGTGTCTTGCTTGCTTGCTTTTATTAGCCTGTCTTTATCGTCTCTCTGCTTTTTAGCTCTTTCTTTTTTGTCTTTTATACAGTTTATTTTCTCACTTTTTTCTTGTCGTGTGGCATATCCTTTAGCAACTGGCAACCGCCGTGTGGCATGTGGCGTGTGCCACCATTCGATACCTGCGCCTTGTTGTTGCAGCACGCGCACCCGCATGTTGCACGACATGTTGCATTAGCCATGCCCAAGTCATCAGTGTCGTTTTCCGTTTGTCACTCTTGCCGCTGTCACGTGGTCGCTGCCTGCCTGGCAGATCGCGTGCTCAAAATCATTTACCACATTCTCCTCGCTAATGTTACGTTTAACAGATTACTTGACTTTGCCGCTTCTTCGACGCTTGTGTAATTAGAGCTGTGAACAAGTTTAAAATAGTGTTACAGGGTTTCTACTTTAATCGGCAGGTTCTCATGGATTTTGTTTTGTGAGATGATTATCATGAAGTGTGTTCTGAAAATATTTTCATATGAAGTCATGATTTTAAGCCTATTGAGATCATATATTTACTTGTAAATTTTTACGTAGACTCATCAGGATTAAGAGAAATCATTGGTGATTGACCAAAATTGTCTTTCATATTCACTTTAGGGTTAAGCTTCGTATAACTTCCGTTAAACTTTCTGCAGTTCTTGGACTAAAATCTTTGAACTATTCAATTATTATTAAATTATTATGTTTAAACTAAAATGATAAAAGTTAGTAGAATAGATTGTCCTCACGATTTTGAATTTGATGGTAGCTCTCGTCTTGAATGATAAACTGAATGTAGTATGACCATTTTTTGACTAAATTAAATGTCTGTAATAGAAAATTAAGTTGTCTAAAATCTTTATAATCATTTAAAAACGTTCTAGTGAAGCATTTCGTTCGATCGTCTTTTGAAACTTAGAATTCTCATTCGGTTAATGGAATAATATTTATATGAAAATCACTGAAATGTCATAAATAAGCTGAGATGCCTTAAAGCCCAGTAATTGTGGCATAGAAACTTGCGAATTTAGTTGAAATTTAGCTCGGTGATGAATTCAGGAGAACTTGAACTTAAGAAGACTACGTAGTGAGGCAAAGAACTCAACTCCAAAAAATAACCAGTGTAATCTTCGGCGAGTAGCCTTAAACATATTAATACACAATAAAATATCTATTTTTAAAATTCTTCATTCAAGAAAGCTACTGGACTTATCTTTCTCAGAATCTTAATGTCGAAACTGAGATCGCAGACTTACTGAACTTTGTATGACTTTCAATGTACTTACGACTTCGAACTGGGTAGTTTTAGTTGGGAACCTCGGGCTTTCAAAAATATTCAGACCATCTTGAAGTCTTTTTATTAATTCACAATAAAAAATGTATTTTTTAAATTCTTAATTCAAGAAAGCTACTGGACTCATCTATCTCATCTATCTCAGCTATCTCAGAATCTTAATGTCGAAACTGAGATCGCAGACTTACTGAACTTTGTATGACTTTCAATGTAATTACGACTTCAAACTGGGTAGTTTTAGTTGGGAACCTCGGGCCTTCAAAAATATTCAGACCATCTTGAAGTCTTTAGCCGGATTATATCTCAACCTTTAGTTTATTTTCTCATCTTTGCCAAAATCTTGAGGAATTACACGTAATATCTCCTTTTAACTACATATTATTTTCCAGGAATTCATTTATTATATTGAAGATCCGAACCGCGACATCTTCAAACAAACAAAGCTAACTCAAAGCTATACAAAAAATAATGACAGTTCTCTGGTCTCCATCTGAGGTCTCGACAGAGAGCCCCAATTTATCTCCTGTCCGTTGGTGGCTATTATAACTGTTCTCTGGGGTTTGTGATTACTCGAAGAGAAGAGTATAGATCCAATTGTTATAAATAAAAAATATATTGGAAGCTGAACTGAGGTTATGGAGATATTTTTGACTCTTCGTCTATCCATCTCTATGCTTCTCAACTTATCCTTATAGTCTGCTCACAAGTTGCCTGTCAATTAGAGCGCAGACTGTCCTTAGTAGTTGAGTTATCTCATTTAAATTTGGTACAAATGTGTCGTTTATTAAAATATTTGCTTGGAAATCTACAGAAAAGAAAGATTTTTGATAAATTTCTAGTCTCTCCCAGTAACTTTGTCAGGTTTTTACAAACTTTTCATTGAAATTTCTGAATTTTAAGTTTATCTTTCAAGACTTCCTTCTCGCTTTCATAATTCATTACCATTATTTGCCCCTATTTAACTCAATATCAACTAAAATCTGCACGAAAGTACTTGAATCTTTAAAATTTAAATAATAGAAATGCAGCAGTCACTTTAATATAAACGCAAATCTTTGCACTTAAAGTTTAATTTCCTCACCGCTTTTAATGCGACAAAGTTTTATGCAAAGACAAACGAAAGTGCCACTTGAAGAACTCTATTAAAAAATCACACCAATACACTTAAACAAATATGCTAAGCAGACACACACACACACTGCCACGAACACAAACTCGTTTCTAACCCAACACACACACACGGAGAAAAAGAAGAAGAAGCAGCAACACAGTGCAAACGAACAAGATGCAGAGAGTTATTTATTTTAGGGATAAAAGGAATTCAGAAGGACTTAAAAAAGTGCGAATGAGTGCCACTTCACAACCAACGAGAAAGCGACGCGACGCACACAAACACCCGGCATACAACCGGGTGTGGATGGGTGCAAAAAGGGCCAGCGGAGGGAACTAAAATCTACCGGAGGGTTAACACAATGAATAAGCTGCGACTTAGTAGTTGGACCCACAGAGCCAGAGTCTCAACGTGTACCGATGGGATGATGGTGTTGACACTTTTCTTAATTTTCCACACTTTTTTCTATGCTCGGTACGTTGGCAATGTGTGTGTGTTCACACGGTGCGGACTAAGACAAAGAGGGAAGAGAAGAGTGTGTGAGGGAAAGTTGAGCGCCGCATCTTGAAGTAAGTAAACAAAGGAGCAAAGGTAAAAATGCAAAGCAGTTTGAGGTAATATATGTGTGTGCGGAGAGTAGAGGTAATGGCAAGTCAGGCGAGATACGAAGAAAACATTTCTAAGAAAACTTATTGAAAAAATTGTGGAAACTAGTCTGCCAAGTGCGGCGAAACAATAAGGCTTTAAGTTACTGGCTGCAATAAGGTGTGGGGAGTTGTAGAGTACGTTGTAGAAAAAACAATTTAAGAAATATTTATTATGGAATCAATTTCGAAGACGCTGGAGTGCATGAGTTGAGAACTAAAGGGATGTGAATGAAAGCAAAGAAGTCAAAAAGTATTTATTTTTGTATTAGAGATCGCTAGAGGTAGTTATAATTTTTATACAAGGCTTTCACGCTTTAAGATAGCGAAAAACCAGAAAAAAATCTAAAATGCGCCTAAAGGTATACTATATAAATTTGTACTTTTCTAAAATTAATAAAAATAATCAAACTAAAAATTTTAATTTTTATATTAAATACCGTTAGAAGCTGTTATTATTTTTATTGACGGATTGAAAGATTTAAGAAAGCCAAACCATAAAAAATAAAACCGCCTAAAGGTATACTATTCAATTTTGTATATTTCTCAAATTAATAAAAATAAAAATATATAATTTCATTTTAAAGGTCGTTGGAGACAGTTATT
Source organism: Zeugodacus tau (assembly GCA_031772095.1). Taxonomy (NCBI): domain Eukaryota; kingdom Metazoa; phylum Arthropoda; class Insecta; order Diptera; family Tephritidae; genus Zeugodacus; species Zeugodacus tau. The sequence goes on along the minus strand of CM062653.1, from coordinate 3,645,374 downwards.
ATTTTAAAAGAAAAATGCTTAACCTTTAGATGGCAAAAAAATAGTATATGCGCCTAAAGGTATGCTACGATTTTATGAATTTTTCTTAAATTAATACAAATAATCAAAAAATAAATATTTATTTTTATATAAATGACCGTTAGATAAATGACCGTTTATAAAATATTCTAAGCTTTAATAAACATGAAAAAAAAATATAAAGCTCCTAAAGGTATACTAGTAAATTCTGTGTTTTCTTAAAATTAATACAAATAATCAAAAAATAAATATTTATATTTATGTAAAAGACCGTTAGAGGTTGCCATTATTTTTATAAAATATTCTAAGCTTTAATAAACATGAAAAATATTAAATGCGCCTAAAGGTATACTATATAATTTTAGATTTTCTTAAAATTAATGCAAATTCAAATTCAATACATTCAATTCAAAATAGAATTTTTTTTATATTAAAGACCGTTAGAAGTTGTCATTATTTTTATAGAAATATTCTAAGCTTTAAGAAACATGAAAAAAATATATAAAGCGCCTCGAGGTATTCTATTAAATTTTGTGTTTTCTTAAAATTAATGCAAATAATCAAAATAGAAGTATTTATTTTTATATAAAAGACCGTTAGAGGATGTCAGTATTTTTATAAAAGGAAACTTAGGCTTAAGAAAGCAAAAAATATGAAATGCTCCAAAAGGTATACTTTATTATATTGTATTTTTCTAAAAGTAATAAGAACAAGGACACTCTAGCTTTTTAAATTGAAACAATTTAAAAATAAAAACTGCAAAAGTTAAAAATAACAACAAAAACAAAGCATAAAAACGTTAAATAAAGCTTAATATCTCACAGTGCGCCTAAAAGCACACAACTACACTTCAACACTTGGCCGCATTAAAGCAAATAAACATTAACACGCTTTATACTCGGCATATTATACTCTACATCAAATAAGTAGAGTGAAAAAAGATTAATTTTCATGTGCATTAAAAGTAAATATATACATACTTTTCACACACAAAATGCGCATAACGCCAAAGCGAGCGCTGGAGCTTAACGCATTTTTTTATATTTTATTATTTTTTTTTTTTTTGCCAACTCATATTCTACTCGCATTCATTTAATATTTAATTTTTTATGTTTTCGTTCCAATTGTGCTTTTATTTGTAGCTTGTGGCGCAAAAAGCTTTTCAACAGCGGCAGTCGGCACTTTTTCAGCTGCCTCCCCATACCCTCGGCTGCTGAGCGCCCTGTCTTTCGGTTGCCTTACTTAAGTTTCATTCAACAAAAATTTTACCTTTCGGAAAAAGCCTTTGCTTTTGCTGCTTACTACCTTTGTGTTGTTTGTTGTTGTTGTTGTTGTACTTTTTTTCTACCGTTATGTGCTGTCCTGCCCTGACACTAATGAGTGACCCAAACGACAGCACAAACAAAATTACAAACAAACACACACACTCACATAGAGGGGCATGTGTCAGCTCATTTGCATGTTTTCTCACACAGTGTTGTTGTTGTTGTTTCTGTGTGAATTTGCATGTGTTTGCTTTTTGTCTGCCAGCATCAACACTTTGCCATAAAAGTAAGTACACTTGAATATTTTTGCATTCATCTATTTATGCATTAATATACATATATTCAAGTGAGTATTCGTGTGAGTGTGTGTGTGTTATACTCACTTTTATTTATTTAGGTATGTGTTGTTGTCATTTCGAATGTTTTAATTTGCAAAGGCAAAACGCATCACATGTAATAATTCAAAAGTTTTCGTTCAAAACCCAGGCAATGTCCACATTTGTCGTTGGACTAGGGACAAACTAGTTCATTATGGACCAGTCGGGTTTTTTTTTTTGGTATTGAAAGTTGATTTCATGAGGTGGCTTAAAAGCAGAGCTCAATATCGATGCATGTAACGATAAGTTCATTCAAATCTTGTTGAGAAATGTCTGATTTAACTCGGTTCTTCAGAGACATTTGTCATTTGTAAGCAAGTCACTTCTGGCACCGAGACCTTAAATGAAAAACTCTTACGAAAATTATTATTTAAATAAAAATCTCCTAAAATTGCATACTAACATCAGAAAAGTCTACCCCAGTACTCAAAACATTCCCACAGATCGTCCTAACCTCAAATTTCTCGGTCAGCACTAACTATATCCTCTCACTATAAAAAGTTAGGAAGAAAGAGTAAGAGAAAAAACACATAAGACAGATCTCAAGTTCCATCTATATACAAGTAATCATAATTTAAGATATTCTTGAAGGCTTTGGTTGATAGGATACAGTAATCGAGGGAAAGGGGAGTTTAAACTTCATTATTCCAGGAGATATCGAATGAAAAAACAGAAAATAAAGTCTAAGATTATGATTCAGAATAAGAAAAAAGGTCTTAAGAAACTACTGTAAAGATTAGTGACTAAGGATTAAAAAAAATAAGTTCTTATGAAGCTACAAACAGAGATTACTGCACATACTCTCTCGAGTCTCTCAAATTGCTCAAACTAACATCCAACTAGGTGTAACACCTAGTGGCCTTTCCTTAAATGAACTCGTCTAAACTTTTGAAGATCTCAAAGCTTGTATAGTTAACAACTAATTCTCTAACTCTATTTAAGTTATATTTCCAGGAGAGCCAAGACCTTATGACTTTTTAGTACACTTTTCTCAATATTGGATACACTTTCAACCTTAACTATGAGTACGACTGACGAACACTCTCTCTTTTATTGCATAAAAAAGTTTACTGCACATCTTCTCTCGAGTCTTTTAAATAGCTCAAACTAACCTAGTTGAATAGATGGAACTCAGTTGAAACTCCTGGTGACTTCCTTGAATGATCTCGTCCAAACCTTTTAAGATCTCAAAGCTTGAATCTTTCTTCTCTAACTCTAATTAAGTTACATTGCCAGGAAAGCCAAGAGCTTGTGTCGTTTTAGTAGACTTTTCTCAGAATTGCATACAATTTGGACCTTAACTATGGGTATGACCCTTGTCTGCCATATAAATATAATATATAAGCTCTGTCCTCCTTTTTCGCACGACTAACGAACACTCTCTCTTTTATTGCATAATTTTTATTATATTCTTACGCAATCACTGTGTAATTTGGAAATTTCACTAATTTTTCGCCATTACAATCGACATTTCCATTAACGGGGCTAAAGTACTCACTACAAATAAAGTGAGTTTGTTTGTTTGTATGTCCAGCTCAAGCCAGTGCTGTCCTGAATCTAATTAAGCAACGCACATTAACTCACAAGGCCGCAATTGCACGCCCCTAGGTTCAACCCTGCCCGCTAATACCTCAATTTGCCGCCATAGTTTGCTCCGCAACTTTCTACGCTGCTTTTTCTCCAAACCGAACCTAACCTTTTCCAACTCGCTTAAGTTGAGTTTGTTATGCAAATTCGCTAATTTCGCATGTAAATGGTAACCTTGTTTGCTTAGCATAACAAAAGCAAATGGCGGAAAGAAATAGTAATCGTAGTACATGCCGCAAATGAGCGCGGGGAGGGCGAGTGAAGTGGGGGCTTGTTGTGGAGTTGAGCTGTGAGGGAATCTTGTAGAGCTTTCTTGTATTCTATTTAAGAGAATATTGATTCAATATGTAGCTATTTGACAGGATATTTAGTCTATTCGAATGATATGTTCCGGAAAAAGAGAAAAGGAAGAGAAAGATATAGGTGGAATAGACTTAGTGAGGCAATAATCATGTATTTGGTCCTCAAAAGGCACTATATCGACGGATTTTTGGATTTCGACCGCACAAAAGTAGAGGTTTCAAAGCTTCATCTAAGTTTATTTAGCTTCCAGAAAAGCTTAACTGTGTAGTGATACTATTTGGATCGATATCGAAAGACCTATCCAGATTAGGTTATGTTAAAAAGGCTGACCTCCTCGACAGGTTTCGCGTTGGATCCCACTTGGACAGCTAAAGTTTCCAGTTTGTTATGATGCCAGAAGACACCTAAGTATGGATCGTAAAGGTGATCCTTACGTATCGCCAAAGCGCTTTGGACCTATCACAAATCCTATGAGGTGGCTAATATCTAATCTGGCAAATTCGCATGGTTCACCTAAAGTATGGCTACCGAGATGTTCCAAACTCAGTCTTGTGAACGCTGTGTCCAATGAGTATTCCCATTATTGCGACAAAGTGTGAATTTTTAAGTCCACTTAGTTTCGTCGACCTCTTGCGCTCCACTCTGGGTCAAAAGGATCTCGCAACCGACTGATAAGATAGATAAGACTGGCCGTACCAAAGAAGATATTAAAAAATATTGTAAGTAATAAAAGTAGAGTCTTAGGGAAACAGAGTTCAAACGAGGTCCTGTTTATAGAGATTACTTATAGAGATTGCTGTAGAGCTTTGAGAAGAAACAAGAAGAAACACAGTTTAAACGAGGTCTTGTTTATAGAGATTTCTGTAGAGCTTTGAGAAGAAACAGAGTTCAAACGAGGTCTTGTTTATAGAGATTTCTGTAGAGCTTTGAGAAGAGGCAGAGTTAAAACGAGGTCTTGTTTTTAGAGATTTCTGTAGAGCTTTGAGAAGATACAGAGTTCAAATGAGGTCTTATTTATAGAGATTTCTGTAGAGCTTTGAGAAGAAACAGAGTTCAAACGAGGTCTTGTTTATAGAGATTTCTGTAGAGCTTTGAGCAGAAACAGAGTTCAAACGAGGTCTTGTTTATAGAGATTTCTGTAGAGCTTTGAGTAGAAACAGAGTTCAAACGAGTCTTGCTTATAGAGATTACTGTAGAGCTTTGAGCAGAAACAGAGTTCCAGCGAGGTCATGTTTATAGAGATCCCAAACTTTAAGTTTCCAAAAAGTTGCATTTTCCGTAGAAGCTCAAAAGGCTAAAAGCTTAAAAAGCTCCTTAAAAGCTCACAAGAAATTGTTTAATTTCGTTCCCGAATACTTTACATTGAACTATCATACACTTGAGTTTAGAAATATTAAGGGAACGCAGATCCGAGTAACGGAGGACGCAAAGAATTGATAAATATTTCAAAAGCTTTAAAGCTTGTGATTTTTTTTGAGTAATTTAAACGTTAAACTTTTTATGATTAAAAATTAAAAAAGCTCCACATATTTCCCATTTCCATCCACAATAATTTCTTTCGTGATCATAAATCTGCATTAATTTGCACCAAATTTTCTTGTTATCGCCAGGAAGCGAAATGCAATTATTTGATTTACGAGTTGATGGCATTTATTTATACCCACGTTGCTAATAACGGTTTTTTACTAGCGCTAACGCTTTATATTTCCTGCTCTGTACGAAAATTAGTTTACGATTTTGTCGAAATCACATAATTTTTACTCGGAAACAGGTCAACTGCAGCCATGTTGTGGTTGCATAGAAATTGCCAGTAAAAATACTGTGCATAAAAACTAACTGTACATTATACATACATACCTACATACATATATACCAAAGAGTTGCACTAAAATGTGCGCGCCACAAAACCGGCAGCAATAACTCGCTGAAATGGCTTTTCCACCAGCGTACTAATAAGCGTACAACCATAATTAAAACCTCAAAGCGCCGAAAATAACCAACAACAACAACAGCAACACCAACAACACTTAATCAGCGCAAGTTGAGTTTTACAAGCGAAAACCGAAAAGTGCAAATCATAAAAAGTTAAAACACTAAAATATCAACAATATTTTAATGGTTTCACTATAAGCAATAGCAATAACAACAACAACAATAAAAACAGCTAATTAACGGCAACCAATACGAACTACTAAGCTATACTAACTCTATAAAACTAAATCATACTCATACACTTGTTGTTGTTGTTGTTGCTGTAATTTTTGCGGTCTCAAGCCATACTTAGTGGGTGGCTACTACTCTGCTGCCCTTTCGTTGCTGTGGCTGTGGCTCGCTTAGGCGCTCGTAATTTAATTAATTTCTACGCACGGACGGCGGCGCTGCGAACCGCTGAAGAAAATCAGTGCCATCAGTCTGTGAAGGGAAAATGTGGCGATTAAAATGCTGCCCTTACTGCTGTTGTTGTTTTTGTTATTCTTGTTGTTGCTGTTATTGTTGTGGAGGGCGCCCACATCTGCTGACTATCAATGCCGCTTTTAATGCGAAGGCGTGGGCGCTAGGCGAGCGTACCAGCTGAAACTAGTACTAATAGTGCTTGTTGCAGCGCGGGTGGGAGCTGAGTGTGTAGTAGGCAGCTTGTGCAGTCAACCCTGGAAATTAACTGGGCTGGAAAATTAAATTGTATATAATTTTCTTTATTTCCCATTTTTACTCTTAAGAATTTTAGACAACATTTTATTGTTGTTGTTGTATTTTTTTATTGTTGTGAAGGAGTTGATGTACTTGAATTCTATAATATTCTATGTGTTGGCATTTCTGTTTCTCAACTTTTACACTTCGGTTGGGAGTCTATGGGAAAATATACCATGCCATCAATGTTTTACTATATACTATACTTAAATTGCCTATGGCATCTTCGAGAAGAGTTAAAAAAAACTTCTAACAGCAAACCCTCTTTACTTGAATTCCTTTAAATTCCTTAGTTATTCTCTCCATACACTATTTTTTTAATATATTATAACTTCTCGATAACAACTCTATTCTTATTGTCTTTCATTAATATTATTATTGGAATTTATTTTCTCTCTCCAATATTGTAATTTTTACTAATTCTCATTTTATTTTTTGCCTCGTTTTAGGTAAGTCAACTGGATTACTCGTTGTCATGGAAACATGTTTGGTCCCAAGATCATTGGGTCTATATAATCTGAAGATATAGTTCTGTATATCCAATGAAGAATACATCGATGTAACATCATGGAAAACTGTTCTCAAAAACATTTGCTGCAACAAAAAAACAAAAAACACTGGGTAAATAAAAAACATATATGTATGTTTCGTGATTAGACCACAGAACATTCGAAGAAAGGGATCATCATTCATAATTTCTTATGCAAAGCAATTCTTATAATATTTATTAAGCTTAGAAACACACTACTAAGATCCAATGAAGTCACTAACAAGACGACAACCCATATCCGATCTACTTAACCCCGAACTATTTTTTTAATATTATATTAGATATTTTTATTTTCGACCTTAGATGTGGACCTTAATAATAATTCTATAGAGAGCGGAAAATGATTAGTCCAGGTTTCCAATAAACTAATGTAGCTCCTATACAGATGAAATTTAGTTCTTTAAAATTAATTTTTGTAACGCTTGCCTATATTTAACTTAAAAGAACACAAATGTGGTGAATCAGGCTCCTTGGTAGCCGGTTGTTGTGATTGGCGTGGAAACCGTTTAGCCGGTTATAGCCGAATCGATGGTAGTGCGCCACTCCTCTCTTTCCCTCGCAGTTCGGCGCCAGTTAGAGATCCGAAATGTAACCAGGTCGCTCTCTTCCATCTTCAATGGAGTGGAGGACTTCCCCTTCCTCGGCTTCCTCCGGCTGGTACTAACTACATCGAACACTTTCAGAGCTGGAGTGTTTTCGTCCATTCGAACAACATGACCCAGCGTAGCCGCTGTCTTTTTATTCGCTGCACTATGTCAATGTCGTCGTATAACTCGTACAGATCATCGTTCCATCGTCTGCGGTATTCGCGATTGCCAATGTTCTGTGGACCATAAATCTTGCGCAAAATTTTCCTCGCGAAAACTCCTAGTGTCGTCTCATCAGATGTTGAGGACTTTACTTGCCTACTCAGTTCAAAGTAGCACCTCGGTAGCCGATTGTAAGTAATCAAATCGTACTCGAATCTGTAACTGTCAATGACTGTAAGTTCGTCAAGTTTCGCGTTTCATTATTGACCTTTCTTCTTATAGACACTTTCTTCATTTTTTACATGAATTTAAGCCGTGCTGTGACTTGGTTAGCATCGAAATATTTCCTTTTATTTCCTCTTCTACTCTATTGTGCTCTCACGTTCTCTTGCTTTCATTATCTATTGAACTAATGTAAGTCATCGGCAGGAATACATGTTCCTGAAAAATTTGTCTCTCTATTAATGCAAGAAAATACTTTTCTTCTGCATTCCTGAATTGGGAAGAATCTCCATCTTATTCGAAATCGTTTCTAATATCTTTGAGAAACAAATGTGAATGTACTCTGGAATATTCGAGTGAAATTCGACTTAGGTGAACAATCAGCCATTATTTTCCTCAAACAGGATGATTTTAAATGATGATTTATAGTTTGAAGTGCAGTCCATAGACTATATCATGTCGAAAAAAATAAAATTTCGCAAATCCAGTTTTAAATTAAGAGTAGTTGGACCAAAAGCTGTCGGTTTTAAATACTCCTAGTTCTCCGACTTAATGCGACAGCACCACAAAAAACTTAATTTATACACACACTTATGCTCAGCGAACCGTTAAAAATCGTGTATACCAAGCCATTACTCATACTAGCGCCGCAGTGGCCGCAAAAAAAAAACAAGCTCGGCTTGTTTACAATATCATTGCTTGTACTTATTTATTGTACCTTCACTGATTAAAATGCACATTTATTTTGTTTAGTCCGTCGTGTGCAATTGTCATTACAAGTACTTTTATTTTTTTTAATTTTTTCCAAACATAAACTCTACAGCGTCGCTGCTGTGCTGCCGTCGCTCCTCCCCGCGGTGTCTTTAACCGTAGGCATTTATCATTTTCATTTGCCACTGCTCGTGCTATTTCATGGACTTAACTTGTATTTTTCAAATGCCTAACCAACAGTCGGCATAGCTGAAACTTTGTTGTTGTTTTATTGTTGTTATTCTTGTTGTTGTGTTGTGTCATTATAATGTTTTGTTGTTTTATTGTTGTTGCTTTGGCTCAGCATGGTTTTTATGTTTATGTTTTTATTTGAAATTGTACTTTTGCGCCCAATTAATTTTTTTGTCGCCCCGCAACAAAGGTGATTTTTTTTCTATGTGCAACAACAACAAAAACACTTAAACTCACTCGCTGTTTTGCGCTCTCTCTTTCTCTCTCTCATTCACTCGCCACTCTGTCTCTTTTCAGCTAGCTATCGGCAGCCCTTGGTCCCCTGGCGCCTTTGTGTGTCCTTCGTTTGTTTTCGCATTAGAAAATCTTGTCACTGATTTGTAATTGTTATTGTTATTGTTGTTGCATAACCTATTTGGTGTTGCTGCTTAATTTTTTGTGTCATGTCATTTATTGCATCTGGTTGTGTTTGTCCTTCGCAATGCGCTTTGTTGTTGTTTTTGTGTGATCCTCGCTGTGTTTGTTGTTTTTGTTTTTGTTAGATATGTATACATGACACACATATATATACATATGTAGTCCCATACACACATAGATGTAGTTGTTGGTCCTTGGGGTAGCTTATCACACGCCACATGCCTCTGATCCTGCTGTTCTTGTTCGGTTTCTCTCTTTGCATTGTTAGTTGTTCTATCCATGTTTTTATAGCCACTGTTTTATTGTTGTTGTTGTTGTCATGTTGCATTTGTTTTATGTGTTGAACAAATTAATTGCTGTACAATGCAAAACACATGCGCAATTAAGGTTAGCTGCTTGCATATATTCAAGGATAATGAGTACTTTAAAAATTAAAAATTGGAAGATAGAAAGTGCATTCTCATAAGAACGAGGCTAAAAAGACTCACGTGATTAACATAACGTACCATAACTTACCATTACTTAACGTAAAGTAACTTAGCTTAACTTAACTTAACTTAACTAAACTTAACATAACTCAACGTCAATCTTTATGCCACTAACTTAGTATAGCGTAACTTGACATCAATAAAAACTATATAATAACGTAACGTAATATACCGTAATTTTAAGTAACGTAACATAACTCAACTTAACGTAAAGTATCATGTCATTAACTCAGTATAACATAGCACGAGATAGAAAAAAAAATAACGTCACGTAACATGTCATGACTAAACTTAGTGTAACACATTTTACCGTGACGTAACTTAACATAATTATTAAAATCGTGCCAATAAATTAGTATAGCATAACATGGAATAGAATAAAAACAAATATGTTACATAGAATAACGTAACGTAACATTTCGTAACTTAAAGTAACGTAACTTTACTTAACTTAACGTAAAGTATTATGTCAGTAACTCAGTATAGCATAACATGAAATTGACAAAAAAAAATAACGTCACGTAACATGTCATAACTTAACTAAACGTAACACATCTTTACGAAACGTAACATGTTGTGACTTTACGTAAAACGTCATAACTTAATTTAACTGAACATACCTTAACGTAACGTAACTTAACTTAACATAATTATTACAATCGTGTCATTAAATTAGTATAGCATAACATGAAATAGAATAAAAACAAACATAGAATACCGTAACTTAAAGTAACGTAACATTACTTAAATTAACGTAAAGTATGTCATTAACTCAGTATAGCATAACATGAAATAGAAATAAAAACAAAAAATAACGTGACCCAACATGGCATAACTTAACATAACACAACGTAACGTAACGTACATACAATCATAAACCTAAAATTAAATAACACATCCTGACGTATCATAACTTAGCATAACATAACATCACATAACGTGACGTAACGTAACATGTCATAACTTAACTTAACATAACAAAACTTAACGTAACTTACATATAATATGTTAGCATAATAACTTAGCATAACATAACATAACTTAACTTGACATAACATATTATAGCTCAGCAAAACATAGCAAACTTCGTACAAGGATAGTTAAAATAGTTCAATTTTAAAGGTGACTAGGACCTTCGACGTTAATCTATAGTGGTTCCATAGTTTAGAAACCTCAAAACTATCGACTACCTCTACGAAACTTGCGTCTTCTTCATCTGGTGCTAGACTTTCTTTGAGCGTATTCTAGGCATTGAAAGCATATTTTCTTATAATTTATTAGTCAGCCTCTCATTGAGGCACCTGCTTCGTGCCCCCTTAAAATATTTATGCATTATTGTTGAACCCAAAATTTATGCGTCTCGCTCTATCGATTCTTCAAGTGAAAATATTCAGAAATCCTGCGTAAATAACATATTTTTTCGCCAAAATAATTGCGTGGCAATTGCAAAGCAAAACAGGTGCAAATAAATTAGAAAATCGCATTTACACAATCAGCACCTCTCAAACACCTTACACTCCCAGCTACTGCGGACAGGGACGCGCCAAGAACACCCAGTCGGTGCTACCACCCCGACTGGCTAGCAAAATTTATAGTCGCCGCCGTTCGATTGCGGCAGACATTGCATTCGAAACAAACATGCCAGCTGTCTTTATTAACTGTTATTGTGTGCGTAGAAGATACATTGTATGGCAGTAGGTGTACGAGTACTTAGGACCAGGTATGTCATGGTGTCTGGGTGTCTGTTTTTCACGCGCTGCAAATTTTTGCGCCATTTGCGAAATTCGCACGCATTCAAGCGAGCTGTGCCACACAACAAGGTGATATTTTCGGGGTATGCGCCTAAAAGCACACAATGGCAGTAAGAAAAGTGCGTTGCACCCGTTAGAACTGCCAACGACAGCTGAAATTAAACGCCAACGCGCAACGCTCACTCCAACCATAAATAAGTGAGCACTAAGCAAGCGCCAAGGCAGCAAGGTGCCAAGCAAGCGCTAGTGTCGCCGTTTGGCTGGCTGAGGTGTTGCACGTAGCAAATATTTTCCAAATTACTTAACAACTGACTACACTTTGCTGCTTTGGAGTGCTGGTGGCAGGCCCACACATTTTTTGTACCTCTCACTCTTCTTCTGTGTCTTTCTAGCTGCTTGGCTTGGTTCGCTAGTGTTGTGCGCTTGGGTGTCAGCTGCGTCTGGTACGCATTTGTACGCGTCGCTATTTTGATTGTTTTGCAACGTTTTTGCATTTCGCACTCCACTGCCAAGGCGACGGCTGCATGGGGGTAAGTGCGCGAAACAGCAAAAACCACTTAAGACATTTTGTACGCAATCATTTGCTCACTTCATGCGATTGTCTAGTTAGTGCAAATGAAAATTATATAAATCAACACAACGGCTTTAATAAAACTATAGAGAAGACACTCGCGCATTGAATGTGGAAAAATTTGCTTTATGGCGGTAGAAAGTTTAGCTTGTAAGGGGTTCAGAGAAAGGAGACAGTGCGAAAAGAGTTCTCCAGTCATTACCGATTACTCTAGAAAGGGTTTTAAAAGCTGACAAAAGGCAGGTTAAGGCTCCGGCGCCGCTGGACAAAACTCAGTCTTGATGATATTCAGACTTCCAGAGGGGTAAACTCTATTAGTCTCGTCATTCCCAACCTGGGCGATATAGAGTGCCCGAACTCAGAGAATATCCTGAACATGATTAGATCTAGAATTCTCGCTACTTTTATATAATGAATAGCAGGAGATAGGTTCCGCTTCCATATCGGTAAGATGCTGGAACCGCTATCGAAGTGGTAGAGGATCCGTGAAAATTTCTCTTAGTCATCAAGGGAAAGAGAAAGAGAGAAAAAGATAGATGTAGTTCACAGCCACTGGACAAAACTCAGTCCTATGGATATTCAGACTTCCGGAGGGTCAACTCAATTGGTTTCGCAATTCCCATCCTGGGCTATATAGAGCCTTATAAATCGAACTCAGAGAATATGCTGAAGATGATTAGATCTAGAATTCTAGAAATCGCTACTTTTGTATTATGAATCGCATGCGATAGGAACCCGGGTTCCATTTCGGTAAGATGCTGGAACCGCTATCTAAGTGGTAGTGGATCCAAGAATATTTCTTTCAGTCGTCTAGAGAAAGAATAAGAGAGGGGGAAATAGACTAAAGGCAGGTTAAGTTTCCGGGGCCGCTGGATAAAACTCAATCCTACGGATATTCAGACTTCCGGTGGGTAAACTCTGGTTGGTTGGTTTCGCAATTCCCAACGTGGGCTATATAGAGTGGTCGAACTCAGATAATGTGTTGAAGATGATTAGATCTAGAATTCTAGAAATCGCTACTTTTGTATTATGAATGTCAGGAGATAGGTGCTGGTTGCATTTCGGTAAGACGCTGGAACCGCTATCGAAGTGGTAGTGGATCCGTGAATATTTCTTTTAGTCATCAAGGGAAAGAAAAAGAGAAATAAAAATAGATGAATTCCGCAGCCGCTGGACAAAACTCAATCTTATGGATGCTCAGACTTCCGGAGGATCAAATCAATTGTTATCGGAATATAGACCTGGGCTACATATATGAGCTAGAACTCACCTAAAAAACTAATTCTGGAAATACTATAGGAGTTACACAAGTTCCTTATATTCAAAGTGAGATCCCATATTCAGATTTCCAGAGGGGTATGCTATATTGGTCTCGAAATTCTCAACCTGGTCTATATAGAGCGGTATTAATCGAAATCAGAGAACATGCTGTAGATGATTAGATCTTGAAGACTAATTCTGAAAATACTATCGGAGAAAATCAAGTTCTTTATATACAAGATGAGTTCCCATAAATTCCGATCCTCTAACAGGGTTTTTAAATCTCCTTTTCTTTACCGATTATGCCGTTGTGTCTCAGATTCTAAATTTACACATTAGTTTCAGGAACTATTATTCTTCAATTGAGTATTCTCTTCCTTCCGATCTCATAACGAGGCCTGTTTCGTACCCCTTCCAAATACATACAACCTCGTTAGCACCGTTCGCATTGTTATTGTGACATTTGCATGCCCAACAATGACAACAATTTTACAATTATAAAACACAACAATAATAATAGCAATAAAAACAGTTTCACGCTAAACAAATTTGAAAACATAAATAATATTTTTTTGTATCGAATATGTGGCATGCAACGCGCACTAGTTCATGTATTTAAGGGATGGAGGAAGTTTGAAAAAGGAACTGAGCACAACATACATGGTTGCCGAACCACCCCACGAACGATTTTTAGCAGTTTTTCTACACTAATTTATTTGCTTACGAACACAAATATATTACCCGCACACACATTCGCGTATGTTGCCACACGGCGGCAGGCAAGTTCCATATCGTCGCCCCTTTTATGATGCGTGCAAGAATGAATTTATTTTATTATTGCCGCGAATAAAATTTAAATTAAAATTTACGCTTACGCGCGAACTTGGCCGTCGACAACACCTTGCCACATTGCTGTCTGCCTGCTGCCACACACTGCTGCTGCTGTTGCTGCCACTGCGACAGGCGTTTGCCTTTGCTGGCACTAAGTATCACCACAAGCGGCTGTCAGCCTTCCTGGCTGTCTACCGACCCACAGCGCCTTCCAACCCACTTCTACAGTGTTAGTCCGCTTAGTTTGGCGTTGGAGAAGAAAATGAAACGAAATAAATTATCCATGTGTGTGCGCACCGCAATGCATTTAATTTATAACGAGTGTGAGGTGGCGGTGGCAACGTTCATTCGGCAACCGGCAGTCGACTGTTCTCCAGGTGGGTAAATTTAAATGCGATTTGTTACGGTTAGCAGGCTCGCAATTGCAATTGCTTTAAAAACCAGTTGTATAAGAAGAAAATTAGTTTTTCACCTCTCACTTTGGTAACGCCTTGGCTGCGCGCTTTTCTTTCCTTAATTGTCTATAAAATCGTGTTGTTATTTGGTTTTCATTTGCGCGAAACACGCTTGTTTGCCTGTTTGCGTAGACACCTCTGACACAAACAGCTGCAGCTCAACAGTTCCATGGCTGAAATTTGCTATTTTCGTCTAATTTATTTGATTGTTAGTGAGTTGTTTTATTTGTCTTCTCTAGCAAGCAGGAACTGCTTAGAAATTAATGAAAGTAGAAAAGGATTGCTAAGCTTTCTTATATAGAACAGAGAATTTAATCCGTATAGCAAGACTTTTTGTGCTCCGATGAGTCAAGATTTCGAAGGTTAGAAAAGCTCAAGAGATAAATATATTTGCTCAGAGTAGCATATGAATTGACTACAACTTTAAAAGAAGTTTTAAAATATTAGGTTGGCAAATATATCCTTGCCGCTTTTTTGCTCTTTATTCAATGCTTTATAAAAAAAGTGTTACAGTGATCGAATTTAGTTCAAATATGCGCCGCTTAGTTCGATAATCTGTTTCCATCTAGACGGCAACTTCATAATATCCACCTCGTAGAAGCCCCCCATCCTTATTTGCGAAGAACTCGGACAGCCACTTTTCACTAGCCTCTTTTGAGTTTAACTTTACACCACCAAGGGCGTTCGCCATGGACAGGAACAGGTGGTAATCACTTGGCGCTATGTCCGGGCTATATGGTAGATGCGAGCTCCCGTAGCTTCTGACGAGTCATCAACGAAGTGTGTGGTCTGGCGTTGTCCTGGTGGAACTCTGCACCCCTCCTGTTGGCCAACTCTGAACGCTTCAGGTCGATCGCCTGCTTCAAGCAGTCCAGTTGTTCGCAGTAGATGGTAGATTTAAGCGTCTGGCCATATCGGAGCAGCTCATAGTGGATGATTCCCTTCCAATCCCACCAAACACACAGCAAAACCTTCCAGGCCATCAATCTCGGCTTGGCCACTGTTTGGGACGACTCACCGGCCTTCAACCACTCACGTTTTCGCTTGATATTGTCGTCTGGTTTCGATCCAGAAGTTTTTTTGGATCAAATCATGCGACACTCAAACATCCAGCCTTCTGCAGATGGTTTAAAAAGGTTTGGTGACTATCTCCCATCTCCTGGGCGATGTCGCGAGATGCCACATGCCGGTATAACTCGATGTTTTCCATGATTTGATAGGTATCCGTCGTCACAGGTCTTCCGCCAGCTGGCTTATCCATGGTGTCGTTTATAGTATGTATAGTTTTGCCAGCTACGAGCTCTGTAGCGCTTTAAACATTTCGCGGCTATTCAAAAAACAAAAAGGCGGAAGGGTTGTATTTGCCAACCTAATATATTCTTACTCTATGGGTTCTAAACTTCCAACTGAGATAAAAATCAGCTTGCAGATATTCTAGTTCATATTGTCGCTATCGGTTTATGTCCTTTACGGTTCGATCTCCGTTACCTGACCTTGTGATCGCGAAAGCATTGTTCTGGTCTTTCTAAGCTTCTTTTCCCTGAAAGCTTGATGCCCTTATCTCCATAACGGTGATATTCTTAGTTCTTGCTCATATCCGCAGTCATTGGGATTAACTGGCATCGATTGATCACTTGGTTTCGGCAACTTTGTCGATGACTGTGCCTTCGTTACCGCTGTTTTCAAATTCATTTGTACAATTCGAATGATTTTGGGTTAAAAGAGGTCGTTGTCAGTTAAATTATTTCCATATTTAGTCTTTTTGACCTTCTTTCAGCCTTTTTCTCAGTCTCTTTGCTGCGTTATAAGAACCTGATATTTTGAGAATATATAGGCAAGTATTTGGTTCCGGTATTTCGAAATACTGCCTTTGACCAATCCCTCAAGAGCGAGGCTGATGATATTCATATGCATCGACATTTCCAACAGTGACGTCCTATGAGCTGTTTTATCGGCAAGAATAAGATCATTGATCTCTCCAAAATAGTTGTCCTCTAAGAAGAGAATAGAGAAATCTTAGAAAATTTTTCGTGGATTCGTCTCAAGGCTGAAAATTTTTCGGAAATGAAGATCAAACCACAGCGGGCTGTTTTAAAAATTTAAAGTAAATGAGGATTGAGGTTGTTGTCCGTACTCAGTTGGACTCTCTCTTTCTCTTTCACTCTCTTTTTCTATATCTATATCTGTCTCTCTCTCTCTGTCTCTCTCTCTCTATTTATCAACTATCTATCTGCATCATTCCCTTCCTTACTTCTAAATCGCATATCTCCTTTTACCTCTCTCGCTCTATCTGTCTCTTTTCCATTTCTCTTTCATTATCATCACCTATATTCAGTATAAAATTATCCTCCGTATCTTGTATCCTCTTTTTACACTTCCGTTCTATATTTAACTATTTTTTAAGAAAATCCCAACCTTTAAGATTTCCCTTAATTATGCATAATCTTTAACCAAAAAATATTCAAGAAAAAAATTTACCCATAAAACCAATTAAGTTTCTATGACTATGCAGTCACACCTAAAGATTTCGCCTTTGCAATTTGTAGAAAATTAAACCTTTCAAGTAATTGACAATTTTACCCTAGATGCTTATCAGACGAGAATAGTTGAAGTGCAACTAGCTGCAGCAAAGCCAGCAGTGCAATGGCCAGCAATGAGTGTGCGTCCGTCCGCTGCACTATACAACACATTCTCCATATGAGGCAAGTGAAGCCAAGCCAAACGCCGGCCACACGCTGCTGCCATGTGAGCCATGTAGAGCTGCCAAAAATTTCATGACGCATAATATCGCCCAGAAAATCCAACTGACAATTTTAAATTAAAATGACCAAAAATTGACCAAAAATTGCCGAAAACAAGTGACGTGGCTTATGGCCAAAGTGAAGCAGCAAAAAAAGCAAAGCAGAGACCAGAATTGAGGCACTCTTTAGTGACAGCAGAGCAGAGCACATAGCACAGCACAGCAGCAAAGTGCCCCGGGGCCGCTACAGCGGGGGAATGCGCATATGAAAAGCTTGTACGGCATGTAGCTGTCAACGGACAAATGCATGTTAATGTATGCACGCATCTCTGTATATGTGTGTGTCTGCGTGTGTTTGCCATGCGTGCAATTTGCAACGGCAATTGCGTCTGTGTGTGTGCCCGAGTTGCAACTGCATTGGACACCAACAGGCGAACAGGCAAAATACAAATCTGCCAATACGTCGACTGCAATTGCTGCCTTTACTGCCACTTGTCATTGCTGCAACGTCAGCAATTGGCAACAAAATCTAAATAAACATTGTCAAAAACGCCCACACACACGGACTCACAGCTAAACATTTGCATACGCTTAGGCGCATACCACACACATACATACAGGCGAACGTACACGAACAAGCGGCAATTTGATGGCAACAACAGCAAAGCTTTGGTGCTGGTTGCATGGCTGCCAGTTGCTGCTGCCACCGCCATAGTTGCCGCAGACGCCCATTTTGCACGACGCATTGGGAATTGAATGTCAATGCAACTGCAGTTATGCAAGAAAAACACCACAACGACAACACAAAGTACGATGCAAAAAACAACAACAACACACACTGGTCGCTTAGTTCACAATGGCACAGGAGCAGCAGTAGCAACAGCAGCAACGGTGTGGCAGCCATGCAACTTGACAATTTTGCAGCTAACTGTAAAATTTTACGTTGTGATGAAGGGTAAATTAAGTCAGCGACGGTGAAATGGGTGTCTACTTGTGTGTGCGTAGAGCATAGTCAAGTGGTTTAGTTGCACGGAGAAAAATAGCGCATAAAGGACTCGAACCAGGAATAAGGCATAATAAAACTGAGATTCGAAATTCCTCTAGGAGAACTTCAGGTCTACGTAAGCAAAATAGACCTTGATCAGACCATTTATAACAACAATTTACAAGATTCAAGAATTTGGTACTTCTATCGTCTTGTCCTTAAAACGTCCAATCGAGAATACTTCACTTGAATCTCTACTTCACTCTAGCTCCAGGTTTAGCTCCATCTCTTCGAGAATATATCCCTTCTTTTGTTGAATTGACTTATATGAGCCATTTGATAGGATTCTCAACTCTTTGGGTACTATCGAAAGTCATCATCGGTTGTACCTCTAGCTATAAGGCAACGATATCGAGACCTCAAACCGATGATCGACTTGTCAAATGAAAAAGATAGGCCAAGCACGTGAGTATGATTTATCGGGACATTAAAGAGAAAGAGAAACTTGTAGAACGAAATGGAAGGCTCCAAAAATTTGAGTCCGAAGAAAGTCCAAAAGTTATGCATCAGTTTTCAATGTCAGAGCAAATTTCTTTTAAAGTGAAAGGGAGACCATGTAGACTGACATCCAAGGTAATGGAAAGAACTGTCTCCATACATTTATATAACCAGCTTAGATAGTGGCTCGAATTTCAACAACGTAGCTAAATCTCAAAAAACTCATGACGAAGTCGAAGGCCGTGCGAGATATAAAAGGCTCTAAAAGTCTTTGATCCAGAATGAATTGATAGATTGATTTAGAAAACGGAACGATTGAGACTGGAAGCGAACTCAAGAGCCCGCCAGCTCGTTACTCGGTTCGGACGTCGACCTTTGAAGTAGCATAATCTCCGACAACAAGGCCGATTTTGGAATAGAATGTAGAATTGAGATGTGCAGTCTGCTCTTATAATAGATTTTTCTAAGTTCCAAGATACTCTGGAGATCAGATAGATCTCAGATAGCTCTCAGAAAAAAAGAGTTTTCTAAATATTTGTGGACTTCTGCGTGGTTGTGATGAAACCAGCGAAGCTCAGGGAGTTTATTAGCAGCGACTTTCCAAATCTGAAAGTATTTAGTGGTGCCGATAAAGTCCTGGCACCGACCAGTTCCTAGTAAGAGAAAATAAAATAGTTATTTACGTTGGAAAGGTTAAGTGAAGGAACACCTTCCGCCAGATCCCGAAGTGCAGCAGACTACAGCTACTCTTTTAAGTTTTCCACCTGTCAACTTTCAACCGAACAATCTCACAGTGTATCATCATGTAGCACCAATCTACCTTATTCCAGTCGTTCATTCCCTTAGGCAAATCACACTTGCCTTATACACCTCAGTAACAGCCTCCACTCGGTTCGAAGCTCTACAGCTCCTTGCCTTCAACCAACGTCGATTCGTTGTCAACGTCGACAATGTCGCTGGGGACTTTTGTCATTTACTTCATGAATATATGCATGCACTTACAAATCATGCAAACTTATATAGATATATGTATGTATCCACATGTGTGCTTGTCCTAACAAGCCAAGCGTTGTTCACCTTTACAGATTTTAGTGCAAGCGCGCCTAGCAGCCATTTGTGGCTATGGTGTTTTGCGGACGCGCACAACTATGCCAGCTTAGTTTTATGAAAAATACAAAAACAACCACACATGCAACATGCAACAAGAGCAATGCTGGCTGTAAAAAGTGGCAGTTTGGTTGGACAATTTACTATGACATTTTGTTATGAAAATAAAGGACTTGGGATCAGTCGGATATGTATATGTATTTTCACATGCGTAGCTGGTAGCTGCACTGGCTTAATGGCAGCTTCATCCTTTGCCAGCTTCAAACTTTACTACTATTTTTACACTCTTGCGTTGTTGCTGAGGATGTGCTTGAAAATGTCTGCAGGACATAATTTTAATACACTTACATGATGTCGGTTTGTCCTTTGCCGTTTCATTTCTTCACATTCGCAACACAGCAACACACTAGCTCTAGTCTCTGCGAAGGCTACGCTTTTATTGCAAATTAGTATGAAAGCAAAATAGTTTATTAAATGCTGCAATTTCATCCTGCAGAAATTGTGCTTAGTACGGGTTTGTTGACAGTTGTTGTTGTTATTTTGTTCGAGGTATTTAAAAACTTGGTATTATACCGCTTGAAATTAGAGAACTGTAGCTAATTGTAAATGTTTAGAAAATTTAAGTTTTTTTTCATTAAAAGCGTTTGATTGCATTTGTTATGTGGAGCTTTAAGCTCCCTGGGATGGAATTGTGATTTGAGAGTTAGCATAGCTTAATAGCTTTAAGCTTTTTGAGATGGAATTGTGATTTGAGTGATAATAGCAGGCTCATCATTATGATTCGTAAGGTCTAACGTATGATCAATCCAGTTTTCGGGCTTTTTAAAGCTTCCAGATCCAAAGGTTATTGGTTCTATGGAGCTTTAAGTTCCCTGGGATGGAATTGTGATTTGAGAGACAATAGCAGACACATCAATATGATTCCTGAAGTCTAACGTATAATCAACCCAGTTTTCGGGTTTTCTGAAGCTTTGTAAAGCTTCCAGATCATCATTGCTTCTATGGAGCTTTAAGCTTTTTGAGATGGGAATGTGATTTGATAGATAGCTGGAGAAACAGGATTATGATTCGTAAGGTCTAACGTATAATTAACCCAGATTTTCAGAAACTTTCTAAAGCTTTCAGATCCAAAGATCATTTCTTTTAAGGAGCTTTAAGCTTTTTGAGATGGAATTGTGATTTGACAGATAAAAGCAGATAAATGTTTTCGATTCACTAGGCCTAACCTATAATCAACCCAGTCTTCGGGTTTTCTGAAGCTTTATAAAGCTTCAAATCATTGCTTTTATTGAGCTTTAAGAATGAATTTGTGATTTGAGAGTTAACAGCAGAAGTATTATTATGATACAGGCCCAACCGGTTGTTGTCAGTTACAGTTTTCAGTTTTCTGAAGCTTTTTAAAGCTTTTAGATGTCAAGATAATTTCTTTTATAAAATTATGCTCTCAAGTGAATAACCATCAAGTAAAATAAAGTGTGATTGACGCCTAAAAGTATGTGATGCTGCTTAACATCTCATCTGTTTAAGTTTTCTTCGTAAAAAAATTGCATTAAAGTTTCCCAAAAGTGCTCTCTTAAGCATCCAGCTCACTGAAAAAAACAGAGGCTTTACAAAAACAAAAACACCAAAATATTATTAAAAATCATAAGCCGTTAAAGCTTTTCGCACATTGAGAAGTACGCTGACAACAGCTGGCTACTGTCATTCGTTGCTCACCTTCCGGGTCGGCTGCTGCCTGCATCTCTTACTTCCTTACCTTATGTTTATTTGCCCTCTCTGAGCTCTTTTTTATACTCAACATTGGTTTTTTATTATTTGTTTGCATAAAATATTTGCTTTTCGTCCTCCTTCGTGTTGCCCTCGTTAACCGTGCAGCCCTCGTTAGTTAAAAACAAAAGCGTATATTATTGAGTAATGGGCGCAACTACTTTCGCTTTGCTTTTAATTTAATGTTTTTTGCCTATCCATCAACTGTTTTTCATCCAACCAATATGGCACTTTAACCTTTTTAATTCGAATCTTTGCACCGTCAGCTGCATGCACTTCATCAAGGTTCCCATACTTTTGTCATATTTGAAAAATTCTCCACTTAAAAATTTTAAATTTAGCTTGCAACATATGGCAATTCGGGTTGCACTATAGCCACGCTGTATAGACAACAGTTTTGATATAAGAAAAAAATATTTGTCAGGGGTTGCAATTTATGCCACAAAGTGCAGTCTGTTGGATGAGACTATTTTTTTTATGCTTGAAATTTTCGCAAGCTGTTACCTCGTTGTTTACCTCGGAGATTATTTTTTTGAATAAATCGTATTTGTATTTTTCGCTGAGATCCGAACTCAGGAACTGTCCGCTGATCGTCATGAGCTAAAGGGACTCTGTTATGGGTGACAATTGTTGAATAACTGCACTTCGTTTGTCTGTAAGGTCATTCATTCGAAACAATGTTTAATTTTATACTGGATTTGCCTTTTTTGATTTTATAAACCGGTTGAGAATTACAAAAAAAATTTGGCACGAATGAAAAATCATTCCCAAAGTATTCTCAGAGGTATTTTACTGCTCTAAAAGCGATCCTGTAATACCTTCGCTAAGGAATACTTTCTCTGAGCGTCAGGTCTTCCAAGTTTAAAAGGCTTTAGAATAGATGATTCTGGACCCTAAAATCAGACTAAAAATCATCTTGAAATCGAACTTTCAAACGCTTATCGTGCGATTGCTTCCCATTAGTAGATTATATACCTGATTTCCATACTCAGGAATCTCCTTGTGTCAATAATATTAACCTAGTCCGAATACCAAATTTTTCGTGGACTTGCGTCTAAAAGTCAGTTATGTAAAAAAAATTAAAAAATCAGACTTGAACACCACACATTCCAAACCGCAGCTCTAACTCATACAACTCAGCGCTGTGGCAACATGCAACAGCCACTTGCCACCGTCTATCTATGCGCCCCAAACGGCTATATGACGGCGAATGCCACTTCAAAACTCATAATGAATAGAAAATTTAATTTTGTTGCATGAATGTGGGTTGTGTGGCAACACATATATTTCGACTCTGCCTGCCGCTGAACAACAACAACAACAAGCGCAGTAGCAACAGCAAGTACCTCATGCATACTACATACATGCAACACAAGGCAAAGTCAAGGTTCGCAAATATAATGGCTAGAAAATGGCAAAAAGGTCTTGCAACAGCCGCTTGCAACATTTGAATTTGCTGCTTTTATTTTAATTTTTTCCTACGTACTGGCGATAACGGTGTTTTTTCAGCGCAGTTATGGAGCTGATTGCATTTATATGTAGTATATTGCATGCGGCAAGTGTGGCAAGGCGTATTTATTTGTGCAACAAAACCTACACAATACAAATGCATATCCTCGTTGGTGCAACACCTGCTGCCAGCGCTCATGATTCTATAGCAACAAGCATTAGTTGCAAGCTCAACTGCTTGTTGCAAGCATGTACACCCACACACACACGCAGATTAAACCGTTATTTTCTTGCTTTCTTTTTTCACTTTCGTTCTTGTGCCAAATGTTGCAAGTGTACCGGCGCTTGGCGTTTTATTGCCAACACCTCGTAAAAATGCAGTCAGCTGCAGTTGTGGCGAAGACAGCAACTATCTCTTAAATATGCAATACTCAAACACACACACATAACTGTTTCATCCTTGTTGCTATTATACATTTTGCTCTCGATTTGCTGCTGTTGGCCCCACTCTCACAAACATAACGGTATTATTCTCTTATTTTCCTTAATCGTACACATGTTGTTGTTGTTGTTTTAGCAAAATTTTCATTAGTTGTTGTTGCTGTTGCATATTTTATTCGTGTTAATAACTGAAATCGTTTTCGAACGAGAGCGCGTCTTTCTTCTCTCGGCTTCACACAAATCATTGAAGTTATTGCCAATTTCCAGGCAGATGTGGGACTTTGGGCGGCTAGCCAACGTCTTGGCTTTTATTCTTTCACATCAGAAGGATATATATAGCTCTAGTGGGGAGAGACGGCAGTTAAAGACAATTTCTTAAAATTCATTGTTTGAGGTTGGAACCGATTTAACTATTTGGCGCAGACGTAAGCAATTCCCTTGTGAGCTCAGACTAGTCCAAGGATGGTAATAATGTTTCTTCAGGTAACGTTATGACACAAAACGAGATCCCTAACCCAACTTTTACCGTTAGCATGCTTGAAAAGCTCTAGAGAAATTTGTTTACAATCTAAAACACCAGTTTTCAGAAGGAAGCAAGGTTCTGAGATATGAGGTTCAATATAAAAATCCTTCTTTCAAATATGTTAGACCTAAAAGCTTCCATAGACATGTGGTCGAGCTCTTTTCTGAATTTTTGAAATGACTAACGGCTGTTTTGAGAAGTACTTTAAGGTTAGAACTAATTCTCATATTTCTCTTTGACCAGGATCCTAACTCACCACAGTCCAAATGATTGCCATCATCCCTACCCTCCCGTCTACAACTTGTACTATTTACAGTCCTTAAACTCTTTTTAACCCAAAAACCAAGGCAAAGGCAAGGGAAAGAGTTCAGAGATCTTATTCAAAGAGATTGAATCAAAAAGACTGAGTAACCGCAGAACCAGGGCAAGCAAGGGAAAGAGTTCAGAGATCTAATTCGAAGAGATAGAATCAAAAAGACTCAGTAACCGGAAACCAGAAGTTTGAAACAGCCATAACTTACATCAAGAACTCCTATTTGTCTAACATGAAGACACCTCTCGACTTCTAAAGTCTCCAATTTATCAACTCCATTTGCATTTATCTTACAATAAGAAATTATCGAGCTCCAATTAAACCGCAATAGCACTCAGTTCACCGCTTCCAATTCAACAAATTAGCTTTCTTATCTGCAGTTTTTCAACCCAAGCTCCGCGATTTCTACATCCGCCTGCCTTGACTTCCTTTAACATTCCAATATGCTTTTCAGTGTCCTTCTTTTCTTCCGCTGTCCAGTTGTAAAGCGTTTAATTAATTTCCATCTTTACATCCGTTTTGGGCTAAGCAACGTGTAATGAAATTGAAATTTCTGCTGCTGGAATGCAGAGAAAACTCTCAGAGCTATGAAGACCCCAACTCAGCGCAGCGCACTGAAACCCGTTCCTGGCATTTTCTTGCGACCCCCAACGCTTTTTTTACGCTTTCAAACTATTACGCTTTGATTATTTACAACCGTTCCAACAAATGAGGAGCAACCAAATCGAGAAGGTTGGAAAAAATTAAAATATTTTTTATAAGTAGTAGTAGAGTTGAAAAAGCGTACGGCGTAGGTGTCGTGGAATTTTTATCCTTTCGCATCCGCTCGTCACGTTTCCGCGCCGCCTTACAACATAGTTGCATGCCAAGGCAACTGCAAATGATTCTTTTTTCTACACTTTTTTTCTATTTTTTTCTCATTTCTTATTGTGCCTTCGGCCATGCAATTCTTAAAGGATACCCAGTCAGCCTTAATGGCATGGCTGTTTGGCAGGCAGGCATTTGAAAGGTGGAGGGGTCGGACGGTGTGCAACTTTGCTTTACTTTACTTTCCTTTCAATTACTACGTGAGAATTTTCTCATTAGCGAAATTTAATGAAATGTTTGTTTGTCGCCGCCAACGACACTCTGCCGCTTCCAAATGACATATCCTGTTTGCTTACGCAGCACAGCGCTTTCACAAGCTCTTCATGTGCAATTTTTCGTTGTTGCTTTAACTAGTTTTTTTCACCAATGAATTAGCGTGAAATAAAGGAAAGTGAACAAGCGAAATTTTGGTGAGAGGAAGTCGCGAACTACTCTGCATAATGACGAGTGGAATTGCAATGTCTTCAAGTGAAGATGTGTAGGAGTGTACTTGTAGATAATGCAGAACAGATTTTTTAATTTTTTGTTTCGGCGTGAACTGTTTGCTAACAATTATAATCAAATTTTCGCAGTTGTTGCTGTCTTTGAACACCCTACCATCAGAATTTGGAAAAATATATTGTTTAGACAACCTTGTATCGTGTTTAATCCAACTTAGTAACAGATTTTCTTTGAACTAAGTCTTTGAAAAAATGGTCGGAACCCTGTAGAGATCCAATTGCAATAGTTTCAGTTAATATCTCGATAGATTTAAGAAGAAATCGAGAGATGTAATGGAACCGACATAAGAGAGTCCTATTCTCAAAGCTAAACCGTCGTTCGAAGGAGCATCGCTTACTTCTGGAGTTCTCAACTGAAGCTGTTTGGCTGGGATTGTTCTATGAAATTGAGACTATTCTTGATCAAAGGATCCATATTGACATGGCTTCCTAAATATTTTGCCCAACAAATTTCGCGAAAATAATTCCTTAAGCTTTGGCAGTATGTAAGTTGATTTTACTGGACTTAGCTACTAGCTACTACGTCTTTCAGGTATTTAGACTCCTGAAGCTCTGTATCACTAATTAACTACATATTTCTCTCTCCCTCTCTCGATCGTGTCTCGAAACTCCCTGTCTTTCTTTAGCAAATTATCTCATACTCTCCATTGTATACCGACCTTCTGTATCTTTCTTTAATAACATCTCTCCCTCTCTCTCTCTCTCTCTCGCTCTCTTTCGAATGTGTCCCAAACTCTCTCTCTCACGACAGTATTCCGAACATTTGTATCTTCCTTTAATAACATATTTCTTTCTCTCTCGTAAACGTGTCCCGATTCATTGTCTATTTCTTTAATAACATCTTTCACTCTCTCTCACGAACTTGTCCTGAACCATTATCTGTTTCTTTAATAACATCGCTCTCTCTCTCTTTCACGAATGTGTCCCGAACCATTGTCTCTTTATTTAACTTATTCTCTCTCTCTTCTTCTCTCTTTCACGAATGTGTCTCGAACCATTGTCTCTTTATTGAACTTAATTTCTCTCTCACGAACGTGTCCCGAACCATTGTCTCTTTATATGACTTAATCTTTCTCTTCCTCTATCTTACGAATGTGTCCCGAACCATTGCCTCTTTAAATATCTTAATCTTTCTCTTCCTCTCTCTCTCTCTCACGAATGTGTCCCGAGCCGTTGTCTCTTTCTTTAACTTAATCTCTCTCTATCTCTCTCATGATCGTTTTCTCTTCCTTTAATTTAATATTTCTCAATCTCTCTCTCTCCGAAATTTAAGGTCAAAGAAAATATTTTCCATTTTTATCCATTTTCTGCCTTTGATCTCCACGTAGAACAATGCAACCCTGTGTATTCTCAACTTTCGCACGAATCGCCGCATAAAATGCCTTTGATTTAGTCTCTCTCCATTACTCTCTCACGCTCCCACACTCCACAATTGCCTGCTGCATCCACTTCACTGGGCACTAAACTAACGACGGCCCGGAAGGACATTATTGAAATTCATGCACGTTTTGCAAATGAAATTAAAATCAGTACCGAACAAAAGTTCGGTGCAATCGACAATGCGCGACAACTAGCGCCAGCATATAAATGCTAAATAGGCAGACAATGAGTGCGAAATGCCAACGAAGAAGAGGCGTGTGCAACATAACGTCAGCGCGCCGGAGAGTATGCAGTGGCAGTTTGGTTTGTGAAAAAAGAACTACTTTTTTGTTGTAAAATTCGTCTGAGACTCCGCACGGCCTGAGCCAACTGCCCTCAGCCGTAATAAATACGCATGAACAGTCATTTGCTTGCGCTCTGCTTGCCAAGCGATATGCACAAATTCTGTCAAATATGTATCTACAGCCAAGAAAGCATAAATCATTTGCAGATGGGGTACATATTATGAGTTCGATGTGGGTAACCTTTAACCTGTCACACCAAGCTTCCACTACGCTACTCGTTTGGTCTCTTTCACTCTCTTTCTCTCTAACTTGTAAGAGTAAGTGTGAGTCTCTTGCATTTGAATATTCACTTGGCACAAAAAAAAAGCAGCAAAGGGTCCCGAAAAAAAGCGTCGAGTGTTGGCAATAAATATTTAGCAACTCACACTATTCAAATGCCCCCCACATTCGCATTCGCACTCAGTCACACCAATTTTCATATTAATATTTATTCATATGCGCTTAGTTGTTGTTGTTGCTTTTATTGCAGCTGTCACCAGGCTTGTTGTACCGCATGTAAGGGGCTGTACTGCAATGAATTTTTTGTTGTCATTTTAATTTTTTTTTTGTTTTTTTTTGGTTTTTTGTGCTGCCAACATGTGACCCCCTCAACCATGCTCCAGCGTTTGGTACACGAGGGCGTATACGTTACAGCGCTTTTCTTTTTTTCCTCCACTTCAGCTGTTACACAGTTGACAGCTCACAATTCGCTTGACGTGGCACATACGCTTGTGGCATGCCCCCAAAATGCTAGCTATGCGCTATTGTTGCTTGTTTAGTTGTTGTTGTTGTTCCACCCCCAACTCCACTGACTTTGCTTACATTGCAGAAATTTTAGACTTCTTGTAAAGTGGATCGCCAGCCAGGCAGCCTGTCAACATTGGCGTTTGCTTGTCAGCGCACCGTTGCTGACAGAGTTGGTCGCGCTAACAGCAACAACAGCAACAATAATAGCAACAACAACAATGGCAACAGCAAGTAACGCGGTGATCCACCCATCAGTGTCAGCTCTCCCACATCTTTCCGCTTGCTGCACATTTTTTTTTTGCTGAAATTTATGTATGTATGCCTCTAAGTGTGTCGGAAGTATCCTCCCTGTACTTACCTTTCATGTGTCACCTCTCTTCTCACAGCTTTGGACCCATATATCGCCGCCCACGCTGTTTTACGCTTCAAGCATCTCTAACTAAATCTCATGTATGCTCTGAAATGCATTATTCTGGAATGTTCAGCGTGTGGAAATTTAAAAAAGCACTTTGGATTAGCGGTGTATTTTTCGCATTTTTTGTTACTTACAAATTATGGTGATTTACAATTTTCTAGTCTTTGTTAGAGCTCATATGTTATGTAAGTGTCGCTCTTTTCAACTCAAGTGAGAGTCTCCATGTTTTTATATCTCAATATGGATTATTAGTGACATTACAATGGCCCTCTCTCCCAAAAAATAAAGCTTTCTTCTCAGTATTAATACCCCAAGTGTCTCCAGTATTCATTTCTAGAACCTTCTTGGTATTATTATTAAACTTTCATCACCCCAGGCTCAGTTTTGATAGTCCAAGGAAAGTTTGTGAAAAAATATAAGGTCTGAATGCGTGTCTCACGACTTTTAATAGTTTCGGTAAAACTAATAGAGCTACTCGAATAAATATTTCCGGATTTTGAGCCTCAGTCACTAAAAAGGTTTCATGTAGGTATATCGTCATGTTGTTGTTGTTGTATCCACATTAAATATGACCCAAATAATTTTGAGAAATTCTGCCAATTTAATACTCTTTGGTTAGATAAAAATCCGGGTCCGTTCCGATTACTTAGAGCCGAGTGTCGTGGGAATGGCTAATTACTTATATCAGGATGGCTAGTAGTTGACTTTTCGAGGAAGATCTCTGCAAAAAAAAAACAGAAGATCTCACTTAGACAGCTTAGAGCGCAGTCCATTGTGATACCAGTAAAACTCGCTGTAGATCAAAGACCCTTAAGATTCAGCAAAACGCTTGGAAACTGTTACGAATTTCTGTAGACGGCTAATATCGACTTCAGCCAATTCGCTAGGATCACAAAAAAGGGGCCTTCCGAGGTGTTTCAACCTCAGTCTGGTAAAAGCTGGACAATGGATAAGGGAATTTGTTTCTTCTAATAATATGGCAATTGAAAAGTAAAGTCCTCTTTCAACGAACAAAAACTAGACTCTACAAGTCCCTCATCATTCCCGTCCAACTTTATGGTGCAGAAGCGTGGACGATGTCAACATACAATGAGACGGCATACAATGAGACGGCTCCGATGGAACGACCAGGTGGAGAAGGGCCTGCCTTCTTCCACACAGCAACTTGGCAACTTCTAACGCATGGGTTCCCATTGGACAATGTCAAGTAAGCACACTAAGGATCGCGCTGAGATGGACATAGTCCAGAGAGAGCAGTTGAAAGGAAAAGAGGGCAAAAAGAACCTCGCCACTGCACTAGTGCTGGTTGTTGACCAGCGGTTGACGATCTCATGCGTAGTCAGCATGTCCAGCGCTCTTGCGCATGTGGACCATGTGGACTGCCAATGCGCTCCCATTCCAACGTTTTAACGTTGCTAGAGTACCCTCCCTTGCAACTTGTCCGCTTTACAGTTACCAACGATTCCGCGGTGACCGGATACCCATTCTAGTCGGATAGCAAAATAACTAGAAGCTCCACATTGATAAGGATCTAAATCTCTTAGTATAAATAAGAGAATACGTTTTCCATTTGAATGATAGTTGACGGCTTTAACCCTTGGGTGGACGACACATTTTCTTGGAAACTTTTAAAGAATGGCACTTATACTTGGAGAAAAGTAGATTAGTTTTCATTGTGGAAAATGGAAATCAGTTATGTCTTAATATATATGTACCAACGAGTTCAAAATCTTGAAAAATGTATGAAAGAAGACTACTCTTCCCGTTTTAAAGAAGATTTCAATTACAAGTACTATTGTGTATTATTCTTCTTATATAAAACATGTTTCTTTTTCCATCTCTTCTACTTCTAATTCTTCAACCCACCCACAACACCAATCCCGCAGCATATTCGCGAGCTTATCAAGACAAAACTTCCACCTTTTCCCCGCATATGTCATATGTACTCATACAAATGGCGCGCAGTGTGAGTGATGGCATGAAATATTAAATGTAAAAGACAAATTTACAAGCGTAACAAGAAATATATTTATGGCTCATATGGAAATCACAAACGAATGAAAAGAAAAAAACACAATATGTTGCAAATATGATGGTGCATAGAAGCATAAATAAAAATCCTCTAGCAAAATAAGAAAAAAAATATAATAAATAAATAACGGTAAATAACAAAAATATGCACAACTGACAAATGTGTAACGATATTTAGTGGCACGATTTTGCTTTGCATGCCGCGCGCCGCCGTCAGTAGACACCTAGCAACAGCAGCAGTAGCGGCGATGGTCCCCACGGTGGTGGCACATATCTATTGCACTCGTGTCACAATTACACAACAAACACATACACACGCATACATACACAAGTACTTAGTTAGACACACACTCACATGCATCCCTGAGCGCCCACTTAGTGGCTTTTACTGAATTCAAATGTTATTTTGTACCGTTGCTTTTTTTTGCGCCTTATTTTTTTGTGTCAATTGTCATAGCGCTGACGATTTTGTTGTTGTTGCTATTGCGCGTATGTGGCAACAATGTTGATCATAAATAATTCATTTGTTAATCTCTGATAAAGTGCCAAGGCAAGTGACAGGCAAACATACATCCATTTAAGTGTGTTAGTGTGGCTCTTTTTGTGTGGCTAATATGCAAAAATAGCGTATAAGCAGGAAATCCCTGAAGCGAATAGTCGAAATTTATCCATCTAACATATTTTTTTCATGTTTTCATATATTATTATATTGTTGGTGTGTGGAGGGAAAGCAGTTCGTTGAATATTCATTTATTTGACTCCATATTTGAAAATATACAAAACACATATATATTCGATGGCACTATTAAAATGACCAAGTTAGTTTTTCACTTGTGGAAATACTGCCTGAGAATCTGTTTTTGGTCATGCAATGAGTATTTTCTTCACAAGAGTAAAGTTAGCTAGTATATTAGGTTGGCAAATATCTCCCTTCCGCGCTTTTTGTCTTTTGAACCGATCAAATCATGGAAAACATCGAGTTAGACCGTGGCATCTCGTGACATCGCCCAGGAGATGGGAGTTAGTCACCAAACCATTTTCAACCATCTGCAGAAGGCTGGATAAACAAAATAGCTTGATGTTTGGGTGCCACATGATTTGACGCAAAAAAACCTTCTGGACCGAATCAAGGCCTGCGATATGCTGCTGAAACCGAACGAACTTGACCACATTTTTGAAGCGGATGGTGACTGGCGTCGAAAAATGGATCACATACGACAGCATCAAACGAAAACGGTCGTGGTCGAACGTCGGTGAATCGTCCCAAGCAGTGGCCAAGCCGTGATTGACGGCCAGGAAGGTTTTGCTGTGTGTTTGGTGGTTTTGGAAGGGAATCATCCACTATGAGTTGCTCCCATATGGTCAGACTCTTATTTCTACTATCTACTGCGAACAACTGGAAGGCTTGAAGCAGGCGATCGACCAGAAGCGTGCAGAATTGGCCAACAGGAAGGGTGTAGTGTTCCACCAAGACAACGCCAGACCACACACTTCGTTGATGACTCGTCAGAAGCTACGGGAGCTCGGAAGGCAGGTTTTATCGCGTCCACGATATAGCCCAGACATAGCGCCAAGTGATTACCACCTGTTCCTGTCCATGGCGAACGCCCTTGGTGGTGTAAAGTTGAACTCAAAAGAGGCTTTTGAAAAGTGGCTATCCGAGTTCTTCGCTAATAAGGAGGGTGGCTTCTACGAGGGGGGTATTATGAAATTGCCGTTAAGCTGTCTTTATATCTGTTAGAACGAGAACTTCACCTTGATTTGTTTTGGTGACTTAAGACTCTACCGATCCTTAGTACCTTAGTACCATAAATCTTTACATCTGTGATCAGTGTGTGATCAGTTATGAATCCTTGAACCTGAAGTTTTAAGTGTGTTTCCAACCTTCGATAAAATAAAACACAGTTAAAGGTCATCGAACCGAGGCTCGCAGGTCTCAAAATTATGAAAAATGAAGTCTGCCTTTTCTTTGCTCAATAAATCACTCAAAAGACTCAAGCTTTATTAGCAGATAACAGACTAAGAACAAATTCAAGAAAACTATAAGATCATTCTTGAAAACCGACCGGAAAATATAATGATCTTACCATGGAACATACATAGATATGACACCTTTATTTGGAAACGGAACCCGATACATTTTGTCTGAACAAGTCATGGATGAAAGAGAGAGGTCGAGAATATACCAGGAGCGATCTAACAGCAATGTACATAAGATTAAGGCAACAAGCTTTGAATTATGGATTAAGTATTTCGTAATCAAAAATCTTTGAATATGCATGAATTTAATGCTCAATCTTAACTCACTCTCTCTCTTCAAATAACTTATACCAGTGCTTGAGGTTCCAAAAAGCGCTATACAGAGAAAAAAAGAAGAGTTAAGAACTCAAGGAACATTCAATGATGAGATCTAGATTGAAATCGCTTCCAAAAAAACGATAAAAAACTGTTTCTAATAGCAACAGCTTCTGCATTCTAAAACGAGTAATCTTGAAGACTTACAAACCTTTTTGCAACGACTTAAAGCCTAAATATTATTTAGCAATATTATCAAGCTTCTCTCTCTTTTCATGCAAACTGCCTGCAACCTTCGCTTATACATCCTTCATTAGTCAAGCGCTTCGTCGTCTTTGCTTTTATTTTTAATCCGCTTTGTTGCTGTATTTATTGTAAAGCCTTATCCCGGTGGGGAGAATTTGCAGACTTTATCATAGGGCTTAAGTGGACATCAACGCTGTCATCAAAATGAAAAGACACTTGACAAATAATAACAACAACAACACAAGCAGTAGCTACTGAGGCAGCTGATCGAAGCTATGAAAGCGGAGCAATCATATCATCAACATTTATGACGGACATAGAAAAAGGAAAGCTCATACATTGAGATCTATATAGCGGCTGATATAAAAGGCAAAGCGTTATTATAAAAAAAATAATAATAATAATAACAACAACAAGCCAATGTGTTTGTGTAGAAAAAGGCTGACGCAAATCTGTCGCGTAATTTTATTTAAGCATTCGCCGTATTAAAACCCTTTCAACAACACTAATCCATTTGAGGGTGACCATGCCGATGGCTGTGGGTTGTTGCATGGAACTCAGCGCTCGCCCGCATATTTCGCACAAATCCAATTTGGCAGCTAAGCCTTCATTTTAGGTTTATTGATTTCACTCTTATGCCTAAATAGGCAAAGGCTCGATGACTGATGACTCTGTGTGTGACTCACTGACGGTTCGTCAGTGGAAGAGCTCACAGCGGCGGCGTCTAAGCTGTGGCATGCCATTGGGAATTCCAAGCGGTCGCCGACGTCGTGCTACTCATACTTCATGATGTTGTTGTATGCCTTTGACAATTTCTATGAATTCCTTCTTTTTTCTGACTCGCAGCGCCCGGCTTCAGTCGAAAGGCTGCGCCGAAATTCGCCATTCGTTTGCGGCAAGTCGTTTACATGGTACTCGGTTAGTATGGACGCCATGAAAATTCTACGGATTCATGATTCATAATATGAAAATTTAATAATCATTTTTGCAAAGCCTTACTTACGCAGACAACACAGGACATGTAGTGAAAGTGGAGTGAGCGCCGGCAGTGACATTGTGGGATTGCCTCAGACTCGCTCTTCCATGTGTCGGTGTATCCGGGGACTTGCTGCCTTTTTGCTGCGTTGCTTTGTGTGAGCTTCACATGTGTGAGTAGGCATGTGTGCCATCATTGCTGTCGGATTTATTTTGAATATTTAATAAAAAGAATTTAAGCGGCTTCATAGTCATGGGAATGACTGACTCTGACTCTGACTCAGTGCGCTTGCAATAAATATATAAATTGGCAATAAGGTGGGCTGTTGTAGTTTCTCAAAAGACAGCATACACCGAAATCTATACAAAAGACGTATTAAAGTCCACATCCGCTCCGATCCGACCACCTGTCGCACATAAATCGATTTGTGGTTGTGCGTGAACGCCTTTCGTACAATACACTTTCAAGTCATCTCTAATACTATAACTTAAACGAGCATATATTCACTCTCCACTTCACAACTCTGCCTTCGCCACTCCTTTTTTGCATTAAGTCGCTCGCTGTCTACGCCATCCACTTAGCTACCCCTCACTTGTGTCACACACTCACGCATTGCCCGAAGCGCCCTTGGAAATTTTTGCATTAAGTAAGGTTCTTAATCGCCTCTTAGTACAATATTATTACTGCAAATTTTTTTCCTCTGTGCTGTCTTCCTTCTAGGCTGCTTTGCATGCGTTTGCAGCCAGAAATATTGTAGGGATTAAAACTTAATTAAAATCAAGTGCTTGTTGGTTGGGAAAAGGGCAGAAAAATTGCTAACGGTGACATTTAGGAAAGCTGCTGGCCTCTACGGCTCTGCTGTGCGATTTGCTGAGTCTGGCAGAATCCGTTCTTGCTTTTTTTAAGAACTTAAAAGACATAAATTCTGTGCATTGTAGTTTTTTCCTAAAACTGGAAAGCAATATTTTAATGTAGGTATTTATAGTTAGAGGAAAAGTGCGACAGAAGCTAAAATGTGCCCTCTTCTTGTGCCTGAGAGATTTTTGAACCCTCAAATACAACTCTGCGAGTATCATATAGCGATATTTTATTTATATTACCTTTTGGAATAACAGTACTACCTATCGGCGTGAAAAATAATCAAGACTAAATCCTTACAGTAGATTTAGATTTTTTGTCGATTCGGTACTATATTATTTGGGATCATCGAGAGCTATGACGAAGAAGTCAATGTCCTTTTAGCAATTTGTATAAAGAAATTCATATTTGTAGCATACCTTCAGGCGAATATTACATTTTTAGTATACTTTTATGCGCTAAGCATTAATATAAATTCCAAATTAATCTTCTGCTTTAGAAGATTTCTATTTATATTGCCGTTCTTGACCTCTGAGATGATAAGAATACTTTAGCGTATATCTTGGAATATCAGTACTACCTATCGGCGTGCAAAATAATCAAGACGAAATCCTTACAGTTAAATTTTATAATTATCGTCGATCCGGAACTATGTATTTTTGGATCATCGAGAGTTTTGACAAAGAAGTCAACGGCATTTTAGCAATTTGTATAAGGAAATTCGTATTTGTAGCATACCTTTAGGCGAATAATAAATGTTTAGTATAATTTAATGCACCTAATTAATCTTCTTTCTGCTTTCTGTTTATATTTTTATTTTATTTATATTGCCGTGCTTGATCTCTGAACTGATAAGTGTATTTAAGAGTATTTCTTGGAATAGCAGTACTGTCTACCGGGGAAATGACCTAAACTAAATCCTTATAGTTAAATTTTAAAGCTTTCGTCGATGCGTGACTATTATTTTTTAAAGCGTGGAGAGCTATGCGAGAAAGTCAACGTCCATTTAGCAACTTGTATTAAGAAATTCATATTTGTAGCATATCTTTAGGCGAACATTATATTTTTAGTATATTTTTATGCGCCTAGCATTAATGTAAATTTCAAATTAATCATCTGCTTTCGAAGCTTTCTGTTTATATTTTTATTTTATTTATTTTTCCCTTCTTGAGCTCTGAAGTGATAAAAATACTTTAGATTAGTTCTTGGAATATCAGTACTGCCTACTGGGAAAAAGATCTATACCAAATCCTTAAATTTAAATTTTAGAGTTATCGTAGAACCAGAATTATGTTCTTTGGGATCATCGAGAGCTATGACGAGGAAATCAACGTTCTTTTAGTAGAACGTTTAAAGAAATTCATATTTGTAGCATACCTTTAGGCGAGTGTTACATTGTTAGTATACTTTTATGCGCTTGACATTAATTTATCATACATTTTTGAATTAACTGTAAAGTATACTCAGTAAATGGATGCTTTGGATCAGTAAGGTGAAGCTTTGTGGTTTTGCTCCAAATTAAGCTTCTGCTTTCGAATCTTTCGATTTTAGTTTTCTTTTTGACATGGATATACCTACTATTTCTCCTTACAGTCAGGGTTTACTTCATTGAGGATGTATTTTCAGTGGAAAATTTCTGTCCTGAGGACTTCGAACTTGATTAAGGCCGCTTTTCAATTCTAATTTATAAATAGCTTATAGAGATTATGCATTTTGCATACCTATCTCTCTTTTGCCATCTCAGATTTTATAAGGCTTTATTTTAGATTTATTTTTAACTCTTCTGAGAGGATTGAGGATGTATTTTCAGAAAAAAAATGTCTTTACTGTGGACCTTGAATTTGATCAAGCCGTATTTTCGACTCTAATCCATATATATTATATGGAGCTTAAGAATTTTGGGATTCTGGCTCTCTTTTGCCATCTTAGATGTTATATAGCCATCTCATTTTTCATTTATTCGTACTTAGATCTCTTGAGAACGCTCGAAAGAGAGAGTGAACCATGTTTAAAGTAGCTTCGTTGCTGAAAATCTGAAGCAGTCTTGCTAAATTTGACTTTCAATTATGATTTTCTCATATAGAGGATCACTCGTGGTAATTGAAACTCCTTTGGCTCAAATTTAAAGCGCGATTTATCTCAGCATCCTTGCCAGCATTGCCAACTTTTTCAAATTAAATTTTAATTTGTTTGCTTTATTAAATTATTTTATTTATTAAATGCACGCCAGCCGCTTTCCGTGTTGCTTTAATAAAATGAACATAATTTTTTAAAACTCTCCACAGTATTTTTTTTAATTTGTTGTCTTTATTGTTGGCCTGCAACTTCATTTCCACTCGCTTTGCGTTCACTCGCTCATTTTAATTGGACAGCTACTTGCCACAATTTAAAATTATTTGAGAGCCACTGTATGCCAGAATATTCGTATGTGTGTATGTGTATATAGTTCTTTTTTTCTGTCCTCTCCACCATACAAATTGTGTGGTATTGGGTTTTTTCCGCCTCGCCTGACTTTTACATTCACTTTGCGGTGGCGCGAGTTTTTGTTTTTGTACGCAAATTGCATTGAAAAGTTCGCGTACGTACATTTATTTAATTTACTTTGCTTTAAACTTTACGAGTGGCGCAAATATAAATAAATAAAAAATAAAAAAATAAAATAAATAAATGCATGAAACAACAACATCACTGCCCCGCGCACATACAAAGTGCTCAAGCGGGCATACGCCTGCAGGAGTGGGTAGTCAAGTGCGGCGCGGCGCGTTGTGGCTGTGCGTCCATTCATGCGCCATCATTCAGTGCAGTTAGCTTTTATGTTGGCCGCCATTTTTACGCCGCATTCACCACAAAATTCACAATATCATCAGCGTCGCGCCTAAAAGCGGCCGCTGGCGCTATGCTACTGTACTCTCTCTCTTGTATGTGTGCGTTAATTTGATTCTCCCTGGAGTGGCCAGCGCTTTGTGCCGCTGTATGGGCCGCACAGTAGCGCTATTTTCCACATACTCAACTCAGCCGTATCAGTTTGTATGCGCCTCTGCACCGGCAGCTCATCGCGGCTTGACTCAATTTGGCGCTCGGCTAAGAGTAATGCAATAATAAATGTTTGCATCCGCAAAATGCATGCATGCACTACTTTAATTGGCCATCAATGTGACGCGCTTTAGCGTATTTTATTACAAAAAAAAAAATAAAAATTAAAAAAAAATGTGTTCTCTTTACCACCAAGCTTCCATATAAAAGAGTGCTTTCTATATTAATATGTTTGTAAACCTTTACGCGCTTAAGTGCCTTTGGATTTATGTGTGTATGCCAGTTTATTCGATTATTTCTCATAATAGGTCAATCTGCTAGTAGAGTGGACTTTATTGAAATTCACCTGTTTGTGAGCAGAAGCCGGTCCAGCAAACATAAATCTACGCTAGTGATAAAAAATATTGAAATAAAATTGAAAATAAATTGAATAATTTGATTTGCATTTGTGTCATAAGTCTTTTTAGTAGCTAAGTGTCTTGTGGTTAAAATAAAGAAATCAACTGTTGACCAAGATCCGAGTCAGTCGACAATTTTACAGTAGAGGCTTTTCTTCGCTTTAGAATGAAAATGCTGTCTTATATGTAGGTCTCTTCTTGCTGCCAGGAGACATGGAAACCGTCGTGTCTTCAAAACAGTTCTGAAGGTGTATTGTAAAACCTTACACATTCTTTTCTGGGCTCGTTCTACTTTTTTCGGTCATTCGACAGAATACCACTGGAAATTTCAGACCTTCAGTTTCAGTGAAATAGAGTTCTTTCCTCTCGAAGATCATCGGAAACTTCGTGTGATCTGTTTTTAGTCTCAAATTCCTAAGAAGCTCTCACTGCAAGTCCTCGAAGGTCATTGGAAACTTCGTTCGATCTGTTTTAGTCTCACGTTCCTAAGAAGCTCTCGCTGGAAGTCCTCGAAGGTCATCGGAAACTTCGTTCGATATGTTTTCAGTCTCAAGTTCCTGAGAAGCTCTCGCTGGAAGTCCTCGAAGGTCATCGGAAACTTCGTTTGATCTGTTTTTTGTCTCAAGTTCCTAAGAAGCTCTCGCTGGAAGTCCTCGAAGGTCATAGGAAACTTCGTTCGATCTGTTTTTAGTCTCAAGTTTCTAAGAAGCTCTGGCTGAAAGTCCTCGAAGGTCATCGGTAACTTCGTTCGATCTGTTTTTAGTCTCAAGTTCCTAATAAGCTCTCACTGGAAGTCCTCGAAGGTCATCGGAAACTTCGTTCGATCTGAATTTAGCCTCAAGTTCCTAAGAAGCTCTCACTGGAAGTCCTCGAAGGTCATCGGAAACTTCGTTCGATCTGAATTTAGTCTCAAATTCCTAAAAAGCTCTCGCTGAAATTCCTCGAAGGTCATCGGAAACTTCGTTCGATTTGTTTTTGGTCTCAAATTCCTAGGAAGTTCTCGCTGGAAGTCCTCGAAGGTCTTCGGAAACTTTTTTCGATTTGTTTTTGGTCTCAAATTCCTAGGAAGCTCTCGCTGAAAGTCCTCGAAGGTCATCGGAAACTTCGTTCAATCTGTTTTTGGTCTCAAGTTCATAAGAAGCTCTCACTGGAAGTCCTCGAAATATTCATTCAAAATTTTTCTGGTCTAAAGATTCAGAAAATTTCGCTTCACTCGAAGTCTTCAAAACATTATTTCAGTAATTTTTTGACCTCAAGTTCCAAAGAATACGATTTCTACCCGAAGTTTACCAATCTTTTGTTCTGGCGTTCAATCTTGAATTATTTAGAGACCTTTCAGAGTCCCAATAATTGAACTGGATCTGGATAATAACATTTTATGTTCTTCAATTGATGTTGTATATTTTCCATGATATTCAGAGATCTTTTAGAGTCCAAAGGATTGAACTTGTTATGTCATTCAAATGTTCTTCCTACTTCTCTTCTTCTTAGTCCTTAAGTTCCTTAACGCTGCCGTTACAGTCCTTTATTTCAGATTCCAACTTTATAAATTCACTTATTTTTAGAGTTTACACTTTCCACTTTCGTTCTTCTAATATTATTAAATACATAATCCATGATTTATAATCACAAAAGTATGAATTGTTGAACTTCCTTTCTTTTCCATTGCGAAATCTCTTACTTACTCTACTATTACTCCTTCTCTTTTCTAACAACAATTTTACGCAATTTAGGTTGAATCAGCGAAATTGTCAACTGTCTTGTTGCTTCATTGCCCGAGTGTCTCCTTTGGTTTGTAACTTTTTCGCCTGATTTGCTGTCGACTTGACCCGTCTGGCTTGTGCCCTTTTGACTTCTGACTTTCGACCGTCTAATGAGCTGCTGACGTGTGCACTGCGTCGCATACGCGTCGCTGACTATGGCAGACCCGACTGGCTTATTTCGTTTCAATTTCGTTCGTTCACTCTTCTTTTTTTGGTTTCATGTGCAAAAATTCATTTCGTTTTTGAGCTTCCAAATTTTTCCCATCAATGCATGGGAAGTCTTTTTTTTTTGGCGTACATCCGTAATTATTTCACCCTTTTCAGCGCTCACGTTTTTTTTGGCGAATTCGACGCGGCTTTGAGCGAATCTTCTTTTTTATTCCGCGCTTGTTTTTATTACGAATTTGTCATTCGCATGCGCGCACTTAATTAATTAACCTAATGGACCGATATGAGACTTGTTAGTTGTCTTTAAATTAAAAGTATTTTGAATTACAGTTGGGTGCTTTGGTCTATAAAGTCAACTCTTTTCTTCAGAAAAAAAGTAATTGTGTAGAGATAGAGATAGAGATAGAGATAGAGATAGAGATAGAGATAGAGATAGAGATAGAGATAGAGATAGAGATAGAGATAGAGATAGAGATAGAGATAGAGATAGAGATAGAGATAGAGATAGAGATAGAAATAGCGATAGAGACAGCGATAGAGATAGAGATAGAGATAGAGATAGAAATAGCGATAGAGACAGCGATAGAGATAGAGATAGAGATAGAGATAGAGATAGAGATAGAGATAGAGATAGAGATAGAGATAGAGATAGAGATAGAGATAGAGATAGAGATAGAGATAGAGATAGAGATAGAGATAGAGATAGAGATAGAGATAGAGATAGAGATAGAGATAGAGATAGAGATAGAGATAGAGATAGAAATAGCGATAGAGACAGCGATAGAGATAGAGATTGAAATTGAGATTGAGATTGAGATTGAGATTGAGATTGAGATTGAGATTGAGATTGAGAATGAGAATGAGATTGAGAATGAGAATGAGATTGAAATTGATATTGATATTGATATTGCTATTGATATTGATATTGATATTGATATTGATATTGATATTGATATTGATATTGATATTGATATTGATATTGATATTGATATTGATATTGATATTGATATTGATATTGATATTGATATTGATATTGATATTATGAGATTGAGATTGAAATTAAGATTGATATTGAGATTGAGATTGAAATTGAGATTGAGATTGGGATTGAGATTGAGATTGAGATTGTGATTGAGATTGAGATTGAGTTTGGGATTGAGGTTGAGATTGAGATTGAGATTAATATTGAGATTGAGATTGCGATTGAGATTGAGATTGAGATTGAGATTTTGATATTGAGTTTGAGATTGAGATTGAGATTGAGATTGAGATTGAGATTGAGATTGAGATTGAGATTGAGATTGAGATTGAGAGATAGAGATAGAGATAGAGATAGAGATGGAGACTGAGACTGAAATTGAGATAAAGATAAAGATGGAGAACTTCATATACTTTAATCCACACGAACCTCATGAGATATTCTATTATTTACATAAAAAGCTACCCTAGCCCAAAACACTTGATTTGCAGCAAAAATTAAAACAAAATTCGCAATACACACGGGAGATGGAGGAAACAGCCAACGTGCCAGCGAAAGTCAAAATCGCCGACTAGTTTTGGCGAAAAGGCATAACGCATAATCATCATTTTTAACGATGTTGTCCTTCAGGACATGCACGTTTCACACAGCCGAACGAGCCGTGAAAAGGACGTTAACGAACAATGCGAAACGATAAAAAAATGCAACAACAACAACAACAACCGAAAGCAACGACCAAAATAACAGTGCTTCATGTAATCAACAAACGCTGTTGTTGTTTTAGTTGTTGTACATGAGCATATTATTTTGTTGTTATGCGAACGTAAGCAGAGAGAAGGTGGCTGACTGCTCAGCGCTATTTAGCTATGGAGCAGCCAGAAATGCCCGGCCAAGTGTGGCAAATGTGTGCCGAGGCTGTTGGAGCGCTGTCATATGATGTGCTCACTGCTGTTGTTGTTGTCATTTTGGCTTTGGCGTTGGCTTTATCGTCATTGTCATTTGTGCGAATGAATGAATGACTGAATGACAGCAATTATCGTAGTCAACGGAGCTGAAAACGTTGCAACCAGCAGACGTCGCAGTGGCCAACTGCTACCACCAGTAACAACAGCAACTACAACAACAGACACGATAGGAACAACAACACCAGCGACAGCAAACAAAAATAGATGGAGCAGAAGCTGCGTTGTAGGGCAACCGGTGAGCATTTAGAGGGCCGAGGCATCGAGAGGGCATAAGTCTCACAGCGCAGCGCCATTAACGCACAGAAATTTACACCGTTAAATGCCATTACACTTACATACTCACACACACACATTTACATATGCACTCCA
The DNA here is from genome assembly GCA_031772095.1 of Zeugodacus tau. NCBI lineage: Eukaryota > Metazoa > Arthropoda > Insecta > Diptera > Tephritidae > Zeugodacus > Zeugodacus tau. The sequence goes on along the minus strand of CM062653.1, from coordinate 3,602,764 downwards.
CTAAAACACACTGGCGCGCCAGTAAAGCCCATGAACAATGGCGTCGGCCGCCATTCATGATTGCGACTGCGAACGACGGACTGGCCGCTTGACGCACTGATAACTCGTCATTTTTCGTCGTTCGCAGCGTACGCAGAGCCCATAATAGCCGACGTAACGGTACGTTTGGTGCAGCAGGATATTAAACGCAGCTGCATATGCGGATTTGCGGGCCAAAAACAAAAAAAAATTAAAAAGAAAAAGAAAATATCGACAATTTAAGCAAAGAGCACACAAAAAGTACAACAACAACAGTATGCGTGTGTGAGATGTTTAAACCAACTGAGGGCATCAATGTCCGCAGTTACGGTCACAGCCCGGCTGAGCACACATTCTGTCTGGCCACTCATGCAGCAGCGATAGATCGAATTTTGCTCGAAAAAAAAAGCGCTTGGAATTAGTAAAGTGGCATCGCTGGACCTCTGGCACTTAATTCGGCGCGTGGCTGTGGATCTAAGCGGGCAATTGGCGGGGTCATGATGATTATGACTGTGAGTGGAGACTACAAAAGTTACAAAAAGTCGATATTTGAAGAGAATAGTAAGTCCTTGAGAGAGCTAAGGAGTTAATAAGAGTATTTTAGCACCCAGTTGATCAATTTACAACAACAACTTTTTGATCCGAACAAAGTTTGGATTATCGAAAGGAAAGCCCTTGGTCTTCGGATCGATTCCGGTACCGCAGAACCGGTCGTTAGGAGAATTGTTGTAAATTGTTGTTGTAGTTAGTAAATTTTTTGTTAGTCGCAGCTGCAGACTCAAGAATTAGTGTGAGTGTACTCACTTGAGCAAGATTCTCTCTCAGAGATACCTTAGACCACTTAAGGCTTTGAGATCCGGAGATAGAGACAGCGATAGAGATAGAGAAAGATATAGAGATAGAGATAGAGATAAAGATAGAGATAGAGATAGAGATAGAGATAGAGATAGAGATAGAGATAGAGATAGAGATAGAGATAGAGATAGAGATAGAGATAGAGATAGAGATAGAGATAGAGATAGAGATAGAGATAGAGATAGAGATAGAGATAGAGATAGAGATAGAGATAGAGATAGAGATAGAGATAGAGATAGAGATAGAGATAGAGATAGAGATAGAGATAGAGATAGAGATAGAGATAGAGATAGAGATAGAGATAGAGATAGAGATAGAGATAGAGATAGAGATTGAGATTGAGGTTCAACACCTTCTGCTAACAGTTCAGTTTCTATCCATAATTCATTAATTTCTTAAGTCTCTAGTTACACAAACTACTCTTCACTCTCACCAACAATATCAACGGCACTTACTCACCACGAAATAAGTTGCCTTATTTTTTATTATTTCCCTACATTTCACTTTTATTTGGCTATCTGCACAGTTGATAGCCACTCCATATCAATCAAAATGCTATCACAGCCACATAACGAAAGCGATTCGACGCAGCAGCAACGGCGGCAATATTTTCTTACCAATCTCCAATGAATTCTCCACCACCACAGAGCAAAGCAATAAATCGGAGGCTAAAAAGTGCTATGAAAATCTAGAAATTCGGGGCCAAACATTTGGCGTTGAGTGGGCAAAGTGCAAAAAGAGAAGAAGACGAAGCATATTGGCAAGCGCTAAAAGCTGAAAAATCGCAGACGCACATACAAACGAAGTTAAAAGGAAATACAAAAAAAGGGAGAGAAAAAAAGATTATTTGCAAAATCCAAAATGAAGGTTCACAGTCATCAGCTAACCGCAATTAACAATCAAAAGCAAACAGGCAAACATTTAACGAATATCCCCAAATGTATGCTACAGTTTTATGCGTTTTTGATACGAGTGTATATATATAACTGTAAATTGGTTATATATAACTGTAGATTGGTTATATATAACTGTATATTGGTTGGTTTGTGCAGCGAAGAGCGCGCAGTAGAATGAGTGATCGCCGCAAATGGAAAGTTGAAGTGGCTTTGGCTTGAGTTGGTAGAAAGTGCAGTCTCAGTGCGCAACTCCCAAGTGTATGCTATGAGTTCTGTTATGAATGATTGAATGGACAGCCATCGAATATTTGGTTAAGCGAAATGTGCGCTGTTGTGAGTTCTGGCATTCGAAACAGAAAGTCATTTAAATGCAGTATGGGTATTATATAATTTGTGATATGTTGGGCGTAACTCGAATGAAGTTAACGGTAGAGGATTGGTTGCATTAATTTATATGAAGTGGAAATGAGTTTAAATTGTATATTATTATATAAAATGGTTAAGAGGAAAGCAAAATGGTAGTCAATAGCTTACAGATTTTTATTTTTCAAAATTAAATCTGGTGAATTTGATACTTTAAAACCTTGTCTCATCGATTCTAAGATAATAATTAAAAAACTATGTTTGACTACTTTGTGCCTTATAATTCCGGCTTAGGACAAAGTTAGTTAGAATAAATTGACCAGTTAGTTAGAATATCGCTGTCCAACACTGTTCCGAAGCACTCTATAAAGCCCATCACAACCCGTTTGCAGAGCAAACGCAAATATCAGATCATGACTTCCAGATAACGCCTTATCTCATTTTGGTTACTTTTTATTAATAGCCCAGCTGTCTGTCCACTTTTGGCAAACGGGTATCTAAGCTCGTCTTCTTTATAGTCTCTTTTCACTATATTTTTGCTTTGGTTCGATGATTTGTGACTCTACAGACCGTCAGACCTAGCTGTTATTCTGTTGATGTTGATGTTTCCCAGTCGAGAGCTGTATAAATAAGAGTTGTTAGGCTTTCAGATGAAAAATATAAAAAGGAAGATAAAAAGAAAAAAGGAATAGTTAATCATTGGTGCGACTTTAATCAATTGTTCTCTCTCTCTCTTTTTCTCCTTCTATCACAGTCCTCAGTAAAGAAAACTACGCGGTTATAGTCGAGCCAAAATAGCTCACCACGCATCTCCCCTTTTGGCAGTTTGGCGCCAATTGCTAATACCAAGTGTAGTCAGGTCCTTCTCCACCTGGTTTTTCCATCGGAGTGGAGGGAGCTCTTCCTCGGCTTCCACCAGCGGATACTGCATCGAACACTTTCAGAGCTGGAGCACTCTCGACCATTCGATCAACATGACCTAGCCAGCGTAGCCGCTGTCTTTTTATTTGCTGGACTATGTCTATGTCGAAAGAATAATTCATACAGCTCATCATTCCATCGTCTGCGGTATTCGCTGTTGCCACTGTTTAAGGGGCCCTAAATCTTCCGCAAAACCTTTCTCTTGAAAACTCCTAATGCCGTCTCATCGGATGTTGAAATCGTCCACGCTTCTGTACCATAAAGTAGGACAAGAACAATGAGCGCCTTACAGAGTTTGATTTTTGTTCGTCGTCGAGAGAGGACTTTACTTTTCAATTGCCTACTTAGTCCATAGTAGCACCTGTTGGCAAGAGTGATTCTGCATTGGATTTCAAGGCTGACAAGGCTGATTGGTGTTGATGCTGGTTCCCAGGTATACGAAAATATCTACGACTTCAAAGTTATGACTGTCAACAGTGACGTGGGAGCCAAGACGTGAATGCGCTGACTGTTTGTTTGATGACAGGAGATTAACAGCATTCCCTAAATAAAAGCGTTGAGCGGAACGTTTTTTTACCGCTCAGCGATATCGTCGATGTGCCATCCCTAAATAAATGCGGCAGCTTTACGTCATATATCAAAATGGTTATTTGGTTGTGAAATTTTATTGTACGGAGAAATTTCGTTTTTCGCAGCCAACTTTACTTGTGAACGCTCTGTCAAAATCGAATTTTTCAATTGGTCAGTGTTGTCTACCGCTACCGCTTCTGTTTATGGAAGGCAGTTAGTCTCTTAATATTTAAAAATTGGTCAATAGTCTCCTAAGTGCGGGGAATATTCTTCTATTTCGATATTATTAGTGGTCCGATTGTTTTTTATAAAAGTTATAAGTAATACATTTTTTATTAACCCGTTGAGAATTTCAAAAAAAAAATAAAAAAATGAATGAAATCCTAAAATTCCGTAGTATAAAAACATAAACTAAAATTTTCATATTAAACTATTTAAGAATGTTGCACTAAATTATTGTAGTCGCTGTCGAAATCCACAGTTAGTTTAAATTTAAGCGGCGCACAATGGGTGACGCGCCTAAAAATATACTAAAATATATGTTTTCAATTGCATGAATGGTGGAGACATACAAGCACACATATGACAGTATGTAGTATGCACTTGCATCCACTTGTGTGCAGCCGCGCAACATGCAACGCTTCGTTGGTTGCCTATTAAAATGGCCACACTTCATCATTATTGCGTTGTTAACGCGTCGCTGAAGCGGCTGCAGCCGCCATTGCACAAAAACGAGCCTTTATGTGGGGCTGTGTGTGTGGCAATGTGTGCATGTGTGTTCATGCAACATGTGGTAATAACGTGCAGTCGGTCATCAACTTCATTCAAAATGACCCGCCGATTTGACTTCATGTCCTTTGACACCACTTCTACGGCAGAAAGCTTTGTATTTGTATGGCTGTGTGTGTTTGTCTGTCAGCGCATTTGTCTGTCAGCGCATTTGTCGGTCAGCATTTCGCTTGTTTTTTCCACAACGCATTGCCGCCACCACCACCACTGCCGCCGCCGCCGTCATGTGGCAACGCTTGCGCTCCACACCCCACATCGCCGCTGCCGTCGTAGCGTCGCGCTAATTGTTAATGAGATGTCGCGCGCATTACTGCGCCTGAAAATATGCACCGTTCACACATGCAAATGTGCCGTTGGCTGCGCTATTTTGCGGTTACCAGACCAAGCTACCGACCGACCGATCGACCGGCTGACCCCACGTTGCACGTTAATACGCGCTTTTTTGGCGCTTTTGCGGTATTTTTGTTTTTGTTTTTGCTTTTAGTTCTTGTTGTTGTTGTTTTTTGTTTTTGTTGCTTATCGGCGCTGCTCACCGCTGCCATATGGTCGGCTGACTGCGCTCATTAAAATACATGAACGAAATATTTTTGGTTTGCCTTTGAAATGTCATTTTGAATTTCAGCAAAACTGCGTGGTGGGCCCCAACGCGCCAATGAAAGCTCTCAGACATATGTATATATAGATAGATATATGTATGTATGTATGTAGATATTTTATCGAAATTCGTGTGTTTATTTGTCGATTTCATTGTATATATGTATGTATGTATAACTCGTTGCTTATGGCGTTTATTTTAAATTAAATGGGTTAAATGCTATGTGTGCTTTCGAAGCTTTTATCCCGTTTTTTTTTGGAAAATGTGTTCGTGCTTCGCTGCTTATGTGCTGGCCAATGTGGTTGTACAAGCTCAACTGAAAAGTATTTTGCACTTATTCTCCTGAAGTATGGTAATATTTGCTGAAAGAAATGGAAAAATCTCGAACAAAATTGAATTTCTTATTGAAAATATAACTCCATAACGGTAAATATCTGAAAGAAATCAATGTAGTACTTCTTACCACGCAAGAGGAACTATAAAGTATGACTCAGAAATCCTTTAGTGAGATTAGTACAAGAACTCTGTGATGAACTTAGTTGGTCCTCTCTGCGACAAATATATGTGGGTTCCTTAAGGTTACCGAGGACAGATGAACTAAAGTATGACTCAGCAATCCTTTAGTGAGGTTAATTTTGAGTTTCCATCAATTTTGGGAGATCAAGAACGCTGTGATGAACTTAGTTGGTACTCTCTGCGACGAATATATGTGAGTTAATTCAGGTTACTGAGGACAGTGGAGTACTTAGAGTGGATTTTTTTATATACTACAGGCGGGTGTTGTTGTATTTTAGGGAACTCTGTCGATATGACAGTCCCTAGCCGAATAGATATCCAAGCCCGTTTCTGTCGCGAACTTTTATACTAAAATGGTTATCTATAGTCTCACTAGGTAGGCAAATAAATGTTCATTCCTTGTCCCACCAAACATAACTGTATTTTGACTCATTTCAACTGAGCTTGCTGTCTTCTGATATGAGATTACTACGTTTTGGGTGTCTGGAAGATGAAGAGATGGCTTGAGTAATTTTAAGAAGCCGTTATGCGAACTCTCTACCGTTAAGCGAACTCTCTTTAGGTATAAATCTAGTATCGATTCTTCGTTACTCTCTTGATCTCATTAGAAAACCATATGGCTTCGGGAACTAAGAGCATTTATTGCAGACGCATCTAAGATCCTCCAGATAAGGCTTTACTGGATAAATCAAAACAGAGTCCTGAACGTTAAACTATGAAAGCGAGGAATCTTCAGTCTCTTTTCTGCGAAAACAACAAATTCCGTTAAAACGTCAAGACAAAACTGGATCATGAAAGGATTCTTATAGTTTTCAACCAATATGTGGAAAGTATCACCATCACTGGGGGGGCTAATGGGGTTGGTGATGCGAACACACAGCCTATCCCTCCCTAATGTCAACATCGCCTTCGCGCGGTACCCCTGTTTTTTCTGTACAAATGAGGCTCTGACGACCGTGTTAAGACGGTATAACTTAAGCACCAGCCCTGCCAGAGAGGATACCGACTGGCAGCCCCGGATCCAGGCTCGGATTCAGATGCTAATCACCTACTTATCTTAAACGGAGTAATGAAATCAAAATGAATAAGGAAGCCCTGTATTCCACCAAGGAACTTTTGTTAAAATATATAACCATCTCTTGACGAGAGGTATTGCACGGACCAATAGAATCTTTTATCAAAAAAAAATTATTTAAAAATTTTCTCTAGAGTTCCTACCTCAACTTTGTCGTATTAGTTCAGAGCTCCAGTAACGACTCTAAATAAATTTAAGCTATATTGTCTTACATATATATTTAAAGCATGTATAACCTTAAATTTTGACTTTCGACTAGGTGACGCTATATGTGCCATATATTTCCATGTGGTAGCCGTAATATAGTATATTCCTATATTCACAATTTTTCCAACAATACTCTGGCGCTTGAAATGCTTTTTTGTACTAAAGGCAGACCAGAGCAGTCTTACACATGTATATACATCTAATAAAGCCACATCCATGAACCACAAAAATCTGCATAACTCAAACAGCCAAGTCTCAGCGGACACCGACACACACACATGCAAAACCTGGAAAGTAGTTTTCAAGTCCATAGGGAACCAAGTAGTAGCCAAGTTGCCACAACTAAGCACTCAATGCTGATTCACACAGCAGTCATTTATTCACTTTACAATCGACACACACAAAACCATCCGCCACACATCAACTGAATGCAAATCAGTACAATAGAAGCATGGCGAGTTCCCTAATCGTTAACTAACCACCAGCCACCTTTCATTTGACTTAATGGCTTGAAGGAGCGAAAATCAACTAGCAAAAAGCTAGAGCATCAAAAGGCGTTTGGAAGTAAGAACGACAGCTGCACTGCTTGCAGCAACAACAACAACAATCTTAATGGTCGGCAATAAAGCAAAATAACGGTACAACCGACAATCAACATGCAGTGCTAGGAATAAAATCGCATCGGAATGTGGAATGTGTGGGATTGTAGCATGAAAGCACCTCTAACTGTTAGCAAATTGAGCGAAAGCTTAGCCGTAAAAGTAGTGAATTGACTTAAAGTTGAATTGGCGAAAACGATGTGGCGTGGGGTTGTGTGAGGTACAGCCCGGTCAAGCTGGTTTGGTTCACACATGTGGGATTTATTGTCAAGGAATTGGTAGATTGTTCAGCAAATACGAGGTTTGTAAAATGAATATACGGGGACTCTTCTTCTTCCATGACGTCTGTCCGAAATTTCTTAACTAGTTTCAATGTGTTCACAGAATTGTCGAAGTTTCGGCGTCTTTTCCTGAATGCCGACCAAATATGAATCCTCTAATACATACCAGAGACTACGGAACAGTCAAAACAGTAGACTTCTCCCGACAAACCTGCTCCAAGAAAAGCGAAAAACCTGTCCTATCGGCCGGAAGGACTCTGATTATTGTTTTCTGGCGTTCCCAAGATGTGATCTACATCGACTATGTTTAATTTATCTTCTTATTATCTTCCTGTGCAGAGACCAAGGAATCGTCTAAACAATGGATTTCATTCTGCAATACGCTCGGAAGAAGGCGAAAACTGTCCTATCGGTCGGAGAGATTACAGTTATCGTTTTCTGGAAGGTGTGATCTACATCAACTACTCGGAACTTCTCTTCTTATTACCTTTCTGAGTAGAGACTAAGGAATATTTCACTCTGGAAATATGCTCGGAAGCAGGCGAAGACTGTCATATCGGCCGCAAAGACTATGATTTTTATGCTTTTCTGTCGTAACCAACGTGTTATCAACATCGACTACTTGAAACGCCACTTCTTTTCAACTTTTAGAAAACTCCGATTTTACTTCGATCAGCCTTTAATTTATAATTTCTTTCGAGCACAAAGTGCTTCTGCAATTCTCAACGAATTCATATAAAAATTATTATAAGTTGCAGTGAATAAGTTAGCTTTCAGAAGTAATAATAATCGTTTTAATGCATGAAAGAGAAGGCAGGAACCTCAAAAAGAAGCAGAGAAACGAAATGAGATCAGAGAATGAGGAGAAATGTAAAACCTGACCCCCCCTTTATTTAATTAGCCCGAAATCCATTCATACAAATGTGAATGTGAATTATTCAAACTCAAAATTCTGTTACTGTTATCTGAATTTTGTAGCGCTCCTAGCAAATCAAGCAAATTTTCGTACATTTGCGCCGAAATAACTTCATTAGCGCATTTAGAAATGCTTCAAAGGACACAACCATAAATCCATAATCCAGCCATATATGTCGGTATGTCACAATAAATCCCATTAGTGAATTTCTATATACGAGTCTGAGTATATGTATGTGGGCGGAACACACCCAACCACTCAATGCCAATGTTAATGCTACTCGCCACTTATGAATTTTTAAGTATGTAAATAGCTATGCGCACGCCATACAAACGAGCTCCCCAAAAAAGCTTCCAAAAAGCTGGCAGCGAGCGAGCGCATGAAGTGTGCGAGTATGTGGAAAAAGTGAAATGCCATAAATTTTAAGTGAATGCAAAATTTACGTTTTGCCAATTTCCAGCTGTCTGAGTGGGCGGCTTCGACCAGTGGCAGTGGCGGTCTGTGTAGCGGCTGTTTCGACTTCCGTCTGCCATAATAGAGGCTAATAACTCACACAAGTGTGTACGCCAAACGAGCGACTGTAAAACATATGGAGTAGCAGCGCGCGCAAAAACAGAAAAACAGTCCAGCGCCAAATGCAATTTCCTAATTTCTCGCTTGGGATGTAGCGCCTGCAACAATGTGGCAACCACCCACCTTATGCGCCACACTTGAGCTCTGCTTTCTAATCACCGCTCGCTACCGCCGACCAACCGCCAGCGCGCTCGACCATAGACAGCTCGAAGCAGCGCTGCTGTGTGGCCGCGAGTGTTGCAATTTGCCACATTGCCGCATTGCTGCGCGGCGCCTTCCTTCCCACACACACTCTCCCCGCTGTTACATGTTGCGCTAAAAACGGCCAGCAAGTTGACCAAAAATCATTGCCAACAGCGAGTCGTTTGTTTGCGCGCGCGCCCCAAACTCCCAGTCGCTGGCCAGGCGCTTGCACTCCAACTGATTGCGCAGACAATTTGCAACAACACTTGCAACACAAACGACGATACAACACAATGTGCAACAAAATGTGCCAAAACTTGCCGCAACGGAAACGCAGCAACACGCCGCTTGCTATATGCTGGCCGGCAGCGACTAACGAGTAGCGCCAACTAGTAGCAACAAATGCAACAACAATTGCTGTGATAGCAAAAAAGCCACCGCCGACTTTTCAATATTAATGACCAGCATTTGGCAACAACAATCAGCGTAACGGCATCGCAATGCCAGTCCGTAGTAGAATTAGTATACGAAATGGAACAGGGCCATGGTCAAAACGTTAACGGCCACCAACAGCCGGTCGCGCAGCTGCAATTACATATACGAGTATAGAGATACATGCGGAGATATTGATATTCTTGTGTTCTCCGCTGCGCCGCGCGGGTGTGCAATGCGGCAATTGCTGAATTTATGTGCGGTAATAGCGACTACTTCCTGCGCCTGCAGCGTCATTGCACTTCCAACGCCATTCGCCTACACTCGCATTCACGCCGGTTGGCTCTTCCTCGAGCGCTCACTTCCGTGTTACTGTGCCGGCAGCTAACAAATTTGTAGAGCCGCCTGATACTACAGACCGCCAGAGCAGTGGAAATAGTTTTGCGCACAGTGTGTGGATTGCGGTAGAATTTCTGGGTGACAAGAACATAACAAGGAGACAGAAAACGAAAGGTACACCCATACCTTTATTTGGAAACCAGAGAGGTAGGGACACTGCTTTAGCTAGGGATCCTTAAACCAAGGATCGACTCCATTAAAAGCATTAACAACGGATCCAACAATAGTCTGTCCACAACTAGCGGACCCATAGTAGCATCTAACCTAGGATTTACGGATCCGGCCATATTTTTCGAATATCTAGTAAAAGAATGCTTACCGCGCGACCTAGTCCAATTAAAAAAGAGAATTTTTCAGAGCAAACTCCATCACTTATTTCAAAAAGATGTAATGTATCATGTAATAGATTTACACACATCGCCTAAAGGTATACTTCGCCAGAAGTATAAACCGGTCAAAAATAAAAAATCCAATTGAAATGGAACAAAAACTATCAGACCTTCTCATTTCATCTAATTTCTGAAGTCCTTTTCTGCTTATTTTTTTTATTTTAACCACAACTCTTACCAAAAGCCACACTGTGCCACGACCACGAATTCCGTTGCATCTCTCAAATTTTCATTGCGCTTCACGCCATAGACAATGGAAGGCGTGGAAAAAATAGAAACCCAAGCATGGTGCTGCTGCAGGAAGACCCTACTGGCACTTATTGGTCATGGTCATATTTAAAGTGTTTCGCCGAAAATGTTGCAGCTAACGTGCCAGCGCCAAAAACTAGGCAACCAATTGGCGTAGTGAAGCTGAAGTGCGGCGGCAGCGGCCGGTTCCTGCTGCAGCCAAACCGACGTGCAACGCAAGCAAAGCAAAGACGAGGCAAAAGGCCGAAAGCAGAACACATTTGTATGCGATACGCGAGGCATTTTCGTTAGATACCAAACGTCAAACAATCACACACGCGGTGGACTCGTATGTGTATGGCTGTATGTGGCGCTTGCACTTCCGTTTCGCGCGCTCAGTCATGCCAGCTGTCCGCGGCAGCGTTGCGCCGAATTGCGAAATCTATGATTGCGTGCAATTCACTGCTGGAAGTTAGTCATATTTTTGACCATTCGACCGGCGAGGCCTCAAAGTCATTTCAGGGATTTATTTTTTTGTTTTTTTACTCTGTATTTTGTGCTCGTTTTTCGTTGCAGCACTTTCGGCATTGAAGCGCCGGGCTGTTGATTTCGCTGTGCCCGCAACCCGGAAGTGCATTTTCTCGCGCCTCACCTCCCCTCGCCTACAGACTCCGCTAGCCTTACGTGTAGACTGACTGCTGTTGAAGCTCAAATTTGTAGTCTCATTTTGAAGTTGTTGCTGAAGTAGCTTGAAGTTGAAATTGAACTCGGACTGCACGGGCAGAATTGTGGGTTTTCTCGCAGTACTAGTATACGGTCATTGAAATATTGAGTTTGGACCGGCCAGTGTTTCGTATCGCTGATAAGTTAGGCGCTCTTGTGGTTTGGCAATTCCAGCAGTTAGCGGTAGTGCTGGCGCGAATTCTGTGGCGAGTTAATCAGCTGGTTGTTGAAGTACTCTAAATATAACGGTACATCCTGTCGATGTCTAAAATTAATTATTAATGTAATCAAAGAAGGGCAACATGTTTCCAAGGAAATTCTGCCGAAAACTATTTGTCGGATTTTCCGAGAACTGAATAAGCAGGCCAGAAATAATATGTATGACGGAAGTGGAATATGACGAAAGTCAGCGCTTGCCATATTGAAGTGAAGCACGTTCACTCAGTTCGGGGAATCGTAAAAAGACAGTTACGATGGACAGGTCACATAGACCGGGAAATACTTCTGCTTTAAAGGCATGCATTGAGCCATTAACTATGTTTAGCAGAGGAATTGGAGGCTCCGAACTTGTTCCTAGTCTATTTAGGTGTTACCAATTGGCGGTCTCTGCGATCTGAGGTTCCTAAAGGTCAAAATGCTGATTTTGGTTGCGTGACGGATCAAACTAAGCTTCAAGTAGGAAATTTAGCGTCTTGGGTTTCCCTCGACTGGTTTCTATTTAGGATTAAAATGTGCTTTGGATCTAATTACGGATGCTACCAAGGATCTTGTCGAGCCTGTAATTGTAAATAGTGTCAAAGTAGTGTCTTATACGAAGAATGCGGTTTCATCCACACATTTGGCTAAATCATCGTCTTCTAGAAACAAAAACCACAGTACTATTCTGTCTGAGATCTCCATACACTATCTGAGTTACCTAGTTCCCAAAGAGATATAGAGATCTGCACCTCCTAATTGAAGCCTTAACATATTTCTCCATGATCTGAGTATCCTTAATGTCACAGGTCGACTGACGGACAACACTTTCCGATATTTTAAGCAGGAAACCTGTCCAAAAATGTTACGTCTTGGGTTACCCTGGACTCTCTTTGATTTTGGAATGAAGTGATCTACGAATCTATTGACTGATGCTCCGAAAGAATTTGTCTATCCTGTACCCATCTCAAAATAGTGCCTTTGGCGAAGGATTTGTGCCTTGAACCGAATCTTATTCTTCTGGTCACAAAAACCACAGCTCCGTTGTATTCCTCTTCTGCCTCAGACCCTAATGAATTAAAGAGAACTCAACACAACATCTGAGTTACTCAGCTTCCAAAGTACTTCCATGTGAAATAAGAAAGTCTGCTAAGCGGTTACCGCTGCTTTCAAGGTTCTGAAAAACTTTACTAATGATAAGAAACATATTTAATGAAAGAAAACGATTTCCAACAGTTTCTTAACTCATTAATTTTCCATACTTCCCTAACCGCCGCCGCCGTCTCGACTAATCAAATGACACCACTTTTCGGCGCTCATTTACGCCTAACAACAACTTATTTTCACACTTTTGCATTTAATTTTGGCCTAATTTTCGAACAACTGTGCCGCACCGCGACCTCTTGCATGGCCCAACAGAGTCTGACAACAATTTACTGTTCGTTAACTTGCCACACCTGATGCTGTCAGTTTTTGCGCCTACGCGCCCAGACCACATTAAATGTGTCTTTGCGCGCTGTTTCTTCTTTTTTACTTCACATATTTCTGTTTACCTTGTTTGCCAGCAATGCTTTGGTGCTTGCTGCGGGATCCGCTGTAGCGGATTGGTGACACCCTTATCTACATCTCGCTTGCGCTGGCTGGATGTTGCCTGAAAGACTTCAAGGAGCTACTTGTCGCGCGCTGAGGCGGTCGCTGCATCCTCTCAGCTTCGCACTGCTTCAGCGGTGTGTTTGTTTGCATTTGTTTACTTTGCCTTAATTGGATCATTTTCTTCACGCTATAAGGTCTCACTCGCCCCCGCAACGCGCACACCGACAAACACATCTTTCGTCGTCGTCGTCGTCGTCGGTACATAAATCCATCGCAAAGCGTCCGTCCGCGTCCGCCTTTACACCTTCTTTTCTGCTTTCGCTTGTCTGTCGACGTCGTCGGCCTTACCACTTGAGGACTCTCGCTTTGACTTTGGTTCGCCTTTGCTGGCGGTACTTCCTTTTTTCGGTTTTCCAGTTATTATGATTAATTTGCCTTTACACCTTCTGCTTCTGCGGCTGTGGCAGTCAAATTGCGGTTGACTATGGTCTTCGGTGGCACACACAAACACACACAGAGAGAAACCCTCAACACCTTATTGGTAAAGAGTGGCGCTGTGCTGAAGTGTTGCGCTTCCAGTGGCGCTTGGGAGCTTCGCCTCTTTGGGTCAGATGTGTGATAAATTAGTGCACAATTTACTAAATGATGGTAGTAAATGTCAGCTGTGTCTAAGACGCGTTAATTAATTGGCAACAACACAAGGTAGGTAACAAGGATGCAAAAAAAATAAAGTGAAAATGTAACAATAAAAAAGTGAGAAGGGAAAATGTGGTAAAGTCCACGTGTGTGTGTGTTTGTGTGTTGTGGCAGGTGAAAGTGAAGCGCATAACCATTTCGGTCTAATTTAAGCGCACTTTCACCTTGACACGCTGAGTGGCAGCTGTGTGAGCTGAGCGTGTTGGAGTGCGCCCTAATTGAAGGTGGCCTGCCAGACCATTAACGGTAAAGTTGTGGAAATTTTGCTGACAGCGCTTTATGCCTTAAGCGGGTTACAGATTTATTAATTAAATCATTTGGAAAAAATGTCGAGAATGACAACTTCTGAAATTGATTTCAAGCGCAGGTTTACCAGCCTTTTAGGGATGTGTGTTTGTGGAGGAGGTGATATTAAAGGGTTTCAACTGTGCGAAGCAAGTATTGAAGCAATCAGGTTCGATTCAATGAAAACCAGTTGATTCTAGGTGAGTTGAATGAATTAATTTCTCCAATAAGTGGAGACTGCCAGTGGAACAGCCGTTAGTCTTGAATTCATTGGGAGATGTCATGAGAATCGACCTTTCGTTAACCACTGTGTAAAGACTCGAGCTCCAAATCCATATCCAGCAGGCCATTTGTGTCGCAGAGTCAAGTCCTTCCATACCTGGTCTATCCAACGAAATGGAACTCACATTTAAAGCTAAAGAATCTGGTTCTTTCAGTACGTCGAGACAGAGCTCTTTCTAACGGAAACGAAAACACATCAGCTGGACTTCAGTTTCCTTCCGGTCACTAAATCCTAACTCTCGTGCATGGAGGCCTCCACTTTGCGAATTTCTTGGATCCATCTTCGTCTACCAAGATTCTTTTTTTGTACGTTTTACTAAATCAGGCTCCAGCTTCCGAGCTTGCTTCACAAATTCGCTTTAAACACAACAGGTTATCTAATGCTGTACGAGCCACCACCTACTTCGGACTCCAGCTGCGACAAAAATGCACCAAAAAACAACAATAACAATCAGTAGATTGCCATGCAGCACGAACTTCCGTCATGATTTCCGCTTTCCATCCACCCACCAAACGAATGAACGTACCTACAAGCAGTCGTCGTAATCGTTTGTTTAAATAAAGATCGCGGCAAACCGTACCCTGTCCCCAGGTTCCATATATCTATATGCAAGTCTTGTCTTCTCTTACCGTTGTCCTGCGCAATTATTTTTGACACTGTCCGGCGCCATGTGACTTCGTGTTGCAGCATCTAAAACAGTTTCTTCATCCACCGTTGACTGTGACAGCTTTTTGACTTACAAGCATGCCATTTTGGGTTGTTGTTGTTCTTGGCGACATTGCATGCAACTCTGCAATTTATGGTGTCTTGCCAAGCAGTTGTTGCTGGACGGTACTTGGTGGGAGCTATAAAAATGCAATCAACAATCATTTAGCAACATCATTTGTCAGAATTTAACGCTTTGGATGTGGTGAGATGTTCTTCTAGAGAGTGAGGGTGTCTTGCTGACGTTTCATTATATACATATATAACTGTAATTGAAGCTTCATAAGTGTAGTAGATTATGCGGGGTACTCTCTCTCTCTCTACCGCTTTGTCTTGTTTGTCTATCATGAAAACAGTGTCATTAAGCTAGCATACCTTTAGGCGCTAGCTGTTTCATTCGCTTGCGAATGTAATTCTCATACAGTTCTTAAATCACAAAATAACAATTTTAAAAGAATTTTAAAGGTAGAACAAATAAAAAAATAAATTTAAAATCCGGCAACACTCTGTACCTTTCTGCAACAATTTGTTGCCACATTATTCAAAGCGCTTATTTATTGCTAAACAAATTTTGGCGCAATTTTTCATAGCTACTCGACAATTTCGCTCATTAAATGAAGCGCCATCGAAGCCAGTGAGGAAGATAGAGAAAGGAAGCTGCCACCTTTCCATTTATCCGGCGCTGCAATCTAGATTTTTAATCCTATTGCTGTTGATGTTGAAAAGAATGAAATAAGAATGGCTCATTGCCGTAAATTGCATTTGCGCGCATTTTGTCGTCTCATTTTCTGCATCAACAAGCCACACGGCTATCGGTCGACACTCTACTCAGGCCCCACACTTACTGCCCACTCGATGCGCGTCATTTCTTTGCCGTCTTTTTTTCGCCTTTTCATTCACCTTAACTAATATCTGTTTCATGTCTTTTGACGTGATTTCGTTTACTTTTTTCGCACTTCATCTTCTTCTTCTCCCGCTTTCTTCTACAGCCACTTCAATCCGCTGTCAATTCGACGGCAATGAATTTTGAACTGAATTTTCCGCTGGCAATCTGAGCGCCTCGCTCGTGTCGTCGAACTATTATGGTCCTGTACATAAATCAATTTGTCTTTGCGAAATTGGCAGTTGTGCAGCGTGCAACATGCAACTTGCAACTTTTGTGTTGTTGTTATTGTTGTTGCAGCTCATTTTTGCGCTTTTCATCTTTCATTTATTTCAATCTTGAATGTCGATTTTTTTAGTTGTTGCTGCTGCCTTTTTATTAACTTTGCCGTCTTCCTGTTGGTTTCACCTTTTTGCTCTTGTTGTTGTTGTTGCTACTTTATGCCATCGCACGTTGCATTCGAAACATCGCATTCTACTTAATGCCTCAACAAATGCAAATGATGTTGCAACAAATAGTTGCCTTGTGCCATGTTGCATGTTGTTGTTGCTGCACTCAATGTGACAACAACATTTTATCAGCGTCGGCTAATTGAATTGATGATGTGCAAAATTTATTTGAAAAGTATAAGGCAAACAGCTATATTTTATCGCTGCGTGAGGTGAATTTAAATTAGCCTATATTGTTGGATAGATCGGCAGATAAATAATGAGAATAAATTGTGTGAAGCAGCAGGACATGCTGCTTGTAGATGTTTAGTAGAGAGAAAAATCTTTGCAGTGGAGCTAGTAACGGGTGATTTTTTTGAGGTTAGGATTTTCATGCATTAGTATTTGACAGATCACGTGGGATTTCAGACATGGTGTCAAAGAGAAAGATGCTCAGTATGCTTTGACATTTCATCATGAATAGACTTACTAACGAGCAACGCTTGCAAATCATTGAATTTTATTACCAAAATCAGTGGCAGAAAATCCGCTTTTTTATCGACAAATTTTGTTCAGCGATGAGGCTCATTTCTGGTTGAATGGCTACGTAAATAAGCAAAATTGCCGCATTTGGGGTGAAGAGCAACCAGAAGCCGTTCAAGAACTGCCCATGCATCCCGAAAAATGCACTGTTTGGTGTGGTTTGTACGCTGGTGGAATCATTGGACCGTATTTTTCAAAGATGCTGTTGGACGCAACGTTACGGTGAATGGCGATCGCTATCGTTCGATGCTAACAAACTTTTTGTTGCCAAAAATGGAAGAACTGAACTTGGTTGACATGTGGTTTCAACAAGATGGCGCTACATGCCACACAGCTCGCGATTCTATGGCCATTTTGAGGGAAAACTTCGGAGAACAATTCATCTCAAGAAATGGACCCGTAAGTTGGCCACCAAGATCATGCGATTTAACGCCTTTAGACTATTTTTTGTGGGGCTACGTCAAGTCTAAAGTCTACAGAAATAAGCCAGCAACTATTCCAGCTTTGGAAGACAACATTTCCGAAGAAATTCGGGCTATTCCGGCCGAAATGCTCGAAAAAGTTGCCCAAAATTGGACTTTCCGAATGGACCACCTAAGACGCAGCCGCGGTCAACATTTAAATGAAATTATCTTCAAAAAGTAAATGTCATGAACCAATCTAACGTTTCAAATAAAGAACCGATGAGATTTTGCAAATTTTATGCGTTTTTTTTTTTTAAAAAGTTATCAAGCTCTTAAAAAATCACCCTTTACATATATACGAGTACATTGACATATGTATAAGAATGTGGGGAGTACGTGTAGCTTAATAAGTATTTTAGAGACTATGTTTTTAACAAAACAGAGCCTCAGAACGCTACTAAGGCAATGAACCTTGGAAAAAGTTGTCTGTATGTGACCACCAAAAAGCCTAGAGTAAATTAGAAAACCTTTAGTTGAGTTGTCATATTGCCAATGAAGCTAATACTTATTAATTGTTTTCGCAAATCTTTTTCTGAATACCACAAATCAGATAAAAACCTCTTTCAAACACTTAGCCGTCAACTTCAATGCCTATAAAATGTATTTTCTTACCCTTCATGAATGTTCTCTAGAAGATACGGTCTTTATGGATACGCAATGAAAATATTTTAAACCAAAAACATGCCTTCTGTATTTCCGTTCAAGAGTTGTAGCCTTTAGCTGAAGAGTTGAAACTGTTTTCGTCTTTCTTTCTTGTACTTCAATTCCTCATCTCAGTTATATAGGTTCCTAGAACTACGGAAATTATTTTCAAAAATTACATTTAAGAGATTGTGACTATGATTCTTTATGGGGCTACACCAGTGTAACCTTTGAAAAACTATGCGATTTTAGTGATTTTTTTTTTAGAAAGTACTCAATCGATTGTTCCGAAGTTTGTTGCACATAATAAGGTATATTTTCAGCTACATTTCAAATTTTTTTTTTTTCAAAAATATTGAAAAATAACGGAGTTATATTTTATTGAAAAATAACGGAGTTATATTTTACCTTCGGAGATGTCAAAAAAAAGTTCCCTAACTGCTGACATCATTCCGGCCGAATGAGTTGCTAAAAAAAATTCAAAAAGGATATTAAAGGTAAATA
The DNA here is from genome assembly GCA_031772095.1 of Zeugodacus tau. Taxonomy (NCBI): domain Eukaryota; kingdom Metazoa; phylum Arthropoda; class Insecta; order Diptera; family Tephritidae; genus Zeugodacus; species Zeugodacus tau. The sequence continues at coordinate 3,584,015 of CM062653.1, read as the reverse complement.
TATTTCCTATACCTACGATTTTTGAAAAATTTCAAAATGTTGTAGTTCTGAAAAAAATTACATTTTTTAAGTAAAAAAAAATGGTATTTTCTTAAATGCCAAATTGACAATTTTCAACCAATCAAAAAGATTGTAGGTCATTGTATAGTAAATATATTCAGTTTAAATTTGAAGTCAATCGGTAAATTTTTCATTGAGTTATGATGTCAGCAGTTTTGAGAAAAGTCGTTTCGAGAAAAACGCGTTTAAAGTTTCGACTATATAGGCTTATGCCTGCGAGTGGTCGCTCTTTAGAACGCTGCCATTCAAAAACTATTAAAGATACGACCTTACCGCTTTCACAGGGTATTTTTGACTATCGAATAAGCAAAACATGAAAAAATCGATTTTATGAAAATGTCACACTGAACTAAGAAACACTTTCCACAGCAGTGTTTTTTATATTTTTTTTATTCTATCTTACATTCTAATTACGCTTATAACTGCGCTATCGATTCACTGCAATAATCGAGTTCTATCATACTTAATTTTCAAAGCATACTCCTAAGTTAAACTAATATATATTCATATTCATATATATTTTCATCTCATTTTTCATATTTTAAAATATATTAATTTTATTGATATAATTGTACGAAGAATTCTCTAACTATATTTTTTTCCTATTTACAGGTACGTACAGTTTACAAATATTTAAACTGGTAAGCTATTTTTTATATGTTTTTCTATATTTGTGTCTTAAAAATATCGTGAATGCTATGAGCTACTATGTCCACCTGAAAACCCTAGGTTAAGCTATACACTTTGTAGTTGCCGAGATTAAGCTTAAGCTTACGCTAGACCAAGTTTCAATGATAGTTTTACTCCAATAGTCATCCTTGAGAACTAGCTAGAATCGAAATATATCGATTTGTCAGATTCAGACTTGATATACTAGCACCTTCAGGTGTGTTTATCATCACAAAAGATATGATTCGATTTATCCATCGCTGATCTCTCAATTGGAATTCACTTTAGCTAACTGATTCGAAACATAGAATAGAATGTGCGAACGTACTTTGGGATTCTGATATATTACTTTAACTTTCTGTGAAAATTTACTGTGTTCCAATAGAAATATAAGTAATTGATGCTTAGTCATCATTTTTCCCACCTTAGAAAGAAATAATTAAAAATTAATATTACACTAAAGTCACAATTTTTTTAAGAAACTAATCTTTAATGAGAATTCAGTGATTCATAATTTCATACTGATCAATACATATAGATATACAGGAATCATAAGTCTTGTACTGAGACTTACATGCAGACATTTCCTCTTAGAATCAAAAATACACATTGATACATATATATATATGTATTTGAAATACATGTTGAAACACGTGTTAAGATTACGATATGATCTTCTTCATAAATGTTCAATAATCAAAAATTTTATTAATCTACCTGAATTTGCCAAGCCCAGGTGTGCACTCATAATTTATAAATGCTAATTTCAGGGTTGGACTTAGTAAGAAAAATAATAAAAAAAAGTATTTAACAACCAATTCAAACTCAGAATCACAAGTACGTCATTGAGATACATGTCTACTTATATATATATTAAAATTAATAACATTTTTTGTAGTTGTTATGTTTTTACCATTTTATGATAATAATCTCTCATTAAGCTCAAAGCGAAATATTTGCCAAAACCTCCTGCAATCTTCTGTCTATTCTTGTTTGACATCATCACTTCAAATTATTTAGTAGTATAGTATAGTATACTTTAAGAACAATATTTCTAGATAGACAAATTCTTCAAGCTACCATTTCATATATTTCTCATTGTGCCTTGGGTATAAAAATATATATATAATTCAGCCCAAAAAAATTTTATTTACAAAGCTCCACATGTTTATCGCGTTTTTGAGCAGTAAATGTTTAAAATTTTTATTATCTGCATTGTTGTATCTTCGCAAAATCACGGAGATTAACTCTGACAGCAAGCTGGCAAACTGTTCTGCAAACAAACGCAATAAGGCTAAGATATATGGGCCTCTTAAAGTCGTAGGCCAACAAAACAAAACTGAAAGCGTTGAAGGTATGACTCATGCGGTGTAAATATGCCACGCTGTGGTAAAATGAAATTTTTTTGTAGCAAATAAATCTGGTAACTAAGAAATGCTGTTCAAAATATTTAACTTATGAAAGGCTTAAAGTGCTCTATAATAATGTAGTATATAGTTTTTAGTGTTTTGACGTAATTTAAAAGATACTTCTATATTATATACATATATATTTCTTAGTCGTAAAGTGGAGTCGAAATGACTGGCAAACACAAAGGCATAACAACGGAAGGGCATAGAAAGTTGAAGGAAATTAATGGTTTTATTGGAAATAAGAAAAAGCCTATTGTAGAAAAGAATCACAAGATTACATTAGCATTTTGCAAGAATATCCCGTCAAAAAAGGTGAGCAAATCTCACACGAGAAGCATGACAACAATTACTGTATGCAACTCAACCATTACCTTCACCGATGAATGAGTTTCTTGTGTTCTCAAGTTAATTCATCATGCTTCATCCCTTCAAAGATATATTAAGAAACAGCTACAGATTCTTGTTGTGTGCCTTATTCTTACCTGAAATTTTATCTTATTTGCTTGTCTTACACAAATACAGTTCGAAATGTGATCCTTATGCGTTCTTTATGCAACAATGTGTGTATAGATTTTTTCTTTCACTGTTCAAATTCTCAACCAGCTCATATATTTCCTTACTCATATACATTACTGCTTGTGTTGAATAGTTACCTTGACTTCTCTTCAGTTGTCGAATAAATCTTTCGCCTTTTACTAAAGATTTCCGTGGAGAGGAGTACTTAATGGGTCTATAAGAATTTTTGTCGAAGGCTCAACTTACCTTTCGAGGTCAAGTTGGGCCGATAATGAATACATTCAAATAATAATATTTTAATTGACTGACGTCATTAGTGAAAAATTTATTTTCAAAATCATCTAAGATTATCAGATGGCTTGTTAAGACTAAACAGATGCACTTTTGAGGAATTGTAATAGATTATTTTAAGAACGACATATCAAATTAATGTTTTTTACATACTCTTCTTCAGATTCTTCTATCAATTAATTAGCCACCACTTTGTAAATATCACTTTAAAACTAAGCTTAGCTCTGTTATAGAAACGGTCTAGCTGATCTAGTCTAGATCTTGAGAAATTAATTTGGATATTTTAGAAACTCTTCGGCGAGCCTTCTAATAAATAAATTCCAAAGTTATTGTGCGGAAAGTTCTTATATACTTCAACTAAGAAGACAATATGTGTAACTATTAGTAGACAATTCATTGGCGAATCTTGGTTTAAAAAATCACACAAACTTAACTGAACCTCAGCGACATCGATTGATCGTATTTTAGCTTTTATAATCGAAGAGGAAACTCAAGTTTCATTGAAGAGCACTAATATGACCCTTGTATGGTTTCGAATGCTCAACAACTTCTTGGGTTGTTTTGTTATAGATCCAGTGTTACAACAACGGGATCATCCGTAATAGAATTAAAGTAAGCTCCTCAACCGTTCGGTCTATATTATTTCAAAAATCGGTTTAGTCTTAATTGTAATCCGTAGAATAATCTTTGAGATAAGAACATAACTCTTTGATCTTAGTCAAAAGGACGAGAAACAACTTCTAACTGGTAAGTACTAAATCATAACAGCAGAAGGGCATAGAAAGTTGAAGCTTATTTATTGGGAAAAAGAAAAATCCTATTGTAGAAAAGAATCATAAGATTAGAACAACAATTTTTGTATAATATACCGTGAAAAAAGGTACTCAAATCTCACACCACAAGCATGACAACAATTGTTGTATGCTACTCAACAATTACATCCACTGATGAATGAGTTTCTTGTGCTCTCAAGTTAATTCTTCATCCCTTTAAAGATGTGTTAAGAAACCGCTACAGATTATTGTTGTGTGCGTTACTCTTACCTGTTATCATATCTTTTTTGCTTGTCTTTCACAAACATACTTCGAAATGTTATCCTTGTGCGATATTTATGAGATAGAATGTGTTTAGATTTTTTCTTCACTGTTCAAAATTCTCAACCACCTCAAATATTTCTCGACTCATATACTTTACTATTTGTGTTGAAGAGTTACCTTGACTTCTTTTCAGTTGTCGAATAAATCTTTCGCCTTTTACTAAAGATTTCCGTGGAGAGGAGTACTTAACCCTCTAATGCATGAATTTTTGTTTCGACTGTGATTTTTATATTAGACTATATTCAGGTCTGTGAAGACGAATCTGATGTTAGTTTTTCGATTTGTCAATTTGTGTACCTTTTACAGGTAAAATAAGGTAATCCGCCTCAAGGCGGACCTATGCATTAACCCTTATTGTTCATATAAATTTATGTTTTCATTTCTTCTTTATTGTGATATTTGAAAAAACAATCTTTTGCCGTTGAATTGCATAAATTAATTTTACATTTAATGCAAAATGCCTGAGTTTCTGATTTGCATCCACGAAATTTGCACATTTTTTTGCCTGAGCGGTCCAAAAACTTACACCAGTGTCCTATTTGATCGTATCTTATATTTTCTGATAGGTGATACGTCTTTTTAGCTGCACAGTGGAGGTGTTAAAGACGATGGACGACCACGTTTTACAGGTTTTGTCGAACCAATCAAACAAAGTGTTTCTGCCACTTCTGATCTGAAGTCAGGAAGTTTACACTTTAGGACGTCCTTATTTAGTCGGTTATAAAGACAATATGCATTCACCATACTCACGTCCAGCATGTGGTAAAATAATTTATTTGTCCATTTTCTGGTTTTTCATTTTTATGTGGTATCGACCAATCAATCCGTCAACCAAATCCACACCACCCATATGCTGGTTGTATTCTTTCACAATAGCTGGACAATCCACCTCAACATTTTGTTTCAATTTTCGATCCCAACGATTTGCCTTTAAGGAATATGAACTTTCATTATGTACAATTGCATCTGTTCCTACGTAGGTGGATAACAGACGAACTGCTCTTGTGTCGTACCACAAAACGCTGCTTATGTCTACTCCAAAAACACTTCCCACGTATTCTTCATTATACCCACGTGCTACTTTTTTTGATTGCAGCTCTGCGTCTGTGGAAAGTTTATATTTGGTACTCGATTTCCTCGCACTGTACCTAAACTGTGAATTCCGCGACTTCTCATATATAATAGCAATCCCAATGAGGTATAAAAGTTGTCAAAGTAAATAATATGATTGGCATTGTTTGGTATGACTTGTGACAACCTAACTACAACATTGGATGCAGCACCAAGATCTGGACAATTTGGCAAAATTTTGTTATCGCCGGCGCCACAATAAACTTCAAAGGAATACGAATATCCAAAGGAATCGCAAATCACGAATAGTTTCGCTCCCCATTTGTGAGGTTTTGCTGGCATATATTGCCTCACTGGGTTTCCACTCATTTTCGTGGCACACATTTGCTCATCAACGCAAAGTCTCTGCCGCATTGGAACTGAAGAAAAACGTTGGTTGAAATGTTTTACTAGCGGCCTTATTTTATACAAGAGGTCATAACCAGGTTGACCTTTCTCTATACGAGACGCATCATTATTGAAATGCAAGTGGTTTCTAATTTCTTCAAATCGATTGCATGTCATGGATAAACGTATCGGATCTAATCCGTATTGTCCCCAATATGAGCGACTGTTAGGAAAGCGATAAACAGACGTAAACAACAATATTCCCAAAAACTTACGCAGCTCTTGGTGATCGATACAAAACTTTGAAGATATATCTTTTTTGCTTGGCATACAAGTTCATCTGTAAGGCTATTGCCTGCAAAATTTTTATTAAAAATTTAATAAACTGTTATATATTAGAAATTACCTTCAGAAAGTCTTCGGTCACAAAATATGCAAAGCAGTCGTAAGGTGTTTTTAAACATTTTAAAAAAATCCGGCATGTCCTGGCCTTGAAAAGCCAAATCTGCAACACTCAGCTGAAGTTTTTTCTTCTTCCAAAGAATCGATCTTATCGCACTCATATCGTTTCTCAAATCACTTGCAGCTGGTAGGACTCGATTTTTTCTTGCGATTCTAATGCTTTGTGCACAGAACGTGTCACTGTCGACGGTAAGAATACACTAGAAGTAACGTCACAAACAGGCAATGGAGGAATCGGTGGCAGCTCAATTATTTCAGCATTTTCTTCAAAGTCTGTCACATTCAAACTGCATTCGATTGCGTTTCGCATCATTTCTGAGGAGTTTAGCATTGCATCAATGATCGTATCATTTTCCGGTAGTGAGTAGGTTGGATCCATATCAGAATCGTCACTATCAAAATCGCATTCATTGTCGGAAGTATCAGTTACCAATTGCGACTCTTCGAAATATTGTCGAATTTCTTCATCCGTCATATGGGTCTTAGAATAACGCGACATATCTGATTATTATTCAATAATAAAATAAGAAAAATTTTCAATTGTATCACAAATATTTCATTTTACTTGAAAAAGGTAGGCAGCGCAATGCATGAGTCCGCCTCAAGGCGGAGTTCAATATTTTCGAATTTACTCACCTGCTATTAGTTTTTTTATTATAAATCGAACACTATCATAAAGAGCACAAAATTCCACACCCGTAAGTATTTTTTTCAACTTGAAACGACACAAGAATTTATATTTCTTGTTGTTCAGAAAATTGTGTTGATTGCAAAAATAATTAAATTGGCGGGAAAGTGCTAATCTGTCACTTCAAATTGACAGTACGTCAAAACTAGAAGTAGTATTGCCAATCTGAAAAAACCATTACGTAAGTTGAACTTTAAGCGTTCTTTTGAAAAAAAATCCGAATTTTAATATTAAAAGAAATATTTTATATCTGATTTTGAAAACACCCCGTCTGTAGGCAGGCATATGCACTAGAGGGTTAATGGGTCTATAAGAATTTTTGTCGAAGGCTCGACATACCTTTTGAGGTTATGTTGAGCCGATAATGTATACATAAAAGTACTAAACAGTAATTTAAGATTTTTTAAAGTAAATTAAAAGTTAAAGATGTCTAAAGAAAAATGTTAAAGAGGCAAAATTGTACTGCTTTTCCAAGGTAGAGCTGTTGACCCACATTAGTGCAACTGTAATGCGATTTTTAATTAAAATTTATTATCCTGCAGTACATCACGTTCAATTATATTTTGGTCGTACAGTTTTAATAACTATTTTTACTAAATAAGCATATATCAAATAGACTCCCTCAGTTCGCTTGTCTTCAAAACGGCCCTTCTACAAATCATTTGACAGCTCTACATGCAATTATTCATCTTCAGTTGTCTCCGCTCATTGTCACTCCACTGCCGAGCTGGCACAATAAAGTCAGTTTGAGTACATCAATGGACCCCTGTGGTGTAAACCGCACACTCACCAACACACATTTCGAGCGACTATTCAACATAAAGAGGCACATATACATATATACACACAGTACTTCACTCTCATCATTATCATTTCAGTGTGGCTTGTATGCCGAGCGTACGTTTCAATTGGATTTCGTATACAATTCAATTACAAATTGATTTATTATTGCGGACAACCACCAGCCGGGTTAGTGGTTTGTGTGCAAAAACAAAAACCCTTGAATTTACTTGTCTTAAATAAGACATTAGAATGGTTAGAGCAGGTAAATAGTAGCCAACCTGTGGAGACATAACTTTGCGCATGCGCAGACATTCAATGAACAAAACGGCTGGCTTGTCTTGCAAATGCAGTTCATTTGATAATCCCCATTGTGTACAGCGGGTGGTCAAGATACTTACTACCAACTAATTTGATAAGAAAATAATGTTTGGTGTGTTAAATTTATTGTTGACACATTTGTTCTAATTTAGTTTTAAAGTGGTATTTACAAAGTGGTGGCTAATTAATTGATAGAAGAATAAAGTAGTATGTTCCTGTCAAAAAACATTATTTTGATATGTCGTTCATTGAGCAATTAGTTATAATTCTTCATTACAAGTATATTTGATTAGTCTTAACAAGCCATCTGATAATCCTATATGATTCTGAAAATAAATTTTTCACTACTGACATAAGTCAATTAAATTGTTATTATTTGAATATATTCATTATCGGCCCAACATAACCTCGAAAGGTAAGTTGAGCCTTCGACAAAAATTCTTATAGACCCATTAAGTACTCCTCTCCACGGAAATCTTTAGTAAAAGGCGAAAGATTTATTCGACAACTGAAGAGAAGTCAAGGTAATTCTACAACACAAACAGTAAAGTATATGAGTCGAGAAATATATGAGCTGGTTGAGAATTATGAACAATTTTTTTTGTTTTGAGCAGTGAAAGAAAAAATCTAAACACTTATTGTCGCATATAGATCACATAAGGATAACATTTCGAAGATTGTTTGTGTAAGGCAAGCAAAGAAGATAGAATTTTAGGTAAAAGTAATGCACACAACAAGAAACTGTAGCGGTTTCTTGATACATCTTTGAAGGGTTGAAATATGGTGAGTTGACTTGAGAACACAAGAAACTCATTCATTGGTGGAGGTAATGGTTGAGTTGCAGTAATTGTTGTCATGCTTGTGGTGTGAGATTTTCGTACCTTTTTTCACGGTATATTATACGAAAATGCTACCCTAATCTTGTGATTATTTCTTATAATGGGATTTCAATAAATTTCAATAGAACCATTATTACACATCAACTTTCTATGTCCTTCTGCTGTAGTGTGATTTAGTATTTACTAGTTAGAAGTGTTTTTTGTCCTTTTGACTAAGATCAAGGAGTTATGTTCTTATCGGCTGGGCATCTTTAAAGTTTCATTTATGGATTACTGCAAACGCGGATCAGATTTTTGAAATAATATAGACTGAAGTGTTAAGGAGCTCCCCTTAATTATATCACTGATGATCCCTTTCTTGTAACATAGGACGTATAATGAAGCAATCCTTGATGTTGAGGAATATCCTAAGGTATACAAGGGGTATATTAGTGCTATTTAATGAAACCACGATTTCGTGTACGATTAATGCGCGCGATAGATGTTGTCAAGTGTCAGATAAGTTTAGGTGATTTTTTTGGACCAAGTTTCGCCAGTAAATTCTCTAGTAATAGTAGTTACTCATATTGATTTATTAGATGAAGTACATATATAATTAACAACCCTGAGATTTTTTATTAGAAGGCTCGACGAAGAGTTTCTAAAATATCGAAATTAATTTTGCAAGATCAAACAAAACTCTCAACTCAAAAAAGACTCTAGATCAGCTAGACCGTTTCAATAACAGGGCTAATTAAATATTTACGCAGTTAAATAATACAATTCTCAAGGCTGTTGCGTTTTGGTGTTTAACAAATAATATAATATACAGAACAGTAGAACCAAAACTCATTTATATTGAAATGGGAACAAAACAGGAAGTTGATGTCGCAATAAAAGCGTATTGTTTTTGTATCTCAATACACAAATGCTTCTACGTAGCTTTGTTCTCACGCAATTAAATCCAACTTACACACAGATTATTATGGCCATGTATGAGTGTATGTGTTGAAACTTCTTTGTTGAAGTTGGCAGGTAGCAGAAATGTGAGAAACGAGTATTAAGTATGTTGAGAGCATACGGCTATGCTTATGTATACACTTACTTGCATCATATTTATATATAGACAGAGTTGTTTTGATTCTGAACCATCTTCAATAATGCAGAACTTGAATTATTTACAAAAAATTCCATTTACAAGTCACCAAATGTCATCGCATGTGAACTAGTTCCAATCGGACCACTTTGGATATGGAACTCATTTATGTTTTATATTTATTAAAAATTATTTCAGCTTATACAAATTTTTTCAACTGTACTCAATGAAATGAAACTAGCTCCTAACTAGTTACTTTCGGTCCATTGTTGGTCCCACTCCACTAAAGCGATCACTTACATTTATATTATCTCCCGTACACAAAAGATACCTGCTAAACGTCACTAGGCGTGAAGCACATTGGAATGTAACATTTTATAATCAGCATGATTCACCTGATTGCCATCTGAAGTAGTATGAGGCATCGTAATGCGGTTGCTAAGCGCCGACAAACAAACAATGCATGCTGGCATGTTAATTGTTGTGGAATTCTTATTGGTTTTGTTGTTGTAAAGCATTGTTTACTTGTTGGAAGTAATTCCGGTGGAAAATTGTGGAAGCGAGTTATTTTTAGAAGTTCACTTTCGGTGATAAAATTTGAACTTTTGACTCGATATAGGCAATCACCTCGACTAAAATTTTCAACTTATACTTGGCTTAACTACTTACTATGCTATAAAGAAAATGTTTAAAAAAAAAAAGAAAATCTAAAATGTAACCAAAATATTTTATGAAAATATTTTTCACATTAACTGGGTCTAAGTTAGCCCAGTACACCCTGACTCAACTTCCGTAGAAAAATAGTGGGTTTCTCCAGCCAAAAATTTTAACAGCTCGTGCCATAAGCTGTGGTTAAAGCATTCTTCAAATATTTGTAGCCTGGAAATTTTGAGTAAAATAAGAAAAAACCCAAATTTTGATTTTTTATTAATTTTATTTTTAAATAATTACTTAAAACGTAATTTTATAAATAACCACATGTTAACGGATAAACTGAACTGAGCTGCGTTATATATAAATAACTTCTCAAATTAAAGCTATGGTTCATAGTAACATCAGCATGTAATCGCACAAATTTCTAAGGAACTAATCTGAGACGGCGGAAATTAAGAATAAATTCGTGAATACTTTTTTTGCTTAACAATACCATATAAAGTCACGGACACGAAAAACTGCTTACTTTAATAAAACATATACTTCCGGTACTATTTTTTACTTAAAAATTCTGAGATAACTTATTTATTTATATGATAAGAAACTTAGCTTTGAGACAATATTCTGTATTTTTACTTAAAAATTAAAATTCATTGGTTTCAATAAAATATTCGGTTGTATTTTTGCATATTTTAAGAGCTGCCATTGAAATTTTGAACTGTTCTCAGCGCTAAGAAAAGTGTTCTCAGCATTCAAAGTGTGTTGTTTGCAAATAGTTGTATGTTATCTGCGATAGTTTTTAATTTGGCTGATTTATATTGATTTCAAACTGTTCTCAGCAGTAAGAAAACTGTTCCCAGTTTTCAAAACTATTATCTTAAAGAAATTTTTATATAAACTATATAGTTTTTGATGTGACTTTAATTTTAAACTGTTCTCAGCACTAAGAAAACTGTTCCCAACTTTCAAATATTTTTTGCTTATTACTATTTCTTTTTAAGATCGTTTTTTTTTTGTTTGATATTAATTTTAAACTGTTCTCACTTTTTCAATGGCCAAAGAAAGTGGTTATTTGATAACATTAAAATTTTCTTATTTCTAGTAAAATACTGAAATAGGCATTAACTGCACAAAAAACATTGAACATTGAACAAAACAAAACATTGAATCGTTAAAAACGTTCTCATGTGTTCTAAAGTTACACGCAAACTGTTCTCACTTTTAAATACATTAATATTACTTCTCACTTATATTATAAACTATAATTAAATTACATCGCATGACACGCTTATATTACATCGTAATTTTAAAAACTGTTCCCACTTACAATTTCTGTGGTTTTTACTTATCAAGTATTTACATACATATTTCTTGTGGTTTGTTTTCCACTTTCGCGTTATCAGCACGTAACAATATTTGAAGCACTTAGTTGTAAACTATCACATAATAAAAATTTTAAACCCTTCCCTTACTTGCGACCCCCCGAAAGTTACACCTTCGTGCAATACTGATCATTACTGAAACTATGCGTACCGCTGCCATTACTCTCCCGATGCAGCGACGGCATACTGTCACCCACGCCATGTGCAATTGTGTACGGTGGCGGCGTTGGCACGATCTCGTTCAGTGTCGTGCAGGTATCCTGTCGCGGCAAGTGGCCACGTAAGCACGACTGCGGCGTCTTAAACTCCTTCGTGATGTAACGCGCGGTAATCACGGCCATTGCAATGCCCAACACACTGCCGCACAGCACATCCGACCAGTGATGCCAATTGTCCATGATGCGCGACAACGCCGTGTACCAAGCCAACATTATGAGCGAGAACTGCAGAAAATGCCGCGCCAATTGCGAACCACGCCAGGTGATTTTGTACTGCAGATAAATGGCGACATAAGTGAGCGCAAAGAAGCTCAAACTCGAGTGACCGCTGGGGAAGGAGAGACGCGCTTGACGCACATCTTCCTGCGTATAACCGCTGCCCACACAAATGTAGTTTTCAATGTAGCGATGCAAATTCTGTGCCGACTCACAATTGCTGCGGTCCAACAACTGTGGCTGACACACGCTAATGAAATGTGGACGCAAGCGCCCAATTGTGAACTTGCCAACCTCCGTGGCATCCATCGTCAGCAGGCCACCGAAAGTGAAGTAGAGCGCATGCTTTACGAATTCCACCAGCCATGCGGGCACCTTGAAGCCGAACAGCAGCACCATCTCACGTATGCGGCCGCAACGGTAGTAGAGCGTCAATTCGACTGCAAGCAGTATAATCGCCGGCACAACCAAAATGATTACAGCGAGCAAAACGGTGGTTATGGTATTCTCACGAAAGGGATAACGTATCGTCTCGTCCGCGCAGAAGAAACCGCGCCGAAACGGTTCGATGACGAACTCGCATATTAAAATCGGTAAGCCGAGCACAACGAAGATGATCAGATCGGTTAGTAAGCTGCGCAGGAAACGACGATCGTCTGTGGTGAGTTTGGTGTCTTTCATGGCGTTGTGGTTGGTAGCTTTAGTGGACGAAAGTGGATACGAAACGAATATGCGAATCAACTGGTATCCGCCTGACAACTGTTGACTTGAGAACTTAGTATGTTAATTTTTTTTTATTTTTTAAATTATTGCGCGTCTTTTACTAAACACTGTAATGCTTTTATTGTTGCCACGTAGCTTTTTAATACACTTGTATGAATTATTTTAGTTAATTCGGCACTTTATTCTGTTGTTTACAATTTTTCCTTAATTACTTTACTTGTGTCTGCCGAAAAATAAATTTTACAACAATTTGTGTTTTTGTATTTCGTTTCGTTTCGTTCACTGCGCGCAGCTTTCCGCGTTCAGCGATGCGCGTCGTAGGATCGTTTTGTGACTGAGCGCGTTCGACTTGTTTTCAACTAATTTATTTCAGAATCGTAACCATCATACGGCGACGGCGCTCACAGCAATAACGACAAGCAACAACAATAAGCGCGTTACTAACAAAAAATGAGTAAACTTTGACCGCAGTCAGTTATGTGCTTATCTACGTATATTCTTACGTTACGCTCTTTGGCGCTCCACGCTCAGCGTTGGAGTGTAAAACTTTTATGCAACAACAGAGACTCACGCACTGCCGCTGATCGTGAAGTTAACTTAACTGTTGGTTGTTTAACCCGGATTCGTTGATTTTATCCAAGCGTTGCCTACTCGGAAATCACGGTTAGAGCTCGTTGGAAGAGCGAGTGTGCGGTGGGAGCGCTTAGAACTTAGAGTACAAAAGTACTTTTAGTCGTGGTAGCTCGTATATTTCTTCTCTCAGCTGTCGCACTGTTCGATAGTCGACGGAGCGCCTCCATCTAATCGTCCGTTGCTTATTCAAACAAATCCATGGCTTTAATTTTTGACTATATGACTTGCGATTTCACTTCGCTTACACCTATCAAGTGCATTCGTCTACGACTGTAGTTTGCTTGATAAGATAATTGAGCGCGCTCAGCGCCAGTGGCGAAAAAACAACAAATCATTGCAAATATCATAAACTTTGAGTTTACACACAGTTGTAAACAAAAGCAGCGCGCTGAACATAAGCATAAAAATAATATGATAAATAATAATACAAATTGATAAAAAGCTAAAAAAGGTTAAACAACACCCACAATGGTGTGCAGTGAACGTGGCGAAAATAATAAAATCGCACACACAGAGATAACTTCAACTATCTAAGCGTAATGAGTAATCACCACGCAGTGAACGCAATTAAAAAAGCTAAAGTGACTAATAAGCGTCTATAAATAGGATGAAATAATAAAAATATTGGTAGCTAAGCTCACATGCAGCGCGCATAACAAAACCGCAATGAAAATGAAAGCACAAAACCAGTGCTCAACAGTAGCCAACTGCTTTTCGCACTATTAGGCGCCAAAGAGACGCTTTACAAACGTTTGGCGCTAACAACAAACACCTGCTGCCACCCGCACTTGTCGTAGACTGCCTCTACCGTCCACCCACACTCGTCACACTTTTGTTTAGTCAAAGTAATGCGTTCTCATGCCCTTGTTGGCCTTACGAATACATATTTTCGCTCTCTTTTCCACTCTCTTTTCCTCAATAACACTTTGCTTGTTCACGTGTGTGCTCTCTTTTTGACGCATGTTTGTTTTGATACGTAAATTTATGACTACTGATCGCCCTGATCGTCAAGGGTATCCTCTAAATACTTCACACCTATTTGTCGTTTATGGTTATCGTTTTATGGGTGTGTAATAATAGTAAAATGTTTCACGCGACTTTAGTGATCTCCAAAGTGATCTTCATTGATGCTACTGATCATAAAGTACAATGCTTACTGGATACATACTATTTAACAATCGGATCAGACAACGCGCTCAACATTAAAAGCAACGATTTCATAGCGTTCGATTCTATAAACTTAAAAAATACAGTTGGTAGCTTGAAATCGTAGACGATCAGTCATTGATCGAGATTAAATCTTAAAAAGATCGATTGTGAGTTTTAGATCTCAAAATTTACACGAATTTGTATATAGTACCCTAAAGTAATATTTTTCGGTAGTAACCTAACTATCTTCCATCATTTGATAGACTCTATAAGCGATTGACAAAGAGTTAGGAGAATACATCAAATCTGAAGTTGATTCGTTCAAGGAGAGAACTCACATTCGATCTCTCACTATTTCTCTTTCTGTGATAACGCGATCACAAGCGACCTTTGAACTAAAAAGCGATCCGAATTCCTTAGAGCTTTACTGAACAAGTTTCAAAAACTTTGGAAAGCTTTCTGCTCGTTATATTTTTAAATATTTCTGGAGTAGCGGAACTGGAGCTCAGTAGTTTATTTATCGTCTTATCTGTAATATGTCGGATCTCCGCAATTCCGAAATCTCACGAGCCAATAAAGCTTCCAGAGAAATTGGTTCGTTCAAGGAGAGAACTCACATTAACTCTCTAACGCTTTCTCTTTCTGTGTTAACGCGATCTCAAGCGACCTTTGAACTGAAAAGTGATCCGAATTCCTTAGAGCTTTACTAAACAAGTTTCAAAAGCTTTCTGCTCGTTTTATTTTGAAATAATTCTAGAATAGCGGCACTGAAACTCAGCATCAGATCTATAATATCATTTTGTCTGAAATTTATCAGATTTCCGCAATTCCGAAATCTCTCGAACCAATAAAGCTTCCAGAGAAATTGGTTCGATCAAGGAGAGAACTCACATTCGATCTCTCACTTTCTCTCGTTCTGTGATAACGCGATCTCAGGTGACCTTTGAACTTTGAGGAGATTCGAACTACTTAGAGCTTTACCAAATAAGTTTCAAAAATATTTTTAAATATTTCTGGAGTAGCAGCGGCACTGGATCTCAGCAGATTATAGATCCTCTTGTCTGAAATATGACGGATTTCGGTGATTCCGAATTCTTTCTGAAACGTTTCCAGATCCAAAACATTGAAGACCAACGTACAACCATAAAAACCACGCTCACTTGACGCTCTCAACGCTCTACTACTAAACAAATAATTGTGCAAAGTCGCTGATCTAACTGTTAAGTGAGTAAATGAGCGCTCATACGCGCCAATGTCAATGGGTGACTAGGCTACAGTGCTTTAACGAGCGCACAAACGAACACACACTACACACTGAGTTACAGAGAAACACCAGTTTGTGTGTCAGAATTTGTGGTTCATAACGCTCGATCTAACTTTGTTGTGCTACTGGCTTCTTTACTAACGCTGACAGACTGAGTGTGTGTCTTCTACACTTAAATGGGCGTTTGGGTGCGAACAGCAGAATTGTTTAACAGCGAGTACAAGCGGCGTACAAGCTGTGAACATATTAGAGGCATACATACATATATGGCAAATGATGGGGAGCGTGAGCCGTTTGGTTAATTAGATTAAAAAACTGAACTCGACCTCAAATTGAATGAATAAGTGTAGCTTGATTGAATTAATATATGACTCGAGTTTGTTGATTGTTGTTGTTGCTATGAAGATGACGTTGGATAAAAAATAAATAAATATAAATTATTTAATGTGAAAATTAAAAATAGTATGGGTATGACGCTTGCAGAGGCTTAAAAAGCGTAGTTGTAAATTTAATGATGTCGAATGTTGGTGAGGAGTGCCAAAGGCGTGATAAAATTGATGCGTTGCAGTTTGTCGTTAATTTTCGAGGGAGATTATGAGTGGCTTATGAATTGTTTAAACTAAGATAACGCGATGATAAAGTGTTGATAGCAGTACTTTATGATGTGTTTAAGTGACTGCTTAATAAGGGGGTTTACTCTGGTTATTATATGGTAGAAGAATACTCTCAAAATAAAATTGAAATAAAAGGTCGTTTGGAGCATAATTTGTGTGATTAACTAGATAGGACAAGCTCTTGGAATAAGGTACTGGAACAGGCTACAGGAATAAGCTACTGGAGCAAGCGACTAAAACAAGCTTCTGGAACAAGCCACTGGAACTAGCTACTGGAACAAGCTCTTTGAACAAGCTACTAGAACAAGCTCTTGGAACAAGCTACTGGAACACGCTCTTTGAACAAGCTATTAGAACAAGGTCTTGGAACAAGCTACTGGAACAAGCTACTGGAACAAGCTTTTGGAACAAGCTTCTGGAACCAGCTACTGGAACAATCTTCTGGAACATGCTTCTGGAACAAACTCTTGAAACAAGCTACTGGAACAAGCTCCTGCAATAAGCTCTTGAAACAAGTTACTGGAACAAGCTCTTGGAACAGGCTACTGGAACAAGCTACTGGAACAAGCTCTTGGAACAAGTTACTGGAACAAGCTCTTGGAACAGGCTACTGGAACAAGCTACTGGAACAAGCTCTTGGAACAAGCTACTGGAACAAGCTACTGAAACAAGCTTTTGGAACAAGCTTCTGGAACCAGCTACTGGAACAATCTTCTGGAACATGCTTCTGGAACAAACTCTTGAAACAAGCTACTGGAACAAGCTACTGGAACAAGCTCTTGGAACAAGCTATTGGAACAAGCTTCTGGAACAAGCTATTGGAACAAGGTAATGAAACAAGATCTTGGAACAAGCTCTTGGAACAAACTACTGGAACAAGCTCCTGTAACAAACTCTTGGATGAAGCTCCTGGAACAATCTTCTGGAACAAGCTCCTGGAATAAGCTTCTGGAACAAGCTCTTTGAACATCACTCAGTCTCAAATAAAAAAGAAAGTTTACTCTTTTCCTGACTTCTGAAAATTAAGCAAAAAATGATACTAAAATCTCACCCCAAAAGCAAAACAGAATATAGCTACAGCGATCTTCGTTTTCTTAGCTAAAAATCAACCCTTAAAACATATGCAAGATTCTTGCTGTCCATTACTACTTTCGTTATCGTATACCTACCTACATAATTGTATGTCACTTGCAAATACTTCAGAGGGATTTTGCCAATAATTTTCTTCTATTCCAACAATTCTCAACCTACTTATGTTATGCGAAACATATAACCTTTGATATTGCTAGTTAAAATTACCTTGACTTCTCTTCAGTTGTCGAATAAATCTTTCGCCTTTTACTAAAGATTTCCGTGGAGAGGAGTACTTAATGGGTCTATAAGAATTTTTGTCGAAGGCTCAACCTACTTTTCGGGGTTAAGTTGAGCCGATAAAGAATACATAAAATATTATATTTAATTTTTTATTATAATTTATGAATAAACATGTGAAACCAAGTAACCACCGCTTCTCCACTGATTTAACGCAACAGAGCTTATTAATTACATGCTTTTTCACTTCTCAATTAATTCGAATCGATTAAGGCGCACGTGATTGCGGCGAAGTCGCTTACTCACAGTAATTAACAGTGTAGAAATAATAAAAATTAAACAGAATTTTTATTTCGCTTTGTAGGAAACTCTTATAAATATGAATGAATGAAGTTGTGCTTGTGCACCTGCAGTTGCTTCCTTGCACTTGATCGCTACACGCGCTTCAGCGCTTTTACTGATTTCGTATATGTATTTCACGCTCAACTGCCTCGTATCAGTTTACGACTCTCTCCAATGCTATTACATTTATTATTTGTATATACTACAGTACATTTTTTTGGTAGTCTGGTTTTATTAGCATCGCTGTTGTTTTTACTGTTGTTTGTAGCTGCCACGCTCAAGTGCGCAAAGTGATTTTGGTGGCTGTAAGTTGCACAGCAGCTCACCAATGAGCGTTTTATTGGCCAATAATTTGCTGGAAAATCGCAAACAATTTTATTGCTTTTATTGTAAACGTTGTTGTTGTTGTGTGATTAACTGATTTTTTTCTTCTGCTTCTTATTGGAATTTGGTGGGCAATTGTTGCCGGTGTGTTGTTTTTCGTTAGTTTTGCGGTGTATCTGTTATTCAATTAGTAATGAGGCTTGGCTTGTATTGTAGTTTTCTTATTTTATTTAATCGACACGGTATTGTTTATTGTTTGTAATGAAATTATGGTTGCGTATTTTATTTTTAGGTTGTATTAATTTTTTTTTTAAGTTTGCTTGGGTATGAAAATATGCAGGAAGGCTAGAAAATTTTACTTCCCTTAATAAAATTAAAAAAATTTGTGGTCAATTACATAATTTCAGTGGTTGTTAGTTAATTAACGATTTCTTATAAGAAACCAACTAATTTAGTGTCTTGAAAAGTATGCAAGAAATATCAGAAAATGGTTTTGAAATGATGAAACTGAATAATTTTTTTCAAAAATTGCTTAAATTTTTAGATGATTTCGATTACAAGGTAGAAATGTGTGCTTCCTCAATGGTTTATGGAATATTTATAGATTTGTTTGTATGCTCATTCAATAATTTTGAAAATTAAAGTTAGTTTTTCTTATTTTTTATCCATTTTTCCCATTTTTCAGTCAAAAGTTTCTTAATTGTGCAAGAGTTCCATCATTGAATACCCTAGATACTATTAGAAACAAAAGAAATAAATAAAAATTAAAGCACTAAATATATTGCCTTTGAGATTTTGAGGTTATGTACTACTTCAATTTTTTTTTTTTGGTTCAAACCAGTGACCCATTATAAATTTTTCAAGATATTTTAATTTCAAAACTAGTATTTTTTACTCGAAAATATATATTTATGAAACGCCTGTAATTATTAATAGTCTGGTTTTCCGAACTAAAAATAATAAAAATAAAAATAAAATTCCAAAAAAAAATTATTAATTTTGTTATTATTAATTTTATACATTTAAAAAAATATTAAATTTTTTTTTGAAATTTTTAGTTTTTTAAGAATTCTTTTTCCATTTTTTTCGAAATTATGTTATTTTTTTATTTATTTAATTTTTTCAAACATAGTTTTTGAATATTTTTTTATTTAAAAATTATTATTTTTTTTTAATCTTTAAAAAATGTTTATTCCAATTGTTCACAAAAAATTTAATATTTTTATTTACATTAATTTAATTTTTTAAAATAATGTTTTTATTATTTTATACATTTTTTAACTATACTTTTTTTTATTTTTTATTTTACTTTATTTTTATTTAATTTTTTTTTTCTCTTATTTTTTAATTTTTTTAACTAATCACTATAAATTTTGCAATATATTTTCACTCCAAAATTGGAATTCTACTCGAAATTTGAAATTGATTTTTTTTTATTTAAAAATTATCTTTATATATTTAATTTTTTAAATTTTCCAAAATTGGTATTCTACTCGAAATAATATTTATGAAACTCCTGGCATTTTATCTATAGTCAAATAAAATTTATACGAACAACCGTTCGAACAAAAAAATTTTTTTACAGAAAAAATTCCATACAAAAATTTTTTTAATTTCAAATTAAAAAAAAAATAGTTTTTTTGTAATTTTTTTATACTTTATTTTTTTAATTTTTAGAAATTTTCTTGTTGAAAATTTCCAAAATATATTCATGTTTTTTTATTTATTTTTTTAAAATATTGTTTTTGAACATTTTTTTTATTTAAAAAATATTTTTCTTTATATTTACCTTTTAAATTTGTTAAATAATATTTTTTTTTCAGTTTTATCCAAATATATTTTTTTTTTGTTGATTTATTTTTTTTTTAATATTGTTTCGGATTATTTTATAAGTTATTTTAATTTAAAAATATTTCTTTCTTATACTTTTAATTTACTTTATTTTTATTTTAATTTAATTTTTTTGTATTTCATATTTTTTTATATATTTTTATTTTTGATTTTTCTCTTATTTTTGTATTTTTTTTTTTAATTGCTAATATTTTTTCATATACATAATCTTTTTTCATGTATTATTTTTTATATATTTTTTTTCTTCTACTGAATAAGTCTTTCCACACAAATCTAAGCGCTTAACTAGCCACTTACATTTTACGTTCAATTCATTAACGACGTATGTATTTGTTGTTGTACTCAATTTGATGCCTAAACTGTCGAGATTTCAATTGACTACGAAATCTATGCATTAAGACCGCGCCAGAAGACACGAGAGCACAGCGAGCGAGACTTATAGACTACTACTACGGTAAAACAAAAACAACAACAAATGATCATCAAGATTCAGTTGTTTATGAGCACAGTGTAAAACACAAAAACAATAATAAAATTGACGACTAAACCAGTAAACAGCGTCACTTGTTGCATGCAACGACAGCGGTGCACAATTGCATGCGCTTGACAGAAGCGCGCCAAAATGAACTGTGCCGAGCAAAGCTGGTAAGTGAGCTGTCTTCTTTTGCATAGCGTCATAATGTGAGAATAATGCATTGAGAATATTAATTTTGCAATGGCGCCAAATCGCTCAGTCTATATGAATGCCAGTAGAATTGCTTGCCGACTTCCGTAGCGCTCCATGAATAATAATAATAATAAAAAAGAATTAAGTCCGCCGTTACTTAAGTTACACCCTCATATCTCCGCAATTTTGCAGCTGTTGACATTGTACTTCCTTTCATCTGGCGTTGATTGGCGCTGTCGCTGCAATGAGTGATGCGCCGGGTTGCAGACGAGTGAGTGTGATTGTGTGGATCGGGAGCCGGCGGGTCATCCAAAAGATCAGCCACTTATGCATACATGCCTTCTTCTTACATAAGCTGCCGTGCTGTGTATTTCGTACAAGCCACGACCCCGAAAGGCGTGCGAACACTTGTCAACACCAGCAAAGTCACTATGGGTCCATTAACAACCTACGCGTTCACTAACAAATTCACTAACAAATTCGTTTCTTTATTGTTGTTGTTGTTTTAAGTAATTGTGTGTTGTTGTTGTCTAGCTGCTGGTTAACTGCCTTTTTTTATGCATTTCGTAGTTTCTGCTGTTTAACTGGTTTTATACACGAGACATACTCAAGTTTAAGCAGTCTATATACAGTATATACTAAGCAGTCATTGTGGAGGGGAGCGGTTCACATAAAAAATTGATGTGTCTGTGCTTAAGTGTCTACTTAACGTTCATTTGCTTTATTAATTCTTTAGAATTTCTTCAATGTCTCAACTGATCGTCCGGGAGCTTGTGGAACGTAAGCTTTCTGTACTTATTCTATAATAGAGATTCTACTTGCGCTCACATGCGTTGCTACTTAAGGAAAAGCTTTTGCGGTAGAAACTCGATAAGTAAGCTTTTGACTAGTTGTTTACATTCTTGCATTGCTTCCTACATATATACAATATTTTTCCGTACAAACAATGGGCTGGCAAATCATTTGATATGCGGTAAAAAATTTATTACAATAAAATTGCTGCACAATTAGGAAAATAATATAATATTAGCATGAAAAATTTAAAAAAAAATTTAAAAATATTATTTATAAGAATTAGTTAAAAATATATAAATTTTTATAAAAATAAAGATAAAAAATTTAGTAAAAAATTAATATTTCGTACCACTGTGCGTAGATAATTTTACACTATTTTCCATTTAAAAAATCTTAAATTTTATATAAAATATATTAAAAATATATATATATATATATATATTTTGTCAAAAAATTTATTCATTTGATCCACTGGGCGATTCTCAACTTTGATATTTTTTATTCCTAATTTTCTAAAATAGTTTAAATAAAACTGTATTTTTTATTTATATATATTTGTTTATATATGGTTAATTTTACCAATTTTTTTCAATTAAAATACATATCTGTATTTATAATAATTTCAAAAAATAAAATTTTGTCAATAAATTTATGATTTTCCCCACTGTGCGATTATCCTCTTTGATATCTTTTCATTACTAATTTTCTAAAGTACATTTTTATAAAATAAAAAAATAATTTAAATATTTTTGTTAAAAAATTTGATAATTGGTCCCACTGTACGTTGAAAATTTTTGAAATTAATTTTTTTTTAATAAAACTGTATTTCTTGGATTTAATATATTGATTATTATATAAAAAAAAAGTATTTATGCAAAACTTAGATATTTCGTCCCACTGTGCCTATATAATTTTAAACTATTATCCATTTCAAATATCTTAACTTTTATATGAAATAAAAAAATATTTTCTTATAAAATTTATTCGTTTGATCCACTGTGCGTTGTAAATTTTTTAGATCAAAATGTCATCTTTCATATTTTTTCATTACTAATTTTCTGAAATAGATTTATTATAAAATAAAATGTGAATTTAAAATATTTTGATTAAAAAAATGGTTATTTGGTCCCACTGTGCGTTGAAAATTATTGAAATTAAATTTTTTTTAAATAAAACTGTATTTATTTGATTTATATGGCGTATTAATTTTGATAAAATTAAAAAATATTTATGCAAAAATTTGATATTTCGTCCCACTGTGCGTATATAATTTTAAACTATTTTCAATTTTAAATATCTTAACTTTTAAATGAATTAAAAAAATATTTTCTTACAAAATTTAATAATTTGTCCCACTGTGCGATTATCTTCTTTCGCTTTTTACAACTCCTGTTTTTCTAAATATTTTTCCAACAAAATAACAGCAACTAGCAAAGCATTTTAAAATAATATTGTTAAAAAAACTTCTATTTGGTCCCACTGTGCGTTGAAAATTTTCAAATCTTTCACTTATCAAATAAAAAATATTTTTTTTTTGTTTCCATATTTTTATTGCACTTTGTAATATAAGCTAAAATCTATACACAACTTCCAACGTAATTTCTAAGCTAAAATAACACATAAATCCACCGAATCAATAATATTTCGCAATACGATTAACACCATAGTAGCCATAAATACGGTTGGAATCATCTCTTGGCTTTCGTTTCTTCAGCGGCAAACTCTTGAAGACATCCGCCACCGCGAGCGTCGTAAAGCCTGCAATGAAGAAACCTAAAACTGCGCCCGCTAATATGTCCGACCAGTGATTCTGGTGCGTATAGAAGCGCTCAATGGCGACTAGCGCGGCCAAAATGAGAAAACCGAATTGCAGCAAAGTCTTCAACACCAGCAGCGGACGCTTAGACAGACGCGCCTGTAGATAGAACACAATGAAGCACATGGCGTAGACGACAGTGGCTGTGTAGCTGCTGGGAAAGGATTGGCGCGCCATGGCCAGCAACTCCGCTGAGGCGGCCAATTCGTAGCACTCATAGTCCTCAATATAACCGCTGGTGACATTAAACGCATGCGGCGCGTGCGGGCGCTCACAAGCCAAACCGCCGCCAAGCGTCTCCAGCAGTTGCGGTTGACAGACGTCGAAGAAGTAAGGGCGCAAGCGACCCACAAAGTTTTTCGTTGCGCGCGCCGCTATCAGCACCAGCGCCAAGCCAAAGAAGTAGGCGCCGACAATCTTGTAGCACTCACTCACGAAGGTCGGTATGTTGATGCCAACGAATACGAATTGTTGCACGCCGGCGCGACGCGTCGCAGTTGTGTTTGTCTCAGACTTGCGTGATGCGCGCACCGCCGCCCACAACATCTCCACCACCAGCATAATGGCGGCGGGTAAGGCGATCACCGCAATTGTGATGTGTACGCGACTCAGCAGCGATGCGGTGTAAGGGTAGCGCAGCGCGACATCGCTGCAAAAGAAGCCGCGCCGCGTGGTGGGCAATAGTTTGGGCAGCGCAATCAGCGCGACGCAGCAGAGCGCAATTAAAATCACAACATCGATTATGAGTCGCAGCAGCAGACGTGAACTCGGTGTTTTGCACATTTTTGTTTTATGTTGACGAGGGCGGCGCGCGTTGAACTGCGGTTAGCGCGGCGAAACGGTGTACTAAATGCCGCGTGCGACGCTTTGCTGTGTTGTGCGCGAGAAGGCGGCGACGCGTTCCTACTTGATTAGTTTAATGCACAATGTCAGCTTTGCTGATTGGATTGTTTGACTTAATTAGCTACTGTTGTTGTTGTTGTCCGTTCCTTTTGAGTCGCTGTTTGTCTAGTGTTTGCTGATGTTAGTACGCTTAATGTTGTTCCAGTTTGTTTGTTTTTCGCGTTGCGCGTTCTAAGCTAAGCTCATTATTTTCGGCTGTTTACTTGCTTTCAATTATAATTGAACTCGTATTTTCCTTTTTTTCTTGAAAATGTTTTTCTACGCTTTTAAGTAATTTCAGTATTACAGTGAATAAGCGTCATTAAACGCCTGCCAGACGCGTCGAAGCGGCACCGAAGACTGAAGCAACGAACTTGTCGAAATTTGTGAGAACGCGCCGCGATGATGCTGCCAGCGGTTGGGCCCGAATGTTTTCGAAAATCCAATTTACATATGAATATTGCATTTGAATTTGAATGCTGAATACTGTCGCTCATCCGCTTTAGTTTTGTAAGTGTTGTTGACAAGACGAAATCGAAATAGAAATAGAAATTAAATAAATAAAAAAGTTCGTAAAACAACAGCAAAAATACTTAATATATTCACTAAACACCGCAACAACAACAACAAAAATCAATAACACAAGCACAAACACTAGCGCCGCATATAAATTTTTTAGCTACAACAACATCAACCGTAGTAATAACAACAAAAGCACGCTTAACAGCCATTACAACTACAAAGTAGCGGCGGACCGACTGCGCTCAACACATTGTAGTTGCAATAATAATAAGTTCAAACAACAAATACACACAAAGCACAAATAGCAACAACAACAACGCATACTAATAACACTACAACAAGCGTCATTTGAAATAATCACCTGCCTACAACAACCACAACAGCATTGTAAACCCGTGACAACACCGTCGCTTCGCTATCGAACACCCAAATTCAGTCCTACATTCACAACAACAACAGCAACAATATTAATGTTTCTCAACAATCGTATTAGTTCCAATACAGTCAACAATAGCCAAACATTAGATTTAAATGTCACAAGCGCAATGGCAACAACAACAACAAGCGGTACGAATAGAAACGCTCCCATGAAAATAATATTCCCAGGCATAAACAAACTTGTTCTGCTAATCGCGGATCACAGCAATCATCGATGCTCAAGAAATTGAATCAAAGCAGTTTACCTATGGAATACCCTCTAGGAATAGTGAAGGATGTGTGTTCGGAGAGGATGTGTATATCATATGGAGAAATCAGAAATTCTGAAGACAGAACTATAAATCTTATAGTGTCTGGTTTCTGGGCAGGTGGTTGTAGGTAATCTTGATTATACTAGGTCTCAGAAGACTTGGATCAGTGAAGTAACATTTCATAAGCTCTACTATACAACTTTTCATATGGTTCCATTAGCATTTGATCACTTCTGCTATCGAAGCTTTATCGAGACTATAGATAAAAAATGTATAAGTTGGTAGTATTCATGATTTTCATCACCGATCTTTCAACATATGAATAATCTCGTGATAGAACTAGATTCAAGACACATCTGAGTTACTAAAAAACTTATTCTTAATACTAAACAGTATCTGACTTCAAGTACATTTAACCGATTTTAAGAAAGGTGATCGAAGGATAAGTCTCACTGATCTCAATTCTATGAAGGCTATAAAATTAATGAACTCTTCTTTTTGTATATCTTAGATAAGAAATAGTATTATACAGATATTTTTCTTAAAATGTGTCTCAATAAAATGTTCCCTGGTGATCTCAACTTGAAATCTTTGATCGATATCTGACACTGGCTAAGATTTGAAATATGTGGATCAGCATATTTTCTGTTTCAGGTGAGTAATTATTCACACTCAAAAGGCGTGCCCTCGTCGTCTTCACCTACCAAGTTTTTATGTTCTCAAGAGGTTTCTATAAGTATGTTCTTGCATTTTTTGTTATGTGTTTTCTGACGAGGGATATGGTAAGAAGTGAAGAAGGATAAGAGAAGTGTTTCACTACCTACCATAGAAACTTATCTAAAAGAGGTAACTAAATTCTGAGTGATATCAAATATTTGGTATAGATCACACTCCTGTTTCCAACCCATTCACTTACTGACTCATATCAAAATTTGACGGTCTTTCTTCGAGAGTAAAGTTACAACAGCTCTACAACCATTTAATGACATCCTTTGTGGTGAAATTGTTAGATGTGAATTCAAGAAAACCCTCTGTGGAACCAATTAATACTTTCATTTAGATTATGTCTAAGCAATGCTTTTACATACGGGAGCTTGTTCTCGAAACTAAAATAGTTTATATTTTTATCTCCAGTTCAGGATCAGTAGCGATCTAACGATGAACATACGTTTTTGAGAAGTGTTTCGACGATTGGAAGAAATATGTGAATAATAGTGAATGGAGACTATTTTGAGGGCGCCAATATTAATGTAGATGATTCAATATTTTTTTTTTTTAAACCAAAAATTCCCGTTATTTTTTGAACACACCTCGTACTACTTTATAAATATTCTTTAGAGAAAGGGTTATATTTCGGTTTACAATTATTAAAAAAAAAACAAATAGTTCTCCTTTTTCTAATTCGGGATAAGTAGTGATCTAACGATGAACATTCGAGTTTGAGAAGTGTTTCGACGTACAATCGAGTTGGGACTATTTTGAAGATGAGTCAAAAATTTTTGTTTTCAAAAAACAAAAATTCCCGTTATTTTTTGAACACACATCGTACTACTTTATATACATATATTCTTTTGAAAAAGGATTATATTTTGGTTTACAATTATTTATCCAGTGCTTCAAGTAAATTATTTTTTAATGTGATCTTTCGAAAATCGCCACTTCTTTCGAATGTAAAGATCACTTTGCAAAGTAAACTTCGAAACTCCTATATTTGGTTCGAAAGTTCAGTCCTTCACAAGCAATACTCTGCTCCTAAGGGGTCTCCAACCAATCAACAACTAACCGTTTGACTTTCAAACTCGCGACATATGCAGATCAGCGTTTAAATATATGCTAATTAATAACTTATTTAAAATGCGCACAAAATTCTACGGTACGGCGGCAACAATACAGCAGAGTTTAAGAGAAACACAAGAAACTAAAAATTCAAATTCAATGCATATTCCAACTATGTAAATACAAACAGCGGTGACTATAAATACACACGCCCATAAATAAGCCAGGCGAAGAATGTGGTTTGGAAAGTTTGTGCGACCAGCGGCCAGTGGACAGCAAACCAGCGCGCGCAGTTGCACCACGTGCTGGCCAAACAACAAGCCAAAGCGGCTAATGCGCGCCAGCCGAGATCAGCGCTTTTATGGGGCGCCACAGTACCAGCGCTCGCGCGCAGCTGAGTGCAGTGCACGCGCTCTATAAGGTGAAGCTGATTGAGTAAACAGCGCATGCGCGCGCAAAACAGTGAGCGGCAAGCGACGCGCGCTGATTGTAGCTGTAAATAATTTTATTTTTGCAATTTTACAATAAAGCTGACGTCGCTTTTTTGGAATTTGTTAATTCGCAGCAAGCACAAAAGGCGCTGTATACTGTTAGCTAGAATTTTTCATTTATTTTAATTTAATGGCTCATAATTCTCAGCTTTGTTATGCTAACTAACTGTATGCGTCGCGTTAAATCGGTTATAGCGGTACAGCAATTTTCGTAAAATCTTTCACAACGCTCAATGACCTTTACATTGTTTTTGGCGTATTTAAATAAATTAAACAATGCTTGAAGAAGACATTAGTGGAGAATTCTTTTTTGTTTTCAATAATTTTTTTCTACGATAAAAATTCTTGTCTTTCAAAATATAATAGCATACGCGTGAGCATTTGCCTACGGTCATTAATTAATGGTGATTTGCGCTCGTTTCATTTTTTCGGCTTCTGAGTCTCACTTCTCTTGGCTTCAGTTGGGCAAATAAATATAAAAAAACACGACTCATTGTTAATATTTTTCTTAAAAGCTTTCGTCATCAAGTCAGCAAACATAAAAGCAAGATTTTGTAATTTTTAATTTCCCAAACCACAGCATCATCATCATCATCAGTGTCAATTCAGCTGAAACTATGTATTGCTAATGGCCGGACACCTAAACCGGCCGGTAGTGGTGAAAGTCAGGCAGCTGTGATTTCTTCGATCAGTTTCCGAAAACATGAATCAGCATCAGATTAAGCGCTACAACATGTTTCATGTTTATATAGAAATCTCTATATATAATATAAGTGTATATAGTATAGAGCTCCCTTGAATTATGGGTTAATAGGTGAGTTTCGATTTTGGTGAATTTCAAGTAGCGAAAACAAACGAGTTAACGGTCGCTAAGCAATGCTAAAGTCATAAATTTTATAAAAATTAGACATTAGAAATTTTGAAGACCCGTTAGCGCTAAGAAACAAACGCTAATATATTAATTAAGTGAATTGTGGCTGAAGAGTTAATTAACTAGTTAGAAGAATAGGCTTTCATGACATTTTCATACATTTCACTGATCCAGTAATGATATATAGTGTTATAGATACATTAAAAAAAATTGAAGATAACTGTTCACCACAGGGTTGCCGTTTCAGCATAAAACAGCTGTTGAAAATACTTCAAAGTGTTGCCATATCTTAAAACATATATATACATGTTTAATTCACTCATATTTCAGTATATCTAAATCATAAGTAAATATTCAAAAGTATTTTTTTCTTAAAATCACAATTCCGTAACGGAATTACCCACACGAGTCGCTACAACCGAAAAGAAATGCTGACACAGCAAATACTGGCGGCCTTTCCTTCACATGAGTAAGTTCTTTAGCCGTCGCATATCAACTGCTGAAACTGACCTAACCCAATAAGAACTCTTTCACATTTAGTGCGATAACTTCTTACCCGTAAAAGTACCTACATACATACTCTCACGTCCGCATAAAATCTTCATAAAAAACTTAAGTCACTTGCGTGCTATTGAGAACGCCTACAAAATGATGTACGTCATTAGGTTTGATCCGCTCCGCAAATGGTTTTTTTTTTAAAGAAACCAAAATAATGAATCATTATGTTGTTGGTCTTGAATGAAAGCTTCGAGACACTTTATCCACTTACGCTTACTCTTTGACTCTTATGCCTACTTATACATACTTACATTCAAATCATTTTATTACTATTTTTATTACTTTTTCTCTACTCTTCTGTGGCTTTGTCCAAGCCTTTGTTTGATGCTCATCACCTCATCATCTGCTGCTTCTATGTTCTTTGTTTATTTATTCTAGGAATAAACCCACTCACTGTCTACTAATCTCTATTTAATAAGTGTATTTAGTTATTTTTATTCTCTGTCTCGTCGGAGAAGAAAATTTTAATTGAAAATAATTAAAGAACTTGTACTAAACAGATTTTGGTTTGTTGAATTTCAAGTGAAATCAGTGAACTTGTTATTTGATTGACTTTGATTACGCGCAAGTTGCAAGTTCAGGGAACGTAAATAAGACCGTTTTAGAATTCGAATTTTTTCTGAAAAATGCTTTATCATTTGAAATGTAAGAGAATGCATTCGCTCACCACTTAGTTCCATTAAGATAGCTTCCTCAGTATTCTAAAATTGTATTCAAGGTCAGTTTGCTTTTTAGAAATTATCATATCCGTCATTATCATTAGAGATCTGAGAAGATATTAATCGATATTAATCATTAAAAGTAATAAAGATGCTATTAAGACAGCCTACAAATTACCCAAAAAGTGAAGATAAAGTCAACACGAGGTCTGAAAGTTATTCTAATGAGTATTCAATATCTAGAGGAAGATCTGTACTGATTTGATCAATTTTATTATATCCATACAACCGCTGGATCATTTAACTCTTGAATTGACATATTGTCTATTATTTTCAGTATAAGGTCAACTGTACGTACTGAGATCCCCCGAATGGTATATATGATAAATTTTATTAAAATCGGTCTAGTAGTTAATGAGATATAAAATTCATCCCAGTAGAAGACTACGCCCATCCTTACATTTTCAAAAATATTCGCTTGGTAGCATACTTTCATAGATTTTATAGTATTTTCGGATACCAACTACAAACGCGATCCACTTTTTAGACATATTTTACCGTGGGCGTGGCAATACCTCCATCTCCTAAAATGTCTCACTCATCCGAGTTCTAAGAAATGTTGAGAAATGTACGAATATACAATTTCTTCACTATATCTCAATTTTTACTCAAATTATCCTTTCCGTGGAACTCAATATGAGCAGCGCGACATATAAATGTAGTGCTGTATCTATTTAGTCTAACTCTAGCTGTAGCTGGAACAAGTTACAAATGTAAACGCGAAATTTTCGAAAATTTGTTAGAGATTTCAAGAGATTCCTGAGATTTTTAAGTCGTATTAAAATTTTCAATTATTTTTTTAGTCTCTATAATATTAGGTTGGCAAATATCCCTTCCGCCTTTTTTTTTGATTCTCACGGCTATGTAGAAAGCGCTACAGAGCTCGTATCTGGCAATACAATAATAAAATACATCTTTGAAAGGTCTTGACATAACCTACAAAATAGCGCTATGTACGATTAGTTTGGATATTGCGTACAACAGTTATAGACGTGTAAACATGGAGTTCACTAACGCGCTATTCGTGCTATTTTAAAGTTTTCCTTCGTTAAAAAAACGGCAAATCCGCTATAGAAACGTTCCGTGAGATTAATGGTGTTTTGAGGAATGGTACTCTATCACTTCGAAGTGCAGAGAAATGGTTTCGCCGATTCAGAGCGGGTGAAAACGACACCATGGATCAGCTAGCCGGCGGAAGTCCTGTGACGACGAATACCGATCAAATTATGGAAGACATCGAGTTAGACCGACATGTGGCATCTCGTGACATCGTCCAGAAGATGGGAGTTAGTCACCAACCCATTTTAAACCATCTGCAGAAGGCTGGATACACAAAAAAGCTTGATGTTTGGGTGCCGCATGATTTGACGCAAAAACTGTCCTGCTGGACAGAATCAAAGCCTGGGATATGCGACTTAAACGGAACGAAATCGAACCATTTTTGAAACGGATGTTGACAGGCGACGAAAAATGGGCACATAAGACAATATCAATCGAAAACGGTCGTGGTCGAAGACCGGTGAATCATCCCAGACAGTGGCCAAGCCGGGATTGACCGCCAGGAAGGTTTTGCTGTGTGTTTGGTGGGATTGGATGGGAATCATCCATAATAATAAGAGCTGCTCCCATATGGCCAGACGCTTAATTCTACCATCTACTGTGAACAACTGGACCGCTTGAAGCAGGCGATCGACCAGAAGCGTCTAGTATGGGCCAAGAGGTAGGATGTAGTGTTCCAGCAGGACAACGCCAGCCCACACACTTCGTTGATGACTCGTCAGAAGCTGCGAGAGCTCGGATGGGAGGTTTCATCGCATCCACCATATAGCCCGGACATAGCGCCAAGTATTACCACCAGTTCCTTTCCATGGCGAACGCTCTTGGTGGTGTAAAGTTGAAAAGAGGCTTGAGAAAAGTGGCTGTGCAAATAAGGAGGAGGACTTCTACGAGGGGGTATTATGAAGTTGCCATCAAGATGAAAACAGATTATCGAACGAAAAGGCACATATTTGAACTAAATCCGGTCACTGCAATAATTTTTATAAAGCATTGAATAAAGGGCAAAAAAGCGGAAGGCCAACCTAATATTTCAAAAAAAAAAAATTAAAATTAAAAAAATGTTGTTCACTTTATTATTCGTGTTTTTGAATAGTTATTTTAATAATTTTTCGAAATTTATTGCTCGAAAATTCACGTTTTGTTTTACTAATTGATTTTTCTTTCTAAAATTGCTTTGTTTGTTTTCTTCCTTTACAAAATTTAATTCTATACACTCACGACCATTCAACTATTGAAAAAAATCTAATTAGTGAGATCCATTTTTGAATATTTTCCAACATTATCTTTGCAATAAAGAAGCTTAATTGCTTACTTGTATTTTTGCATTTTGCCTCGCAACTTTTATGCCGCCATAAATGTCGTAATATTTATTTCGCCCGCTCGCATCATGCGCCGCGTGACACGTGCCTTTTGTAAGCGGTGCCCCGTTGCTTACTTACTTACTTACTTGATCGTATTTTTAGCCGCTGTTCCAGCCGTTCCAATGAATATGACAATGTCAAACTAAATATTGTAGCAGCGAGTACATGTGTTTGTTTGTCTGTCTGTCTGTTTGTGCAAGTGTGCGAATATTGAAACGCAAAACAGCGCGCCGTTCTTAGTCAAGCGTGAGGCAATGAAAAAAAAATAACACAGCGAATAATCAAAGCAATCATGTTTAGTTAAGCTGTGGCTATATAGTAGCAGTGGCGATAAAACGGCAATGGGGATTACTTAACCATACCTGTTACAGGCACTAACGCATACATACGCGGACGTAATGTAAACTTAACTGCAAAACGCTTTTTCCTGCTGCTTTTGTCTGTTAATTCAATATTAACTAGCAACAACAGCAAAAAAAAGTGCGCTGCGCACTTTTTTCCCTTTCTCATTTCTATTTATTCAATTGGTTTGCACGGGCAAAATAAAATAATTAAGTAATACAATTTAACGGTGTTCTTTTTTCCGTACTCTTGTCACTCGCTATAATTTCCATTTATGCATGCAAAGTGCTGAATGTGCAAATTGATTGAGTAATAACTCGGAGAAAACACTTGTGAAAACGCTGTGGGAAACGGTTGTTGGGGAAAAAGAACAGACACATCTGAGTGAATTTTTTGGAATTTTGAGGTGCAAAATAGAGCGAATTGTCGATATAAAATTTTTAATTTTTTTTTTTAATTTTATTTTTTGTTAATAAATTTCTTGGAAACAGAACAGAAGAAGTGATTTGGTTAATAGAATAAACAGGTTTCATTCTCTTCATATACCACAGAATATTTTAATTTTGATTATATCACAGTTGTCTTCAAACATTCTGCAGTTATCTTTGTTGATTTTTTGCTTTTTTTGTGTATTAAGCCACAGAAATTACTAAGACACTCTCTTTTCTGGGAAGCACCGAAATTGAACAACCATTATCGTTATTAGCTTTCGATAATATTATATATATGACTCATGACTGTGAGAACTTCATAATTTAAGACACAAGCGTTAAAAAATCCCAAAATAATGAGTGATTTAATCTATAGAGATCTTTCTTCGTTCACAGCACTTCTGTCATATTCTATAATACTCATTAGAGCTCACCAAAAATGAGTTAAGGAAGCCTTTTGGGTAACAGTCAATCCCATTAAAGGCTACTTTTACTCAAAAAGTTATACCGATGATCTAGTTCGAGACCCAACTTAATTTCAAAAAGGCTTTAAGAC
Source organism: Zeugodacus tau (assembly GCA_031772095.1). NCBI lineage: Eukaryota > Metazoa > Arthropoda > Insecta > Diptera > Tephritidae > Zeugodacus > Zeugodacus tau. The sequence continues at coordinate 3,550,131 of CM062653.1, read as the reverse complement.
ATAATACCATTCCACATCAGCCATAACAATTAATTCAGAGAAAATCTTCGACTTCATTGGTCCATAGAAATGAATCTGTAACTGCTTGAATGCTATAACAGAAAATGTTACTCATTAGAGCTCACCAAAAATGAGTTAAGTAAGGCTTTTAGGTAACACCCAATCCCATTAAAGGCTACTTTTACTCAACTAGTGCTGCCGATGATCTAGTTCGAGACCCAACTTGATTTCAAAAAGGCCTCAAAGACCATCCTACATCAGCCAGAAAAATCAATTCCGAGAAAATTTTCGACTTTATTGGTCCATAGAAATTAATCTATAACTACTTGAATGTTATAACAGAAAATGGCGCCGATGCGATTTCGAGATTAGTGATTCTGCATTAGAATTGTATCAGGATCGAATGCTTCATTGAGAATCCTATGTCCTCCACTAAAGTCTTCTACCAATCTCTGAACGCCCCAAGCCAAAATCAGCAGCTATTCTACTCAATTGTGCGAGGAAAGAAGATTTATTAGACCTTGTAGCATTTTATCAGAATTCTATTAACATTTATTCAACGTTCTCATAAGAGCATCCTTAAAAGATTAACATCCTTTGTCATTCCGTATTGCACTGTATACCTGCTGAGACAAGTAGGAAAACACGCTCCGTCATCTTTTCACCATGTTGTGAGTTTAGCTGTGGGGGTTTCCCAAAAGATGATAGTGTATTTTCCAAATACTTGTACGTCATGCTACGTTTTGAAGTGAACTTGACACATTGCGTGCAAAGAACACAGGTAAACCGAATTATAAACAATAGTAGATCCGTAACGAATCGCATTTTCATTGGATACTTTCGGTCAAGGACTCTTATATCAGTAGCATATTTAGAGAATGTTCATGCTGATGCAACAACCTGCTGAGAAACACTATTTAATTCCAGCAGAGACCAATTGGACATAGTTTTTTTTTTTTATTTGAAACACCAAATATTGAGGTTATTTGAACTGCAGAAGATCTTGAACGTTTTTGAAACACCAAATATTGAGGTTGGGTGGACTTCAGAAGATCTTGAATGTTTGGAAACGAGAACATAAAAACATAAAGGTTTTGAAACACCAAATATTGAAGTTATGTGATTCAGAAGATCTTGAGTTTTTCGAAACGAGAACTTAAAAACATAAAAAAGTTTTAAACACCAAATATTGAGGTTGGGTGGACTTCAGAAGATCTTGAATGTTTCGCAACGAGAACTGAAAACCATAAAAAATTTGAAACAAGATAATGATGAGAGATTATGTGATATTTAGAAGATCTTTAATGTTTCGAAACGAGAACTTAAAAGCATAAAAAATATGAAATACCAAATATTGAGGTTATGCGATCTTCAGAAGAAGATCGAGAGCTAAAATAATTAAAAAAACAAATTTGAAACACCAAATATTGAGGTTATGTGATCTTCAGAAGATCTTGAATGTTTCGAAACGAGAAATTAAAAAATTTGTAGGGAGGTTTTTGAAAATACATTTAGTTCTTCTTTTAATGCTTTACTGTGGACCATAAATTCTTTAAAATACAGGAAAATTTTAACAAATTTTAAATTTATTTTTTTTTTTGATAATTTGAGTATGTTCTGGTGATAGACTTATGAACAATTTTTTCTAAGCTTATAAATTGCCTATAATTGCCAAAAATTTCGCTTGTTGAAATTAAAATGACAGCAAATTTTACGCCAAAGTGATTTTCAACAAATTAAATGATAATTTAATTTTCTAAAATTAAAAAGACACTCCAATCAGCTACAAGTGTTGACATTGTTAGTGGGAGAAATAAAAAACATAATTGTTTTGTGATGATATAACAATAATTGTACTTTTTATTAAAAATTAATAAAATTGTTGAAGTTCTTCAAGCTGAACTTTACCGCTGCAAACCAGTTTATTTATTTATATATAAATTCATACATTTGTAGAGTCGCATAAGAGAATGATATATACAACCATTTGATTAAAGAAATAAATAACTGTATAATAGATAGCTTGATGATATGAATAGAAATCATAATAAAAAAACAAATCGTTTAAAAATAAGTTTATGAAGTTACAATTGTAAATTGATAAAATTAAGAAACAATTTTCGATAGCTTAATAAGTAGATAATATCATATAAATTTAATTTTTTTACTTATATATCTTCTATTTATTATAAATAATTGCCAATTAGCTAGATTTTACATTTATAATTATATTTTCCAAAAATATTTGTACAAAAATTTGCTAAGCTGCGCACTTTCACCAATTTATAATTTTTGGAGACTTCTTAATTTAAGTTTTCTAGGCATTTTATGACTTGCTAAGCTATGCAGGACTTAAATTTAAATGAATAGTTGTGTTGTAGACTTTGGAGACTTTTTTGGAGACTTAAAAAATGCTAATTATAAACTTTCAAATAGTCTATATACACAAAAACGCTAAAATTTGGTTATTTTTTATAAAAATTAAATTTGGAGACTTTTGGAGACATTTTAAAACTCAAATTTTTAAACTTCTAAATGATTTAATAGTACATATTTCACTTGAAATCAATAAAATTTTGCCATTTTTTATTAATAAAAAATTTGGAGACTTTTGGAGACATTCCAAATTTTGAATTTTTAAACTTTTAAATGATTTATTAGTACAAATTTCACTTGAAATCAAGTTTTTAATGCTGATGCAACAATTGTAGACTTTCGTTGCAAGACTTTTTAAGATAAGATTTTAATTGAACTTTTAATTAGACCATAAGCATATATGCATTAAGTAGCGACGAATTTAGACAAATTTGCAGTTATTCTCTTTAAAAACTATTATGTGGAGCGCACATTTACAAGCTGCGCTACTTAAGACAAGTAAGTGATTAGTGCTGATGTTGGCAATTAGCAACAATTAGCGTTTGACTAAGCAGTTGCAGACCTCAACGAAAATCATTCAACTGCGAAATACATATAAACACATAGACACATATGTATGGGTTTGCAGATTTTCTCTTTGCTACATGAATTCCAATGCCACATGCGTGCATTGGCAAGCTTAAATTTAAAACAAAAAACAAAAATTAAAAAAAAACAGCAACAAAATTGCAATGGCTTTCACTGCAGCTCAACTGCATTTCCAGACATTTCTGCAGTTGCTTGTTTTTGTATTTCTAGCCGCTGCCACTGCTGCCACACCACATCACATGTGTGCGTTGCATTACATTTTTCCATTTCTCCACCGCCACCGCCAGTGCGCGCCGCTTTACGGCACGTAACCATAGTTGTGGTATGTCTGACCGTAGGCGGCGTGATTCGGTCCGTGGTGCTGCAGATACGGCATACTGCCAAATGTGTACGCAGGCAAGACTGGCGTCGCCGATTGCGCTGACGCGGCCGCCAAACCGGAGTGCACTAAGATTTTCGACGTCGCCGCCGCCGACGTTGAGCAACGGCCCTCGAAAAACTTGGCCACATAACGTGCCACCAGCCAAGCGAACATGGCGCCCAGCAATGTACCCACCAGCACATCGGACCAGTGGTGCCAGTGATCGTTGATGCGTGTCAACGCCACATACCAAGCCAACATCACAAAGCTGAATTGCAGTAAATGCTTGAGTAGCTTGGAGCCGCGTGTGCTGAGCGCCACTTGCAAGTAGAGCGCTATATAGACCATGGCATAGAAGATGGTCGAAGAGTGTCCGCTGGGGAAGGACATTGCCATTTCGGCCATCATCTTTTGGCCAACATCGCTTTCGCACTTGTAATCGGTGAAGTAGTGACCTTGATTCTGTTCGAAGTCGCAATTGGTGCCGTCGCTCAGGCGCGGCTTGCAGATGCTGAAGAAGTACGGACGCAGACGGCCGATCGCACGCTTCCCTATCTCGGTAGCGACTACTGTCATCAGTAAGCCGAGCAAATAGTAGCCGATTTGTGCGTAAATATTCTTCCAACGACGCCCACAGTGACACGACTCGTTGGCGGCATCTTGTGTTGCATGCTGCTTCTTGCCGCGACTATGTGATAATTGGCGAAAGAGTTCCACAACGAATATGACGAAGAATGGTATGCCCAACACGATTATGAAGAGCGCTGTCATTCCAATCGTTTGTGTGCTGCTGTAAGGATATTGTAACGATTCGTCGCCGCAAAAGAAACCGCGCTTTTGTGGCGGCATCCATTGACGCAAAGCGATTTCGACGGCAATCAGTATTACGAAGAGTAGTAGATCGATGAAACGACGTAAAGCTACCATTGCAGACATGTTGTAATGATTTTAGGGTTTGAAAATTATTATTGAACTAATATTAGGTTAATGACACTGACAAATATTCACAAAGTGTTGGAATGTTTGATTTTCGTAATTTATAAAGTTTTATTATTAGTTTTTTTTTTTAATTTTTATTAACAAATTCAAGTTTTCGTAGACTAATATCGTGTTTGTATTGTCTGTTTTCGCAATTTTTAACAAAATTTGTCTTGTAATGTTGTTATTTAGTTTAGAAAGTTATTTTTTGCCGCTTTTGTGACTTTGTAGACTTTTGTGTAGAGTTTTAAAAATCAATTTTAACACTTCAGTTAACTTATTTGAACATGTATGATAACATTTAAGTAAATTTCAAGCGTTTTTTTAACTTTGTAGAGTTTGGAGACTTTTCAAATTTTCGTTATTTTGGCTTTATGACGTATTTTGTGACACAAAACAATTTTTCTACACATAAATTTGCATTATACACCCATAGAAACCAGCTGAATAAATTCTACTGGCGTTTAATATATTCACAACCTTGCACCTGACACCTTTTTATGGTTTTCTTATTGTCTGCTGTTATTGTTGTTGTGCACATCACCGTTTCAAGTTACTTTTAACGCAAATCGCCACTGTATTCAGCTGAATTTTTACTGGTTTTCTCAATAAACTGCATATATAATTTCGAATCAACTGGTATTTGAAACTAACTGCATCAACTTTATATCCCATAAGCTTGGCGTTTCGTTCGTTTCGTTAGATTTTTTTTTCGCAACCTTTCGTATGCCACGCACTTGCCACTTTAATAACGGTTGTTTTTAATGCGCGAAAAAATTAGTATGCCACAATCGCCAACAGCTGCACTCAACTGTCGTCCGCCAACTGCACAAAGCGATCAGCTTATTGGCAATGTTATTGCTATTGCTATTACTGTTGCTGGAGATATTCGCTCACAAATTTTTGCCGCGCCGCACAACACGCTCAGACCGCGCTTAAAAACTGACTAACCTATCGGCGTGAATGTAAATACAAATTGAATCTGGTGCCTAGTGCGGCGGAAACACCGGTTGGTGCGCAAAGCCAGTCAGCCAGTCAGCCAAGCAGCAGGTTTCGATGCTTCATTGTTATGCTTCATTATGGTTTTTGTTATATGTTGTACTACGTGTGTAATTGATGTTGTTGTTGTTGTTGTTGCTGCTATTGTATTTGTTGGCAGCGCCTTTACTGCTGCAGTTGGCATGCCAGCGAAACATTAATGTAAAACAACAACAATAAAAACAAAAACACAGCAAAAACAAAAAAATCACAACAACAAGTTAATACTGTTGTTGTTATTCTTACCTTCATGTGTTTACTTGTCAGCTTCAGTATGGCCTCCGCAACACCAACAGCAACTCAACTCAGCTGTTCTTGCTGCGCACCTCTAGCTCCGCGCAGCTTCTTCGCTTGTCGCCGCGCTCACCGGTTTCTCCAGTCTGCGCTGCGCGCTGTCAATTTGCGCACACAAGCTGTTAACCAAAAATCAACACACTCAAACAATTACCCGTCGCGTCGTGTTTATAAAACTCAATGAGTACCACATTTTTATGTAAAAAAGCTTGAAATGTCAAAAAAAGAAAGAAAGAAATATGTTTTGTTTTTAGCAATTCCCCCTTTGACTCTGCGCATTCACCCATGCTCATTCGATCCAACGCTTTGACGCGATCATCTACATTTAACAGTTCGCGACACCAGTCGTGGCTGTGTTTACCTGTTGCCAACTGTTCACACACACAATTTCTCTGCCAATCACCGAGGAAGTATGTATGTGTGCGTTGAACCTTCACGTCCCATCTACTTTCATACAGACAGCGAGTCTTCGCAAACAAATGCAAGAATTTACAGAATTTCTACGATATATGTCAATGGTGTGCAAACATTTTGTCAGGTACTTTAATTTTTCGTACACTGAGAGAAGTGTTTGGTGAGTTCAATAACTAAGAAATTTATGAGAGTTGTTTAAAGAAGTCGTCAGAGGCCATCAGTAGTAAATAATACCAACTTCTCAACAGAAACAAACTGTTGGTTTGACAGTAAGAACTCGAATTATCCAAAGTGAAACTTAGATCGGCTCAGCTAATTACTGATATTTTAGTAATTGAAGCCAAAACCTTTTAAATTTTCAGGTTTAGATCTCACACTCAAATTTTATCTTATTGTTCAGTTTTAACAGCAATTGAATTTATTCGATTAGAACACTTGAGACGCCCACGAAATCAACTTTCCACCAATAATTTACAGAATTTCATGGTGTTTTTGTGATCATGAAAAATACTTTCCGGATTCAAACAACAGCATATGCATTTTTAACACAAGCTATTTATATTATTTTTTATCCTCTTCTATATCTTCGAAATCAATTTTCTTAATCTTCAATTATATGAATTTTGTGATGCTAATAGCCTTTTCACACAGCCAAATTAATTGATCAATTAAAATTTTGATTGAGTAACCAGTTTTTGGCCTTCACACTGCCGGCTACTCGATAACCGTTCAGCTGTTATACATTTTTGTTTTTGCTTTTCATAAGAAGTTGGTAAGTTTCAACAGCTGATTGATATTTTTAGAAGTGACATCTACCGTAGATTTTTGATCAAAAAATTCAGTAAATCGCAGACAAAGAACGTATATATCGTACGTCTTTGTCGCAGAGTTGCATTTGATTTTCAAGTCGATTAAAATTCAATTTAAAATAAATGTAGACTTTATTTTGTATAGTAAAACGATCTTAATTAGCGTTTTAATCGAGCAGAGGCCGGTGGATTGATCAATTAGCTCCTGTCTGAAATCGCTATAAAATATATTTCTATTTCAAATATAGAAAAAAGCATTTTCGAGCACAGGTATCAGCAGAAACTCTTTTTAAAACGAATTTTCATCGAGATATCCAAGAAATATTATGTAAAGCACCTGGATCTCAGTTACCAATGGTCTCGATTTAACAAAGTTTTATAACCATATCTGGAATAGATAGATTAAGAGCTAGTAATCGAGTTTCAGCTCTTGGTTTTGAGTTGCTGTGCACTTGAACAAAAAAATATATTGTGTAATCCCCTGATAAACAATTTCCTTTCTCAGAACTATTTAATTTCGAACGAATATTCGAAGAAGCAATATTTAATGGAAATATGAACATGTGGAACACTTGCTCTTTCCGTAATTAATTTTTATATGGAAAGCCTGTTCGTTTTATAATGAAAGGCTAAAAATAATAAATAAAATTTAATCGAATTTGGTTACAAGTGACGTCAATGCATGTCTCTGTACTTATCAGAGCTTAAGTAGCAACCAGTCTCTCGAATAGGTTGACTTCGAGCTTTTGGTTTTTTAAACAAAACTTGTAGAAGCAAGACCACGAAAATAAATTTCCCTTCTCAGAACTGTTTAATTGTAACCAAAAATTAAAAAAAAAATTTAATAAGTCAAAATATGAACATGTGGAACACTTCTTTATTCGATGATTGAAGAGTAAATGTCAAGTATTTTCGTTCTCTAATGAAATGCTAAAAATAATTAAGACAAGTAAGGAAGGGCTAAGTTCGGGTGTAACCGAACATTTTATACTCTCGCAATTTATTTATTTGACTTTATTTATATTATGCAATACACAATTTGACCCATATATTCGTCATATATATTGTATAAAGTCCATTGAAAGGTGGAAACCATAATATTAGACTAGAAGCACCGAGGTCCTCTTGTTCGATATATGGGGCCTTAAAAACCTATGGTCCGATTTCGGCGATTTTTAGAATAGGGCTGCCACACTATTAACATAGTATTTGTGCAAAGTTCTTCGCCGATAGCTTCACTAGTACTTACTTTATATATTGTAAAGTAAACGATTCAGATCGTCTTCAAAGTTCTGGTATATAGGAAGTAGGCGTGGTTGTGAATCGATTTGGCCTATTTTCACAACGTATCATTGGGATGTAAGGAAACTATTACAAACCAAGTTTCATTGTATCTGAGTGCAGCTTCCATCTGCCATTGCTTATGTGAAATTTAGTGTTTCTGACGTTTTTCGTTAGTGAGTTAACCCACTTTTAGTAATTTTCAACCTAACTTTTGTATGGGAGGTGGGCGTGGTTGTTATCCGATTTCTTTCTTTCGATTTGGACAGTATTAGGAAGTGGCTAAAAAAAACGACTGCAGAAAGTTTGGTTTATATAGCTCTATTGGTTTGCGAGATATGAACAAAAAACTTAGTAGGGGGCGGGGCCACGCCCCCTTCATAGTGCGATCCTTCATACCAAATTTTATTTCCATAGCTTTATTTATGGCTTAGTTATGGCACTTTATGTGTTTTCGGTTTTCGTCATTTTGTGGGCGTGGCAGTGGTCCGATTTTGCTCATTTTCGAAAGCAACCTTCCTATGGTGCCAAGAAATAAGTGTGCCAAGTTTCATCAAGATATCTTAATTTTTACTCAAGTTACAGCTTGCACAGACGGACGGACGGACAGACAGACATTCGGATTTGAACTCCACTCTTCACCCTGATCACTTTGGTATATATAACCCTATATCTAACTCGTTTAGTTTTAGGTGTTACAAACAACCGTTATGTGAACAAAACTATAATACTCTCTTTAGCAACATTTGTTGCGAGAGTATAAAAATTTATAGAAAAATAATTTCTAATATTTCTTAAAAACGTCCGTAGATTGGTATATCGAAAAAAATGTCCGATTTCTTCTATATAGCAAATGATTTTTTTGAACATTTTTACTTACAGTTATTATTACTTGGTACTCGTAGTCGACCACTACCGAGTACATTTGCTCATCAGGAAGTGTTTGGTGTAATTTTTCATAGTAACACATCATAGACATTCCATAGAACCGCTAGAAAACCATCATATAATTTCCCACTCAAATTCCACATTCACGATAAAAATTTTCATTCGATTAAGCGCTTATTTTTTCCATTATTTCCAAGTATTTTTTCCCAAGTATACTAACAGACGCTCAAACATCTCACTCTATGTATGTGTATGTGCGCGCTTAAAAGTTTATTTACCTTTTTGTTGTTTTTACTGTTTTTCGTTGCTGCATTGCCGCTTTTATCAGGTAATTTATAAATATCGCGAACTTTACGAATTCTGGCATGTCGTCTGGCACACACACAGACACATATATACAACAACAAATGTGAAATATTTGTACAACAATTGAAAAGCTTCCAGCAAAGTGAGGGATATCCCGTGGATCGCCAAGTTTTACTTGCACAATGATAACTTTCCATTGCTATGCGAGTCAAAGACAATTCGTTGGTGCATTATTTGAGGCAACCCAGTGGTGGATAGAGTGGGTACACTGGCATGGAAAGTGGTTGTGCTGTCTATGCGAAGATTGCTTTAGATTGAAAAGGGTAGAAAATAAATGACATGTTTTAGAAATTGTTTTTGAAAAAAATATTTAAAAAAATAGATAAAAAATGATAAAAAAATATTTTCGCTAATTTTGATGGTAATTTTTAGAAAATTTAATCAAACAAAAATTTTAATTTTATAAAAAAATTATTTTTTTTTAAATTAATTTTATCAAAACCAAAAAAATATTTTGAAAATAAATTTTTTTTTTTTGAATAAAAAATATTTTTAAAATAAATTTTATTTTATTTTAATAAAAAAATCTTTTTAAAATAAATTTTTTTTTTTAATTAATTTTATCAAAACCAAAAAAATATTTTGAAAATAAAATTTTATATTTGTTTTTAACTAAAAAAATATTTTTAAAATAAATTTTATTTTTTTGAATAAAAAATATTTTTAAAATAAATTTTATTTTATTTTAGTAAAAAAATGTTTTTAAAATAAAATTTAATTTTGTTTTTAATTTATAAAATTTTTAAAATAAAATAAAATAAAAAAATTATTAAAAAATTAAAAAAATATATTTTTTTTTAAATAAATTATAATTTATAATAATTATTATTATTTATAATTTTTTTCAAACATAGTTAATATATTTTCAATATTTTTATATTGTGGTTAAGAAGCAGTTTTGAAAAATATATTTTTTTTAGTAAAACGGACAAAGCAAACAAAAAAAGAACATTTCATACATATTTTATGATTCAAAATCATTTAAGAAAGCAAATACATACATACAAAAATCGAATGTGCGTTCCCGCCGCTACTCAGCAGTCGCACTCAGTAGTCATAAAGCGCGAGTAAATACCAAAATTGGCAGGGAAATTACTCTTGTTAGCTCGGTTACATTACTTGAGCTTTCATTAGAAAATATTAGAGCTTTTATTGTAAATAATGACTAAAGTTTGATTATTGTTATTTGAAAGCTTTTAGTGATTTTCAAATATCTAAGCTTTGTAACGGAACTTTCAATGTTTGAAGCATTAATAGTAGTAGCAGTAGTAGATGACTGTATAGCGTTTTTAGTCAGGAGCTAATCGATCAATTAACCGGCCTCTGCTCGATTTAAACGCTTATTAAGATCGATTTACCATACAAAATAAAATCTACAATTATTTTTAATTGAATTTTAATCGACTTGAAAATCAAATGCAACTCTGCGACAAATACGTACGATATAAGTTCTTTGTCTGCGATTGTCCGAATTTTTTGATAAAAAACAAGCTACGATAGATGTCGCTGCTGAAAAATATTAATCAGCTGATGAAACTTACCAACTTCTTATTTATCGAGCAACCGGCAGTGTGAAGGGCAAAAACTGGTTTCTCAATTACAATTTTAATTGAAAAATTAATTTGGTTGTGTGAAAAGGCTATTAGAGAGTACCTAGTAGAGAGTTTTTTAGAATTTTTTGGTGTTTATTGTATAATATTCTGCAGTTTTGATTGTATTGTTAGTTTAAAAATCTATGCTTAGTGACGTTGAAAGCATTTTCACCAGCTTTGGTATCAAAAAAGTCTATGTTAGCCTTAAATATTTGATAAATTCCAGATTTAACGTTACATATTTCAGTCTTTTGTGCAGTAGAGCTTTCAACATTGTATTATTGCAACTTGGGAACTAATTATAGCACTTGTAGTTCTCATTATGAGTCAATATTGATAACTTTGTATTTATTTACGTGTTTGAAATTTCATTAGCGTAAGAAAAATTCCTATAAATAAGCTGTGACTAATATTAATTGGTCGATAATTATGTGAGTAATTACACTACGTGTTTAAAGAGCGCTTATTTTAAAAAGATAAATATTGAAAAAATATAAAAATAAATAATTAAATTATTTTTATAAATTTTGAATTTTGAGTTTTATAAAACAGCTTGAATTACCTTTAATAAACTGAAATAAATAAAAAAATAATTAATTAGTACAATTTAATTATAATGGTAATTAGTTAAAATTAATAGTAAAATTAATTAATTGAAATTAATTTTTAATGAAGATTAGTAGAATTTCGTTAATAATTATTAAATTAAAAAAAAAAAATAATTAAAAGATTTGATTTTTTTATTTCTATAATATTTAATTAAAAAAATATTTAGAATATAAACTTATCTATATCACAGATTTTAGGCACTTGGCTGCCTTCTTGACCCCCAAATATTAAGATATTATTAAATTGACTGCTCAAACTTGTCAGTTATCGTAATTTGACTTCTGTTTGTAAGATATTGCAACACCGATCTGGAATTAATTATTTAAAAAATTATGTTCAAGTGTTTGCCGAGCACTCATAAGCAATTTAAAATGTAACGAAGTAATTAATTGAGATTTTTCATTAAATATGCTTGAGTAACTGCTTGACCTCAAGCATATTTTGGAGGGAAATACAAATGTAAGTCGATAGATATCATTATCTAGATATATGTATGTATGTATGTATGCAAGATTTCAAAATATATATTCATATGAATATGACATACATTACGCAAGAATTGTGCTAGTAAATTTCCAAAAAAAATATTCTCGAAAGAAAATTTTATCGCTTAAAATCCATAAATTTTATATTAATGCCCATACTTATGTATGTATTTTTTCTTGTTCTTGAATGTGTATATCTATATGTATCTCTCTTTAAACGCCCGTTTGCTCCATTAAATCAAGCGAATGATGCAAAATAAACAGATTTCATTACAATATCTACAGTTATATCATATGCATACATACAACCACACACCTATTTACATTTGTTGCAAGTTCATTTGTATGTGTAATTAAATGCATTTTCATACAAGTAGCTCATCAGTGATACAAAAAAAAAGTCGAGAGAAGCTTGCATATCGCATAACATTGACATTAAGAATAAGAAAAATTAAAACAAGCTACCCTGTAGGGAATTGTACACTTAAAAAATTAAATATTTTTATTTTCTTCCAAGAGAAATGGTAACCCTAAGCTGTTGGGAGTTATTTCGAAGTTAAGAATAGATTTAGGAAAAATTAAATATCCACAAAAAATTTTCCTAGTATCGCTATTAATTCGGAGCTCTGGGTTTTGGAACTCCAAGTAATGAGAAATGGTCAGTGAGTATTCACAAAACACACCAAAATGTTTTCTCAGAGCGGCTTACAATATTTACAAAGCTACCAGAAGTTCCCCGCTGTTGCCTTCAAGTTCGAAAAATAATACAACCGAAAATATGAGTCGCGTTTAGTCATAACTGATCAGATTATTATTCGATGCTGCTATGAGGGATTCCTTTGGATTTCTAAAGTCAAGTTGTTCTCGAAAATGTTATATGTATATCTGCAGAAATAATAGCCTCCAGGTCCCTGCTAAATCCAACGAAAATAACTCTTAGAACTACACCCCAATAACAAACCTACTGATACTGCTGCTCCCTGAAATTGAGAATAATTCTCCAGTTCTTTGATATCGTCAATACTTCGTTCAAGTTCTAACAACCAATATTGTTTCTTTTTCTTGACTGGCGTGGGCAGCGCTTACGCGGTTATAGCCGAGTTTACAACAGCGCGCCATTAATTCATCCTTTTGGCAGTTTGCCGCGAACTGGTACCAGGTGAAGCCAAGTTCTTCTCTATCTGGTCTTTCCAACAGAATGGAGGTCGTAGTCTTCCTTGCTGTCCACCAGCGGCTACTGCATCGAACACTTTTAAAGCTGGAGCGCCCTCGTTCATACGAACAACATGACCTGAACAGGGTAGCCGCTGTCGTTTTATTCGCTGAACTATGTCAATGTCGTCGAATAACTCCTAGAGCTCATCATTCCATCTTCTGCGGTATTCGCCGTTGCCAATGTTTAAGGGACCATAAATCTAAGGCACCCTAAATCTACCGCAAAATCTTTCTCTCAAAAACTCCAAGTGCCGTCTCATCGGTTGTCGACATCGTCCAGGCTTCTGCACCATAAAGTAGGACGGGAATGATGAGGGACCTGTAGAGTTTAGTTTTTGTTCGTCGAGAGAGGACTTTACTGTTCATTTGCCTACTCAGTCCATAGTAGCACCTGTTGGCAAGAGTGATTCTGTGCAGGATTTCTAGGCTGGCATTGTTATTGGTGTTAACTTTGGTTTCTAGAAGCTGTTAATTAGTCCCTTTTGCTATAGAACTCTAAATATTCTATAGATACCCATACTCAAATCATTTTCATTCATTAATTTCCTACTGGGTCTCTCGAAAGCAAACAAAAGCACAACAAAGTTGCGACGCTTGTGTGACAAAAGCACTTCATTACACATACATTCGATATCAGAAGTTTCGCAAAGCGCGATTGACAGTTGCAATAGCCACTCAAGCGTCACGAATGAAGCTACAAATGAAATAAAATAAAAACAGAAGTGTGGAAAAGCAGGCAAGAAGACAAGCAGGATGAGGGGGGGCACAAGCAGTCACCCGCTTGTTTATTGCCACTTTTGTTTATACTTTTAATGTGCACAGTTATCTGACAATGGCGGCGCGATTGCTTTTATGCTACGAGCTGCGGCTGCGAGCGTTCGAATGTTGAGCGTTGAGTGGACAGTGGACAGCCGGTGCTGCGTTCATGTGTGTGTGTGTATGCTAAGCAGCATTTATTTGCGGCTATCTGCTTGCATATCTGCATGAAGAACTTACAAGTAATTTGCCGCAAATTGAGTGGCCTACTTTTTGTTCCAATTTTCCTTTAAATAAAAAAATAAAATATGTGTGTTGTTGTTGTGTGTTGGTCTGCTTATTGACTCAAGCTCATTAGCCGCCGGCATAGAATTATCGACAGCGTCTTACGAAATATTATTATGCACTTGAATGCTCGCTCGCACTTATTATCATCATCTGGGCACTTATCTTGAAAAACACACACACACACACACACATACATATATACATATATTATAAAGGGGTACATGGTGGCCCCTTGTGCGCTCGTTCACACGATTTTTTTTCGCTTCCCCAACCCATTCATATCAAATGTCAGCGATTGCCAATGGCAGTGTCAGCGAACGTAATGAATTGGCCGTACCGCATTATCGTCGCTGGTAAACAATATAAATTAGTAGCTGCAACTTAAAGTGCCTCGGCTACCTTGAGAAATTCGGGGCGGAAAAGCAACAACAAATAATTGAAAATAATTCGACCTAAATTCCCTACCCGCTTTGATAGCCAAAAATGCATTTAATTGTAAAACACCGTTAATTGTTTTGGAAGTTCTGGCGTATGGCATACAGCTGCGTGCATATATTTAGTACCACACGCACCTTGTTCAACACCCGCACTTCGCTTGTTTACTCATGCAACTCTGCGCTTTTATTTGTTTATGTCGCCATCAACGCAGGTGCAACATATGCTCACTAATCCCTTTGGCACGACAAATACAAAAGAAATGCGCACTTTGAAGTTACTCTAGAAGACCTGAGCGGCTTATCAGCAGAAGAACAACACTTAGAAATAGCTTTGCTAGACATGCGAGAACAACACGCTAATACTTAGTAGGCAGTAAAGTGAACTATAAGAGCAGCAGCGCCAAGCAAGAATAGCTGCTAAGCGCGCAAGCAATGAGCAACCGCTACAGCGCAGTCGGCAGCGCTGCTGACGTCGACAGCCGAGTTGTTTGAATTATTTAATTACATTTGGTAAATTGAATAGAATTTTAACACAATGAACTTTCATGCTGATGACTGGAAGAGTAGATGCGGTAGCGAGCGAGTATTTTACAGCCAAGCAAACAAAAATATACAACAACAATCGTAATTACAATTTCGCAGCGACAGACATTCCTCACTTAACTAAAATGATTATCACTGCAACAACAAGAAGAACAACAAAGCAACAACAAAAACATTTTACATTTACTTATATTGCAACAACAACAACAACAGCAATAATCACTAAATTTCGTCGACAATGACACAATGTCGACAAAGACAACTCAATTGTGCGAAATTGCGAGTGATTTCGAACATAAATCATATCGCAAATATGCCAGCAAATTCCTGTGTCTCTCAGTGGAGGTGTGTGGGCTGTGTAACACGATTGTACAGATTTAATTTATCTGCATAAAGTGGCAAATGAAAATTAACTCATTACTTTTTTTTGTTTGTGTACAATAGCAGTGAACTGGCAATTCGCAGCAGGTTTATGAACCTGACGTGTCATCGATGAATGGTTTGAGAACTGTCTGTATAGTAGTTAATCCAACAAAAGCTGTTAGCCTTTTTCATTTTACTTCTTCTCAAAGAGAAAACTGTTTTTCGGAAGATTACTTCTGAGATTATACCACACTGGAAGCCCTTGAAACTTCTTGGAAACTGGCAAAACTTAACAGATCGTCTTAAAGTAGAATAAGAAGCATGTGGAATCCAAATTCGGTTTTTACATTTTCGTGAAAGAATTACTTTAAACTGTGGTTTATCGATTCTCAGATATTTTTTCGTCCGTTTTCTCTAAAATCGTCTGAAATCTCTCTATATAGTAGTTAACCCAACAATATCTGTTAGCTTTCTTCATTTTTATTTGTTCTCGAAGAGAATGCTGTTTTTAGGAAAGTTTTGCTTGGGACTATGCCACACTGGAAGCTTTTGAAACCTCTTGGAGTATTGGGAGACTTTATAGATAATTCAAACTCGGTTCATACTTCCAATTCGGTTACTTTTACCTATGATTTACCGTTTCTCAGATATTTTTTTTTTGGAACATAAATCTTAATTTTTACGGAAAGATGACGAAGACTGGCGACAGAGCTTAAATTATTCGTTTTCTTTAGTAAAATTATGTAAAATTACCCATAATTAGATATTATCGCCGGTTTATGGTACAAATATCGGGATCTAAATAATGGATCAAGTGAAATTCAAAACCTTTTCTCCACTCTGAGGACTCTTTATCATTGAAATGTTCTAAATGGGAAAACGGACTCTTGTATTATCCAGTTTCTATCGTTTAAGAGGTCAATATATAATTTGCTGGTTGGATCATAGTACACTCCAGCATGCCATGCTCTAGGTAATCCAAGTACAGACTGAATATTGAAACTGTCAGAACTCTGAGATTGATTCGACTTCTAGCTCCAACCATTACTATTACTACTTTTGTTGTTTCTCTCCGAATTATGTTTTCCTCACCATATTATGGTTTCATTTTGTTTTGGATCTTGATTGCATTCTTTCTTATGTCTAGATTGTCAATACATTTTGAACACCACAGCTCTCGAGATCTATAGAGTATTTATTAAACAAATAGTAGACTGAGACTTTGAAAAAAGGACCCAAAAATAGCTCATGCTTAGGGTGAGCACATATGGCAGCTGTAGGTAGAGTAACGACAGAAGGAGAAGAAGAAAAAGAAGAAGAAGAAGAGAAGGATAAATACTTTAGTTCAAATATGCGCCGTTTCGTTCGATAATTTGTTTCCATGCAGACGGCAACTTCATAATCCTTATTTGCGAAGAACTCGGACAGCCCCTTTTCACAAGTATCTTTTGAGTTCAACTTTACACCACCAAGGGCATTCGCTATGAACAGGAACAGGTGGTAATCACTTGGCGCTATGTGCGGGCTATGTGATGGATGTGATAAAACCTCCCATCTGAGCTCCCGTAGCTTCAGAGGAGTCATCAACGAAGTGTGTGGTCTGGCGTTGTCCTGTTGGAACACTACACCCTTCCTGTTGGCCAACTCTGGACGCTTGTGGTCGATCGCCTGCTTCAAGCGGTCCAGTTGTTCGCAGTAGATGGTAGAATTAAGCGTCTGGGAGCAGCTCCTAGTGGATGATTCCCCTTCAATCGTACCAAACAAACACACAGCAAAACCTTCCTGGCCGTCAATCGCGGCTTGGCCACTGTTTGGGATGATTTACCGGCCTTCGACCTCGACCGTTTTCGTTTGATATTGTCGAATGTGATCCATTTTCGTCGCCAGTCTCCATCCGCTTCATAAATGGGTGGAGTTCGTTCCGTTTCAGCAGCATATCGCAGGCGTTGATTCGATCCAGAAGGTTTTTTGCGTCAAAACTGGCGACACCCAAGCATTAAGCTTTTTTGTGTATCCAACCTTCTGCAGATGGTTTACAATGGTTTGGTGACTAACTCCCCTCTCATGGTGCTTGGCTTATCTATGGCTTATCTATGGTGTCGTTTTTACCCGCTCTGAAACGTCGAAACCATTCCTCCGCAGTTCGAAGTGATATAGTACCATACCCCAAAACACCATTCAACTCACGGAACTCACTCTAGCGGATTTGCCTAGTAAACATTGAAGAACGGTGAACTAATTCGCTTTCTTTGGTTTGTTTTACTACCTAAGTAGTTTCTGATTCACAACTCTGCTGCACTGCGTGTCCATCCTTAGGTGTTTTAATCAAACTCCAATCACTAGCTTGCGTGGGTGCTTTCAGTACACCCAAAGCGATCGTGTTTAATAAATAACTTTATGTTGTGACAAATCAATCAATCAACACTTAACCAGCTAAGGCAATAAACAGTTAGATAACTGCTTAATATAATATATTGACAAATAAATATTTTCCTAGCAACTGAATAAGCACAATTTACCTAGACCCTGAAAATTGGAAATGCCAATAAAGCTCAAAGTAATATTTGTGTTTGTGCATTCCTGCAGCTCATTTACTCATTTGATTGATTGTCAATTGACAATTGTGAAGACACACACACACTCAAACTCATACACACCTTCACCAACACATTCACCTCACAGCGTTGAGGTGCACAAAGTAGATACTACATATGCTTTCTAATAGACAGTTAAGTACTTAAGCATACACACACACATACTGTAGCGTATGTAATGCAACAACAACAATGTACAACAACTACTACAGTATTTGTAAGTGCATTAGCAAATTTCTCGCGTATCTGCCGCGGAGATGTGGCGAAGTCAAAGTGTCACTGCACTAACTAACGGATATGGAAGTAAGCTAACTGTAAATACACATGCGAGCGAAAAAAAATGTGAAAAAGTAATAATAATAAAGTATCTGCTAATGCAGCGCGCACTTGCAACATGCTCACACGCTTACAACGCTTATATGTGTTAACATGGCAGTTAGACGCTGGCGTTGCTGCTGGCGTCCACAGCGCTGTCGACGCTTGCTGCGCGCTGTCAGCTTAATGTACGCAGCGTGATTGCTTTCGTTGGCTGTGTGTGTGTGTGTGTGTTGGTGTGCGTGGCGACGCCGCTGAGTGGTTTTGAAGTGAAAAGGTCAATATTGACAGACCGACTCACACTTGGCGATGCAAGCGAGCGTACAACGTACAAATGGACATGCCATGCAACAACAACAACAACAAATAAGCGTATTTACATACATGCAAATGCAAGTGTGTGTCTACAAAATTTATGTAAATACATTTATGGAAATGTTGCTTTTTCCTCGCTGCGACGCGCAATTGCAGTTCAAGCAACACCAACAACAACAACAACTATAAGTAATGAGCCAAAAACCACTAGCAACAACAACAATAACCGCAACTAATGTGTTATGTGTAGAAGCAGCAGTTACATTTTATTTCTTATGTACATGTCTTGTTGTTGATTTTGCTTTTTCTTGTTGTTGTGTAATTTTTATTTTTGTGCTGCAAGATTATACTGTGACATTCAATAATTGATGTACGCGAGAATGACACTTAAATTGAATTAAAGCTACGAATTGCGTTGGTATTACGTAGACAGAAAACTTTAAATTACAATAGAAAAGCAAGAAGGGGCAACTCCAGGTGAAGGTGTTAGAAAAAAATAAATTAAATTATAAAAAATAAATAAAAAAAAATTTAAAAAATATTATATTTTAAAAACAACTCTCGCGGAGATATATTCAAATTATTTTCAGTTTTTTAATATTTTTTTTTAACAATATGGCAACACTTTTTTTTATTTTTGTCTTAAAAAAAAATATATTGAGCTCGAAAATTCTGTAACAAAAATTTCTATCTAAAAAACATATTCTATAAAATTTACTCCACATCTTAAAAAGTCTAAAAAATTTGCTCAACATGGCAACCTTATCATAGCATATTATATTATTTATGTTATAAATAACAATTTAATTTTTTTCTCATAATATTGTATTTTTATCAGAAATCATTTGCAATTATTTTCGAAATATTTTTAATGTTTTTTGTCATTATTTTTTTAACAATATGGCAACCCTTTTTTATTATCTTAAAAAATATATGAAATTATTGAGCTCGAAAATCATGTAACAAAAATTTTTGTCTTAGTTAAATTTCTTTAAAAGTTACTCTACTTGGCAGCCCTAATTTTAGTATACAATATTATTTATGTTATAAAAAAGTATTTATTTTGCAATAAAAAATAAAATTTTTTCGTATTATAGCAGTTGCCGCCAATTTGAATTTTTTTTAATTTTTTTTGCTATATATTTTTTTAACAATATGGCAACCCTCTTTTTATTATTATCTCAAAAAATATAAGAGATCATTGAGCCCGAAAATTATGTGACAAAAATTTCTATCTTGAAGAAAAAGATTCTATAAAATTTACTCCACATGGCAACCCTATCTTTGGTATATTACAATATTCATATTATAAAAAAATAGTTATTTGGCAATAAAAATATAATTGTTTTTCTTACAATATTATATATCAGAAAGCATTTGCAGTCGTTTTCGAAATATTTTCAAAATTTGTTGTCATATATTTTTAACAATATGGCAACCCCTTTTTTTTTTTAAATATGTAAGATGATTGTGCTTTAAAATCGTGTAAAATTTTTTTTTGTCGTAAAAACGATTTTATAATATTATGTATATATGGCAACCCTATACTATATAATATTATAAAATATTGTTCACTGAGTTCCGAATATAGTTACAGCAATTTTTGTGATTAGGAAAAATTTATTATAATAAAAAAAACTCAAACAAATTCTTTCCACATGGCAACCCTAATCGCCTCAAATTGCCCATATTTTATATAAAATTAAAAATTTTCAAACCCAACTTAGTTCGCTTGTGCGCTATTGCGGTTGACACTTGACTACTTGACTGCTCATTGACACTCATTATTTATTTCAATGAAGCGTGCGTATATCAACACACACACACCCTGAGAGTGGCTTATAAAACTGATCTCGGTGACCGCAATGTCAACGCTTGTGTGGCTATGTATCTCTCAAAACGCCGCCCTTTCGTTCAATAAAAATCATTTTACAGCCGATCTACATAGCAAGTACAAAGTGCGGATTAACAACAACAACAACAAACATTTGGTTGTGCAACAACAAATTATAAAATTACAACAACAAAATACAAAATTACAACAAAAAAAAAAATACAAAAAACTGTCAACTATCGAAAATTGTCATAAAATGTTTGACGAAATAATTTTCTGGGTTCACAGTCTTATATAAGAATTTTTGTTTTTTATTTTGGAGTTATGTCTTTTTTATTGTAATTTTATGTATTTTGGGGTATTCTGTTAATGATAAGTACATAGGCTTGATTTGTTGATGGTAGAATGTATGTTGGGACTGAAATTAAATAGTTATAAAATAGCAACAACAGAAACAACAAACACTCTGTTTTTGTAAAATTAGATCGCACTTGAAAATGAAGTGATCCCTAGCGATCGCGCATCACAAGAGTGAGTCCTCCTCCGCACTCCACCACTTAGCAAGCAAATATGATTTCTAACTGTTTATATAAGTCGATATGCCTGTGTTGTTGTATTATATTACCCACATTACGAGTGCACATTTTGTATCAGCAAACCAGAAACCTTAGAAATTCTTTACAGCCACACGTCGCCAGATCGCTTGCAATGGCGCGTGCTGCGGTCTGCCGCTCAAGCCATCGTGATATTACAGTAAACATTTAATGCTTTGTTACAATTGTAAATCCGAATGCACTTCAATGTATAATACACTATTCGATAAGCGCGCATTCGTCACTTGTTGCCATAAAATAATTTTCTTTTTTTGTTCCTTAATTTCGCTTTCCACTTCAGCGCGTCTTGAACTTGAAATAGTTCATTGCTTCATTGCAGTTATTGACGTAATCCATCCACATTCACAGTGGCTTATTTATGCGCATTTACTGCAAGTGCAGCAGCGTCATATCATACATGAAAAAATGCCAACGAAATCCGCGCTATCGGCACGTACCGTTGTGTAGAACACATGTAAATTTATTGTCAGCTGCTACGGTGTCGATAAAGTCACCGATTTGCCGGACTGAGCTATGTGACTTACATTTGTTTATCCAACAGCCAAAACGGCAGTTAATGCAAATGCAAACATGTTGGTATTAATATTTGTACACTGTGCAACACAGTAAGGCAGCTGTTACTTTAGAAAGTTGTGGGTCTACAGCTGTCTCCTTAAATTGTCTGGAAACATTGAAAGGTTGTGTCTCAGTAGGATTTGAAACGTCCGTCCTTTGATTCAATATTTTGTTCAAATAAGCACAATGTGTCTGTACAAATATTTGCTCAGATAACCAGGCGCCAAGTCAACCTGGCAATCAGTTGTCGTCGATGTCAAAGGTGTTTGATAATAGTATGTCTCTGTGACTTTTTAGCTATTTTTTGTTAGATTTATTTGGTTTCCTGTTAATTTCAGGGATATTGATAACTAAAAATGTGTGATGTCAGCCATTTTAAGCTAACCTCGCTTTTTTTAAGGTGTTCTATTAATCAGATGTGGTATACTTTGAGAGAAACATGTGTATATAGTTCTCCGTGAGCCTTCAAGAAACCATTCCAACAATAGTTAGATGAGTTGCGAACTTCCCAGATTTATAGATATAGTCTAATAGTTCTCAGTGAGCCTTCATGAAACCACTTCTATGATAGTCAGATAAGGTGAGAATTCACGATGTTTTCTTAATGTGATATTACCATAATCTTAACTAACCGTTTGGACTCTACTGTCCAACAGATGTGTTTTTGAGAGCTCAGCAAGATTTCTAGTCGGATCGCTAGCGAACTCAACCTCAGCTCTAGGACCCATTTTATCTTTTTTCTAACTTATGGAACACATGAAACTCAACGAAATCCTAACTTTGAGAACATACATATTTGTCGTCTTTACTA
This sequence comes from Zeugodacus tau, assembly GCA_031772095.1. Taxonomy (NCBI): domain Eukaryota; kingdom Metazoa; phylum Arthropoda; class Insecta; order Diptera; family Tephritidae; genus Zeugodacus; species Zeugodacus tau. The sequence continues at coordinate 3,527,412 of CM062653.1, read as the reverse complement.
CACCGTAGAACCCTCAGTCTATTTCAGGATTAGATTGTCATCGTGGTCAGATTACTATGGATCATAAAAATCTCTATTTTGGAGAGACTTGTTTGATCCAAAGATCGTACTCACTACTTTGAGCACCAATTATACTCGACAATTATAACTGCATTTATAGTTAGCTAATACATGATTATCGTCTCTCCTAGGGTTTTCACAGTTCATGATATTTCAAGATTTTTTTTTTAAATCCCAAACAATTTTCTAGGAAATACAAATTGATCACCCATTCTTAGTGGATCTGAAGTACTAACTGAAGTAATAAAAAATATCATATATTAGTCAAATGACAGATGAACAGGTTAGGTTAGGGTCAAGTTCAAAGGTTGACCCCCGCAACAAGTTTCCCGATGTTTCCCACTTGGACAGCTGAAGGATCCAGTCCATTGTGATGCCAAAAGACTCCTAAATATAGATCATAAAGAAGACCCTTACACATAGCCGAAGCAATCCAAACCCTTGCGACAAGTGTCGCGATAGATCCCACATGGACAGCTGAAGTATCCGGTCCATTCTAATACCAAAAGACTCATAAATATAGATCACAAAAAAGACCTTACATCCTTACACATCGCCGAAGCGCTTTGAACATATCACAAATTTTATGAAGCGTTTAATGTCTATTCCGGCAAGTTCAAATGGTTCGCCAAAAGTATAGCTACCGAGATATTCCAACCACAGTCTTGCGAACGCTGGACAGTGTGGGAGGAAATGACTTGGTGTTTCCACCTCGCCTTCCTTCTTACAGCTATGACAGTTTGCATTCGGCAGGATTTCTAGCCTCATCGGTTGTATGCCCGTTCCGCAGTGTCCAGTCCCTTTATTACGGCAATGTCAAAATTTTTGAGTACATGTAGTTCTGTCGACCTCTTACGTTCCATTTTGGGCCAAAAGGATCGCTCAACCGAGCAGGTTCTAGTTGCTAACCAGCGTCTACCAAGTTATTGAGAGGTCCATTGATCCAGTAGTAGATCATAAAAAGATAGCGGAGGCCTGACTGGTTTCCAGTATGCCCAGTATGGTGAAATAGGACGACGGGTATCCTTTTTGTCGAGCTCATTTCCTCTTTAGTACCCAGTTCCGCTGTGACCCGGTACTCTGAACGAGTCTGATAATGAAATAGCTTAACGCTATCGATAATGTACTAAGACTCTCATTAACTAGATTTGAGCACACATTAATTCTCACATCCCTGAGGCCATAATTGCTGCTCTGCTATCGTAGTGGATACTCATGAACTGGTGTTGAGAGATAGTTTAATGTAAAATTAAAGTGATGTCTCCTTCCTCCGACCGAGAACTGTGACGATCACTATATTTTGAATATACTCTAAGGATCTCTCATTCCTGATCGTTGTTGACTATTTGAGGTTATGTTCGAATATGATAAAATACCGTTAAATTATTAGTTCTCTATCTGATTTAATAGGCGGTTCGATCTTAAACTAAATTTTTAATAAATCGATGAATTGTTAAGAAAACTATTACCCTCGATTCGAAGTGAATGTTAAGATTTTTTCGAACCCCAAAGCTGAGCGGAATGCGAAGTGGACTTAAATTAATTAAATTGAAGTTTAACGACCCAATAAGCTTCAGCCTGACTCTTTAATTAAATAATTACATGATTAACTGCTTGCAACTTAGTAATTACGTAATTCTTTACTACCATTAATTTATAAAATCCAAAATTTAATAAATGAAAATATGGAAATTTCATATTGCTGATAATAAAAGTGAAATTCAATCAACTTAGTTGTTAACTTCATTAAAAAGTACAAAGCAAACAGTTGCTTATTCATATTTCAGTGTTATATAATTACAGATTATCTATCAATTACATTGTTAGTAATGATTAAAGTACGAAATTCATATGAAACTCCGAGTTTTTGTTGCAAAATGCAAAATTTACAACTTTGTTGCATGCATCGCTGCAGGCGTTTAAATGTGTGTGTGTGTGTGTCGCAGTTTTTACAATTACTTCTCGTTTAACACACATTCGTTTATGTTATAACTGCACACATGAAGCATGCAACACTTGCATTTATGTATGCATTTTGCCACAATGCCAATTGGAAGTGCTAGCGTTTGCATTAACGTATTATTATATTAGCATTTATTCCAATTGCAATTGAAAACAATCAAATTGTGCGGTAATCCATTAATTGCCAAGCAAAGTCATGTGGGTCAGATTGGAGGATGTCACACAGACACATACATTTAAACAGCACTGCTTGCTGCTACTATGTATATCCGTCCGTTATGGCACGAGCTCGTATCAACCGCTATAAATTTTATAGATACGTAAAAATTCACATTGTTTCCGCACCTGTTCATACATCCACAACTCATACAGTCAAACTCACATGAAGGCATTTATGTTTTTTAACGCGTTAAATGTGATAAACATAAAAATCACACATAAAAGTCACATTAAAAATTCATATGAATTGATAAAACGTTTATTAAAAATCGGCAATCATTTCAAAAGCATACTAAAAGTGTCTTTTTCGTGTTTCATTTTTATCAAAAGAAATATGTCATTGCAAGCTAGTACGTGCCAGGAATGCATTAGAACGTGCTTTTTGGGCTATTCCAACATTTGTTTTTAAAGCAATGGATCATCAGATCCGCTTCAGTCATAACAGACAATTTTTGGAATTTTTATTAGTTTTCGATATCAACACGCCCAATGTTAGGCGATGAGTGTCCGACATATTTAGCTTTAAGCTAAGTAGTTATCCCTATTGTTCTGTAGCCTAGTCTCAGCGGAATCGCTGAAAACTGCAAAGCCGATAAGCTTGCAAGAGAAAGCACTCCAACCTCATTGTCATAAGGTTGTCAAACGACGCACCTAGGTTTTTGGTAGGCCCGTTGTTACACCACTGGTACTGTGATCCCTCACACAATTGAGTCATCTTTGAAACATCCTGTGGTCTTGATAAAGTGATATATTGACAATTTGATATGTGAAACTTCGAACCACATTTTCGAGAAAACCGCGTCCAATAGTTTCGATTCTTTTCCTATACAGAGCCTTGCATCCACATAGAAGGTGTGTTATCGTTTCTTATTGTTCTTGGCAGCTTTTGCAGTAATCACTGAAAGGTATCCCCAGTCTGCTGGCGTGTCTCCCAATCTGACAGTGACCCGTTAACACCCCTACTAGGGTTCTTAAGTCAGTCCTCTCAAATTTCATTAAGCGGCAAGTGCGGCTCTTATTCCACTCAGGCCACGTTTGTATGCTTATTGTGCAGGTCATTGTCATAAAATTGAAAATAATTCGGTAGACGTGACCCACTCGAGCTCACTTGAGCCTAGAAATCGCCGGACAATAACCAGTCATCGTGCGGTTGTGAGATCTTTCTGGTCCGCAGTGGAGCGTAAGAGGTCCTTCGAAAAAAGATTTTGCCAATCGAAAGCTGCCTGAGCTCTATAGAGGAAGGTGAGGTGGTATCATCTAGACACTTTCTTCGCCAATGTCCAGAATACACCACATTGAACTTGAATGGGCTAGAATTGATATTGACTTAAAATATTGGGAAAGCTATAAGCGCTTTGTAGACACGTGAGGCTCATCAAAAACCAATACCAAGAGTATTTTTTGCAGCACAAAGAACCAGTATTTATAGCTGTCCAAGTGTGATCCGCTGCGACCTCAAACGAAATGTTCAGCCTTCTAACATTACCTATTATTTTTCGAAGCAGTTTTGTTGGTCTCTGTAGTTTTTCGTGGGTTAGGTTTCCTTATTTTTAACTGGATTGATTTCCAGTGCGTTAAGGTAAGCAAGAGTTCCTCAGTCTGAACCTCACTTAAATTGAGTTAAAATTTTTAGAAATTCCATATTTGAGGTCTGATGAATCCGTCCGATCCTCAATACAAAAAATTTGTGCGTACCAATCCAACTCGTAAGCAACAGCTTTGGGTAATCTTCTTCATAGTTCAGATAATCCCAAAATAAATTCGAGATTCTATATAAATTACCTAAACTTTGCTGAAAGATGTATTAAAGTAGTCCCTGTCCTTTAAACATTGTCTTATTTTGCTGCGACCCGCTGGATAATTTCTATTACTAAGCCATGATTGGAAATTCTCTAGTTCGAGACTTCCGATGGATAGAAATGACTCACGTCCCGAATTAACTGCTGGTGATCAGACCATTTCGAATTATAACTGAAAAAATGAAGTACTTCCAGGTCCTCCAACTCTGTGAAAGATAAATCGAGTGATCTTTGTGTTTCTAAAATAAAAGTAGTTGATTACTGATCTTTAACTGATCCAAGAATTAAGTTTGTTATATGTTCTTATTAGTATAAACCTGTTGAAAATTATAAATGAAAATGTTTATTGAACGAAATGCAAATTTTATATTGATAAGTACTCAGTCAGTGATCTAAATATAATTTCAGTTGCTTTATCTACCCTCGAACCACAGTATGAACGTCCAACAATCGCAGACATTTATAATTTCCTTCTGCTGATTAAGCAGGAAAAAGGTGCGTTTGTTATGGCCCACCCACTTGCCGGCGCGACGCAATTCTCACGATTTACTTAACACGAGGTGCGCGTGCGAGCGCAACTGATTAAGTCTAATATGAGAGCAATATACACATACTTACGTTATCTAAGCGCAACAAATAAACACACCTAAATATCAATAAATACATACAGTTACACATGTACGTATGTATGCGCTCATGTACGCGCACACAAATAAACATTTATTTGAAAGTCGTGCAGAAGCGCCAGCCCATCACCAACAGCTTCAACCCGCCGGCTTAAGCAAGCGTCGTAGTGTCATCAGCGCTGTAGCGCAATAGACGACGCGTTCGCTGGCGTTGCTAGCGTCCACGTCGGCTGCAGCGCGCGCTGCGCTTGATAAGAACTCTTCTTACATACTTGGCGGCAGTCAGCGATTTGAAACTTAATAACATTAATGTGAGCGGCGAGAAAAGTGAAGTGATTGTTGGAAAACAACGAAGAAGCAGCACAAACGACAACAACAACGGCGGCAATAAGTGTTCGATACTTACAAAGTGTTTGATTTGTCGCTGTTTGTCTGTTGTTTTTCTTTTGTTTTTGTTTTACAAAACACAATTCCTTTTTACACCAAACAGTGTGCGCTTTGTTACCACATTTCGCTTGTTTTAGGTGTGTGCAGCGGCAACCGCAGTGACAGCGGCAGCGGTGGCGGCGTCGCCTTAAATGTGGTTAGTCGCGCTGTCGCTGTCGGCTACTGTGACGTCGCGGTTGCGCCGCGCATTCGGCGTCGCGGCGCGCGACCGCCTGCTGTGTCAGTTACTGCTCTAGTCCAACGGCTAGATCGCTAGTAAAGTGCTTTGACAATCAGCAGTCAGTTGCTGAGCGTGAGCACGCGCGTGCGATGATCATTTGGCGTGCGAAAAAAACGAAACATTTTTCTAAATATAAATAGTACGACAAACGAAATTACAAGCAGACTTTGTTTGTTGTCAGCGACGCGCGCCGGTGTAAAGAGTTTACAACGGTTAGAATAATTTGCTAAGAAAAATTGCCACTGTGTGGAAAATGGTGGGAAATTTGTGATGATGAAAAGTGGCGGTTGGAATTTGAAAGAAAATACAATTTAATGAATGGAGAGTGAATCAAATTGGACAATAAAGTTTAATTCTGAAATATTTGAAGTGTTAAGGATTAATATAAAAAAATTAATGTGCAGAAGCATTTCCCTGCTGATAGAACTATAAAAACTGATAAATTAAAATTTGAAGAAAATTTTTGGTTCGCGCAAAAATCATTAAAAATTGTTTTATGTGAAAACATTAGATGGAAAAAAAAAAATTTTAAAGAATAAAATAAATTATTTAAAAAAAATATATAAAATAATATAAAAAATTATGATAATATAATAATATTTTAAAAAAGTCTAACTAAAACAAAAACTAAAACAATTAAAAAATAATTATAATTCAAATATTTATATTTTTACCCAAAAATGTTAATATTTTTTCCAAATAAAATTTAATTTTTATTAACAAACTAAAAAAATTTACATTTGAAAAATAATACTTTGTACTAATAAAAAAATTACAAAATAAAAAACACAAATTTTTTTTGAATAATTTTAATGTTTACAGGTCAAACCTAGTTAAAAAAATGTATCAAATGTATCAAAAAAGTAAAATAAAATATTAAAAAATACAAAATAAAAAAAGAAAAAAAATATTTTTATATATTTTATGAATTTTTAAGATTTTTTTTTTTAATTTTAAATAGTTTTAAAAAATTTTTGACTATGATAACGAACATTATTACCTTAGAATTCCAAATTTAAAGGGTGTATAGACACACTTTTGATAGTCATAGAGCAAAATCAGTATTTTTTAGCGAAGCACAGCTTAAATTATGAGTGAGTCTTAAAATTAAATTAATTTTTTTGTTTTTACATTCAAACAAGAATTGTTAATATTCATAATAATTCTGAAATTTTAAAATATTATTTTCATACAAAATTTAAATAAAATAAAATAAATTAAAATAAAATAAAATAAAATAAAATTAAATTAAATTAAGAACTAAAAATTAATTATTTCTTTTTTTATAATTTAATATATTTAATTATAAATAATTCAGTATGTTTAGTCATTTTAATTCGTAAATTTTTTTTACTATTTTTTACTTTTCTTTGAATTTTTAATGAATTATTGCTTAGTTTTTATAAAAAAAAATATTTAATGAAAAAAATTGCTAAAAAATATATTAGTTTTTAAATTCATCTAAATAAAATAAAATATTAAATAAAATGCTGCAATTTTCAAAAAAGAGTATAATTTTAAAAACAAAAAAAAAATCTTTAACTCTACTAACTATTTTCAAAGAGTTTAAGTTTAAAACATATTTTTATTAAATTAAATAAATATTAAAAAGTTATAGCATGCAGTTTTTCATATCAAAAATCATAAATATCATGAAACATTTTTTTGTATACAATTTTTTTCTGAATTAAATTCTATAAAAATAGTAAAAATTTTATATACGATAACCTAAGGATGATAACCCACGACCTTGGCCGTATAAAAATTATAGCCAACATTTTTTTTTAATAAACACTAATTCGCAGAATTTATTATATATATGTAAGTTACAAAAGTGCATATAATATATATTTAATAAATACACGTGATATTACAGAAAGTGACTTAAATTCACCGCCAAAGAAAAACTAAACATTCCAGAGATACTCTAATAAGCCAATAATATATTTAATAAGCGCTTATAATTTTCAAATAAAAATATAGTAAATCGAGTGACAAAGTTCAGCAAAAGTGAACAATTGAATGAGCAAATTAACAACAAAGAATAAGCACTTCAAGCAAAATAAAAGTGTAATAAGCAAAACAGTGCTGTGCATATATGTATGTGTATACAGAAGTGCTTACTTTTCTATTCCAAACAAAACTGAATAAGAAAGAGAACTTAAGCCGCTAATCGCCGGCTACGATCTGTCAAGCCAATACAAAGTAGCGGAAAAAAATTGTCAATTCATTGCGCGCCAATAAACAGAAAAAGCTGATAGCAAAGCCGGACCACGCAGACCGGCAGAGATTTGCAAAGCCGGAAGAAACAATAAAAACACAAAAAAAAAAAAAAACATAAACATAAATAAAAAATAAAATTTGCATCGATCGCTATAAAAATCACCAGTGCTCAGCTGTCCTTCAAAAACAAAGCGCTGCGCAGCAACTGATAGTAACTGTAAACATTTACCAAATTCAAATTATATTTTCGTATAAAAATCACACAACATGCGTGCCTTCCAACGCGGCTTCTTCTGCTCGGATCTGTCGCTGCGCTATCCGTACCGCGAGTGCACGATCACCATACCGATGCTGTTGATCTACACGCTGCTGCTGCCGATGCTTTTCATCAGCGTTGTGGAGATTATGCGCATTTGCAAGTGTTTTCGCCTGCGCAAATATATTACGAATTTGGCGCGCAGTTTGGCCATCTTCAGTTTCGGTTTCATCGCCACCTACCTGACAGCGGAGTTGTCTAAGAATGTGGTGGGGCGTTTGCGGCCTCACTTCTACACGGCGTGTCAACCGCGCTTGTCCGACGGCAGCTCCTGTGAGAGCGCGTATGAGCAGCTGGTCGGCGGTGGCGTTTATGTGGAGCACTACTACTGCTCCAATCGCAATTTGAGCGCGCGACAGCTGCGTGAATTGCATGTGTCCTTTCCGAGCGCGCACTCATCGCTTTCGTTCTACGCTATGTTGGTGTTGTGCTTCTACTTGCACGCTGTCTGGCGCGGACGCGGCACTACGCGTGTCCTGCGTCACATACTACAGTTCCTCTTACTGCTGCTCGCCTGCTATATAGCGCTGAGTCGCGTGCGCGACTATTGGCATCACTGGTCGGATGTGTTGGCGGGCGCGCTGCTCGGTATCGTATACGCCATATTGACGGCGGTGTATGTGGGACGCATGTTGCGTCCAGGCTTCGCCGATGCCGCCTCCCCACATAAGCATAAGAAGCATCAATATAAATTGGGCGGCAAGCAACAGGTGAATCCGCTGGCGCACACGCATCATCATCACAATCCGCATCCGCTGTCTGCGTCGCAACATCGGCTGGCGCAACATGATGCGCGCGGTGGACGCATGTTGCTGGTGGCCGCGAGCGGTAGTGTCAGCAATTTGCAGCAACAGCACCGATTGCCACCGGCGCACGAGGATCTGGAGAAGCAACAGTTGCACGAGCAAGTAGTTAAAGAGCATTTAATTGAGCGCGGCAGTATTGGTGGTGTCGGTGGCGGCACCGGCGGTGATTGTGAGTGGAAGCTGCAGGCGGTTGTGTTGCCAACGTAATTTGTGGCGCCATACGCCATGGGAGCAAGAGCGCAAGCACGCGCTGGAATGAGGAAGGAGTGCTACGTTAAAGTTGACGGCGGAACAAATCTGTAAACACATCACATTTGTCGGTGTTAAGAAAAGAGTGATGCGTCGCCGCATAGTGCGCGCGCAGTTTGTTAAAGAGGGGTCGGGGAGCAGAAAAGAGAAGCGAAGAAAACTGATACGACGCGCTGGAAAAACATTTTGTATAAAGTGAGGCGAACATTTTGGATAATTTCTGCGATATTCGGTTAAAAGATAGGAGGGTTATGAAGAGGTTTAGGTACCCCTTAAGCAAATCGGCCTACTTTTTAATATTTTTTATGGCGACAAGAGGCTTCAAGATACCCATAATTGTGAAGATAGTGGACACTCTTATGTAATAACTTATTCCCGATGCTTTACTACCCCACAGACCCCCCTCAAACACGCCACCACTGCGCACTGCAACACAAAAAGCGCGCTTATCATGTGTAATACAAGCACAACAACAACATTAAACAGCAATAATACAGCCTGGCAGTACCTGCACGTAATTATTGGCCATGCAACTAACTTACCGAACAACAACAACAACAACGAAAAAAGCGTATAATTTCCACCAAAAGGCAAAAATGCACTATTGTGCAACAAAAAGTGGCAAAATCGCACCAAAAACAACAAAAATGGTAATGCAACAATTGACTAAGTGAGACAAGCGTAAATTCGACTGTGCTGAGTATGGCAATATTGGCAAGCGTGACAGCAGTGCCGGAGTGTTGGCAGTGGCCGCATGCCTTTCGGTGGCATGCCGCAACCAAGCTTTAGATGCCAATGAGTCACCAAATGATGGCTTCCAAAAAGCGTATAGTAGATGTAACTGATCATACAAGTGCCTAAGTATGTGTGTGTGGCGGCATACTCCGTTATATATATATATATGTATGAGCGAGCGCGCTGCTGGAGTTTGTTCGCCTTTGGCTGTGGTGCGGCAACAACAACATATATATTATATGAAAATAAGTAGCAGCTAAACAACAACACAAGAGACACTGCAATAACAACAAATGAGCAACAATAAGGAACAAAAGTCTAGCGCAGCGCGCGCTTATAAGTGCGAATAACAACAACGATATCAGTTAAGACTGACAATCAAGCGGCGTCAGCGTTCAACGGAGGCGCAAATGAAAATTAAAAAAAAAGAAGAAAAGAAAATTGTAGTTTTGTAATAGTTAATCTGTGTCTGTAGGCATGTATGTTTGTAGGAAACACTTGCAGTAATGAGGCAGCTGCCAAAGCGCAGCATTTTACTATATACACTACCATATATGTCCATATATATATGTATGTCTGTATATATTGTATAAGCGTAGCTTAAGTTTAGTTGCATTTGTATGCCAATTGTACTTTGTCTATTTTTAAGCAGCACATTTTGCAACCACACACACACATACATACATAACCACATATACAGTTATATGTATGTATATATGTATGTATGTATGTTTGTATGTACACCCCCATTCAGCCATCAATCAATCGCTCAATCAACGCGAACATATAAATTTAAATGAATTATATCCTCATAACTTATACGCTAAACTACTTAAGTACCTTGACTTCCTTTAAGCGCTCGCTAACAATCAGACACAGGCACCTATGTATGTATGTATCTCTAAGTAGATAAGCATAAATTTAGTGTGTGTGTTATGCAATAAATAAAAAAAAAAACACATTTCTTCAGCTGCATAAATTAACAAAAATGTTGTAAAAATTGTACTTACCTTGATTTGAAGAAAAAAAAACGCAAAAAAAATTAAAGGAAATGTGAAAAAAATAAAAATTTAATGTATTTATTTATTTCCTCTTGGAAGGTTAGTTATAAAGGTATGTATTACGATATATTGTGGACTTGGTGGTCAGCTGAAAATATACGCTATGAGTCAGCTTATGCTTAGTAGTGGCTTAAGTCGAATTTTGTGATAGTTGCTTTAAGTGAAAACGTCTAACGGTCTTAGTGAAAGAATCTGTGAATAATTCTGAAATGGTACAATTTAGAATCAAAACCTCTTACAAAATTATAGAAGTTCCGTGGAAATCTTCAGTTTTGATAGTGTTTCTCTTCTCCAATCCATCATCCATCAAGTTCTATATCACCATTATTACATTGTAATTTGAATGTAATTGACTCACATTCCAATCAGTTCCTCAAAATATTCTTATATTTTTCTCTCTCCCTTTATTCATCACTAAAATCTGAAAGAGATTTCGTTGGTGAAGCCATAAAGCCTTTTGAAATTCGCAACAAGGCATCCTAAAGGATGATTACTCCTCATTAACTAAGTGACGGCACTCCATTTGGTATCGCAAAGGACCAAAAATATGTGGCTTTTAGTCTACCAGAGTAACCTAACCTAACCTATTCATCACTATCTCTCTCTCTATCTCACTCTTTCTCTATCAACAAATACTTTACAGCAGCTTCGTTATACAGTTGAACTACCCTAACTCGAATCAGCATAATACACAAAAAAACTGCAAGTTAGAGAGACTTCCGATTTACATAAGGTAATTTGTATGAAATTTGAATTATAATGCCAATTCAAGAGTTCAAGTTATCGAGAACTTCGAGTTATGGAAGTTCAATTATATTTTCATTCCTCTACAATAAGTAGTAATTTTTTGTTATTACTAATGACCTGTCTCTTAAAGTTGAGATATTGCAATCTAAATCGGAATTCCTTGATTAATAGCGTTTTTACACAGCCAAATAAAATGATTGATCAAAATTTTTATTTAGAAACCCTTTTTAGCCCTTCACACTGCCGGCTACTCGAGAACCGAACAGCTGTTATACATTTTTGTTTTTGCTTTTCATAAGAAGTTGGTAGGTTTCAACAGCTGCTTAATATTTTTCAGCAGCGACATCTACCGTAGCTATTTTTTATCAAAAAATTCAGCCAATCGCAGACAAAGCACGTATATCGTACGTCTTTGGCGTAGAGTTGCATTTGTTTTTCAAGTCGATTATAATTCAATTGAATTGTAATGTAGATTTTCATTTTGTATGTTAAATCGATCTTAATAAGCGTTTTAATCGAGCAGAGGCTGATTAATTAATCAATTAGCACCTGTCTAAAAACGCTATATGAGAGCCTCTTCCGAAATTTATCTATGGAACACTCATCTAGTTGAATGCTTGAAGGGACTATATGGCTTTAAAGTGATTGAATATTTTTTAAGGCAATATTGAAAAAGCAGAAAAATTTTTAAGCCTCTTTAATTTTTTTGCCCTCCTTTTGACAAAACTTCTTCATTCTTATTTGTAATAGTACATTGAAAACTCATCATTCATAAGCACCCTCATATCCTATATCGCTCTATCCCAAATTTGTAAACTACAAGCTTCTTTGCATGACCTAATCCAATCCTCAAAACACCGCATAATCCTTCTTAATGTCACCTAGTCTCGCTGTATTCAATACTGTTTTTGCATTATTATTATTTTGACTCTATTGTGAAGCTAAAGCTAAGCTATTTATACAAACTTAAACATATTTTCTAGGCTTATATTTATTTTAAATGCAGTCAATAATTTTTGGTAAATTTTTCCAAATTTTCCAATCAGCCATAGAGCGAAACGTGGGTTGAGCACAGACGCGCTTACAAATTACATTCTAGTCATGGTTTTCTGCTGAGAAGCTATTAAAAGGTTCTGTAGGAAATAGCTTGCTTGATATCTTGCTAACTAAACATCCGAGGTTGGTTTAAAAAAGTAATGGTTTTCAAGTCACCACTTAGTATTAATTTTATGAACTAATGAAACAGCGATTTTCATTTTGTGAACTTTTGAAACACCTATTGTTCTTTTATGAACTTGTGAAACAGTGATTTCTATAAACAGAATATTCATTTTGTGAAATTTTGAAACACCTATTGTTCTTTTATGAACTTGTGAAACAGTGATTTCTATAAACAGAATATTCATTTTGTGAACTTTTGAAACACTTGTTGCTCTTTTATAAACTTTTGAAACAATAATTTTCATTTGATGAACATTAGAAACACTTTTTGCTCATTTATGAACTTGTGAAACAGTGATTTCTGTAAAGAACAGAATTTTCATTTTTATGAACTTTTGAAACACTTGTTGCTCTTTTATGAACTTATGAAACAGTGATATCTTTAAAGAACAGAATGATGAGTTTTATGCTATTCGTGACATATCAGATTCAAATTCAATTCAATTAAGAAACCAAACTGGCTAAGCCATAGGAAGAAAATTTTAGCGAATGGTCGGTAGTACGTAGAAGCCAATAGCGTAGGCTGTCACTGCATTCAGAAGATCAAATATACATCAGGCAGTCCAGCACGGATATATGTATATTATGATGAAGTTCAAAAATATGTAAGTCCTGGTGGAAGATCTATATTCAATGAAACTAAGAAGACATTTCTATGTAAGAAAACTATCTAGTGATTCAACAGTGATCTAGTGATCTTTCTATCTAGTGATTTTTTTTGATATTGATATTCGATGAGGACCAGCCACTAATTTAAACAAAAATAGATAGAGAGTTAAACTTGAAATTCAAAAACGGAAAGTTAGCTATGTTATAATAGTCCCTTCTTACTAAGCTCATTTGGTTTCCAGGAAGAATATTTGTAGTGTGAGGAGAACGTATTTGTTTTCCTACATGGGCTTCATGTAAGAAAGCTACAGTTTCGACTTTTGTCATCACTAGAGCCTTGACTTTTTTTGAATTTCGTATGTATTACTTCTATAGGTATCTACAAATATACATATACATATATGTGAAAGCAGTTATGTGTGCGTTCATGTGTATCGTAGTGGTGTAACCGCATGATTTGTTATTGTCTCTATGCCAACAACAAATCAGTGAATTGCCTATGTTTAAGATGAAAATGCTTTAGGTAGACATACCCATAAAGATATGGACGAACATAAAGCGATTGGAAAGACACATATACCTATACACTGGATCTATATGTATATATATGTATCTATAGATATTTGCGCCTTTGTTTGTATGGCAACCTTTTTGGCAAAAAGAAAGCGTTCTACTTCGCATAGACACGTACACCGAGCAACGTCTGCCATTGTATTTGATTTGCCGAAATGCATTTGGAACTGGCTGTGTATGGGGATGTGTGAGTCTGTTCACTACACATACGCAAATACACGAGTATCTCAGAGTGTGTGTGTGAGGACGCGCTATTTTGAAGAATGTGAATTTAACGAATCATGAAATACGATAATTGAAGCATGCAGTGTACCATTGTTGAATGGAATAATAAAATCACCCGGACAACAACAGCAACAATAGTTCAAGGAAGGTAGTTTTAGTTGGTGTTGGCGAAAGTTAGGATAACCAAGTGACTTAGGTTGCCAAGAACACCAACAAATACCTATACACCTAAAATATGAGTGAATGTGAGCGCACGTGCGTTGGCTGCCGGGGGAGTTGAGGGGTTTCAGCTAAGAATCTTTGCTGCTAAAGATTTTCGGTTCTGCGAGTGTCTTTCACGCTGACTTGGAAAAGTTTCTGCCCACCAAACGCATTGTTCGGCTGTGCTGTTGAATAGAAGGTGGAAGAGCGCGGAGTGTAAGGGAAAGTGGCTGCGTGTGCGGCAGGTAGTCCGGAAGTGTCGGCGGCACAGCTAGTGTTGCACTATTGAATTAGTTGTAGGTGGCAAATGTGAAATGAAATTGAATTCACGCTTTTTATTGTTGTTGTTCTTCTTCTCTGTTTTTATGAATATCGTGAATCGGTCGCTGTGTTTAGCAATTTTGGTTGGCACAAAGGGCACAAGTCGCGTGGGTAACGAGTTCGAAAAGTTGCCAAACTAGTTTGCAAAGTCACTTGCGAAAATTCACTTTTATGCCGAAGTTTGTTGCACAAAGTGAGATTGCATAAATTAAAAAGGTGCGCAAATTGTTTCTTGGAGCAGTGCAAAAGGTGGGGTGTAGCCTTTCCTTCCTCATTCCAAGGTTGTTTTTGAAATTTCATTTTACTCCTGTGCTGAATGTCAGTTTTTTCATTGTTTTGTAGTGATTTTGAAACTATTTGGCTGCTAATAATTTTGTTTAGCTTAATTTATAGGTGGCAACTCTGTGCAGATATAGTTAATTTAATTCTTTAATATTGATATGCTTCATATAAGCTTAATTACGTTAATAATTTTGAAAATCTTAAAGCATTTTTTATTTATATCTGGCAATATTGATATAGTTAACCGGTTTGCCATATGTTAAAATAATATTTTATATATTTTTTATTTGAAATTATTATTTTTTTGTAATTTTAAATATTTTTTGTGCCCATAATAAGCAATATAAAATATTTTTTAAATTTTATTTTACCAATTTTTATAATTTTTGTATTTATTTTAGCGATCTGGCAAAATTTGTCTATTTGTATTTTTATTATTAATAAATTTTAGCTTTCAAAATAGCATAACAATGTAATTGAACTTATTTTTTTATTAAAATTAATTTATTATTTATAAAAAGGTGGCAACACTTATCAACAAAAAATGTGATTTTACTTTTATTTTGCAAAGGATTTTTACCTTCATAATATATGCATTTGAAAGAAGTTTTTTATTTACATCTAACAATATTTATATAGTTAACCGGATTGCCATATATGAAAATAATATTTTATATAATTTTTATTTGAAGTAATTTTATTTTTAATTTTAAATATTCTTTGTGTTAATTTTTTGTATATTTATATTGCTTCAAATAACTTTTTTAATTTTTATTTCCTCAATTTTTTTAGTTTTTTAGCGATCTGGCAACATTTGTCTACTTGTGTTTTTTTATTAATAAGTTTTAGCTTATGAAAATACCGCAGCAATGTTACATTACATATTTTTTATTAAAATTAATTTATTATTTATAAAAAGGTGGCAATACTTTTCGACAAAAAAATGCCATTTTAATTAAATTTTATTAAAAATTTATAGAAAAAGAAAATTTTATAAATTTTGGAATAGTTTTCTTTTGAAATATTGATAGTGTCTTATAGAAATGTCTTATATTCTACCATTTGAAAGCTGTATGCTGGCCATAAATGGCATTTCAGCGTACTCATAGTTGTTGTTATGAATTCTGAAATGTATTTCTTTGAAAATTTAGTTATTTGCTCTACAGTGCTAAGAAATTTTTTCATTAACAATTTAACACAATTTTTAATTTAAAAAAATTTTGGTTAAAAGTGATTGGCAACTCTGTTTTAAAATGCTATCATAAAACTAATTTTTTGTATTAAAATATTTATTTTGTAGAGTGCTAGAAAATTTCTTTGAAGAAATTAAAAAAAATAAATAAAAAATAAAAAAAATTAAATATTTTATTAAAAATGCTGGCAACTCTATTTGAAAATACTCTTGTAAATATAATATTTTTTAATATTCATTCATTTATAAAATCATATTTCATGCAACCTTTTCTGCATATGTTTCATATTTTATTTTTAATAAGCTTTTATCCAAAGCTCTTCAAGCCATCTGCCGCGTTATGCAAGTTTACGCTTAAGCCTTATTAATAATAATTATTGATTACAAAATATGGAAAAAACATCTGGATAATTATGGATTTCTATAACATAACATAACTAATTTACTTTACTCTTATTAACTGTAAATCGCTGGTTTCTAAATATATAATATATTGAGAAATTGCATTGAAAGTCAAAGCCATTCTGCTTTCGCAGAAAGAAAGTCTGTGTCACAATTGTGAGTGAGTATAAATAAAATACGCAATCGAAATCAATTTCCTGCTACAGCAAGTCATTTGGGTAGTAATTTCGTGATTTAAATATACCGCAGGTGCCAAGGTTCACATAAAAAGGGAAAAGAGTGAGTCTTCATTGGCGAAAAAAGAATTCTGAAAATTAAAAAATTAGTTTTGTGGAATTTTAATTATAGATTTGGCACTTTAATACCCGCAAAATTATCTATAAAAATTTTTTTGTCGATATTTTAGACTTTTTATATACTATAAATGTATGTGTATGTATATATGGCTCTGTACGTATACAATTTTTTTATACTTAAGACCAATAAAGCCAATTGCTAAATTGCGCATGTAAACTCTAGCAAAACAAAGAAATTAACGTCGTTATGATAAGCATTTCGTAGAAATGGAATTTCGTTAGATAACGCAAATATTTATTTCAAGTAAGCCAGAAATAACACTTTTGCTATAGAGTTTCACTTTTTGTTGCTATTATTTATTTTTTTTTGTATTTTTTGCTATTAATTGCTATCTTTAATCTATAAAATTAAAAAAATATTTTGAAGACTAGCAGTTAAAGTCGACGCCAGCGAAATTTAATTTATTGCGCGCTTATCAGTCAAGTGATAAAAAAGTGAACGGGCTCTATGATTTATAAATAACGGGATTCACAATATACCGTAAGAATATTATATATAGTATTACAACGAATAAGTCTTACTCAGTCTCTAAGTTGAGCTTTCAAGCTCCAGTAACAAATTTCGATACAAGAGCGCGCCTGAAAGTATGCTTCCAAGAAGGTCGTCGGAGTTATTATTCTTCAGCTGAAGTATATACATCTTGCTTACAAAAATATGTAAAGAAAATACACAAAATCTGCAGCTTTTCTGAATTTTGCTGCTAGAATGGACATATGGGACGCTGAAGCCAAAAATCAACACACCGAAGAGCGCTTATGGAAAGCCAAATATATGTGTTTAATAATATGCGCACGTGAAATACTGAAATACACACACACACATTGCCACAAACTCCTCTATGTATTTATACTTTATGCTCTAACCTAAATTCTTAGCTATGAATTTTGAGGTGTTTTCTATGGTCCGCCGCAGTCCAGCTTGTGGCATTCAAACCCAAAAACGACGTGGCACACAAATTAAGAAAACCATTTTGTCAACATGTGTACGTGTACAAGTGATCAAGTTGACTTCTTTTTTTCCAACGACTAGTTGACTATAATCAGTGGTAGTTGAAGCATATGTCCGCTGTAAATATGCATAGATCCTTAAACACATGTTTGTGTATGTGTTGGTGTGTGTTTAGGAATTCACACACTCATTAGTGTGTGTGCGAGCTAATGAAGCTGTTAGCAAAAAGTGTGTGTTGTCGTATGTGGGGGTAGAGTGTATGTAAAAACTTTGTTGCAATGGAAACTGGTCCGTTTTTGTATCCAAATGTAACTAGTTGCACTTTTGAATAATTTTTTTTTTAGTTTTGGATTACAAGAAACATAAGTGAGATAAAGACATGTAAAAAATTACTTCATAAATATTATCCCAATGCAAACTGGTCCATTTGTGTATCAAAATGTAACTAGTTGCACTTTTTAAACGAAAATAATGGTTTTGGGATGAGTTGAAGAAACAAAAAGTATAATAATGGATTTACAGTATACAGAATATATAATATCGCAAAGCAAACTGATTCATTTTTGTATTAAAATGTAAATAGTTACAAGTTAGTACCAAAAATAAATAGTTTGGGATGAGTTGATGAAACAAAATAGAGAAAGATTGATATACAGTTTCTGTATGGATGTAAATCAAAAGTAAACTGGTCAATTTAAAATAGATAAAGGTGAATGTACAGTTTCTGTATTATTCGTATGTAAAGTGGTTCATTTTTGTATCAAAATGTAACTAGTTACAAGTTTGAACCTAAAGTAATGCGCTTTGGAGTAGTTAAAGAAACAAAGAATACAGAAATGGATATACAGTGTACGAAATATATAATATCAAGTGCAAACTGGTTAATTTTTGTATTCTAGTTACAAGTTTGAACAAAAAATAATAAGTTTGGGATGAGTTGAAAAAATAAAATAGATAAATTTGGATGAGTAGTTTCTGTATGTGATATTGTTCGAATGTAAAGTGGTTGATTTTTGTAACCAAATGTAACTAGTTACAAGTTTGAACCAAAAGTAATGAGTTTCGGATGAGTTAAAAATTAAAAAATATTAAAAATTAATTAAAATTTAACAATAAGGGAAATTTTTAATTTAAAAGTTCAAGAAATAGTTCAAGATTTTTATAATATGTACTATATTTGTTGTAGAAATTTTTAATTTAATACGGTCTTATTAAATTTTTAGCTTCAATTTTTCAATTTCTCAAGCTAAATTTTATCTTTACAAGCTAAATTGTTTCTCTAAAAGTATATTCAGGTAAATTTAATACTCTATATTCCTTTAAATTCTCCCACTGGGTTCCGCTACCTTCAATCGTGGTTGTGTGTATTTGTAATTTCAACACTGTTGACTGTACATATCCT
The DNA here is from genome assembly GCA_031772095.1 of Zeugodacus tau. NCBI lineage: Eukaryota > Metazoa > Arthropoda > Insecta > Diptera > Tephritidae > Zeugodacus > Zeugodacus tau. The sequence goes on along the minus strand of CM062653.1, from coordinate 3,508,209 downwards.
CAGGCTGCGACACACACATCACACCTAAACGTGCAACACACATACAGACACCCAAGCAATCAGTAGCCACATACTGCGTATGTATGTGTGTCTATAGCGTGTCCAAGTGTGCGTGCCTGCGCCAGCATACTTCACTTGATACTCATATGCCATGCTGCCGCACGCATGCACTCTCCACACATATTGCTCTCGACTGCTAATAATGAAGTGACCACATTTTGGCAAATGTGCCAAACAGTGCGGAAGCGAGCATAATTGCAGGCGACTCGAGAGTGGTTGTGACTGTGTGTGTGTTTGTTGTGTTATGTGACTTTTAATGTACGTGCATAAATGGCAGTATACAACTTTTATAACACATAAATATCCACAAACAAATGTTAAGTATGTAATATTATATATCGCATATATGTATATCAACTATTTATATATTATACGCATGCCAAATATGATTTGCTTCAATGCATTTTATTCGTTTTGTAGCTAAATAGTCAGCACACAAACACACTGCTAGCTGACTAGTGGTATAAAAATATGTATGTGAATGTATTTAAGCCAAAATTGTTCAACACGCTCGCACACACATTCAGCCATGCCTGCCGCCAGCTCTTTAAAGCCAAAAGCTGTCAAATTTCATTTGGTAAATTTCCAAGAATTCCATATTTTTTTCTATTTGCTAGTCAGCTACTATTTGTAATTTTATATGGTCTCACAGCATTTTTGGCTAATGGAAATATATTATAATTACGGCGAGTGAAAAAGCCACCACAACTTAATAAGCGAAATTGTGGAGTTTTTGGTAGAAGTGGAAATAATTTTATACACAAATGCATTTGAGAATTTTTTAAATGCTTCGCTGAAATAAATTTAAATATTTCAGCGTATGGGTGGGTGAATTTTTAGCATTTAGGTGGACTCTTGGTGGCATATGAATTATATTGCAAATAAATCACAGAGAACTGTACAAAATTGGCAATATTTTGTTTTTATTTTTTTGCAAAATTTATTATATTTCGTATTTAAACAGAATTTCAGGCTCATAAGGCTAATTTTACTGACCAAGCCTCAACCTCTTTCGGCAATAATGACACTTTCTGATCTATAATGGGATTAATAAACATTATGTTGACTTATTCCCACTAAAAGAAGTCTTGAGGTATCACATGAGTTGGTCAATCAAGTGATATTATTATACCCTGAACAGACAGGAAGGACAAGAAGGAAGGAAGAAGGAAGCGTCGGAGTCCTTATAAAGTATATATATAAATGATCAGTTTGTTGAGCTGAGTCGATTTAGCCATGACCGTCTGTCTGTATATATACGAACTAGTCCTTCAGTTTTTAAGATATCGTTTTGAAATTTTGCAGATGTTATTTTCTCTTCAAGAAGCTGTTCATTTGTCGGAACTGCCGATATCGGACCACTATATCATATAGCTGCCATACAAACTGAACGATCGGAATCAATGGCTTGTATGGAAAACTTCCGCATTTTACTACATATATTCACGAAATTTGGTGTGAGTTATTGCTCATAGAAATAATTTAATCTCCGAAAAAATTGTTCAGAACGGTTCACTATAGCATATAGCTGCCATACAAACTGAACGATTGGAATCAAGGGCTTGTATGGAAAATTTTTCGCATTTGAGGTGGTATCTTCATGAAATTTGGTGTGAGTTATTGCTCATAGAAATAATTTAATCTCCGAAAAAATTGTTCAGATCGGTTCACTATAGCATATAGCTGCCATACAAACTGAACGATCGGAATCAAGGGCTTGTATGGAAAATTTTTCGCATTTGACGTGGTAGCTTCACGAAATTTGACATGGATTAGTTAAATTGTTTTTTTTTTTACTTACGTCTTTAGATTTGCTTAAACACATAGTTACTAAAAGAAATGCACCTGTGCAGGGTATACTCGTATTAGCTTCGGTACAGCCCAAGTTAACGTTTTTTCTTGTTATATTTTATTATTATCTTAGTTAAATTTTTTATCAAATGTCTTATTAGTATGCTTTTCTTTTTGCTAACCTAAACCATTTATTTTTCTATTTTCAGGTAAGTGGCGCTGCTTCTGTATTTCGAAATGATTTGTAAGGTATACATTTTGCTATAATTCATACTAAAATGTGTTAAAAGCATTCCTGCATCTAAAGACTTAGCTTCAACAAGATCTCTTTGTTGTTAGATAAATATACAATATATTAAAGACCTTAGCAAGATCATAAAATACCCGTTTCAACTCCTAATGCTGCTTGAGCTTCCATTATGATATTCAAATGAATCCAAAATTGTTTAAATCTTTTTATCAGCAATTTATCGAGTATATTTAAGTGAAAATATGCCTGAGGAACACAAAATAATTAAATTACTTCTATTATGTATATTTGCTTCCATTATAATATTCAAATTTATAAAAAAAAAAATTGAAATCTTCATATCAGCAATTTCTCGAGTTTATGTAAGCGGACATAGGCCTGAGGAATCAAAAATTAGTAATTTACTTCTATTAAATAAATTTATATTAAAAGTGTAGCATACCTTTAGGCGATATGTCAAATTTCAGACTGTAGCATGCTCTTAGGCGCTCATACTTTTTGTTCTCTATTCAGAATAATTCAATATAATATCAAAAGTATGCTTTAAGCAACGTAAAATATGTCAGACGTATCGTTATTAAATATATTTATAGTTATTTAGAAAGTGTAGCATATCTTTAGGCGATATGTCAAATTTCAGACTGTAGTATACCCTTAAGCGTTCCCACTTTTTGTTCTTTACTCAAAATAATTCCATAATTTGTCAAGAGTATACATTAAGTAACGTAAAATATGCCAAGATTTGTCAGACGAATCGAAAAGCATAAATTTTCGTCTATTAAATAGATTTAAATGTAGTTCTTTAAAAGTGTAGTATACCTTTAGGCGAAATGCAATATTTCAGCCAAAAGCCTACTTTTAGACATTCCCACTTTTGTTCTTTACTCAGAATAAATCGATAATATATCAAGAGTAAAACTATGTCAGACAAAGCGAAAATCATAAATTTGAGGCTAGTTATATTCAATGTATAGTATACCTTTAGGCGAAATGCAAGTTTAATTAGTTTTAAAACTGAGAATATTTAGTTACTTATTTCTAATAGTCGATACCTTTTTGAGATAGCTTGAAGTACTTCAAATAATTCTACTACTACAATTAGTGCCTCAAGTAGGGGTCGCTTATCTAATATTGCTCATTCATATCATAATTACTATACAATATATCAGCATATCAGCCATTCTTAAAGACTTCTGCACACTTTGTTTGCAAATGAGCAACGAGTATACTCAAAAGTTGGATATCCTGCCTAAAACAGTTATCCTAAATGTCTACCTATTCAAAGCAGTCCACACTCATCTACATGCAGTCGCACATACAAGCACATTTATTACAAAAATGATGCCATCAATTTCGTATATGGAATTGTTTGGGTCCCACATATATATAATATAATAATTCACTTTAAAAACTAATGGTCAACCGTAAATTTAAATTGCACACAAGATTCAACCTTTTTATGATTAATCAGGCGTCGAGAACACACAAAACTTAAAGAAATAGGCCACAATGCGTGTAGGCGAGGCATAATGATTTAAATGCGTTGCGAGAGCGCACAACAACAACAAGCAAACATAAAAGGATTTATATGGCGAAGGATTAGAGACTTACAAGTACACAAACACACATACTCTTATGCATAAATATTTATTAAGTAGGCCGACATAAAGGAGCAGCAAAAATGTGGGTTAGAAGATTTTATATGCGGGGTAAACGGCTGTTGTGAGTCGTCAGTAAAAAATTATTGGAAAACCAGGGTTGAATAATTTTATAAAATATATGCACATGCATATGTGTGGCTGTGTGTGTAGAAACGCTATAAATATGCATATAAGCACGTAAGTAAGGTATGCGCGTGTGTGCCAAACCAATTGGAAAACAACATAATTCATTGGCAGATAAATTTAATTTGCAATAAACATAAATAACTCGATTGACCGCAAGCATAAGTGAACGTACGGCCAGTGGGTGGGTTGTAAGATAGAAGCGGCTCTGTAGGGTTGTAAGAATTTTCCTGCAAGAAATGTCGAGCCATTTACTTGGGGCTGATTTTTTTCTATGCTCCGCTTTGTATGCTATGCTTGTTATCAGAAATATTTCTATGTATATGCTTATATGTAGATAACTACATGTGCTACCGTAAAAAAATTGGTTAACATTTTTTTGTTGCCTACATTTGGGAGCGCAGAGTAATGGATTTTGCATAAGCATGCAGAAAACAAAAGGTAGAAGTATATGTATGGAGGTAATAGTAATAGATAATGACAATTTAAAATAGATTTTAACAAAGAATGCTTCATCTTTATTTCCGAAGAACTCGTACAGCCACTTTTCACAAGCCTCTTTTGAGTTCAAGGGCGTTCGACATGGACAGAAACAGGTGGTAATCACTTGGCGCTAAGTCCGGGCTATATGGTGGATGTGTTAAAACCTCGCACTAGAGCTCCCGTAGCTTTTGACGAGTCATCAACGAAGTGTGTGGTCCGGCGTTGTTATGGTGGAACACTACACCCTTCCTCTTGGCCAATTCTGGACGCTTCTGGTCGATCGCCTGCTTCAAGCGGTCCAGTTGTTCGCAGTAGATGGTAGAATTAAGCGTCTGGCCATATGGGAGCAACCCCTAGTGGATGATTTCCTTCTAATCTCACATAATATACAGCAAAATCTTCCAGGCCGTCAATCCCGGCTTGGCCACTGTTTGGGACAATTAACGGGCCTTCGATCACAACCGTTTTCGCTTGATATCGTCGCATGTGATCCATTTTTTGTCGCCTGTCACCATCCGCTTCAAAAATGGGTCGAGTTCGTTTCGTTTCAGCAACATATCGCTGGCGTTGATTCGGCCCAGAAGGATTTTTTGCGTCAAATCATGCGGCACCCAAACATCAAGCTTTTTCGTGTATGCAGACTTCTGCAGACATCAACCACCTGGGCAGTGGCACCTTCCCAATTAAGGGTCCGGACATTCCAGGTGCATGCCCTTAATTCGTAGTCCTTTAAACGTTTGCAGTGGTCGTCATAAAAATTGGGGTCTCTCATCCGAGGCTGTTTCTTCCTTTTCATTGGGGGTGTTTTTATGTGGTGGGTCCCAAACCCTACGCACAACCGCATAAACGGGTTTCGCCTTCTCACTTTAGCTCGCCTCCAAACGGATGTCTGTTGGCTACCCAGAGGATACTTGGTCTAAGACCGGAAGTCGTGAGCTGCTTGAGCCACATGTATTCGATGCAGTACCCGCTGGTGGAAGCCGAGGAAGAGGGAGACCTCCACTCCGATGGAAGGACCAGGTGGAGAGGGACCTGGCTTCGCTTGGTATAACCAATTGGCGCCAAACTGCCAGAAGGAGGGATACGTGCCGCGCTGTTTTGGACTCGGCTATAACCGCGTAAGCGGTGTCTACGCCAGTCAAGAAGAAGAAGACTTCTGCATATGGTTTAAAATAGTTTGGTGACTAACTCTCATCTCCTGGGCGTTGTCACGAGATGCCACATGCCGGTCTATCTCGATGCTTTCCACGATTTGATTGGTATTCGTCGTCAGAGGACTTCCGCCGGCTGGCTTATCCATGGGGTCGTTTCCACCCGCTCTGAATCGTCGAAACCATTCCTCCGCAGTTCGAAGTGATAGAGTCCCCATCCCCAAAAACACCATTAATCTCAAAAATGCAGAAGGGAGATATTTGACAACCTAATATATTTAACAAAATGTTTAATTTTGGAGCACCTATCGGTCCTCTTAGTCCAGTGGCTTCAAGGTACGTTCAAACTTCAGCGTGTTATATTTTTTATATTTTAATATATTTTTAAATGAAAATGACAGTCAAAGTTTCTGAAAAATGTTTAAAATTAAGCTACTGTCTACAAGGAAGTCTGTTAGCCGAGCAAAAATAACAAGGACACCAAACAGGATCAGCCTGAGTCGCTCATACGCCATGTAAGCCAGCAACATTGCACTACAAAAGCTCCCGACACGTTAAGCATATGCATATTTTTGATTACATAATTTGCATACCAAAAATAAAAATAAAAAAATATAACCGTCAAACATAATCTGCAGCCGCATTCACGCATTACCATTTGCCGACAGCTTCGTACTATTCGCAAGCCTTTCGCCGCTCAGCTGACAGCAGCGCTGCCAAGGAAATCCTGTCAGACGCGCTTAGAGCTTGTCAGCAATCGTGGCATGGCTGAGTACATAGACTGCTGACTGCGTATGTTCAGCGCACATCATACGCTCATCTGCCTGCCATTAGACCGAAGCAGCACGTATAAGTCATGTGATTGCACTTACGACACATTGTGTACAGTTTGGCGCTTCACAAGCGTCTGAATATAGTATTTACTTACAATTTTGCTGTTATATGCTCAGGACTATTTATTTACTAGAGATGGCTTTTCCTAGCCACTATTGGCATATGACAGTCGCTCCGTGTCGTCGTTGACGCTCGCTCCGCTCAAGCCATAACAGCGTCGTCGTTTTCGCGCTGCTTCCTGTCACTACAGCCGAAAGCGTCTCGTGATTGCCTGCCATGTATTGCGTGGCATAAAACTACATTTATATGAATATTTCTTGTGCTGTCTTTCGTTGTACTTGAGCGTCTATATGCTGCGCATGTATGCCTGACAGCTGTCATGGACACCCGATCGGTTAGTTACTTACACTTATATACATATGTACATCGTTGTATCTGTGTGTTTGTGTGTATTGGCGTGTTCGTTTCGCTGTGTACACACAATTGCCAATTCATTTCCGTTACTTTGCCATTTGGGAATGACTTTTGCTTTATGCACTTGACAGCATTTTGGTAAATCGCATAAGTTGCGTCGCAGAAGTCCGAATGTGTTTTGGTTGTTGTTGGGTTTAAGTGTGGATATGATGTTGTAGAGTGGCTTAGTCGCTATTAAATGACGTTTAAGTTGAGTGAAGACATAGAGGTCAGGAATTAAAGTTGGTTTTTCTCTAAAAACTATAAAGAATATAACCAGATTCATTCGTAATATCAAAATAAAACAAGAAAAAATGTTAACTTCGGCTGTACCGAAGCTAATATACCCTTCACAGGTGCAATTCTTTTAGTAACTATGTGTTTAAGCAAATCTAAAGACGTAAGAAAAAGTGAGTAAAAAAAAGAAAACATTTTACTAGTTCTTTTTAACCGGGTTGTTTGCTAGAAACATTAAGGTTATATAGTTAACCGATCTAAACAATTTTTTCGGAGATTAAATTATTTCTATGAGCAATAACTCACACCAAATATCGTGAAGATATGTAGTAAAAGGCGAAAGTTTTCCATACAAGCCATTGATTCCGATCGTTAAGTTTGTATGGCAGCTATATGATATAGTGAACCGATCTGAACAATTTCTTCGGAGATAAAATTATTTCTATGAGCAATAACTCACACCAAATTTCGTGAAGATATGTAGTAAAATGCGTAAGTTTTCCATACAAGCCCTTGATTCCGATCGTTCAGTTTGTATGGCAGCTATATGTTATAGTGGTCCGATATCGGCGGTTCCGACAAATGAGCAGCTTCTTGAAGAGAAAATAACATCTGCATGATTTCAAAACGATATCTTAAAAGCTGAAGGACTAGTTCTCATATATATACAGACAGACAGACGGACCAGGCTAAATAGACTCAGTTCAACATACTGATCATTTATATATATACGTTATAGAACCTCCGACGCTTCCTTCTGGGTGTTACAAACTTAATATACCCTGTTCAGGGTATAAAAACGGAACCTTCAGCGCCACCTTTCACAAACCTTTCGCCACATTTTCTAAATATATTATCCAGTTTTCGCTTGGTTTTTTTTAAATAATTTCCATTAATTCAAATACGAGTCCACTTCAGTTTCCCTGGTGCTTATTAGCACTTACGCACAACTGGTTCATTGCAAACGTAATACTCAAGCATTCTTCATGCATTTACTCATTCATAAGTAAAATAAAATTCCCCATTAAATTCCACCGTTTTGCAATTAATTTCCGTTAGCTGATAAGTGCTACTATATTATGAAAAGTTATTTGTAATAGAAAAATATTTCACCATCTACTGCCTACTGCGTACAAAATCTATATATAAGTGGCGTCGATTACTTTAAAATGCCAGCGATAAACAGTTATAGATAAACAAGTTCAATGCTTCATTGCTACACAAGCCAACAACAACTATACTTACACTTGTGTATTGTAATCACTTACGTTCGATTTCCAGCCATGAATAATAAGCTTTTAACTCTTTAGTCATCTATAATTTACCTAATCTTTACAAAAGCACTATTTATTTTCTGTACTCTTCATAGCTTATACTACCGATCTGCCTAAAAGTATGCAACGAAAGCAGCACGATTCATTGTATACATCAATAACAGCTGACAGCTACTTAAGAATGATAGTTAACGATCAATAGAGCACACGATCGCACTCAGCTGTGATTGAGCGAGTGTAGTTACTCGCTGTTAATGCTCTCTCTGTTAAGTTGACTGTTAGTTGGTAAGCGCTGTTAACTATCATTTGAGTTCAAAAATAAGAATTTAAGAGTTTGAGAGTCTTTGGCCATAAAAATATTTCTTTATTTTTGAAAGAATAAGCTATTTGGTTAATAAGTCTCTTGGTGTTTGAAAGTACTACGTTTTCAAGGTATCACATCACTTCACTATATATATTTTTATATAAAAATACTATTTTTCAACAAGTTTAATATTACATGAATATATTTATGAACACTGTTACAAGAGAAATTCAATAAAACAGCAAATCGGTTCACATTGAATCATATCACATCACTACCCATCATATGATTTCACATCACATCACAACTTGTTAGAAAAACAACTGAGATCGCATCAAATCGAATCGTTTCGCTATCACTTGAACTCATTTTACACAAAATAGTATATTTTCATAATATATTTCACAATATTTCACATATTTTTTAATAATTTCACTTCACGTTTTAATACGCTTCGTCACATGTCATAATTTCAAGTCATAACAAATAAGATCACATTTCATCTAGGCATGTAAAACATTATATCAGATCTTAACTGAAAATGCTTAATACATTATATCACATTACATCACATGCTAGTCTACAATTCACTTTGTACTAAAATACATGACATCTGATCGCTTACGATCACATTATATCATTTTACTTTAAATCATATGATCATGTGATAAAAGCTCACTTCAATCTCCATCGTCTTTTGGCATAACTTCTCATCACTGGGCTTATTAAAAAAGATCATAAACTCACATCACTAGTTAACACGAAGTTCAGATCTATTGTTGTTTTTTTACATTATATATCATCAATTGATATCACATCACATCACCGTATACTTGAAGAAATATCCATTCACTTGTAATCCATTCATATCTTCAATTACATATGCCTTCAGATCACATTATTACAAATTAAATCATATAATATCATTTCATTTTAAGTCACATGATCATATGATAGCAAGATCACATCACATCTTCTAGGTTAAACTTTAACAAATTTACATCATATGACATAGCTTTCTATCACGACTAGTCACATTACATCATTGCGAAGTGTACATTTCTACCATCAAAATAAATCGTATTATATCATTACGTCACATCAACGTATGACATCACATCACATCATATCTGACACATCACTATGAATTTGAAATAGCGTCTAATCTATTTGCATCACATTTTATGATATCAAAAACATGTTTTAACGTCACAGCACACACGTTTCAGGTAGCACCAGCTGTTTCATATCAGATCACATCATATGATATAAAAATCATATAACATTTTATTAATTTCTTATATAAATACTCAAGCTTTATATTTCATGCTTCTTTTCACACTCTCTCGTACTTCGCCTTCATCCCAGCTCTCCTCTTCTCCTTCGCTTTCCTTTTATTTCCTTATTCAATTTATTGCCAACTTCGGCACTGCTTCCTTTCTGGCGAACCTCGTTATATTTTCGCAAATTTGCAAAGCACACACGTAACCAATATTTATAAATTAGACCGACGCAACGGAAATACGCCGGTGGTCGTGTTGCAAATATGGTGGCCGTATTTATGCCGGCTTGTGGTTTATTTATAAACGACGTTGTGGCAGTTGGCCGACTTTCTATGCACCTGAGGCGCTAATTTATACCAACACCATTTCGCAATGTATACTTATGAGTGTGTCGCCTATTTATTATGTATTTATACTATTATAAAGTAGGTTTAATGGAGGCTCCAGATATTTCTTTTAAGGGACCAATAACAAGTGAGGACAGTGCGACACAACTGGCGGCCTGAAAGTGGAAAGGTTAGGTTATCATAACCTTATTGTCTTCTTGGAGTATCTATAAGTGACTCTTCTGCTTACTTCATATTTGTTGTGCCTTTCTGCCACATATTCCTTAACATTTCACACCAGTAGCCGCATCTGGGCCGATATAAATTATCAACTCCTCCTCTTTTGGTGCATTCGTAAGCTTACCGACACATTGTCACCTCATACTTCATTGTGGTATTTCTTTGAAAAATATCCAAATGCTCGTTGCAACGCATGATTCATTTCGAATGTACCGTAAAGCACCGCAAAACTTATGATTGCATAGCAATAACTCATGTGGAAGATCAAAACAAGTTATCAAGAAGGCAATAAATAATCGGTAGAGAGCGAAAAGGTGTGTAAAATGCAATGTACGTGAGTGCAAAATACCGTTAGTGAATAATTTTGTGGATTTTTCTGTGGAAGAAGAATGTTCGTTATGCATATATTCAAGTACCGATAAAATTTGCTTCGAATCTCTCCAAATTTCAAAGAATAACTCTTACTTAAACCATTGTTATTTCTACTCCCCTATACTATATCCATCGTTTCTCTCAATTTGAACGTTCCAAAAATATTTCCAAAGACAGTCAGTCAAAGGGACTGCATTATTTTCTTATGTCTTCATTAAACTTCAGCTACTGTCTGTCCCAACCTTTCTTAATGGCATGCAACTTCAATTCTTCCTTTACATACGTGTTCATAATGCCTGAAAGAAAGAGCATTGACTGCCTGCAGTCTGCTTTCGTGCACAAAAACACCAACAAATGACTACGTGATGTCTTAATCAATTGGCGTTGCTTGTCATTTACAAATTGGCATATGACACATTATCGCTTGCGGATTTATATTGTGTCACACAACAGGTACAACAAACAGAACAAAAACATTAATTGTTTACAGCAACAACAACAACAATAATTGTTTTACAACACCAACAACAACATTAATTGTTTACAAGACCAACAACAACAATAATAACCACAACAGCAATCAAGAGTTGTGCCGAAACGAGACGTCAATTGTTGCCACAGGCGACACTTGTGACGCCAAATAGTCAGAGAAGCAGTAGCAGGAAAGTACAGGGAGTAGAAGTGTAGAAAACAATAACAATAAATATAATTGACTAAATGAATAATTGAATTTAACATGAAAAGCCATACGGAGTTTGTGAAAATATGTTAGGTTGTGGAGAAATTTCAATTTTGAGAAAAATGTGTAGTCAGAGGGAGAGAGAGAGAGATTAAGAAAGAAGAGAGTGATCTCTTTTTGGTGGCTGTCAGTATTTATTTCTCAATACATCCTCGAAAGTGCAAAATATTTTCAACTGGTAAACCATTTTGTAGAATTTCATTCGTCTCACTAATTTGGCTTGTAATTCTCAACCACAAAGCTAAAAGCTTCAAAAATGCATTAAAATTTGAAATGTTTTGAATAAATATTTTGAATTCCAGTCTCTTTAGATTGAAAAACGTATTTTTTAATAACTAAAAGGATTGAAAGAAATATTTTATATTTATAGATCAAAAAATAAAGTAAATTTTTTCCTGAAAAAATTATGTTCTCAATTTTGAGTTCTCTTCGGCAACAATTTTCAACTAACCATCCACGTTATCATTCACCAAAGAGATTTGCAGAATTTAAAAAAATGCCTCTATAATTGATCTGATAAATTTATACCCAGTTCGCCACTTTCAAATCGCAATTTTTTGCAATTAAATATTTATGCGCACAAAGGCGAGCTCGCATTTGATGCGCTGGATAAAACATATTTCAGACGAACTGTGCCATTTCCATTCGAGCAATGAAGAGAAAAAATCATTTGAAAATCAGTAAAAAAATATTTATGTATGCAGAAAGCCCAGGCAACAACAAATTTAGCTAAGCGCCAACAAGCGCATCAACTTAGTTGACCCATTAAACCACTCCAATCCAATTTGCATAGCCAGTAACCAATTTGTTGTGACATTTCATTGGACTGCGCGACGGACAAATGTGAATTTTATTAGCGATAATTTGGCGGCAGCGAAGCCAGGAAGAGCGTTAGTTTAAACTGACTATGTTGCAACGAGAGTTTGTTGTGATTCGTAGCTGATACAAATGTACTTTAAGACCGAAATCCTGTTTAAAAAAATCCGAATGACACGGGCTCGCGAAGGAACTCAATCCTCTTTATGCATAGCCTTCTAGAGGTCAGAAGTAAGCGATGGCTTTATAACAGACTTCGGGATCAAGTTGGAACTTCACGATATATCCCAAATCGATAGTCGGAGCAGGAATAAAATGAGCTTCCATAACTTCATCTATATAAGACTAACATTTGAGCTACCTTAACCCAAACTAATTTATAGTCATCTACTTAAGCACTAAGCCCATTTAGAGCTCCAAGTCCATAATGACGTTGTTTTGTTAAATTCCTTTAGCCAAACCATATTAACTTTTAGTTCCACTGCAGCAGAAAATTGTAATATTTCGAGTACTATTTCCAAACCAGCTTCGCATACTTGTGTTAAACGTATACCGTTGTCAGCTAAAATTACTTATTTTAAAGCAATTAATTTTCGTAAATGCCCAAACCAAACTGTCACGAGGGTCAGTTAGTTTTGCAGTTTCACAAGCTACAGCTACGGCTCTTGTCAAGCGCTGTTGGCAGTGTCGGAGCGCAAGGACACACAAACTAGCGTATCAACGGATGCCAAGTCAACGGCCAGGACATTTACATTGTGTTTAGGAGCGGTGCGAGGAGGTTAGAGGCATTTTTCGAGGGCCATAAAACATGGATACCAATAAAGTAAACTGCAACGCACGACTGAGTCGGTCGATGAGGCGGAGAACGAGTATGAGAACGAGACCGAGACCTCAACCTCAACCGAGACAGGCTGACTGGCAGTGATATACGTTTTTCCAGCTAACAAGACAAGCTTTAAAGAAGACAATGCAAGCATTTCACATGTAAGTGACTGTGTGTAACGGCTACCCGTAATTGCACGACCTTTCAAAATTTTCGGACAACCAGTGGAAGGGTACAAAAATTACTCATACGCAATTTTGGCTCCGCTCAACTAATAGCAACGCACAAAAAGATTTTAGAAACCGTTGAATGGCAGCTAAATATCTACTACAACCCACCGTATACCCTTCCGTCAGCAAGCCTAGAGAGGCGAGTACACAGCACCAACGTTGAACTGCCTTTAGTCGCCATCCCCAGTCCGGTGCGTGTTGTTATTTTTGGCGTTGACCGCAATTTTTGGCCGCAGTCGCTCCGACACCAGCTGCTGCTGCAAGCCTAATCGGATATCGTAGTGTCGCACGCTGCAAGGGTGTTGCAACGGCGCGCCTCTAGGGACTTCTCCAGCCACTCCACATACTCGAGCTGGGGACATTTAGTGGACACCAAGCGTATGCGGTTGTACGGAGTTCATGACCCTTTCGAGCTCGTGCGCTATCACTTAGCGCAGAATGGTGGTGCGGCATCGGTGGACAGTTTTAAGCTGCCAACAGCAGTGGCAGTGGCAGCGGCAGCAAGAGAGAATTGCTTTAACCAAAGTGATAGTCAGTTGATTGGAACGGACAAAGGAATGTATGCATTTGGAGGTTTTCATTGAACTGCAAGCTGTCTTACGGATTGACTTCAAAGTGCTCGTACTGCTGCAGGTATTTTGGACACTAGCTGTCGTTTCACTTACAGTCACAAATTGTCTGGACTTTCCGAATATAGATTTTTTGATTAAACAGCTATAGGCATTCCCCACCGGTCAACAGAAAGAGAAGGTTTCTGGATGGACTTGGTTGAAGCCTGATGAAGTTGATCTAAAAAATCAAACAAGATTCTCTTCCCAGTGTTGTTAAGCCTTCCTGCCTGTACTCTTAAGCTCCAGAACCTCCTGGATAGTTTTATTGTTTTAGGCTCCATTCGAGAGTTCAGGTACTTGGCAATCTAAGGACAGTTCAGCAATAACTTCCGATAAGAGACTACATTAAGAGCCCTGATATCACTTGTACTGAAGCGTAGTGAGCTCAATGGACCCTACAAACGCATTCCTATCAGTTCTCCATCTAACAGATACTGAGAAATAGTCCATGAGCTCCTGACCAAGCGAATGACCTCGACAAAGACAAGGGACTTTCGCTCTCTTGTCATGACGACCCATCAAAGTAGCCATAATGTCAGCCGGTGGCTTACTGTGACGCATCTATTTTATTGCTGCAAGTCAAAGTGACACGCACCCACGCACTGCCGCTGTCGCTGTCGGGCTCAGACGGAAGTTGCGGTTTTTGTTGGCCAGCCGTCATTGTAGCGCGCGCATTTTGACGTGTGTGTTTGGTCAAAATGTGACGGCATGAGAAACAAGCAAGCGGGACGGACAACCGTACAGTCAACCAGGCAGCCCAGGACTGCTTGCCAGCCAGCCAGACAGGCTTGCAGCTTCAGGCCAAAAGTATCACTTGTCAGATTAATTTACGTGTTTGCTAAGGCGGCCGCAACAACAGTGTGGGTGTAGTGTAAAGGCAATATAAACAATAACAACAACAACAACCAGCGTGCTTAACAAAGAAATTTTTGCGACCACAGTCCACGCACACTCACACAACTCCACTCGAAACACAGTCTTCCACATACATATATGTGTGTCATGTGTCATCCATGACCCAAAGGCGAAAGGCATCACTAGGACTCCAGTCGTAGATGCCGGAGCTCAGCAAACATGTGTGTGTGTGTGGATTCACGGTAGCAGCCTAGCTGATTTGAGGTGCTTGGTCAGGGCGCGTAATGACAGTTACCGCTGCTGCGTGTGTGGCGCAGGTCCTTGCACTTTTGCTTACTTACTTACCTCGTTGTTGCAACCCTGCTTGCCGGTTGCCGGTTGCAGCTGTATCGGAGTGGCTGCTGTTTATTTACTTTTAGTGCGGCTTGTTGGTTTTCCTCTTCACTGCCGGTGTTGTTGTTGTTGTTACTGTTGTTTTTGTTTGGTACTCTTCTTTTGTGTATGCAAAGAGGAAGCCAAGCTCTCAAGCGTTGGAAGCCTACAAAAGGATGTGTTGCTTGCTTGCTTGTAAAAGTTTTGATTTTCCTGCCTGAGAACTCATATTATTTACTTTTTATACCCTACACGAAGAAGTGAAGAAGGTACTCGAAGATTCTATTTAAGTATGGAATGAAGGCATATGAAATACAGAGGCAGTAAAAACTTAAAATTCACCGGACCTGATTTGGTTTTTCGAGATATCTCCAAAGGATATCCAAAGTTATCTCCAAAGCTTTAGTTATAAAGCCTATCCTTGCTTGTGTTTGTCCTTGTTAAAAGGTCTCACATCATCGGTGAACCAGCTGTAATCTCGTTGCTCTTCTGAAAGTCCATCAAACTCCGTCGGCATCCCAATTTAATTTTAATTTATTGAAGTGATTTTATTGAGTCTGAAGTAACTACTCCCACAAACTATAGAGATAAGCGCACAGTGGAAGCCATGGCTTCTTGCTCCCGAAGAATCAGTCCATATTATTTTCACAGTTATAAAAATATTCAATTATTTTTAAGTA
Organism: Zeugodacus tau; assembly: GCA_031772095.1. Taxonomy (NCBI): domain Eukaryota; kingdom Metazoa; phylum Arthropoda; class Insecta; order Diptera; family Tephritidae; genus Zeugodacus; species Zeugodacus tau. The sequence goes on along the minus strand of CM062653.1, from coordinate 3,492,241 downwards.
ACTCAAAAATACTCTCCACTCGATCTTTACCAAGACATATATGTCGTATGTATTTTTATGTAATAAGCACCGTTAATGCAATCTGCGTTGCTGAAAATTTTAAAGTGCACAACAACAACAACAGAAATGATATTAAAAAAATAAGAATACCAAGTAAGAATAGCTCTTAAGGATGCTTAAAATGGGATATGCTTACTTTTATGTACACAAACATGTAAAAATATATAAAGGGTGCCCCTTTTGGAGTTATGAAAGTTTTATTAACCCTTTCGCGGACACGTCGGCATAATCCGACACAACGAATGGCTTAAATTGGACATGTCGGTATATGCCGACATAGAAAAAATGAAATAGGATCTGTCGAACATATCCGACCTGTCCCTATAACAAATCAAAATCCCTAACTAGGACACGTCGGTGTATGTCGACATACTATAATTATTTTGTTTTGAGTAAAAATTAAATATTCAATAAACCATAAACCCAAAACTGAAATCGGAATTCAATTATCGGTTTTATAAGCCAAATAAATGCATGTGTCATTCTGATAACATTTACTAAATTTCGTGTGTCCGCGAAAGGGTTAAAAAATACAGGAACATTTGATTTGAACAGAAGAAGAAGCATTATTAAGACCATATAGTAGGTCCAGTAGCCACAATTTAAGGCATAGGCACTCCAAGCTCGTATAATATTGGATCCCAACCGATTAGTACGAGCTGGCCTTTCAGTATGGTCCATTTATTGGACATAACCTCACTAAACGTAATCTAACACATTCAAATATTATAAACTAAGTCTCCGATTTACGAAATCAACTCTTGATATTGTACGCTCCAGACCTCGAGAGTGATTATTTATGGATGTAAAGATTATGGATGTTAAGATATGCGAAGCGATGGATCTGGATGAGTGAATGAGGACAAGACGAAATATCTCCTGTCATCAAAAAAACAGTAAGCGCACTCGCGTCTTGGCTCCCACGTCACTGTTGACAGTCATAACTTTGAAGTCTTAGATACTTTCGTCTACTTGGGAACCAGCGTTAACAACACTAACAAGCCTCGAAATACAACGCAGAGTCACTCTTGCCAAGAGTTGATACTTTGGAAAGAGTAGGCAATTGAAAAGCAAAGTCCTCTCTCGACGAACAAAAACCAAACTCTACAAGTCGCCCATTATTCCCCTCCTGATGTAGAGGACGATAACAACATCCGATGAGATGACTCTTGGGGTTTTCGAGAGAAAGGTTTTGCGCAAGATTTATGGTCCTCTAAACATTGGCAACGGATGGAACGATGAGCTGTAGGATTTATACGACGACATTGACATAGTTAGGCGAATAAAAAGACAGCGGCTTCGTTGTAGGTCATGTTGTACGAATGGATGAAAACACTCCAGCTCTGAAAGTGTTCTATGCAGTACACATCGGAAGAAGCCGCGGAAGAGGACGACCTCCACTACGTTGGAAGGACCAAGTGGAAAGTGACCTGGCTTCACTTGGTGTTTCCAGTTAGGCAAAAAGGATGAATGAGTGGCGCGCTCCACTTGAATCCACCTATAATAGCTTAAAGTGATTCCTACGTCAAATATATATATAAAGATACACGAGATCTTGGAGTGTTTCTTCAGTATAGTCAACCTCTCTTCAGCATCCTGTACATAAATGTCTCAGTAAGCTCTATACCACCAAAAAATGCACCCTATATTTATAAAGAGCACAGCCACCGCTTCTCCACCGCTTGTGGTTGCATTTTCCTTTTGACGCTCATTTACTCTGCTTAAATCCTTTTTGTATCCCCAACAAATGCTCCACTGCTTCTGTTTTACACACACATGTATGTTTGTATGTATAAGTTGTTGCAAATATGGTGTTTTTCTTCGTGCGCCACTGTGTTTATTTTGTCAATTTGTCTGACATGCGTATGTTTTTCTCCAATGTAGTTGTGTACTTGTGTGTGTGTGCTTAAAAGATTTTTCAATTTGTAAGCAGCAATGACGCCACCGCCACTACCACCTCAGCCAAGCATCCTCATCAACCATTAACCAACGGTTGTTGTACTTCAACATTTGCTTTGTCCACTCGACACACTATCACTGCACTCGGCCGCCGCTCTTATCTCATGCGCTCATCTGCCTGCCGTCGGCCGCTGACCACCAAAACCCCTACTCACACTACTTTGTTGCTTCATTTGCAGCTCATCAACGGCGCTGCGTCCACGCGTCGCATTAAACTTTAAATATATGCAAATTTTTTGTTGTAACCAACAAGAGCGCGAGAGTATGTGTGTGAGTGAGTGTAATTGCACGAAGTTCTCCGGCGTGTAGTTGCTCTGTAGTGGTTTTGCTGTCATCCACCTCTACTGTTAATGTTTCCTGGCTCTTGTTGTTGTTATTGTTGTTGCTGCATTTTTTTGTTAACTTTGTCTTTGTTGTTATTTACTTGCATGTGCTAATATTTATTTAAGTCCGCATTTACAAATTCACTCCGCCCGCCTCCACAACTCCCTGCCTTGTTGTTGTTGCTCTTTGCTTTCGCATTTAATTTTTTTAATTGCGTCTGATTGCTGATTGCAGCACTGGTCTCTGGCTCTGCGTAGCATAGTTCTGGGGGTAATAGCATTTACCCGCAGTGTTCTACGATGCTTCAGCTTCGATAAGGATAATGGAAAATTTATTAGTTTAATTGAATTATGTCGCTCGTGGAGGTATTTGACCGTTGCGGTGGTGGAAAGGCAACGGTTCTTAATGTGCGTAGCTTTAATTTGGTTGCGACTGACGTTTGAAGCTTAAAAGTGCGCATATTTGATGTGATTTTAAAATCACGTACTGGAGTGGAAATAGGAAATTGAAGCGAATTACAATTGCCACAGCATTTATTTATTTTGAAAGAGAAGTGGTCAATGTCAGCTTCAAAAGTTTTTCATCTCTACCACAGTGGTTTACTGCAAGAAACGTCATTTGATGTCTGAAACTGGAGTTGAGAGCGCTGATTCTTCTCTAACTAAGGTTAGGTTAGGTTAGGCTGTAAGGCTGTTTCCCAAAGGGAAACACACGTAGACTTTAAAATATAGTCCTTTGTGAAGCCTGGATCCCCCTTAGATCAATTTAGGAGTCGACAAAGCACCCTGAACCTACTACAAATCTGGAGAGATTTTTAACTTCTATATTCGTTATTTCGCGAGCCTGCTCTTAAAAGTGAGATCCAAGAAATCTCTTTCTTGATCTAGCAAAGGCGGGACATTCCAGAAGAAAGTGATGAGACGATTCCATCTCATCCTCCTCCATGCAGCTTCTACAGCTAGCATCCGGTAAGATTTTTAACCTTACAGCGTGGATCCCAATGGGGCAATGGCTAGTAGGAACCCCTACGACTAAGGAGACGTAAGGTTTACTGAGGGTGAAAAGTTCGGTAGACCTACCGCGTTTTGCCTTAGCCCAGAAGGATCTTGCGACTACGCATGTGTTGGTAACTGGACAATGGTGGTCCAACACGATTCCATGCGTCTAATAGTGAGTCCGTCGTTACTGACCTTGCAAGCCTGGAGGTAAAGTTTTCTTACAAATCATATCCAACCCTGTGGTTCATCCAAAGATAGAGGGGTCTTAAGCCTTTTACCATTCTTTATTTAAGGGATTCGGTGGGTTTGTTGGACATGTCGAATGCAAATAAGATCAGTGAACGTTGTTGACCGATACATATCGGTTGCTCTGCAAACCTCAAGAGATCATTTGCGAACTCTTACCGACTCCAAACGGACGCGGCCGAAGGTCTCGATCTGTACGCAACCTAAGTAGTACAAAAGTCTTCTCGAATACTAATTCATGTTCCTCCATAAAACAATCCAAGTTCCTTTATACTTCTAAAATCTGCAGACCATATATGGTCTCGCTGGTCAACAACAAGTCCCTGTGAAGTAGTAGCAAGGTTTTTCCAGCTCTCTGGTATATCGAAAACGGTCTTTTAGATGCTGTTCCTTAGGAAGGCTCATCTCGTGATTACTGGTCATTATCCACTAGGCACACATGCGGCGAGGTTAGAGATCAAGTCAGACGGCAGTTGATCCTTCAGGAGTTTTTGGGTGACAGACAGGACAGTCGAAGCTGTCTAAATGGGACTCTCTGCAGTTGTGGAGATCTACCCCTTTACCTAACCCAAACCCTAACCTAACCTAAATGGTATTAAACTATCTACTACATTCTAAGCTTGGTAGGGTAAACGTCAAAAAAAAAAATTGGGATAATTACGTCCGTTCGTTGGAACCAAGCCAGCTCGAATTTAGAAACATCAATCAGTGATTCAGAAAGCTCAGCTAGTAATTTGAGATGATCCCTTCAACATGCCATTCGAAAAAATATTAAAAAGCAAAGAAGAACTTGGGAGCAGTCGCATATAGATATCCAGATGATATAGACTCATGATCTCTGGGCACTAAAAATTAACAATTTTTTAATTGAACTGGAAGCCTTAGAAATCTGGTTACCTTCGGAGTTTAAACAGATAAAATATCTTGGAATCTATAAGATAATAGTAATCAGTCTAATAAAAGAAGACCACAGAATCTGGAAACTGTCTGTGATATGGACGGACTTCTGTTATAGATTTCTCCACCGTCGAACCCATTAAGCTTCCTCTGTGACATCGTAAACTGCGAATTATCTCTAAGTAATAATGAAATTTATTTAAAGCAGAGTAAATTAATTTTAAAACTTTTCGCTGGGGACTCATTTTACTATCACGCTACGCAGCCACGCATGATACACACAGTCGCTGCTTGAAAAAGGGGTTAATAAACAACATGGAAATTTAATTTGCCTACCTCCTTGGCAAAAAGCTAATTTTCCGTTCCACTCGCAATAAAAGTTCGAAGTTAATTTCAAGCTATCAAACAGGCACCGGGCAGCGCCAACAGTTGAAGTACTTGGGCGTTTATTGGGTGCAAAATGCAGCGCTGCGCAGAGGGGTGATCGTCCGTTAGGCAGCCAAAGCACATCAAATAAAATTTATAACCTGTAAATGCAAAATAAATTAACGCATTTGGCAGCCGGCCGGGGGTTGCTGGTGGTGGCTACTGACAGGCGCTCGTGCTTAGGCGTTGACCAGCGCGCAAGGGCTGTGCACATTTGCATTTGCGGTGTTGGGGTGCTAAAGTGTAGCGAAATGGCGTGCCAAAATGCAGCCGGACAGTGGCACTCAACCAACGGAGTGGTGTTGCATATGTGTTTGAGTGTGAGCTTTGGCTATTAACGGTTAGTGATAATTTATTTATATTTGCACAGCGCTTAGAAATGGACTCCGCACAATATACAATTCAATACTTTCCGAGCGCTCAAATCATGCAAACTGCAGTTTGCAGCGCCAATTTTGCATATCGCATCGCATACAAGCAGGCGCTCAGCGATGGCTATTGCATTTACACACACACACACATATGCAGTGATTAATTGCAAGCCAAGCCAAAAAGGGTGTATCGAGTGGTGAGCGCCGGGCTATTGAATTTGTAAGGAGAAATGTTGGAATTGCAGAGCGAGGGAACCGGATATAATGCAAGATATATGTGGAGTAAACTTTATTAAATTTCGTACTTAATGCATAAGCTGGAACACACGACCACAAAGGCACACAGCAACACCACTAAAAAAACGGTACCCAACCTTATCCCCAGACCGTCATTTCGATTGCAACCAGCAACACTCAGAAACACACACAGTCAACCAGCTCAAATGGTCAGCTGGCGAACTCACTTACTGACACCACTTGTCCCCCTTGCAGCGAACAGCCAGATCGCCTTTGATGTTGCTTGAACGCAGCAATTTGGCTTTTGCCATTTTCCATTTGCCAGCTCGAAGCAGACCGCTTTCATCATCATCATCCATTGCAGGGGCTTTTCGTCCACCAAAGGTAAGATAGCAAGTGTTGGGTTTCCAAATCGCTTACCTCTCGTTGCTTGTATTGTTGTTCTCGCTTTGCTCTATAGCACAACACCTGTAGCCGATACGTGTGTGCGTGTATCCACAGTTGGTTGCCGGAAGTGGCAACAACGGTGTCTCCGCAGTGCTGTCCATTTGAGCGCACCACAGGTGACTTTTGATGTTGCCACCGAGAAGGTGACTCCTGCATGTATTGGCTTTCGTATGTGTTTGTGCAACAGCTAGCAATAACAACATCCACCAGCAGCAGCAATTGACATTCTCGGACCGTCGGTAAATGTTCAGCAAGACGGTGATGCAGACACATTCATATATACGTATGTGCAAAATTTACATTTCCCAAAATTGACGGCGTTGCAGTAGGGTGGTTCATTTCATCAGAAATAAAAAAAAAAAAATAAAAACTATTTATCGAAACCTTTTTGCTAAGAAATGTATAAAATTTAATATTTCTCAAAAATCCCATCGATCTCATATAAGAAATGTATACTAAAATCTTGTTAACCATCGTCCCACCTTAATAAACATACCAACACAACCCGAATTGTATTCACTTAGGCTTTTTCATGTTTTTTTTTCACTTCCTCTTCCTCTTCTACATCGTTTGTGTGCCATTTTTTAATGTGTTCCTTTTTATTTATTTTTTGCTGATTAATTTTTTCCAGACTTCATTTATCGAATATTAAATTTTCAATCATTTTGTAATGACAACAACAGTAAAAGGTACATAGCAGAAATGAAATGGTCGGTGGAGTCTATTAAAGGTTGGGTTTACACAGTCAAATATAGTGATTTTTTGAGCTCTCACGAGCTCGCTATTTACATATATTTATATTTTTACGAGAAAACTTTGCTTTAAAATTCCCTCCGATAAGCTCCTTTTGTTCTCAACATTCTCACGACATCATCCTTCCTCTGAAAGCCTCTCTTGAATCTCAATTCTTATTCTGAATAAAAAAATCCACTTTCAAATGAATGAAATCGTCCTCCAGTGTTTATATTAAATACGACAAAGTCGGTCTAACATCGTTAAATCGAGGAAATCAGTTCATATCTTTCCATAAATCCAAAATTGGAAATAAACCTATACTCGTAGTTCCAGTATCGGTCTGCATAGCGGATCCATGTAACCCTGTAGAGCTTTGTGAAGGGACAATAATGTTAAGTACCGGTACCTTTGCAATTCTCAAATCCAAGCTTTTTCCAGGAGTGTATAGTTAGAATATATTCAACCACTTCCATATGGATATAATAAAACCACTTGTGGTTTACACAATAGGCCATAAATTAATATATTAGGTTGTCAAATATCTCCCTTCCGCTTTTTTGCTCTTTATTCAATGCTTCATAAAAAGTGTTACAGTGATCGGATTTTGTTCAAATATGCGCTGTTTCGTTCGATAATCTGTTTCCATCTAGACGGCAAATTCATAAAACATCCCTCGTAGAAGCCCCTCTCCTTATTTGCGAAGAGCTCGGACAGCCACTTTTCACAAGCCTCTTTTGAGTTCAATTTTACACCACCAAGAGCGTTCGCCATGGACAGGAACGGGTGGTGATTACTTGGCGCTATGTCCGGGCTATATGGTGGATGCGATAAAACCTGGCATCCAAGCCCGCGTAGCTTCTGTCGAGTCATCAACGAAGTGTGTGGTCTGGCGTTGTCCTGGTGGAACACTACAACCTTACTGTTGGCCAATTCTGGACGGTTCTGGTCGATCGCCTGCTTCAAGCGGTCCAGTTGTTCGCAGTAGATGGTAGAATTAAGCTTCTGACCATATGGGAGCACTTAGTAGATGATTCCCTTCCAATCCCACCAAACACACAGCAAAATCTTCCTGGTCGTCTATCCCGGCTTGTCCACTGTTTGGGACGATTCACCGGCCTGCTTCAAGCGGTCCAGTTGTTCGCAGTAGATGGTAGAATTAAGCTTCTGACCATATGGGAGCTCTTAGTAGATGATTCCCTTCCGATCCCACCAAACATACAGCAAAACATTCCTGGCCGTCAATCCTGGCTTGGCCACTGTTTGGGACGATTCACCGACCTTCGACCCCTACCGTTTTCGCTTGATATTGTCGTATGTGATCCATTTTTCGTCGCCAGTCACCATCCGCTTCAAAAATGGGCCCAGTTCGTTCCGTATCAGCAGCATATCGCAGCCGTTGATTCGGTCCAGAAGGTTTTTTTGCGTCAAATCATGCGGCACCCAAACATCAAGATTTTTTGTGTATCCAGTCTTCTGCAGATGATTTAAAATGGTTTGAAGACAAACTCCCATCTCCTGGGCGATGTTACGAGATGCCACATGCCGGTCGAACTCGTTGTTTTCCATGATTTGATCGGTATTCGTCGTCTCAGGTCTTACGCCGGCTGGTTTATCCATGGTGTCGTTTTTACCCGCTCTAAATCGTCGAAACCACTCCTCCGCTGTTTGAAGAGATAGAGTCCCACATCCCCCAAAACACCATTACTCTCACGGAACGTTTCTCAAGCAGAGTTGGCTTTAACGAAGGAAAACTTTAAAATTTCGGCGTTAGTGAACTCCATGTTTACACGTCAATAATTTGAGGTTATGTCAAGATCTTTCAAATATGTATAGTATACCAGAAACGAGATCTGTAGCACTTTATACATAGCCGCGAAATTCAAAAGAGAAAAAGGCGGAAGGGTACCTAATACATACATATGTCAACAATAATCTTTCTTTGAAAATTAAGACTTACTTACTTATTTTACGATTTCTTTAGATTTTTATATTCAAATTTGAATAAAATTTATTATATAAAATTGTCTACATTTCAAGTATGAAAATAAAACACAACAAATAAATCAAAAGTGAAATCATTGAAGCTAATAAACTAAAATTAGCTAAATCAGATTTTCGTAATAAACTCACGTAGAAGTGATTCCCGATAACGATGACTCACACAAAGCCGCAACCCATCTTACAATAAATTTCGCACAACAAATCAGAGAGAAAAAAAAGCGCAGCCAATGACCACGAATACCAATATTAATTGCCAATTTCACATAAATCGACTTTGTCGGGCATAAAACAAGTCACAAAACGCCCATAAAGTAGACAACAATGCAAAGCGGACATACGTGAACCATTTTAATTTACTGCCATATGGAAATTAGCGAAATAAAAATCGTCTGCGAAGCTTATATATGTAAGTATACTAATAAAAAAGATATCGTAAAAACTTGAAGCGCAGCGCGCAGTGAAATAAATTGAAAATAAAGAATTCATAAAATTTATTCATAAATATGCGCGAAATAAGCGTCTATGCAGCGCGATTTCTTAGAAAACTCAGCGAGACGGCATGAGCATGAGACGCATGTAGTCAACAGCTGTCAGTAAGTAAATGGTGAGTGATGAAGATGAAGAAGAGAGTAAAGGGCGAAGAATTACGAAGATGTGTTCAAAATGTATACAAAAACCAACAACAATAACAATAGCAACCACAACAATAAACGAATTAATTGCTTTTTAAGCCCACCGCCGCCGAAGACGACGTTCAGCGGCTCAACGAGCTCTACCGACGGCTCGCCAAATGCCTAGCGGCTCTTGCTTGCCAGCCGCTAGTGGAATTCCGTAAGACACGTAAGAAAATTTAGTGTCAAAATTGTTAATCCTGACTTTGAAAATTTATTTGTTAAGCTGAAAGAATTCAAATTCGTTGTTTTTTCGGCAGTACATCCCAAGAAATTCTTCAAAGGCTACATTTCGAAATTGAAAAAAAAACTCAAAACAAGTTGATGTGGGTACAAACGCTTTAGATACCTTATTTCTCTCTTACCTCCATACTCTGCGCACGCGTAGGCTCGAAGGCAGGAAATTAAAAAATGTGATAATCGAAAAACCAACCACCAAAGACGAGAGTCAAAAGCCAAAGTAACAACAACAACATCTTAATAAACTGCAAAACTGCAGAAATTGCAATTCAACAAACAACAATAACAATAACCAGACACGAAATGCATTAGTCGTCCTGTAGCCCATTTACGCATGCGCAGCGCAACCGCCCGAACTTCCCTCGCATTCTCTTTAACATAACTCTTCTCTACTTCCATTCTACTCTTCTTAAGCTCCGCTTTATTAACTGCAAATCTCACTGTCTTATTCTTATTTTGTTTTTGCAATCCCCAGTCATTCGTTATTGCGTCTGTTTTATGTGCGAAATGAGTTATGATCACTTGCCACGCTAAAAATCGTAAAAAGGTTCATTAATAATGTGAGACAACGGCAAGCATAATGAAACTCGCCAACAAGTAGAACCGTTTCTTTTTTAATAATTACAAGTATATGCATGTACAACAACAAAAATTAAGGCATCGCTTTTGTGTATAGTCGTAAATTGTGTCTTCATCAGCATTAACACTCGTACTAAGCGGCTTTAGGAGCCTATGTCTATAAGTGCCTTTACATGCCGTGATATATGAGTTACTTAGGACGTCCCATCCTGATGGATTTACATACATTCGCAAATTCCTTTACAAAATAATGCTTCATAAAGATGGCAGCAATAAAAGAATATTAATAATAATTAGGGGTTTACACACGAGCTGTATGCTTGCGATCGACACCTTCGTAAGAGCTAATTATTAAAGTAAAATAAAGAAAAAACCTAACCTAGACTAAGACCAAAGAAATATATTATGGTAAATAAGATGACTAAGGCCAGACTAAGGGCAACAAATGGGTAATCTTTCAGCCAAATAACCGAACTTTAGTGACACTCTCTATTCTTGATGAAATTCTGAATTGATTACTATCAACCAATTGAATAAGAGAATTCACCAGTTTGCTTGACCTTGTTTTCATATGGCCTCAGGTGACCTCTAAATAAATAAGCTTACATGACGGTACTTAACTTCCCAACATTTTAAAAACCTGACTTCAAGTGACTTCCCAAAACCGAAACAAATCTGACAGCACCTCACTCTTTAAAATCTATACAAACCTGGGCTCACGTGACCCATAAACTATAAATAATCCTTACATCACGTGACAATTTAAAATATGAACAAACTTTTCCTTCCATAACCCCTCAAAAGACCAACCAACCTGACCCCACGTACCCTCTCCCAATGCACACAAGCATGATCTTACATGATCCTAACAAATCATTCTCAATACAAAAAAATTCCAACAAGCTCAAGAGCCCCTCAAAATTCGAACGAAGCCGACCCCTAATATAAATAACCTAGCCGCATAACAGACGTTACCTCACGAGAGCTCTCAAAACATAAACCAACCTGAGCCCACCTGATCCCTAAAACTATAAATAAACCTAAACTCTCATAACCCCTCCCAATATAAACAATCTTAAAATCACATAACGCTCAAAATTTAAATACAATCTAACTTAACCTAACATAATTTTTAATTTTTTTTTTATTCGAGCTCACGATCCTTCAAACTATAACAAAGGTCAATGACCTCCACCCAAAATGTAAACAAACCCTGGCCAAAGGTCAATGACCTCCACCCTAAAGGTAAACAAAGCCAGCCAAAGGTCAATGACCTCCTCCCAAAAGGTAAACAACCCACGGGCAAAGGTCAATGACCTCCACCCAAAAGGTAAACAAACCCGTCCAAAGGTCAATGACCTCTACCCAAAAGGTAAACAAACCCAGCCAAAGGTCAATGACCTCCACCCAAAAGGTAAACAAACCCTGGCCAAAGGTCAATGACCTCCACCCAAAAGGTAAACAAACCCAGCCAAAGGTCAATGACCTCCACCCAAAAGGTAAACAAACCCGGCCAAAGGTCAATGACCTCCACCCAAAAGGTAAACAAACCCAGCCAAAGGTCAATGACCTTCACCCGAAAAGGTAAACAAACCCTGGCCAAAGGTCAATGACCTCCACCCAAAAGGTAAACAAACCCAGCCAAAGGTCAATGACCTCCACCCAAAAGGTAAACAAACCCCGGCCAAAGGTCAATGACCTCCACCCAAAAGGTAAACAAACCCAGCCAAAGGTCAATGACCTCTTTGTTTACATTTTGCGAGGTCACGTGATCTCATGTTTGTTTACATTTTGTGAGGTCACGTGATGTCAGGTTTGTTTACATTTTGGGGGATCACGTGATAAGGTTTGTTTACATTTTGTGAGGTCACGTGATGTCAAGTTTTTTTACTTTTTGTGAGGTCACCTGAGGTACAGATTGTTTATATTTCGATAGTTAGGTTTGCTTTTATTTAGAAAGGTTTCGTCAAGTCAAGTTTCGCAACATTTTGGGATTTTACGTCAAATAAGTTTCTTTACTTTTTGAAGAGGCAGAAGGTTATTTTAGTTCACATTTCAAGTGAGATTTGTTTATATTTGGAGGTGTTCAGTAAGATCAGGATATAGATAGAATAAGTTAAGACCAGCTTGATTGCAATCTGACGAATATAGATGAGGGTTAGGGAGGAGAAGCAGAGTGTCAGGCGAGATGAAGCTGAAGATATGGATTACGAGAGGTCAGGCAGATAATCAGCGGTGGTCGAGGTGTTGGTCCGGGAGGTGAAACTAGTGACCGATAGTGGTCAGTGTTATATTTAAGTAAGATAAAGTTATATTTTAGCGTTTTCGAGATAGTTATCGCAAAGCAGGCCCGAGATAATTATAGCGAGCTTGACTGAGAATATTAATTGTAAAGTTATGTATCATCCGGAAGCCCTGAGGAATTTTATCATTAACGGTTTATGAATCAGATATTGAAATGATTCATCAGCTTGGTGTTACAAAAAACCGTAAGGTGAATAAAACTATTATAAACTGCTCAACATATTGCGAGAGTACAAAAATATTACACACAATTTTTTTGTCTTCTAAGCTGTTCCTTATCTCAGGGCACACAACACGTTAAGGTCAGCGGATTAACAGACAGCTAACAAACAGCGCAACGGCTAGACAGTCAATGGAATCAGCAGACCGAAATGTTGACTTTTTGTTTAAAGGAAATCGGTGTGGGAAGTGAGCTTCAGCCGTAGTTAAGAAATACGCAGCAGTTCGGCAAACGCAAATACGGCGTGTAAGCACACATGCAGCACAAAAGGTGTGTCCACACGTCCGTCCAGGCTTTGAACTCCACATTCCCACCAGCTAACCAATCAACTAACCGTCCGTGCCGGCGTGTGCTATGTTCTGCGATTTGTTTCTCATAATTTATTGACACAAGTTGTCAGATTTCTGCTGTTCTCCCAACTTCAGACATACAATATACACATGTACCAAGTTTTTTTCGGAGGGGGGGAAGACGCCTGCAGAACTTTTTCTTAGCATTTTTTCAACTTCTCGGCGACTTTTTTAATTTTTTCCCTACTTGCCCTTCTTATACGCACATTTTGTATGTGTTCTTTTTGAAAGTTTCACAAACTTTTGTGCGTCTTTTGCAGCTTCTCTTCAGTGTATATTTTCAACTGTGTTGCCAATGCTTACGTTCTGTTGCTGCGGCTGCTGTCTGGCAAGGTGTTCCCTTCGTGGCAACAAACAAGTTGTTTTTTTTTCATTTTTTTTTTTTGTTTTTATCATTTTTTTGTTGTTTTTTCTTCGTGCATTGTTTTTGAAGTTTTGCATCCCACTATTCATTTTTCTTTTTCTCTTATTATCCACTACATTTTCATTTCATTTATTTTATGTCCACAACTACTACTTTCCCGTATTTTTATGATTATTGTATTCATGTTTTTCTTTTGCTCGAGATTTGTTTCTTTGTTTTTGCATTTGTTTTATAAATTATTATGTTCCAGAAGTTTGTTGGCGTTTCTTACTTATCATAAGACATGTTTCGGTGCAAATCTATGGTTTTTGTGTGTGCGCGTGTTGCCAGCGTCATCGGCGACAATGTAATTCACTTGTACTTATTTGTGTTTTCTAGTTCTTCCTCGGTAGTTTTTGTTGTTTTTATTTTCTGTCCTCTTCTTAATAATATTGAATTTGATATTTTATTGGATTTATTCCTTTTTCCATGTAATTTTTTTGTGTTTTGACGTGAAAACTTTGGTTATTGAATTGAATAAGCAATCGCATTGTTTTATGATGGGTATGTGTCTCAAGTGTGAGGTTATACATGATGTTTCTGTACTGGTTTTTAATATTAAAGACAATGTTTCTTATATTTTCGAGTCTTAATACCATGACCGAAAGCTTGAGGGAAGAATAGTGTGAGAGACTAAATCTTAAATTGTCGAAAAAGGTGTGTTTTTGAAAACGTTTTTCTCATGTTGGTCACCAAGTACACTCAACATTAAGTGTCATTTTGAATTGAGTAATCTACTATCTATTTCTTTTTATCTATGAAAGTGTAGTTCTCAAATCTCAGAAGAGAGCCTGTCAAAGATCGAACGTCCTAGAAAAGCTCACATAATTGCATAATAAAGCTCACCGAGCGAGAGTCAGTCTGTAGCGATCTCTTTAAGATAGTTCTAGTTACTATGACGAAACATTGTATAAAGTTGGGCGAAGTTCCCGAAAAAGATCTCGAAAGCCTCTATATTACATACATTTCTTATCAACTTCTTCGTTTTTGGAACTCATAAGCTCAGTAAAAAGTTAGTACTTCTTAAGAAATGGCTTTATGTCAACTCTTATCATTCGAAGTGAAGTATCGGAATAAAGGCTTTACGAAAAATTGATGTCCAGCTTTTGGTAGAGACTGGTCTTTAACGAAGAGCTGGTAAAAACCTGAGAAGAGACTGTTGAAGCGAATCTTGGTCGAAGACGCTTGATGTTGTGATTGTTTTTAGAAGTGATGCTGCACATATCAGTATGTTTGCACTAGTCTAGAACTTATGCAAACGCGCTTCAACTAGAACCAAGTGTCATCATCAGTGATAGTCAAGCAGCTCTCCGGACAATATCATACTTTAAAGTAGATTCGGTGCTGGTTATGGACTGCATTGGCAAACTGAACAAGATTTGTAACAACAACCGCATAACCTTGTTCTGGATTCTAGGACATCAAGGTATACAAGGTAATGAACTTGCGGACCAACTAACAAGGAAGGTAGAGTAGAGCCGGAGCCCTTCATTGCAGTTGGTCGGCATGTTCTTGGTAACCGATTACAAGAAGCGGAATTGGCAAGCAGGAATCGCTGCTGGCTGCATATGCAGGAACTTCGCCACTCCAAACTGTTTCTCGAAGGATACAATCTGAAAAGATGCAAACAGTTGATTGCGCTCCCCAGTAACAAGCTGAGACAACTTCTGGTACCCTATACTGGCCACTGCAGACTAAGGTGTCATCTGCACAAATAGGAAATCTACTCGTCGGATCTTTGCCGATTCTGCAATTTGGTAGTGGAGACAGCTGAGCACTTACTCATTAACTGCCCGGCGAACGCGAAGAAAAGGAGTCAGACAGTTGGACAGTTGGAGCTCTGTATCCCCAGAGCGGTAGTATCGCATCCATTAGCTCTGGAACACTGTTAAGGTTTCTTAACGTGACGGGGTTAGAAGGTTTACTGTGATAACTGGAGAGGGCACAATGGACCTTAGGTCGCTGTGTAAAACTCAATATGTAATATAATTTAATATAATCTAGAACCAAGTGTTGGATTTTGTTATGGGACTTACAGATTGAACATTCTAGTACGCTCGAGCCTTTTTATTACTCCGTCTTCTTCAACTTCACAGCAGGTACAACTTTTTCTGAACGCGAATACTTGAACTAGCTCATTTCCTAAATGAAGATGATACTATTCGAATATATTGTCAACCAAATAGGGACAGGGTGGCTACAGATGGCTGCAAAAAATCAACAAATGATAATCAAATTTATAAAAGCACATATAAAATGGTCTATAGTAACTGTCGTGAGTATTTCCTAAAGCTTTTAGAGAACTGCATAGAATATATGAATTTTTATATACGCATAGATCTCTCTGCTTACCACTAGTCTACCATCCTTCAACGCGTTTATAACCTTCCACAACAGTCAAGCTTACGCTCTTTATTTAAACCATGACCTTTGCGAACGTGCGCACCACTAGACGCTCCCGACTCTCTGCAATCACCATACAATTTGGATTAAATGCAGTTCAATAAAATCCGCTTTGTCTATCAATATAACGTGTCAATAATATCCTTCACCCGAGCGTTGTCTACGCACGTCGCACGCCGCAACTGCACGCCAGTCAAAAATACTTTCGCTCCTTTGTGCGCACATCTTCATTTAATGATTGCATTTTCCATTGAAATTTTACACAGAATTTTCCATTGAATTTTCATCAGCGCGTAGAGTGGAGTGGAGAATCATCAATTTACAAATAGATTATGTTGAGAAGGCAAGGCAAAAAAGCCAACAACAATAGCAAGTGCAAAAGTCAATGCTGCCATGCAATGCCAATGTGCCGCGTGCAGGTTCAAGTGCCGTTACACATATAAATATAGATGTATGTGGAGGCTTTATGAGAGCCTTGTGTCCCACTGGATAGGTTCACATATCGCCGTTATGTGCGAGCGCGCTCATAACGCTGCTTTGTTCCCCCGGAACAATGTGTGTTGTAAGCACTTGCGGCGGCATTCGCATGTCTGTGGCGCAATCGAGTGTCGCACACATGATATATATATGTATATATCACTTCACCAACCGCTTTGCCATTGAAATCAAGAATTTTTAATATGAATAATTTCAGTACGACAGCGGAATTCACGTAAATCATTCGTAGGGCGCGTCGACAAATCCCCATCATTGCCATGCCACACACACTCAGGCACACACATGAGGCTGTGGAGTGGGCGCATCAGGGTTTTGACAGTCACTAGAGATTCCCTACGCTCTTATTTCATATTTTTAGCAAACGTTTCGCGTAGCTTAATATTTGCGTAAATGCTCCTACTGGCCTACGTCATGACACATATGAAGGTATGTAGCTGCGGCGAACTGAGTCAGCGGAGACATCCTCCTACCACCAGCAGGCAGGCGGCGCATTTCGTTGACATTATTCTTCTTCGCTGGCAACGCTTTAAGCATTTGGTTTTTGTTGCTGTTGTTTTTATTTCCTTTGCATTGGCATTCACAGGTCGTAGGTTGTGGCCACGTGCATGAGGCCTCACTGAAATACGCGCGAGGTGGTACTCCGTCTGTGCCCTTCCTTACACATAAATTTCTTCACAGCCCTGACTGCATGCGTGCAACCAGCGGAATCCATGCGCTGCTTGAATGCGTTTTTCGCCGCCCCCTACCAGAGACACACACATACATAGCCCCCTACTATAGAAGAAACACATATGTAAGTGGGCGCGTACCGCGTTGATGTGCTGCTAAATGTTTTTTAGGCGCAACCAACCGCGCCGCTCAGCCAAGTCTTTATGCCATTTTTCAACATTGCATGCGTCTTCGCAGTCTTTTGTATCATCTTTTGTGCCTTCTCCAACCCAGCACCCAGTCGCCTTACACATGTGGTGTGGTTGGTGCCCCCAGTGTAGTGTGGGGGTTACGTTTTATATGGTGGCTTACGCGTCGAGACATTTCAAGTATATGAAAAATTAATTCATCTTTCTTGCGTAGTTTTTTTCTGTTATTTTTGCTTTGCATACTTTATTCTTCTCCCCATTCACACGCGCGGCTGATGCCAATTTTTTTGCAGTGCGTGAGGTGTACTCACTGTTCGTTGTACTCGTATGTTCTGGCTCAGCGCTTTTGCGAAATTATTTCGCTTCCTGCTGCCAGGTCTTCAGTCTCCAGTCTCCAGCCTCCCTAGCAGTTGTGCGGAGATACTGCCGCTGCGTTACTTTGATGAGGGAGTTCTGGCAATCGATTTGTCTTTCTTTATTCATAGTACAATTTCCATTTGCTCCAGTCTGGGAGTGGTACTCAAGTATTTATATATATTTAATTAATGAGATCATATGTATGCGAAGCAGATTATACTTTAAGTATGCAGAAAATTGTGAAAGAAAAAATCTTTAGAAACCCCCAATTGGAATGAGTGTTTTCAGATCCATTTATAGACGAAAAATGGGGTACTTACACCTTTGGTGAACCCTTTTTGGCATTTAGATATGTTTCTTAGTGAGCTTGGAAGTTTGGAGACTTTGAGAACTCATGTCAACATCTATTCTTAAATCAACTGACTGAATATATTCTAAGTCTTATAAACTCATTTTAATACAAATTTAAGTCTCCACTCTGTTCTATGGAATATACAGTTGAACTGCCCTAACTCGAATCACCATAATCCATAAAAAACTTCGAATTAGAGATATTCCGAGTTCTTCTTCTTCTTGACTGGCGTAGACACCGCTTACGCGGTTATAGCCGAGTCCAAAACAGCGCGCCACGCATCTCTCCTTTTGGCAGTTTGGCGCCAATTGGTTATTCCAAGCGAAGCCAGGTCCCTCTCCACCTGGTCCTTCCATCGGAGTGGAGGTCTCCCTCTTCCTCTGCTTCCACCAGCGGGTACTGCATCGAATACTTTCAGAGCTGGAGCACTTTCATCCATTCGGACAACATGACCTAGCCAGCGTAGCCGCTGTTTTTTTATTCGCTGGACTATGTCTATGTCGTCGAATAACACATACAGCTCATCGTTCCATCGTCTGCGGTATTCGCCGTTGCCAATTCTTAAGGGACCATAAATCTTCCGCAAAACCTTTCTCTCGAAAACTCCTAGTGCCGTCTCATCGGATGTTGACATCGTCCACGCTTCTGCACCGTAAAGTAGGACGGGAATGATGAGAGACTTGTAGAGTTTGGTTTTTGTACGTCGAGAGAGGACTTTACTTTTCAATTGCCTACTTAGTCCATAGTAGCACCTGTTGGCAAGAGTGATTCTGCGTTGGATTTCCAGGCTGACATTGTTATTGGTGTTAATGCTGGTTCCCAGGTAGACGAAATTATCTACAACTTCAAAGTTATGACTGTCAACAGTGACGTGGGAGCCAAGACGCGAATGCGCTGACTGTTTGTTTGACGACAGGAGATATTTCGTCTTGTCCTCGTTCACCACCAGACCCATACGCTTCGCTTCCTTATCCAGTCTGGAGAAAGCAGAACTAACGGCGCGGGTGTTGTTTCCGATGATATCGATATCATCGGCGTACGCCAGTAGCTGTACACTCTTATAGAAGATTGTACCTTCTCGGTTTAGCTCTGCAGCTCGTATTATTTTCTCCAGCATCAGGTTAAAGAAATCACACGAGAGTGAGTCACCTTGTCTGAAACCTCGTCTGGTATCGAACGGCTCGGAGAGGTCCTTCCCGATCCTGACGGAGCTTTTGGTGTTGCTCAACGTCAGCTTACACAGCCGTATTAGTTTTGCGGGGATACCAAATTCAGACATCGCGGCATAAAGGCAGCTCCTTTTCGTGCTGTCGAAAGCAGCTTTAAAGTCGACAAAGAGATGGTGTGTGTCGATCCTATTTTCACGGGTCTTCTCCAAAATTTGGCGCATGGTGAATATCTGGTCTGTTGTTGATTTTCCAGGTCTAAAGCCACACTGATAAGGTCCAATCAGTTTGTTGACGGTGGGCTTTAGTCTTTCACACAATACGCTCGACAGAACCTTATACGCGATGTTGAGGAGGCTTATCCCACGGTAATTGGCGCAAATTGTGGGGTCTCCCTTTTTGTGTATTGGGCAGAGTACACTGAGATTCCAATCGTCAGGCATGCTTTCTTCCGACCATATTCTGCAAAGAAGCTGATGCAAGCACCTTATCAGCTCTTCGCTGCCGTATTTGAATAGCTCGGCCGGTAATCCATCGGCACCCGCCGCCTTATTGTTCTTCAAGCGGGTAATTGCTATTCGAATTTCTTCACGGTCGGGCAATGGAACATCTGCTCCATCGTCGTCGATTGGGGAATCGGGTTCGCCATCTCCTGGTGTTGTACTTTCACTGCCATTCAGCAGGCTGGAGAAGTGTTCCCTCCACAAACTCAGTATACTCTGGTCATCAATAACTAGATCACCTCTGGGGGTCCTACAGGAGTGCGCTGATATTCCGAGTTACGGAAGGTAAATTGTATGAAATTTGACTTCTATTGTCAATTAAAGAGTTTGAGTTATGGAGAATTTCGAGTTATGGAAGTTAAGCTATATTATGAAGATCTTGTTCCTGAAGGAAATATTTCCCAAGATCTCTCCACTCTCTGACATTTTCTGAGAATACATGAAACAAATTCTAATGTTCTAGAGCTTCTCACATATTGATAACAGTGGTGGTAAAACTTGAAGGACTTGTGGACTAATCCATTTTGGTAGAAAGGTAATGCGATAAAGTTGAATACTCAGAAATAGCGATACTAGAACTACGGAATCCCGAAATTGAAGCATTGATGTTTCTCCAACTCGATGTTTTAATTTACTATCATACAATTTCTCAAATTATAAACATTAATATTCAAAATAGTGTAATGGAAGTTTTTGGGATCCCGAAATTTATATTTTTTGAATCCCGAAAAAATCGGGATTTTGGAATTTTGAACAATTTTATGGGAAAAATTTCAGATATAAGTATTATACGTTTGAAATAGTGTAATGCAAATTTTCGGGATCCCGAAATGTAAATTTTTGAATCCCGAAAAAATCGGGATTTTGGATTTTTGGACAATTTTATGGGAAATACTTCTCATATAAGTTAATGCACTTGAAATAGTGTAATGGAAGTTTTCGGGATCCCGAAATGCAACTTTTTGAATCCCGAAAAAAATCGAGACTATACATTTCTCGGCAAATAAGTTTGAAATATGGAAGATTTCGGGATCCTGAAATGCAAGTTTTTGAAATTCGGGATTATGGATTTGGATCCCAAAATTTAATGAGAAATACAAGTACAGTAGTTTTCCGAAATAACGAATATTCGTTTTAACGAAAACCGCTTATAACGAACAAGCAAATCTGTTACATTGAGTACCTTAAATAACGAACATCGGGGATTTGTGAGTACTCGGTTTAACGAACAACAGGAAGAAAACATATGAAGAAATAGAAAAAATCAAATAACATTGAACCAGAATGAAAAATAAAACTTGGAAAAATTCAGAAGAAATGTGCAAATTGAAAAAATTTAGAATTTTATAAAAAAAGCTTAAAATTATTGATCAGCACCAAATAGAAGTATAAGTGCCAGAATTGGCTCATTTTGGAAGAATTTATTGGATTAGACTTGTTTTGTTATGATTTTTCATTTTTTAACAAATAATTATTAAAACAATTTATTAAACTGCAATTTACGTATATTTAACTCATTTCTATTGAAAAACATAACTCTTAGTGAGTACTCGAATTAACGAAAAATTCGATATAACGAACAGGCCTGACAATTAATGTGTTCGTTATTTCGGAAAACCACTGTACAAGTATTAAGCGTTATCACAAAAATTTTGCAATGCCTTTCTCATTAATACAGTCATTAAGTAGTACTCAAAAACACCAACAACTAAACCACAGTACAATGTCTCGAACTCAGCTTTGCGCTCTGTCCTGAATGTCATTAAAAATATTATCGATGAATCAGCGCACTGGCTAATGGCAAAGAATATTAAGTTTTTTATACGGCATAATAATAATACCGCTTTCAATAATCAAATATTCAAATCGCAAGCGCAAGCATCGATCATTTAAGCTGGAGTAATGAGCGGAGAATAAAATCAACTCATTAAGCATTGGAGCAAATAATCATTTGTATTCGAGGAAAATTACATAAAAAAATATGAAAGCTTGTCACACTGGAAATTATTGACCACAAAACGTTTATGGCTTTTCATATTAAATGAACGGAATATACTGAGTCCAATGAGTACTATGGAAGAGAATACCAAAATATATTAAAGCAAAAAATATAAAAAAATATTAATAACTTTATTCAAATGTTTGGTTGAGTGTTTGTATGGAGGAGACGCAATAGAACGTACACGAAAGACAAATCACCGAAAGCCAATCGCTTCATTAACGAAAATGCAAAGGAATAAGCATTTGCTGTAATAGTAGATATAACAACAAAAAATGTCATAAAACACGCACACAAAAAGTAGAATGAAAGAATAAAGAAACTCATACACGATCAGATTTATTTATATGCAAGAAGAGACCGTTTACAGCGCAAGCGGCAAGCACACGAGCGGCATATTAATGCTGATAAGAACAAGAGAGAGAGGCAATTGTATATGTGTGTGTGTACCTCGAAAAGTACCGGATAAAATAAATTTGTGTGGCATATAAGCTATACAAAACTATTTATGATGGAGAAAGAATACAGCGACTAAGCCTAAATGACACATAACTTTAATGGCGCGAGAACAAAGCGTGGCGGGGGATGTGAGTTGAGAAGAAGGCTAGAGAAAAAAACCACAAGAAAGGCATAAAAGTTTAGAGCGTGGACAACAAAAACAACAGCGGGTAAAACACTTTTGATGACTCGACGCGTCGCCGATGATATCCGAAGGCATTTCCGCTGGCAACCTTGAAAGCACAAGCAGGCGTTGAGTATGTTGCGGTCTCCAGAGCAATCAATATTTTTTCAAAGGTGTAAGCATTTTATGGTTTAAACAATTTTTACTAATATCAAATAAAGCTGAAGATTGTGGATTTATAAAGCATAAAAGTACAAAAACAACAAATATTCTTCTTCTTGACTGGCGTAGATACCACTTACGCGGTTATAGCCGAGTCTACCACAGCGCACCACGCATCTCTCCTTTTGGCAGTATGGCGCCAATTGGTAATACCAAGTGAAGACAGGTCCTTCTCCACCTGATCCTTCCATCGGAGTGGAGGCCTCTCTCTTCCTCGGCTTCCACCAGCGGGTACCTCATCGAACACTTTAGCACTTTCGTCCATTCGTACAACATGACCTATCCAGCGTAGCCGCTGTCTTTTTATTCGCTGGACTATGTCTATTTCGTCGAATAACACATACTGTTTATCGTTCCATCGTCTGCGGTATTCGCCGTTGCCAATTCTTAAGGGACCATAAATCTTCCGCAAAACCTTTCTCTCGAAAACTCCTAGTGCCGTCTCATCGGATGTTGTCATCGTCCACGGTTCTGCACCATAAAGTAAGACGGGAATGATTAGGGACTTGTAGAGTTTGGTTTTTGTTCATGGAGAGAGGACTTTACTTTTTAATTGCCTACTCAGTCCAAAGTAGCACCTGTTGACAAGAGTGATTCTGCGTTGGATTTCAAGGCTGACATTGTTGGTGTTGTTAATGCTGGTTCCCAGATAAACGAAATTATCTACGATTTCAAAGTTATGCCTGTCAACAGTCAAGTGGGAGCCAATACGCAAATGCGCTGACTGTTTGTTTGATGACAGGAGATATTTCGTCTTGTCCTCGGAAGATGGTGTTCACGTAAGTGAGGAAAGTTTCTGACTGTCATTCACTTGGGAGTAGCCAGGAACGATTCTTTTGCATGTGGCTCAAGCTGCCCACGACTTCCGGTCTTAGACCAAGTATCCTCTGGGTAGCCAACAGACATCCGTTTGGGATCCACCACATAAAACGAATAACCACGTGAACAGGAAACAACAGCCTCGGATAAGGAACCCCAATTTTGATGACGGCCTCTGCAAACGTATTAAAACAACAAATCTACAAAATAAAAATTACAACAACAATGTACAACGCGCTGAGTAATGAAGCTTAAATAGGTAAGACGGGCCGCAGAATTCAATTCATAGTCTTATTGTGGTTGTCAGCCAGCGCTGTTTGTATGCCTGTCTATTATTGCTCATAAAACTGCATTGTGGTCGGGAATTTTATTAACCCCGGCAAACAAAGCGCATTTAATGTATGCCAAAGGCGCTTAAAAAGCAAGTACTTTCAAGTAATCAAAGACCGCTAGCCAAGCGCGCCACAGCTGAAGCCTGCAGTCACTGCCTTTCTTCGCAGCGAGGTGAGAAACTTTATGTTTGGATTAAATTTGGATTTAAATTGACAGAGAGCTACAAAAATAATACTTAATAACAATAATCATCATGGTCGTGGCAAGCGCAACAACAACAAACACAGCAAGTACATAAAACACAACAAAAGCGAGGCGCGAGGAGCGACGCACGACGCCATAAAAGCAAAATAAAGTGTTGGAAATCCTTGGCAATGAACATTAAACTCCATTCATAAGCCTTTGACTGCCGCTGCCGCTGGCTGTGTGGCAAATGGCAAATGAAAGTGTTAATCGACAGTCAGGCAGCTGGCGGGCTGACTGGCGTGTTAGGCGAGCAGAGCGCTTGTGGGCGGTTAGCGGCGGCGCGCGCACGCGGGCAGTGGATTAAGCGTGGCGGCAAGCAAGCGGCTTAAGCTCCATTTTATTGCTTTTTCGGAGACGTTCTTCAAGGCTTTGATGCGCACTTTTTTCGGGGTTTGCTTTAAATAACAACTCCTTCATTTGCTACATTTGTTGTTGCTTTTGGTTTATTATGCTTTCAACGCCTTTGATACGTTAGCTGCTCTTTTCTTTTTGTTTTTGAGGTGCTAAAGTCTTCAAATTCGAAAACAATAGTCAGATGTGCGCATATAAAGCGCTAAAGATGGAGCAACACAAACAAATTTAAGCTGTTCTAAGTCGCACGGGATAAGGTAGCGGGGGTGGAACGCGTGTTAAGCGTTCGAAAATAAATGCGCCCAAAAGTGTTTATTTACTGAGCCGATTTGTTGGGTTCAAAGGTTTGGGAGTGACCTTTGTTTACTGGTGAGGAAAAGCTACTTAAAATTTGTTTGCTTTGCTCCACGTTTTTTGGAAGTGTGAGAAGGCGGAAAGGGTAGAAGACTAGAATTTTGGAAGATTAGAAGGAGCTGAGTTAGAAAAGCTGAAATATATTTAAGATCTGTTAATTATCTTCTTAATTACCTTTAATATACTCTATGCTAGAGTATATTAGCAATATCGACTTCTCAAAAGTTCCAGAATTTTTTGCTGATTTTCAACTTTGGACCCTCATAGAATCGCTGAAACTATTTGTGAAGACTTTAATTGTAATGAGAAGGCTTCTCGAAAGATATGTATACTAGGTTAGGTTGTAAGATGAGATTGAGACAGACTACTTTTCGGTACTAGGCCAACGGTCTCCACTAAGTTTCAATTCTGCAATTTCGTAAGCTCCAGAAGTTTCTGTGACCGTTTTTTTGGTCTACATAAAGGTGAGGACTGTCCAAACATTGGTAGGAAGCTAATTGTTCCATCCGTCACGGAAGTAGTATCTCCACTTCTAAGCGATAATCTCGCAGTCCCTTATGTCCCAGCCAATGCCGACCAAAATAGCAGACTTCGCGACATCAAGTTAAAATTATGAGATCTTTCGTCTCTTGATTTTATCTCAAATAATGTTTAACTCTCCAAAAATATCTCAGACCTCTTAGATCCTCTTTAGACCCAGCCTTTTGCTTGCCTCCAAAATCTATCAGTATAAATAATCTTTATAACCGTTCTACTGAACCGAAGCTCGCTAAATAAGATCTTACAAATTTAGTAAAAAAACAGCGAACTTGTTTGCGGCATGTTTATGCCTCTCTAATTTAAGACCGTTCCCAGACGTAGATATTTGTGGTAATTGAAATAAATAAGTACGCAGAAATTAATGAGACTGCAGAGTGAGAGTACCAAAGTGTTGTATACTCCATTCGCAACGACTTCGCTTTCCACCACATCGTCAGACGTCGTTCGTCGTACAATAAATCTACTTGGCTTTCACAAAAGCAATAACTAAAGCAGCAGCGGGCGGTTACTGCAAGTGTGGAAACCGCGTCAGCAACAGAAAGAACCAAAGTCAAGTTCGCTACGATCTATGTACACGGATCGCTACAGCCCAGTGGCAACGTGCCACATAGAATCTACCGCATTTTTGATGAACGAAAAGGGATCTCACTGCCTTGCCCTTTGCTGAGACGCCGATAATGTTGCAAGAATTATGCGCAGCGCTGTTTTTATGCGTACTTTCAACGTTGCGTGAGTTGCGTGAGCGTAAAGTCTCGCATGATTTATTGCTGGCTGAGTTATGTGTGGGCATATAGTAAATTTTAGAAATATCGAGTGCGCAAATTGCAAGTTTTACTTTCAACATGTGACATTTGTTTTTGTTTTGTGGCAAGTGGAGTAGCATAGACGGAACTAGAAGTATTTATTGTTTTTGTTAGAGTTAAAAGTGTTGATGACTAATATTTTTTCGTTGGGAATGTACTTTAAAGAGCCCTATAGAGGTCGGGAAACGAGTTTTTTGTTCAACTACTTCCCTTTAGCCCCATATATTTTTCCATTGTGCATAGGTGACTCAGAATTGCAATTTTCGGTGGGGTATGTAGACTTTATTGGGCGACTGTATATAGATCTGAAGCGTGGCTCCACATTTTTCAGTTGATTTCGTTCGTTGATATCAATTGGTCTGTAATTCTCACTCGGTTTATAAATTATTTTTTATAAAGGAAGTGATCATTAAAGCGAATTGGTTACTTCTGAAGAGGCTATACTCTATTATATTAAGCTGTTGACTTAAACCAATGGTTTTTAGGTTTCCCAAAAGTCATTCAATATATTTTACGCCTTTAAATCGACAATGCATTCGCTTCATACCTTTTTCTTCGATCCTCTCCATTTTTTTGCCTTTGTTGAAGCTTTTCCTCTTCAGTCAGCAAATTTAAGTTGACGTTGAAATTTTCAAATTGCACGACAGACACAAATTGACAACTCTGTAAGTTGGATGCGAATGCTGATTGCTGCTGCTGTTGTTGTTGTTGCTGATGTTTAAGTTGCTGTTACTGTTATCAAAATGGGGTGCCGCATTTGGCAAAAACAAAAGAAATCCGACTGCCACAGCACGAATGCTGCAAAACTTGGCTGAAAATTTTCCATTTTCGATTTCTTTCTTTTTTCAAATCTTACTTTTCTTTGGTTGTACTGTTTTCTCACAGATTTGATTTAAATTGAGTTTGTAGTGGCCGATAGGGAGCAAGAAGAAGCAGTGAATAGATATGTACATAAAATTATTGAAGTATGAACAAAGTTGCAGCAAGCAAATTGTAGACGATTTGACAAGAAAGAGGGAAAAAAGAAAATCGTGATTTGCTATTATTTCGATATTTTCGATATTTTTTATATAGAGTGAAGAGACACGCACATTTCTTGGCGAAAATTCACAAAAACTCTCCGGTCTTACATTGAGCCAAAAGTAAATAGATAAATGCAATAACAACAACAAATGCAGAACCATAACAATAAGCAATCGGCATTTTCCGCTTATTCAATTCTGCTTTCTCAGCATTTTCCGTCAGCTGGCGCTGCTGTCCATTTCGGTTGACCGCAAGAGCAATAGCAAAGACAGCAATAACAATGCGCTTAACAGCTGTAGTTGTAAGAAGGACACATAAGCAATTTGTAGAACATGGCAACAGCAACAACAACAACACTAAAGAAATACTCAATGTAAAGCTTCAAGGCAGCAATTGTTGTTTGCTCTTTTTTTATTGCTGCCACCGCTTCTGCGGTCAACAGCAGTTGGCGCGTGTGTGTTTATGGCGGCAGCAGAAGACCATAAAGCAGCAGCAGCGGCGCATCCACTCCAGTTGCCGTATATTGCAACAATAATAACACACGCAACTACATAAAATGCTGTATGCCAGCAACAATAAAATGCTCTGAGGCGTAATAAATAGCAACAACAACAAGTAGAACAAAATGTGGCAAAAAAGTACAAATGTCCTTTGCAAAAATAACCAAATGACAATAATCGGCAGCTACAACAACAACACTGCTAGATTTGAGAAAAACTGATAGCAACATACATAAATGTCGCGATCTCGAAATAAATAGCATTTTAAGCGGATTTCAATTCGAATTTCTTCGATTTTTGTTGTTGTTGTGAAGTGAAGAGTAACTTTTTTTAGTCTCATATCAAGATATTTAGCTCAAATTTGTAGCTTAAACCAAACGCTGATTCATCGCAATAATCTGAAAAATCGATAATTATCGATAAAAACATCTTATTATTATCGGTTATAGAAATTAATCGATAAATTTGAATTTTCTGATTCTCCAAAAATCGATAAATAAAAATTGTTTTCAGTTATTTTTAATAATCGATATCATATTTATCGGTCATCGAAAACAATCGATAAAATATTTTATAGGTAATCGAAAATAATCGATATATGATCATTGTTATCGGTTATAGAAAATAATCGATAAATTTGTATGTATAAAGTATGGCTGAGTCTAGCTCCATACAATTCCCTAGTTACTTATCTGAGACACCTCAAAGTGAATCTGCCCCACACTCACCGTTTTGTATGCTGGCAACGTTCCTAATTAAACCTGCTCATTATGTGTTATCGCTTAAAGTCAAAGCTGTGCTCAACAAAGTTCTTCCCAACAATTTAACTACGCTTTCGCATGACTTGGTAATAAAGATATGCGCATGTTGCGACTTGCAACAACAGCAACACGCTTAAGTTGCACATATGCTGCGCGTACTCATATATAATATTTACATAAATATTTACCAGTTGGCATAATAACCTTTGCCACAAAATATGCGCCTATACAGCGCAATATGCAACAGCAACAAGCGAGTGCTTGCAACATATGAGCTCAGCGACAAACATATGCCTACACACACACATACAAGCACGTACCAGCCGCCTTAACGAAAGTTTTTCCACATTCTCATCAGGTGCATGCAGTAGAACGTAACTAAAACGCTATTTACCTACTTACCGGCAAGCGTGCAACAATCGTCGACAACAACAATAATAGCAACAACTAAGAAATATAATTTCGTTTATGTGCAACAAACGTAGGCCAAGCAGCAGCAGCTTGTTGCAGCTAAGCAGGTTTACAATAGATGTTGCAACATAAGCATTGCTGCTGCTGTGGCACAGCATGTGGGTTGCCGCGCCGCCACGACCGCAACGAAGACATTGCGGATGCTCACGTTTTTAGCGAAAATTAAATTCAATAAAATTTCTTAACTGCAACAGCCTGTTGGCTGCCACATGCACCCACATACTGAGCACACATTTTAAATATTACAACAATTTCATTTTTGTTGTTTAATGATGGCAGCCAACTTTCTAAAGCATGCTTTTAATGGCAGCAACAATTGCTGTTGTTGTTATTATTATTTTATTGCATTAATGAAAGCGTGTGGCAAGCAGGTGCAATGCATTTGCCACATTTGACACCGACTTTGACACTCAAAATGTGGCAGCAACAACAACATCTCAGCAGCAATTCAAAAGTTCGCAACAAGTAGCACAAACAATTGCAATTACAACAATAATAAATGCTTAGCAATAATTCGTTTGGCGAATGTGGCATGCTACGCCTGCGCAATGTCATGATGTTGCGCCGTGGCAGTCAGGCTTACAATCACCGCCACGCTGTTGGCCACGTTTTCGTTGACGATTACAATAATCATGGCCATCAGCGCATCATCGTGGCGCGCATCACCAGCAAGCAACAGCGCACGTTCTTCGCTTTAGCAGCGACGGCGGCGGCGCAGCGGTTTATGGAGGTCAGCAAGACGTTTGTTGCGGTGGCATGGAAAGCATCAAAAAAAATATTGAAAATTTGAAAAAGAAAAAATTAATAACCACTCTTTCAAGCGGCTGCTGAGTCAAAGGTGTTGCGGTCGCGGAGTCTTCAGGTCTTTTGTGCATCAGAAAAAGTAAAAACTCATTGTTCTTCAGTATTCTTGTTGCTCTCTGGATTCAAGTTTACCCTTTAGAGCTTTCTTTACGTCAAAGATACTGTTAAAAGACGGCTCTTAGTCTTTAATTGCCGTTTAGCGATATGCTTTAAGTGTTATTGCATTTGTTGCACGGTGTAGGTGGCATTTTTTGTTGTGGCAATAGTTTACAATGTTGCACCATAGAGTTCTGTATATTTGGTTGCTATAATATATATATTTTTTCATAGATTTTGAATCACATTTTGCTAAAATTAATACTTTTCTGTTCTTGCAACATGAGGTTATGGTTTAAAAAATACCAATTTTGTTGTTGCTTTGTGTTGTTTGTTTACTATTTATTATGATTTTTGCACCGTCAATTCATTCCATTTACACTTTTCACATTTATTACCACGACGATGATGTGGCACTTGGCCCTGAAAATGTTGCAAGTATGGCAATAAAAATATTATTGCCACATGGCATTAAACTTAGAAAGTATGTTCATAAAAAATTAAATTTTGTAACAAACTTTGTCTGATAAAAGTCGCCTTACGGTTATAAAATGTGGAATAAATAATTTGAAAGCTTAAAAAATTCAAAGGTGGCGGCTAAATTTCATGCTGAGGAAAACAATAAGTTATAAATTTGTATTCTTTTATAAGTCCAGAGAATTTATTAATTCTTAAAAAAAATTAGAAAATTTTGGCTAATATTAATACTTTTTCTTTTAAGTTTATTAAAAGCTTTAATAAAGCTCCAAAGCTCTAGCCTTTCACACATTTAAGCTTTCATTAATATTAATATTATTTTTTGTCTGATTTTGTCTTTTTATATTGAAAGCTTGTTGAATTAATGCTATGAGCTTTCACACAATCAAGCTTTCATTGAAATTAATATTGTTTTTTTTTGAAGCTGGAGTTTTTATATTGAAGCTAATGTAAATCAAAAAGGTCTTAGCTTTCATGCTAACAAACTTTCTTCGATATCAATATTTTTTTGAAAGCAATAGTTTTCATACTAAAAGCTTTAATACATTCTAAAGCTCTGTCATTTAATAAAGCTTTCATCAATATTGAAAAAAACATTTTTTTCCTGAAAAAAGTATAGTTTTTATATTAAAAGCGTTATAAAGCTTTGAGCTTGCACGCAATCAAGCTTTCATTGCTATTCATATTTTTTTAAAGCTAAAGTTGTTATATCGAAATCTATAGTATATCACAAAATCCGAACTTTCATATAATCGAGCTTCTAGTAATATCAATTATTTTTTCAGAAAGCTATAGTTTTTGTTTTGAAAGCTTTAGTGTTTGATATAGCTTTAAGCTTTCACTTAATCAATCATTAATTATATTTTTTGAAAGGTATAGTTTTCATATTGAATTCTATAGTATATCATTTGAGCTTTGAGCTTTCACACAATCAAGCTTTCATTATAGTGAACTTTGAAAAAGCTTTAAACTTTGATTTTTTTAAATAAAATATTTAAAATCAATCAATTTTAAAGCAATATATAATCTCTTTCAAAGAAATAATTTTCGAATTTCGAGATTATAAAGCTTTCATTTGTCTTATATTTGCATTTATTTGTTTTCATATCAAAATTAAGCAAATCACTCGACTTATCTCCTCTATATAAAGCTTAATGAAAAATTTCATAGATTTTCCTATAAAAATTCTGATTTTCATCTTCGATCGTGCAGCGCATGCGCCAACACTTTTTATGAACAACAAGCATAATTAGGAACTACAAAAAGGCAGCTCTTCGCTTGGCAATTTTTTGTTTTACCCTTTTTCACAAAGTTATAAACAGTCATTTCCGTCATTCGCATCATCGTGTTGTCATTGACACATTTACATGCCAAGTATCTAAGAGCTTAAGTAAATACTATATGATTTTATGGAGCTTTTGCGCGAACACTACACTCAACTGCTCAGCTTATACTATATATACTCAGATTACTCAGCTGTTGCAAGTTGCTTGTATTTACTATCATAAACAGTAATATGCCTCGACATATACAAAAAAACTATGAAGTCTGCATATCAAATGACCATATTTGCAACATGATCAGCAAAGAGATATGCATAACCTATTAATAACCAACCAAATATGTGTGTAAGTGTGTCACAAAAAGCCAGTTGCAACGATTTCGCTAGTCATGACCTTTGCATTGCTCGAAAGAATACATTGAGCGCTATCGACAGCTTCTTCTTTCACCCAAATACAAGTCTTATTTTTCGCAGCCACCGTCGCCAGTGTCGCCGTCGTTATGCTCATCTGCCGCGCATCTAATTTACTTAACTGAACCGTTGGTGGCATCAAAAATATTATTGGCATATAACCGAGGCTATCTATCGCCTTCATGCCGCCAACTTAGTCACGGTCTTTGCGCCCGCAAACACCCGCAATCACGCACAACCGTCGCTTCTTTCGGCTCGAAGTCAACGGCAGAAATAAGGAGGTCAAATTGCCTTGTCGTGCTTTGGTTGCAACGTTCACTGCGTGAATATGAAAATATTTTTGCGGAAATTTGAATAATGATCAGCGCTGATAATCGTCGCCCATCGTCAACATCAGCGTCGTTACTGCTCTTCAGGTTGTGTTTGCTTTGAGATTTTGTCTTCTGTCTTTGCTGTTTTGCGGGTTTTCTTTTTTTTCGCCAATGTGTATTTGCGCTGGCAAAATCAGGTCATCAATGTCAGGTTTGTGGTGACTGAAAAAGCGATTATTAATGTTTAATGAAAAAAATATGGAAATTATTGGAAAACAGTTAGATGGGATGTGAGTGTAAATGTGGCAGAAGAAAGCGACAATTTACTTGGAGAAATAAGCACCGCTTAAAGTTTAGGGAGTAATTTAAGCCTATCAGTATCTGTATTTCGATTACTTAGTTTATTTCAAAAAGTAATTTAAATTATGTACTATTTTTTATTGTTTCTTTTCAGGTGAGTCTCATAAGAATTAAAGACATACTAATTATCCCACTCAAGTAAGTCCAAAGTTGTAATCAACACACAATATTATATTTTTTGTAGCTCTGAATAAGTATACAATAATAGGCATACATAATTACATGAGATAATTACCTTCCAATTACTTTTGTCATCACTAATTAAGTATTCATTACCATTTCCGTTACTTCTCGCATTATCATACTTTTAGTCCTTTGTCATTGTTATCATAATTTATCTAACGATTAAAATTGCCAATACCACTATCGTAATCATTACTTTTACCCTTAAGATTACTTTTTTTTATGATTACCATTACTTTGTGATTATATTGTTGATATTATAAGTTGTTAAAATAATTTATATCAGAAAATTAATGGAATTACTGTTTTAATTAATATTGTAAAAAGCATTACCATTACCATTACATTTCATTGTTCACATTTATTATAGAAGTACAATGCAATTTTTATTAATTTGACAAAATAATGACAGTAATCATAAAAATTACCATTACAAATACAATTACCATTACCATTACCGATGCATTACATTACGAGGGAGCACAAAATACTTTACCATTAGTGATACATTACCATTACAATACCAATACATTACCATTACTGATACATTACATTACAATACCAATACATTACCATTACTGCTGCATTACATGACGAATTATGGAAATCCATTTACAATTTCATGTTCTACAAAACAAGTTTTTCCAAAATCATTCTCACATTAATTTCTTCACCCAGAAGCTATGCTGTCTTCATGTGTAAAACAAGTATTCTAAAATTAGGACAATCCATTAAGTTATCAGTCAACAAAAGTGCCTCATAAAGCAATTAAAGGCAATAAAAATCTTTCGAAAATTATTTGTTTTAAAGTCAAGTGCCAATGAGAAAGGTGAAGTGCGCACTTCTAAGAAGATAAAAGACTCAAGCATTTGGTAATGATTACCGCGAAAGAAAGCTAGCCAGCTATTTAGAACGGAGAATAATATTTACAAGTACACTTCAAATGTGTGCTATGGATAATGCCGGTTCAATAGCAGAACTCATGCGTTCACCTGGTTGGAAAGAAAGCAAAGAAGCAAGCATACAATTAAATCATAAAAGCGAACCATAAAAACATACAAAATTCGAAGGTGAGCATGCAAAAACTAGTACATTAATTTATGATTGCCATGCGAACATGTGTTTAATACGTACACAGAAGGCCACAACAGCAAAAAAAAATACACATGAAGAGCTGAAGCATTAGCAGTTAGCAAGCAAGTGTATGCTGCACATGGCATTGAGTGCGCTTGCACCGGCAAATCTGTGGCACGTAGCCTTACCGCCAACCACATGAGTTCGTTGTTTTTGTGTGTGTGGAGCTACTTTTTGTGTATTTATGCGCTGCACTGTAGCTGTCTGTTCTTCGCATTTAATTGTGTTAAGACAAATCATACGCTAATGGCTTTACAGCAAAAACTACAAATTACAACAACAATTTAGCTATTTATATTTACATTTAGTGAAGCATATAACCTCAATGCCACGCTGCAACCACATAATGATTAGCCGCGAGGAGACGAAGGGGTTTTTGAGAACGTTCTTTACTGGAGTTACAGGTACTCGTTTAAAAATAATAATTCATTAAATCTGATACTCATATGAGGTCTCTAAGCCAAGCTTTAGAACTCGCAGAGTTAAATTTTAAGTTAAGTTCTTTCAAATATTTAAGTCAAGACACTTTAGCTTGTAATTATAGTTAACTGATACTAAAATCTTCGACAAATTGGTCCAAATCACCTGGTTCCAGAGATTTTAAATTTTATGAACTTGTGGAACACTTTTTTATTTCACCCTCATATAAACCCTCCACTCAATTTTTTTATCCATTTTTATACTCTCGCAACAAAGTTGCTAGCAACAAAGTTGCTACGAGAGTATTATAGTTTTGTCCACATAACGGTTGGTTGTAAGTCCTAAAACTAAACGAGTTAGATATAGGGTTATGTATATCAAAATGATCAGGGTGACGAGAAAAGTTCAAATCCGGATGTCTGTCTGTCCGTCCGTCTGTCCGTCTGTCCGTCTGTCCGTCCGTCCGTGCAAGCTGTAACTTGAGTAAAAATTGAGATATCTTAATGAAACTTGGAACACGTGTTCCTTGGCACCATAAGAAGGTTAAGTTCGAAAATCAGCAAAATCGGACCACTGCCACGCCCACAAAATGGCGAAAACCGAAAACACATAAAGTGCCATAACTAAGCCATAAATAAAGCTATGGAAATAAAATTTGGTATGAAGGATCGCACTATGAAGGGGCATATTTGGATGTAATTTTTTTGGGGAAGTGGGCGTGGCCCCGCCCCCAAATAGGTTTTTTGTATATATCTCGCAAACCAATAGAGCTATATAAACCAAACTTTCTGCAGTCGTTTTGTTTAGCCGTTTCCTTATACAGTCCAAAAATTACAGAAATCGGATAATAACCACGCCCACCTCCCTTACAAAAATTAGGTTGAAAACTACTAAAAGTGAGTTAACTCACCAACGAAAAACGTCAGAAACACTAAATTTCACATAAGAAATGGCAGATGAAAGCTACACTCAGATTTTTTTACAAAATGGAAAATGGGCGTGGCGTCTCCCACTTATGGGTCAAAAATCATATCTCAGGAACTACTCGACCGATTTCAATGAAACTTGGTTTGTAATAGTTTCCTTACATCCCAATGATATGTTGTAAAAATAGGCCAAATCGCTTCACAACCACGCCTACTTCGTATATACCAGAACTTTGAAGACGATCTGAATCGTTAACTTTACAATGTATAAAGTAAGCACTAGTGAAGATATCGATGCAGAACTTTGCACAAATACTATGTTTATAGTGTGGCAGCTCCATTCTAAAAATCACCGAAATCGGACCATAGGTTGTCAAGGCCACATATAGCGAACATGAGGACCTCGGTGGTTCTAACCTAATATTAGGGTTTCTAACTTTCAATGGACTTTATACAATATATATGACGAATATGTGGGTCAAATTGTGTATTATATAATATAAATAAAGTTAAATAAATAAATTGCGAGAGTATAAAATGTTCGGTTACACCCGAACTTAGCCCTTCCTTACTTGTTGTAGATCACTTTTTCTAATTGGTCCAAATCATCTGGTTCCACCAAAATTAAATTATATGAACTTGTGAAACACCTTTTTATTTCGCGTTCATACATTCCCTCTACTCAAATTTTATATAATTTTTTGTAGATCACTTGTTCTAATTGGTCAAAATCACTTGGTTCCACACACTTAAAATTATATGAACTTGTGGAACACTTTCCTCAAAATTTTTTTCTGAAATCTTGAAGTCCATTTGTACTACTTATCTGCTTTCTTTCACCAGTTCTTAATGTTTCCTCCCTACAACCGCAAATGTTTCCTGCCCATCTACATAAGTACCGCAAACACTCCAATTCCTTTATGCAATCTCAAACAGACTTGAAATTGTCGCTGAATCTCCTATAATCTCCACTATTTCACCACTTTGCGCTGTTGTATTTATCAAAATTTTTATTGCACACTAGAATTTTTATGGCTTCATGGCGGATGTGTAGTTTGGCAATTTTCACATAATTTTCTATTGTTTTCTCCAAGATTGAGAGAGTGTATGTTGTTTTTATTGTTGTTGTGCTATTAAAAAATGAAGTTGTTTATTTTGATATTTTTTTATGTTATTTGCTGTTGAGGGCGTTTTATGTTTTGTCTGTTGGCAAAGGATGTGGTTGCGCTTAATTGTTGCACTTGTGTTACCAGATTTTCTAGCAGCAGGAAGTGGTCGGGGTGTTTTGGAAGCAGAAGTAGTTCAGAAATGATTAGAATATATCAAAATAATAAATTTCATTTTTGGAGCAAATAGTGTATAGATTTCTATTGACTTTTTTGAAGGTATTGAAAGTTATCATGTCTCAAGTTCAAGCAATAAATCCCCTAATGATGTCTTAAAAAGAACTTTAAAAGACTTTGTTTACGGATTATTTTTTCATTAATCACATCTAGCAAATAGTTGGCAACCCTGTTCGTTTCCAACCATTTTTTTTTATTTTAATTCCCGTTTTCCTCCAATTCTATAACATTTCAAATCAATTTCTAGATTTCTCATGTTTCAAAAATATACAAATAATTAGAGCGCAATTTTTCACCTAGATGGCAACCCTAGTGATAGGTTGGGTAGATCTCCGCATACTGCAGAGAATTTCACTTGAACAGATTCGACCGTCTTTTGTGATACCCGAAAACTCCTGACAGATCTCTAAGACCCTTATGATACGGCAAAGCGCTTGGACTCTATAATAAAGCTCTTAAGTCGGCTAATGCCGATCCCAGACACTTCACTGGATTCGCCGCAGATGTGCCTACCGAGTTGCTTTAACCTAAGTCTGGCGAATGCTGGACATTGAAGACGGAAGTGCTTGGATGTTTCCTCTTGGCCTTCCTCCAAACAGATTTGGCAACTAGTGTCTGACTTGATGCCAAGCCTCACCGCGTGTGGGCCTATTGGAAAATGAACAGTAAGCACACCAATGATTATTGCTGAGATTTCTGATTGCTGAGAGAATATCCTTACTTAGCGACACCATCTGGAAGGACCGCTTTTGATCCACTGCAGGTCAGAAAGACCTTGCTACTTCACAGGTGCTGGTTGCAGTGAATCCAGTGCTCTAGCACAGGTGGACAACGGACTACTCACTCACCCACGTTTCCACTCCGGCGCCAATGTTGCTAGGGTAACCTCCCTTGCAATCTGATTCGCTTTGCAGTTTCCAGCAATTCCGCGGTGACCGGATACCCACACAAGTCGGATAACAAAGTAGTTCGAAGTCACTGATAACGATGTTAGACACTCCCTTACTACCTTATAGCGTACTGTCATCGCATTCAAGGATAGTATTGCCGCTCTGCTATCGGGGTGAATACACACCACTCTGAAGGATGCCGCACTTCGAAGAAGTATGTCTACTGTTATGTTAATGGCAGCCACCTCCTCCTGGAAGACGCTGCATTGATCCGGCAGCCGAAAATTGAAGTTAATTGAGAGCTTCCGACAGAAGAATGCTCCCTCTATATTCTCCCTTAGCTTCGAACCATCTCTGAAAAAGCTCACTGCGCCTCTTCTCCATAGTTCTTGAAAGTATGTGCGCAGTTAAGAAACCGTTAGGGGACGGTTTCGCGGTGCAGTGGTCTAGATCAGGGATGCACGATAAGTGACAGAGGATTTCAGAATGTCCGTGTTTCGGACCCTTCATGTACCCAGCCTCTCTGAGTCTGATAGCGACCTCAGCCGCAATGCTCCTCGTATTCACTTTCAAGGCTTCAGACTATCCCAATCGAAGTTGGGTATTAAATTTTCACTCACTGGTTCCAATTTTGAGGCTTCATTGGCTAATCACTCCTACAGCTGGCCATTTTTTACGATTTTGTTATCGATGCAGCCCTAGAAGCCAGAAAAGAACATTAATTTTTTGTCTCAGAACCACCCTAACATTATCTATAAACAATGTTATGCTCCCTACTCTATCTCTCTCTCCACTGCAACCACTTGAGAAATGATTAATGTTGATTTCCTTACGCCAGACAAATATTCGATCAAATTCGGCAGATATCAAATAATACCAAATACATATCCAAACCCATAAATACAAACAGACATACAATACAACTTAGTGCAACGCATAAAAATTAGTATGGAAAAGCAATTAGTAATAAAATTCTATTGCTACACATTCCCCACAATTCAAAATTTGAAAATTTTCCAGCTTGAAATTGGTTACATGATATTACCATTACAAAACAGAGAGCACAAAGCGAAGAAGCAGCACCCCAATTTACACATCAAGTGCAGCAGCAGCACACTGCTTTCATTCGTTTATTATGAAAATGTCTTTAATGGTTTTTCACTTTTCCGAAAATTTCAAATTTTCAAGTCCATTGCATTTCCGTGTTTTCAATTGTTCTCTATTTTTCTCTCCACCGATTTCCATGCCACCAGCTGTTTGTTGTACAATAAATGCATTAATGATTTGTGTTGACTGATTGGCAGTTCGACGCGTTTCTGCTGCGTCAGCCAGACACCCTTGCAACGTTTGCCACAATTACCCTCTGACAGCGTTGCATTTTGTTTATGGTGCTTGTGGTGTCGATTGATGCACTTTGGTGACACTATATTATTAGCTAGTTTTGTTGTTTTTTTATTTAATTTTATTGTTGTTTATTTTGTCGTGTTGGCTTTGGAAGGCTTCTTCTTGCGAGTGTTGTCTTTATTTGCGCGTGTTTTTTTTATTTCATTGTCATTTGGGTGACTCGTTGTTAGGGATTGTTGTCTGCTTGATTGTTATTGTTATCCGTTTTGTTTTTTTTTTTTAGACTTTGACGATTTTTTTTTTATATTTTAATGTATTTTGGCAAGTGTTTATTTTTTATTATTTTCCATCGTCTCTTGTCTCTTCTTTTATAGAATCTCATATTTCATTTCATTTATCGTTTCTCCTTTCAAATTTTCTCATTTATTGGAAAAGTTTTCTTAATTTTTGGAACAGATCTTTCAACTTTTATGATTCTGATTATTATGAATCGGTCCCAAGGCTGTTTCTAAATCCATTATTAAGATTAGTTTGGTCATAGTATTTAATATTGACAACCTCAATCGAAAGCTATAAGATCAGTGCTAGAGTTACTTAACACGTCGTTATATCTAAGCTGTATATCAGCCCCAAGTCGTTAAATCTCATCTCTCCCAACTTTAAAGATCCTCAGCGAAGTTGTGTCAATTTTTGGAAAATAACTTAAGTAAATCAAGCTATAAGTATTAATGATCAGTTTGAAAGTGGTCTTATAAAAAGAGATGTGGGATCTATTTTCTTCAGCAAACAATAGATTTCTTTCGAAAATAATACAGCTGAAAGTAGTTATGGCATATGAAGAAGAGTGAGACAAAGAGTTTGTGAATTAGTACGATCTATCTAAGGGTGGGTTCATATTGAAAGAAATTCAAAAAAGAGATGATATGGACGAGACTACAATAGGGATATTAAGGGGCGCATGAAATTTAATAGCCTCCTGCTTTACGTTTCTTCGGTCTATTCACTAGTCGTACCACTGTGTACTCAGCTTCGGTTATAATTTTGGGTAGCATACCTGAAAGACATGCTTAAAGTTAATTAAAAACTCTATTATAAAAAATTATTTTCCCAAAATATTAGGTTGGCAAATATCTCCCTTCCGCCTTTTTGTCTTTTGAATTTCGCAGCTATCCTACCTACAAAACGACGCTATGAATAATTAGTTTGGATATTGGGTTCAACAGTTATAGACGTGTAAACATGGAGGCAAATCCGCTAGAGAAACGTTCCGTGAGATTAATGGTGTTTTGAGGAGGAATGGTTTCGACGATTCAGAGCGGGTGAAAATGACACCATGGTTAAGCCGGCCGGCGGAAGACCTGTGACGATCAAATCATGGAAAACATGGAGTTAGACCGGTATGTAGCATCTCGTGACTTCGCCCAGGAGATGGGAGTTAGTCACCAAACCATTTTAAATCATCTGCAGAAGGCACAAAAAAGATTGATGTTTGGGTGCCGCATGATTTGACGCTAAAAAAAACCTTCTGGACCGAATCAACGCCTGCGTTATGCTGCTGAAACAGAACGAACTCGACCCATTTTTGGAGAGGATGGTGACTGACAACGAAAAATGAAAAATGGTTCACATACGACAATATCAAGCGAAAACGGCCGTGGTCGAAGACCGGTGAATCGTTCCAAACTGTGGCCAAGCCGGGATTGGCGGCCAGGAAGGTTGTGTTATGTGTTTGGTGGGATTGGAATGGAATCATCCACTATGAGCTGCTCCCTTATAGGTAGACGCTTAATACCATCTTCTGCGAACAACTGGACCGCTTGAAGCAGGCGATCGACCAGAAGCGTCCAGAATTGGCCAATAGGAAGGGTGTAGAGTTCCACCAGGACAACGCCAGCCCACACACTTCGTTTATGACTAGTCAAAAGCTACGAGAGCTGGGATGTGAGGTTTTATCGCATCCACCATATAGCCCGGACATAGCGCCACCTGTTCTTATCCATGGCGAACGCCCTTGGTGGTGTAAAGTTGAACTCAAAAGAGGCTTGTGAAAAGTGGCTGTCCGAGTTCTTCGCAAATACGGAGGGGGGCTTCTACGAGGGGTATTTTATGAGGTTGGCGTCTAGATGAAAGCAGGTTACCGATCACTTAAACACTTTTTATAAAGTATTTAATGTTATAATATAATTTTACATAAAATACCGTTATATTTAATGTATTATACTATAAAGAGATGCTTTTAAATAATTCTTAAAATTAGAAAAAAAAATTAAATACTAAAAATGTTTAATTGCATTTAATTCACGAATCCCTCTCTCGCCAGCGTAGACTAATAAAAATATTTCCACGTATGCTGCGTGCAAGCGCCATAAATTCCAGTTGAAATGCGACAATTTCGGCAACAAAATAAGTAAAGGAAAGCAGCAGCTTTGAAGCAGAGACGCTTGGTGGTGGCGACAGCGTGGCGAGGGACTTGTGCAACGAGCTTGTGCCAACACGCGTGTACCTGTTGTGTGGCAGCACAAATGTGGCTGTGGCTGCAACACCCCATTAAATACCCGTAATCACGATAATTGCACGGAATTTGTGCGACGATGATGAAGAGGTGAGACGCCTGTCGTCGTGCCATTGTTGTTGTTGTTGCTACACTGGTTCTACACTCTCGCATTTGTAGCAGCAACGGAGACATTAAAAGCAACTTACGAGGAGCGTGTATGCGTTGCATGTGTGTTGTTGTGTGGGTGTACACCGCGCACGTACACAACGGTTCATTTGCTCATTTGTACGTTTGCTTGGCGCTGCTTGCGCTTTGTCGGGTTGCGGCGCCTTAATTTATGTGTCTTTTCGCTTTCATTGAGTCTGCTTTTTTCGGCAACATGGAAGTTGCTTGTGTGTGTCTGTGTGTGTGCGCTGCTAAATTGCACATGCTTGTTGCAATAAAATTAAGTACAACAACAATAAAGAAAATTTTGATAAACGCGCATACGTGCCACAGCAGGTGTAGCTGGATGGCAATGAATGCCAAAATGCTGGAAGGATGCTAACACTCCTGCATATGTGAGTGTGTGTGCGTGTGCGCGCGCTCACGAAAGGACACTGCATAATTGCGTATAATTCTGCGCTAAAATGCACACATAAAAAGCACCGTAACATATAAACTGTGTGAATTTATGGCGCTTGTCGGTGTTTGGGTTTTTTCCATATTTTTTTTTGCGCTTTTCAAGCTTTTTATGCTTGCGCTCGATACCGTTGCTTTTGTTCGCTTATTTTTAAATTGGCGCTTAATGGGTTAAATATATGTGAGTTGTGCGCAATTATAAAAATCGCGTATGCTTAATTTGAAATCAGCAACAAGCATGTGCGAATAAATGTATGGGAGAAAGGATATGAGATGAGGATAGAAGCATGAAATATGAAATTTGTTATAAGCAAAAATTCATTTATTTTTGCTCCACACGGTAAATTTTAAACTATAAAATTTTATGTACTTCATTTTTATATTTTCGAAATAAAATTTTATGTTCGAAAAGTTGTAGAACATTTTTTTGTTGCTCATATTCTAAAAGCTCTAAAAATTGTAAAGCTGTATATGAACACTGTTTCAAGCACTCATTATCCAAATAAATTCACTCATTTACATTTTATATGAATTCATTATTGTTTAATTAGTAAAAAATATATATTCAAAGTGTCTCTTTGCTGCGCGCTGCTTTCATTAGCGCCATAAAGCGTTTAAGCGCCTAAAAGTATATTACAACTTTTATTGTATATTCATTGTAGATACAACAAAGACACTTTACTCCTTCACTTTATCATTTTTATATGATTATACTTTATTACATTAGTAATTTTGAGTGTTTCTTCCCAGCAAATAATTTTTAAAAATTTTTTCAAATCCATTTTCAAGCATTTTAATTGATTTCATTTGAAAACTCGTTGCAACGATACGCTTCATTTGCAACCCCAATTAAATGCAGTCTACAAGACATACAAACATATGTAAGAACACCTACACAAGCTGCTTCAATTTCCACTTAAAATACTTTTAGGCTACGCAATCATTTTCACTACTAATCATGCAGACAATTGAAATGTATATCCCGCCGAAAAGAGTGGGGAAAGAAAATGAGCGGAACACACATTAATCATATTCAGAAATATTAAGAAATATTCCACATACATTTTAGGCATTACTGCCTCGTTTACCCATTGCGTCTTTGCGCATGCTTCCAGCGTGATGTAGACGATCTTACGGTATTCAGTTACAGCGCCACGCTTGTTTAATAGAATTTGACAGCGCCAATGTCTCAACAAAGGTTTAATAGTAGGACGAACTGTGAAGAAGACTTATTGACTAATTTTTGGCGCAAGCAAGCGCTAAAACAGTCCGTGAGAATTAGAGTCTTCGAGGGTTGTAGGCATAAACAGCTTGCTATTAGATTTCACAACATGATTTCTATATCCAAATTCATTCAATTATTATTTATTTATTCTTGTTTTTGATTTCTTAGTCATGTAGAAAGGATCGCGTGGGTCTACTTTGGCTCTGAGTATGCTGTACGTATATACAACGTATAATACTGAACATATTTCCCATGAAAGGTATCGATTGCAGTCAAAAAATGAGTAGAAAAACCCTCTCGCTCTCATTATCAACTGGTAACACAATTAGAGAAGACGATGAAGCTATGCAGAAGAGTAACTGGGAGTTTTAACATAGACACGAATCTTAAATTAAGATAACGATAGAGTTAGAGTTAGAAATAGAGATTGAGATTGAGATTGAGATAGAGATAGAGATAGAGATAGAGATAGAGATAGAGATAGAGATAGAGATAGAGATAGAGATAGAGATAGAGATAGAGATAGAGATAGAGATAGAGATAGAGATAGAGATAGAGATAGAGATAGAGATAGAGATAGAGATACAAATTGAAATAGATATAAGATGAAGCTAAACGTTAAAGGAAAGGAAATCTAGAATATTTTGAAAAATGCTACTCACCTCTAGTAAAGCCGTATTTCCTTACCAGTATAAATAAATAAAGATAACAATATCTCCCGCAGTACATTACCATATTTCGCCACTTTCAGTTAACCCACGCACAAAATAAATCTTATTTATGCAAATTTTATGCATATCTCTTCTTTGAACTCTTCCATTTTTGGTAATGCCAACCCACACGTTATCTGTGATCTATTATTCTAAGTGGTAACCAGGATATAAATTGTACGCATGACTCACGCGGACGCACAAAAGAATCACAGTGAGTTGGGAGGCATATATTAGAGCGACTATTCACCGCATTGACAGCGTCGCATTGTGGCGCGGCGCGGTAAAATGTCAATTGTCACGTCAAATGTCAGTGGCAGCCCATAACTTGTTGCAATTGCAGTTGTTATTGCTATTGTTGTTGTTCTGCTTGTATGCGCAACTACGACTGCGTTGCACAAAACAAATAAAACAATAACAAAAAACCGCGGCAAATATGCATGCAACGCGGGCGATCGTCGTCGAGTGAATACGCAAAGCAAAACAAACGCAGGCAAATGAAAGCAAAACACAAACAAAGCAAAACAAAACAATTCGCCACTAAACAAGGCTGGCAGCACACCAACAGCAGTGGCGACAGCGGCAGCCAAAAGCAATGCAATTCCCTGACAACAATATAGCAGCAAAGGAGCCAAATGAGCGCGCGCCGCTGAGTTAATGGTGAAAGCTATGGCGCGACGCGGCAGTGGCGACTGGAGCTGAATTGCCGATTGGTGACAAAACAATTGCGCAGACGTGTGCGCGCGGCGAGAGAAAAACCTGGCAAAGCGAACAAATAAGAGCGAAAACCAACCGTAATAGTAACAGCAGTAAAATTATGCAGCGCGCTTGCAGCTGCGCGTGTCCTGCGAAGCGCGCACAACACGCCCACACCGCCTGCCCTACCGTCCGCCCTCAAGCGCACATAAGCGCGCGTACACAATGTTGGCGTTTAGGTGCGCGCGCGCGTTGGCGTTGTTTTCTGGCGTCACATTGGCGCGTCCATTGCCGCATGAGTGATGTGAATAGGTAAACTCTGCAACCGCGGCGCTGTTGTACCGTCTGACTGAC
Source organism: Zeugodacus tau (assembly GCA_031772095.1). Taxonomy (NCBI): domain Eukaryota; kingdom Metazoa; phylum Arthropoda; class Insecta; order Diptera; family Tephritidae; genus Zeugodacus; species Zeugodacus tau. The sequence continues at coordinate 3,447,512 of CM062653.1, read as the reverse complement.
GCACATCTTGTCGCATCGATAAATCAGTCAAAACTGTCAAAATGTAAATTATATAGTGCAGCGACAATTGCAATGGCGGCGACGGTGAGGAGTTGCGCGCCTATGACCACTCGTGCGGATGTGCCATTGTATTGCATGCGTAGGCAAAACGCCGCGTTTGCAAATAAATAAATAAGCGAAATTGTTGTGAATAGTTGTGTATGCGTAACAATGGCTATGATTCAGCAGCGTTTAGGGTGTAAAATAATAATAGTTTAAGGAACAGAAAATGTGAGCTTAGTTCGTGTCCATATAAGGCTTGAAGTGCGTATGAATAGAACACGCCACAAGGGACATAAACTCCTGCCATCATTTGCATACAGTTCGCACCAGATTTTCTTACAAAATAGATCGCCTTTATAATCGCGGGGTTAGAGGACTTACATTGCTGTACAAAGGAGATGATATCAGGCTTCCTTCTTCAACTTGTCAACGAAGTGCTTAACTAAAGTTTATCATCACCTTCCTTAGCTCTGGAAAATTTCCATTTCGGGACTATTTGCTTGATTTGTCTAATATCCTTTGCTCATAAGAAGTTGAAACTTTTCTTGAACATATTTTGAATTTTCAGATCTCTTAAGCGATTTCAAAGGGTTCAATATCAAAATTCCCCATATTCCAGAGAGGACTGCTTATTATGAAAAGGTTAAGCTTGAAAGGACAAAGGCGGCGGGTGAGCTATGGAGATATTATCGCCGTTCTTTGTGTTGATTTCATCTTCAAGTCCACTTGAGCTGTTTCATCTAACATTTTGGAAAGTCAAGTCTTCGTACAAAATACTGTTTGCTAAATCCTTTTCGATAATTTTTTCTAAAAATATAGTTCTTGATTGGATACAATATATGGTTCGATAGTCTCTTTCAGAGAGGCTTTGGTAGCATTATCTGTCTCTTTCTTTCTCTCCCTATCAATCTATTTCTCTCTCTACCTATATCTGTCTCTCTTTCTCTTTTAGAAATACCTCCCTCTTTCTCTATATCTATATATGTCTCTCTTTCTCTTTTAGAAACACCTGCCTCTTTCTCTCTGTCTCTCTGTTTATATATCTATATCTTTTTATCTCTCTTAGAACTATCAACCAGTAGTTCTACGATACCAAAACTGAAAGTTTTTGAACTGGTTGAACTGATCATAGGCGGGTCCACGAGTAACATTTATATTTTTCCATAATTTCATTTCTTTTTATGACAATTTTTTTTCCAAACATTTTTCTCGGTACTCGCCTACCGTGTGTGGCAATATACCGCCTTAACTAGCCCACCATTTCGCATTCGTCACTTTGAACCGTCGATGGAAATCTAAATATTCTAATTGAAATGCGACAGTAAGGAGCAAAACATATTTTTCCACCGACGCTGCCACACACCAAGCAATATTTTTTTGTTTTTGGAATTCATTTGTAACAATCTTTCAACAAGCAAAATATGGAATGTGCGCCTATTATGGTTTTGCGGTCGCATAGAATGAAATTTATGCGTTGCAGTTGTTGTTGTTGGATTTTTCACTTTTTGACTGCTTGACTGCTGCATATATCACATTTGGTCACGATTCTTCAAGCGCCTCGCCATACATACCTAGAATCGACTACTGCGCAGGCGCAACCATATTTCTATGCGCACATCAGTAAACGGAGTAGCATGTAAATTAGTTTTGTTTGTATGCAGAAATGTGTGTGTGCTCTTCATAGATACACGTCGGCTATTTAGCCTACGCTTGCTCCTTGCTTGCTTTCTTTTTTTGTCTTCTTTTGAATTTTGTTTCTGTGTGCCGTTGTAACGTTGTCCCAGTGGAGTTTGACTCGATTGATTTGTGCCCTCGAATTCTTCGGAATTGAAAACACCGTTAAAGCAAACCTCCACTGCTGACAAATAACTTACAGTACAGTAGCCAGAGAAGATGGATATCTGGAAGTGCAGTTAGAAATAAATTTTTTTGGAAAAACAGAACTCTTGTGTTTGTATATGTAAATAATTGCTCAAATGGTTCATATATAGAATGCAGCACATATGCATAGCGCTGTATGAGCGATCGTTTACCGAAAACAACAACAACCATGCCATCGATCACAGCCTATTTAAGATCGTTTTTCCAAGATTCGCTCCATTACAGTTGGGTCAAGTCGGCAGCGCAGCTGTTCCTCTATATATTGATGTCTGTGTACCCCTCCAGCAACGCCTTTCAACTCATCTACCAAACAGACTAACTACCGTGACTTCTTCGACAGCATTCAATTATACTCCTTTATTTACCTCCATTTGTGTTGAGTCCGCTCTCTTCTCATCTTTATCATCTAGTTGACATCTCAAGTGTTTGGTAATTTGCATTTTTCTGCTTGCTCGCTTGCCTTTTTAGTTGCGTTGTTTGTTTTTTCACCTCATTCAATTTTCAGGTAGTCCATATTGCCATTCAATTCCAATTCAGCGAATCCAGCTGTGTTGTCTTGGTTTTGTTTTCTTTGTTTGTTTTCATATTGAAATGGGTTGTTAAATTATGTGTGATTTACTTGAAATTGCGTAACACAAATGTGAGAATACGTGTGTTTTTTTGGTAGTGAGTCTGTCCGAAATCTTATCTCATTAACATAAATGTCGGTCGTTTATGAAGATGATGCTGTTAAGATTATTAAATGGTGGTCTAAAAGTGTTCATAAATTATTAATTGTTTTGTAGAAGTATGAGAAATGAACTAATTGATATTGAAACATATAATAATATTGATAAATTCAAAAATTATACAGCTGTGGGAAAGGTCATAAGGTTTTTCAATCGATTGAGTTGCTCTGTTCCTCAGTTTGACAGATATTTCTAACGGATTTTAGATCTACTGTATTTAACTAATAGTAAAGAACTTGAATATACGACATCACTTCTACGAGAAAATATCTCGAGCTCTTCACTATTACGGTTCTCGTGTCTCTATGCTTCCTTTGAAAAAATCAACCTTTAGTATCCCATAACCTTTAGTATCCCATATCTCCCTTTGTGTATCGATTTCATGCTCGTATTGCAGCGATTTCTCTCATCGTTTAAGAAATTCATCGGGACCTATGCATTACTATTGTTGTTGTAGTGTCAAAAAAAATTCCAGAATATTTTTAAGAGACACTTGACCGCTGACAGTCCTTCTTCGAATACAAATTTTGGTCCAAATCGGTTAAGTCAACACAATATTCTTCAGTTAGATCATTTAAAAGTCTTATCTTATATTTAGAAATCAAAATATAAAGAAGAGTATATTAGGCTTTCTCCCTTATCTGGTCAATAATCTTTGTTCATGTTTTTCGGTCTAACAGCCTCGCTTATAAGAAATTGATGCTTTTCTTGACCATATTTTGACTTTCCAAATTTTTGAAGTGGTCTCGAAGGATTCAATATCAATAACCTTTGTTCATGTTATTCGGTCTAACAGCCTCGCTTATAAGAAATTGATGCTTTTCTTGACCATATTTTGACTTTCCAAATTTTTGAAGTGGTCTCGAAGGATTCAATATCAATAACCTTTGTTCATGTTTTTCGGTCTAACACCCTCGCTTATAAGAAATTGACGCTTTTCTTGACCACATATTGACTTTCCCAATCTCTGAAGTGGTCTCAAAGGGTTCGATATCAAAATTCTCTATATTCCTGAGAGGCCTACTTATTCTGAAAAGTTTGAGCTTGAAAAGACAAAAGCGGGCGGGTGAGCTATAGGGTTCTCTTTTGTTGATACCATCTTCAAGACCACTTGAGCTTCATCATCTCTCATTGTGGAAAGTCTAGTCTTTGTACTAGACATTGTTAATCCTTTCAAGCTAAATCTTTTTTCTTCTTCGTCTTTTATATTAGCAACCCCTCTTCGGGTTCTACAGAGTGTGGATAACGGTTCTAACCTCTCCACAAACAATTTCATGTAGAAAATAGTTCAAACTAGCTGTACTTCTTGCGCCAAACTTAAGAGAGAGTAGCGAATCGAACATGCTGTATGAACCGTTAGTCTCTAAGGTGTTAATAAATTGTCTTGCCTAATCGACGGTTTGAACTCAGACCCATTAAACTTAAAGTAGACCCCTTAATGGAGAGTTAATGTCTTAAAAGAAGGCTCTTTATATTTTTTTCCAAGAGCATAGTTCCTATAGGGAGACTATACCGAGGAGAAATTAGACCTTCAAGTACTGAGGAAGTCTTCTTCTATAGAAATAGCAACGATTCGAAAGAATATTGGACGATTATTTTCAATATTATCCAACTCTCTGAAAGACTTTCACCACTTTCTCAGTACAAGAACGTACTCACTTCATTTTTAGTGCATTTTAATGTTTACAACGCCTTCGGTAACAACAACCCCACACCCCCGCACACATTTTTTTTTGTGTGAAGAAACCTCATATGTAGATTTCACTTTATGTGCCAATAATATTTGGATGGAAATTGTGGAAAGCCATGTTGCATGTCACTCAATGCATGCGCTGAGCATGACTTGAGACAAGTCAGAGAGCTATGCGCCGGTCGGACAAGTTCAAGTTGCATGGGAAGCGTACATACATATGTGGGTTCAAATAGCAGAAAATAGAAAACCAGCACAACAACAACAACCCGAAGGAAATAAATAAAAAATGAAAACTATAAAACAACAAATGCCGAATGCGATGTGACACAGAACATAATGTTGATAACTCTTACAATACAACAAATGACAACAACATGCACAGCAGACGCATAACAAAAAAACAACAACAATAACAATGGAAGAGAGAGCTCATTTGGTTCTTTATGTATAAGTTAACAAGGCGGTTAGTGTGTAGAACATGCAACATCACTTGATTTACGTTAGATTGGTCACAGCGGTAGTAGCCAGAGTAGGCAAATTTGTTTTTGTAATAAAATTTTACTTGAGTCACACACACATACACAAACGAGCTTGGAACAGAGCGCTAGCTATTGTCTGTCGGCTGGGCTGAGACGCTGTACCTCCAATGAATGTCAAAGTCAAAGTCAATGATGACAGCGACACAAGAGATGCATCGCATAAAAACAACAACAACAAAAGCGAAACAGTGACATACAAATGTGCCGACAAGCCGACCAAAAGCTGCTTAGCGCTGCAGCATACAAAGCATAAATTTATCTCTGTACGTGTAGGCCGAGCGCAAGCTAGGCTTAGAAGAAACTATTAAAATGCTTTATACGTTTTAGTTGCGGTAACGGTGTTGTAGTGACATTTGCTGTTGTTGTAGCACAGTATATGAATGTATTGTTTTTACAGTAATTGCTTTTTCTTGTTGTTGGCAACTCCTACGCGAGGGCTCCTGGACTACAAATTACACTTCCTCAAGTCACACTATGGCTATAGTGAACTCAGCTAACTGCAGCGAAGAGCAATGAACTCTACTTGGGCGGACTCTGAGAGGATTTTTAGCAGTAGATTCCACTCAATGTAAGCAAGTTCCGACTCCACGTCCCGGAGTATCGATTTTTCTAAAATAAATAAATTTAAGCTTTCATTTTCATCATTTTAAAACCATTTTAATCAACAAATTTGAGCGGGGTTACCATAACTAAAGCCTTTTTATGAAATTATAAATCTTCTTCTATCAAATCTGATGACTTATGAAGACCGTAAGCGGCTGAGCGTAAAAACGAAATTAATTAGGAATTTTGAAGACAAACAAAAAACTTTCGAAAGTAGATTTAATATCTCTTACCGTTACCTAAATTTGAAAACTACTTGGGTATCGAAATTAAATAATAATTCTGTGTGGAAGTAAACCTCAAACTTCTTTTTAGGACAAAAGAGTATTACTTTATGTAGAAATATAATGACTTGTTTGTCTTTCTTCCATAAAAACAATATATTCTATTTGGGTTTGAAACTTTAAATTATTGAAAAGCTTTAAAAGTTCGATCGTTAGCATCAAAAATGTGCCTTTGGAAGTGATAGACCCTCATCCATTCATTTAAAATTAATATGCGTATGGACTACCCTAAATGTATGCTTCAATTTACTTTTACAACTATACATTGAGGCGCAAATTCAGCAATTTGATCGAAGTCACACATCTAGTGGGTTCAAAATGAAATAAACGACCTTTTCAGACCCTTCCTCACATTATTTCGGAAAACGAAGATAATTTTTCTTAAAATCTGAATAAATATTTTTAAAATTTTTAAATATAATATTTTTATCTAAGTCACATAGTCAATTACTGTCGGGAGCTTCGCATCAACCTTAGTTTCAGGCTTCCCGATTACTACAGCGTTTTTCAAGCGGAAGTGGCTGCTATTAAAGCAGCGACGGATATACTGTTTCGAAGTGCAACAACCTTTAGGGAGGTGGTGATCCACTCGGATAATAGAGCGGCGATACTAGCTCTGAGTTCATTGACTATGCGCTCAGGGTTGGTTAAGGAATGCCTATCCCAACTGTCGGTGGCATTGTCATACTTTTCAATTAGACTAGTCTGGGTTTCTGTCCTACTGCGGTCTACTATTGGACAGATGGGCTTCGGCTGAGCTGGGTAGGCGCTGGTCAGTTACCAACACATGCTTAGTCACAAGATCCTTCTGGCCTAAGGTTAACCGCGGTAGGTCTACTGAACTTTTCGCCCTCTGTAAACCTTACCTCTCCTTAGTCGTAGGGGTTCTTACTGGCCATTGCCCCATTGGGATCCACGCTGTAAGGTTAAAAATCTTACCGGATGATAGCTGTAGAAGCTGCATGGAGGAGGATGAGGTGGAATCGTCTCATCACTTTCTTCTGGAATGTCCCGCCTTTGCGAGATCAAGAAAGAGATTTCTTGGATCTCACTTTTTAGAACAGGCTCGCGAAATAGCGAATATAGAAGTTAAAAATCTCTGCAGATTTGTAGTAGGTTCAGGGCGCTTTGTCGACTCCTAATTTGTTAATCTAGGGAGGATCCAGGCTTCACAAAGGACTATATTTTAAAGTCTACGTGTGTTTTCCCTTTGGGAAACAGCCTTACAACCTAACCTAACCTAACATACTCAATAGAGATATAACGGCTCCTTTATCGAACATTCAGACTTCAAGAAGACTCTTGAGTCACAAAAAGGCTCCGAATAGTTACTAAATTTACTTTCAACTCTAAATAAATTTGCAAAAGCCGAGAGAGTACATCATAAAGCTCTTGTTACACTATATTACAGATCTTCTATCAACAACTTGCGGATTCTACATTTTATCTCTAAAAAGTGTATGATGCATAATTTATAAAACCCCGAATCTAATATAACTCTTATACAAAATACTGTTTGGAATTGTTGCCAAAAAGGTCAATTGATTTTTTTTAATAATTTCATAAGTCTCTCAAGCCTTCTTTGATACGACATATGACAGAAACTACGTTTGTTGCATGAAAATTCCACCAAGTGGCACATATCCAGTTGCAAAGCAAGAGAGTTCATAAGCACCGCAACGGGATAACTTGAGGCTGCTTGTAAGCTTCTACTCATTTCTTTATTTTTAAGCTATTAAAAAGGCAATGAGTCGTTAAGTGGCGGCTTTTGGCCTTCAACCGCCTTACGTTTAAGTTCACGTGGATGCCACATATTTATATATGTTTATACATATGTACATACTCATTGGATGCGTGTTGTAAATGCCAGCTTAGATTTACTTCAACGGCCTGCGAGTGTGCAGAAATGGCAAGCGTCAAGCGCTGGCTCAAAATAAACGCAGGCTGACACAAGAACACACGTCCAAATGGAACTGCGCCACGCACATATTAACTATTTATGCTTGAAACGTTTTATATATATGCACATATTAGTAGCTGTAAATGTCATTTTCGGACTTAAATGGATTTATGTGTTTTCATATGAACAACAACAGTTACACACAAGCGTACTCATATTAATATCACTCACAGTTTAAGACTACGCTGCGTAACCGCAATGCATTTTGCTATTAAATTTTTAGTAATTAATACTTTATGAAGTCATAAATCATACTTATATGGAATATACTCAATACTAAAAGTGCGAACGCTGCAGCTTTAGGTGTGAAGTTTCAGTCGTAGCTGGAAAAGTTTTCAATAAAGTGGCGAAGCAACGATCTGCGCGAAATTTTATTATGTGCAGCTGTGTAAAATCTTAAAAAATATGGTTAACCTTCTACGTAGTTCGTAAAATCTTGATGCGGTTTTTTTTTGTTGTATTAGCTGACCGTACTTGGCTTAGAGGTTGACTGATATATGCTCTGTAGAAGAGAGCATGCCGCGGTAAAATAAAATAAGTTTGGATTCCAACACAGTTGGACCGAGTAGAGACCATGTTCACTGGGACTAGACGCTCGAAGCTCGGATTGTCATCTAAGCTATAGTTTTTGATAACTTAGATCGACAAAATTCTTTAGTAGAAGAAGATATAGATGTTCAAACTGGCCAGATCTACCAGATCTATCTAACTATACTAGCTACCTTTATGGCTAGAGAGTATGGGAAACTGACCATGAACTCTTCATGTGTGACTTGAACTTCGCCAAAGTAATCGATTCCTGAAGTCTTTGTTGATAAGAATGTAGCCTTTGAGGTTCTTGTTGGTATGATATTCCTTGAAACATTTTTGGAGTGAGGACTAAAGGAAATGAGTTCTTGGATGATGTCAAACGACCCTTACATAATCCGCGAATCCATAACTGTGTATACATTAGGTTCCAATCTTCTTTAAATTCATTCCTCTGGTCATCCAAGCTCATCAAACAAGGGATCATCGTGTTGTCATGTATTTCGGTATTTCACTCATATTTGAAGTAATTCACAGATAAAAAAATAGGAAACTCATGAAGAAGAAGCTTGGCTTTGGCTCTCACACATTTTAGGTCCTTAATAAGCTAGCAAACCTTTTGATTTTTGAGACTATTTAGATCTGGGCATATGTAAGATCAGAAGGAGTTGCAATATGGATTATCCAAACTTCCATAGTTATCAAGTCTACAACAAAAAATACGACGAAACTTTTCAAAATATTTTTTTTTTTCAATGTATTTTGCAATTTGTCGTCTTCTTCTGCAAATCCAAGACAAAAAAAGTCAAAACTAAAATAATTATAAAATGATTTGAAGAAGCAAAATAAATTTCAGGGTGAAAAAGAGAGTAATATATGATTAGCTCATATAAAATATCTCCTTGATAGTAAATTCCAAAAGGTTATGGCTTGTCATAATTCCAAAGCACTCAAAACGGGCTAATGCCAACTATAAAAATTATCAGGAAATTTTCACATTTTATTTCCACTGAAAGCATAACTGCATTAAGATAAAATGAAAAAAAAATGAATAAATTTCGAAATCGAATTATCACCGTGGCAAATTCCCGAACACAAATTTTGACATTTAACATTAAAACTTAAAAACAAAAAACGAAATATCAAATATGAAAATCACTCACGACTTCGTGCGCGTCAAAATAATACACGTAATGGAAAATCATAACGGAAACATAAATGAGTTCCAATAATAATGAGCACGAAAGAGCACAAAAAGCAAGAATTATAGCAGTGGAGAATGCATAAAGATTCTAGACACACATGGACATGGCAATGACATGCGTTTGACAGGCGACATGACGCATACGACATCAGTGACATTTGGCTGATGCATCGCGCTATGCAACCATGCAACCGTGCGCTAGTTCCAGCGCTACTGCGACGTCATTGCCGTTAATGTCGCCACAAGCATTGCAAGCAAGGCACTTCAGAACGCTTTTCGGTATAATTCTCGGTCACAATGCCATTGGCTTGTCTGTATTTGTATGAGCTCGCAATTGCATTATAGATATACATTCATTCATTCATATATGTAAATGTAAATGTGTATGTTGCGCGGCAGAAATATTTTCTTATCGCTTGCGCAGCCGTGCCACTTACTGGCTGCCAACGTTTTGCTGTCTCGGTGATTAGCTGTCAGCGCGACATGGAAATTGTCGAAAATTTCACTCGAAGAAATTCGAAAATTCCCAGCGCTTGTTTACAAGTTCAAGTCAAGTCAATATTCATATCGCACAGCAGAATTATTTTTATCAGCAACATAGTGCCTTTGCTGTTGTGCAGAAGAAGAAAAGAAAGAAGAACCGTATACAAGCGTGACAGCTAGAAAAATGTTGAACTTTGTGCTTCATTAGCATGCAACAATGCGGTAATGACAATGCCATTACGCTCATAATGGAATGTATGGGCCCACAGACACATGTTTGTATATAAATATACATTTCTTCATAATATTATAATATGATCATTTGTGTAATGTTTTATGCATTCAGCTAAACCTTAAACTCCACACCATTCGAGAAGATCAACATTTTTGGTTCTAATTTCTTTGAAAAAGTCTATCCTCTAATCTTGAGTTGCAACTTTCTAAATTGAACAATTTAGCATAATATGCTGTCCGTGCAATTTATCAAGGCATTCCATAAAAATGTTTCCAAAATAATACATCATAATACATCAGTCCTTATAGAGAATATTTTGAGCATAGAAATTTGATTTTCAATAAAATTTGGTTTCCGGACCCCACTCGGACAGCCACTTTGCACAAGCCTCTTTTGAGTTCAACTTTACACCACCAAGGGCGTTCGCCATGGACAGGAACAGATGGTAATCACTTGGCGCTATGTCCGAGCTATTTGGTGGATGCGATAAAACCTCCCATTCGAGCTCTCATAGCTTCTGAAGAGTCATCAACGAAGTGTATGGTCTGTCGTTGTCCTGGTGGAACACTGCACCACCCTTCTGGACGCTTCTGGTCGATCGCCTGCTTCAAGCGGTCCATTTGTTCGCAGTAGAGGGCAGAATTAAGCGTCTGGAAATATGGGAGCTGCTAATAGAATGATTCTCTTCCAATCCCACCGAAAACACAACAAAACCTTCCTGGCCGTCAATCCCGGCTAGGCCACTGTTTGGGACGATTCACCGGGCTTCGACCACAACCGTTCTCGCTTGACATTGTCGTATGTGATCCAGTTTTCGTCGCCAGTCAGCATCCGCTTCAAAAATGGGTCGAGTTCGTTCCGTTTCAGCTGCATATCACAGGTATTGATTCGGTCCAAAAGGTTTCTTTGCGACAAATCTTCCGGCACCCAAACATCAAGATTTTTTGTGTATCCAGCCTTCTGCAGATGGTTTAAAATGGTTTGGTGACTAACTGCCATCTCCTGGGCGATGTCACGAGATCCCAATCCATCTATATCTTCCAGGAATACCCCATACATGTATCGTATGGTTCCTTATAAAGTAAGCACTGATGCCTTGATAGACTTGGTATCGCAATAAACATCTGAATACAATTAGTTTCCACTTTCACCTAACCTCCAAATAGCCTTCATATTGATTTCCACCCAATCTCTTGCCTCTGAAATGAAGATTTCGTATGGCGAGTGAAAACAACTTTTCATTTCCTTATAATACATTTACTGTTAGGCAGATTAATGCTTCATTCTGTTCATCATTTCGTTCCATTCTACTTCTCTTCATTCTTATCACAATTACTCCACCCTTTTTGCTCAGCGTCGATGTGTCATCAATTTTATATGTCAACCGAATCGTCAACGATATTCCAATTGATGACCAACAAAGTATACTTCAGCTTGTCCATTTACACAGACTCATTCATAAAAACGTACAACAAAAAGTTGATTTCCGCAATCGAAACCCGTTAACTCTGCTACATACACACTGCAGTAAGTACGCCCTCTAAAATCGTCCCAGAAAGAGCTGCCTTTACTCGCTGCTTCGCATACAGCCGTTATCTTATACTCTTCTCATCTATACATATACTCTTCTATGTACTCAGCCCAACAGCATCTTATCCGCTTATCTGATGCGTACGCTCAATTCAGCTGCAATTCGAAACCAATATTTTTTGGGGGGCGTCTTCAAGCCATTAATTAACCGCAATATTATCTTTATTCGATTTCTAATTCGTATGGATTTTATTACATTTTTTCACAATAACTACGGACGATGAAAAATTATGCTGACCTCGTCGAAAGTTCAATTGGTTTTGTTTTAATTTTTAGCGCTCTGCTAGCCGTTAATGACGCGTTTCTTCTGCAGATAAGCAAATTTCACTCAATTCAATTGTGGCTTAACTTCTACAAATAAATAAATTGTGTTCTTTTTTTCTTGTTTCTGTTGGAGAGTTGGGGTTAGACACACATATAGCGCTTCTTCCTTAAGTAATTGTATCTCATATTTCGTATTCGAAATTGTGCGCTTTCAACAGCCAATCTCGAAATGTATTGTTGTGGAAAAATGAGATGCTTAATTAATTTTGATTTAATTAGGCCATTAATTTGATTTATTGAAGCGTTCTTATCACTAGTTCATTTGTGTGGTGGGTGGGTTCGGTGGTTGTGGTGGAAGGTCGATAAGCATTTTTATTTTTGCTTTTTAATAGATATTGTTGTTTACGGAACATTTCGGCCGGTTCCACTGTAGCCTATAAGAAATTACTTCGGTTCGCAAGAAAGACAAGTCAAATCTATCCAAATCTTTCTTTTTGAGTCATCCGAAATAAATAATGTTAATGAAATGATCCTCCCGTTTGGAATTCGACCGTTATTCCAATGATCCATCCACACTCTGTGAGATCCCTGATGCACCTGTGGTCCAATCCACGAGATTTTCCGCTGAGGACATACGTAGGTCGAGGCATACCGTCCAATATGTCAACTGACTTCTGTCAACTATATGACTTCGAAGCTTTTCCCTTCCAATGACAGCTTGAAGATTGACGGATCCTTTTTATCCATTAAAACTTGTTCTCCGAATGATCTTTCGTACAGATCGAGTTGGGTGAGGGAGTGGACTTGACTGGTGACCATATCAAAGGAAGTGACATCACAGGAGAGTTGAAAAGTTATTGTCCTATATTATTTTCCGCCAAATATCCGACGTGGAACCATGAATGGAGACCCAGTTAGATTGGTATATAGCTTTCGCTATCCATCAGCTGAGATCAATCGGTCATAATCTAACTTGACCTACGCGACATATAGATAGGTCAGCTATAAGAACGACTGGGATGGCGATAACGGTGCAGTAAAACTCAAAAAGCCGACCTAGTGGCCTTTCACAAGACTTCTGAAGTCGAGCAAACATGGCTGAGGGTACTCTAGATGCACTGAAGTGGAAGCATCGAATAAGTTTTATACTTCGCCGATAATTTTTGAGATGTTCTAATAAAAATCAGTATTAAATATTCAATGCTCGCAAATAAAAGTAAATCGCAGCTTCTAAACAACCATTCCACTTCCATATAATTCTTCGACCATCAAGTGTGAATGGCAGCATTTTAGCGGCAACATTTCTATTCAAAATGACATGGCGAATAGTTGCAGTCAAAAATCAATTTTCCAATTTATCGCTCAATAAAAGCATAACAATCGCCATAAACAACGAACGAAAGAAAATACGAAAAGAAAAAAATCCAGTTGCAGCAGTTGGTGGAATGAAAGCAGTCATTTACGCTGCCGAAAACTGTAAAACATAACGGAGTAAATGGCGGCAGATAATCCAATAGTGCGCGCCACATTGCAATGCGCCAGCTCTAGAGATGAGCGCCGAAACGTAACGGAACGCATCAACTTTTGCCATGCACAGTATTTTGCGGATTTCGCAGTCATAAATCACTTTCGCCCAAAACTTTGCGGCGCATAAATTTCTCAATGGTTTTGCCGACAGACGATGAGACGCTGCGGCGGAGCATTTGGCTGATTGAATGAGCAAATGGATGAATGAGTGAATGGATGAATGAGCGGCGCTGCTGTCAGTGCGCTTAAGAGCTCGCGTGAGTGGCATCCTTATGCATATGTATGAGTGTAGCACATACCACACTCCGCAGTCTTCCTTCTCCATGGGAATGCACTCATAGCTCTGACGCTATTAGATCTTTCATACCGCCACAGGGCGCGCAAAACTTCTTAAGAGGCGCACACCGCCGCGTTCGCGCATCTTCGCCTTGAGTCGTCTTGAGTGCCTGTTTGACGCACACACTCTCACTCGAGGCTTCGACCACCTACAACGCCAACGCGACAGCAAGGACATTATCATAAAGTGGATATGCTTTGTGTTGAGCGTTGAGCGTTGAATTGGTGGCACTTGTGTGTGAAATTTTGGGTTTCGAAAGTGGTTTCTGTTGTTGTTGCTGTGTGTACAAACCCAATAATGACTCTCTTGTCTTGTATTTGTGTCTCCGATTTGGGAGCTATCATTGCTAATGCATTTGTGTAACGACAGTTGGCATGGCAACTGTAGAAACTGACGATCCTGAGATGTGTGGATAATAATGACTGCCGTACTGTGTGCGATAATGACTTTAGTGGCGGCGGCTGAGTTGCATGCAAATAAGAAATGCAGCAATTATGCTTCGGCAGTTGAAAGGATTATCGAAGGATTGTGTGACAAGTGAGATAAATGAACTGAATTCTCAGGGTCGAGAAACTTATTTACTCGTTATATGCTAGATCGTTTTTCGATAGACGGTGGTTCGGGAGAATCTTATAGCATTTCGTTTCGAAAGGTCATGGATCTCAACTTAGGCTAATCTGTAGCATCGTGAAACTGACTTCAATCGACACCAACTGGCAGAGTATTCATATCTAGGAAAGATTCCACGGCTCAAGAGACTCACCAGAAGATCTCTTGAGATGTAGAAATTGTTGAGAAGCAAGACTTTCTTAAAACGAACTCAACGACCATATGTGAAGTCCGTGGGGCATTCCAAGATTTACATGTGGGAAGGAGGTTCGACCTTTACAGTAACACAAAATCGGTCATCTAATTTTCTGTTCATTGAAGAAGAGTCGGGGAGAAAGACTAAGAAAAAACGTGGAGGAATGTACTAAAGGAACTGTGATCTACCATAAGATACCTTAACAAAAGTCGGTTCTGCTAACTTGAGGCGAAACGGCACGACATTTACGTGACTACCCTGCAATTGAAAGTAGAAGAAGAAGAAGAAGCCAAGCTCTGTGCATTCTTAGGCTAACTTAATGCGACTGGCTTAGAAGTAGTGATTTGAGATCAACTCCAATATAAGAAACCAAAATAAGAAGTCCATATTTCAAACATAACCCATCAATCTCACTGTACTGTTACGAAGTATCGACGGTACAGGACTCATTAAGGAAATCCGCTCTTCACGGATTCTGATCGAAGATAGCACAAGGTCATTACTAATTTTTATGAGTTTCTAGATGTTCTCATCCAATTGATGTCCGCTTCTTCAGCCGGATATTTGCGACAGATTTTATGGATACTTCGAAGCCATATCTATGGATTCAATCGTTCTTCAAGAATAGTTTTCCACCAAAAGTAATTTCTTAGGAATAGAATAGAAACCTTTTAAATAACTTTAAAAGTGACAGTCCGTTCTTAATGAATCCCGCTCAAATCTATCACAGTAAACCAACCTTGAAGCCTTCCCAAACTGAAGATCTTATCACCAACTGCTCCACATTAAATTCGTAAATTGTTTACGAATAAAACAAAATAAATGCAGTACATATATCAAACTATTACCAGCATATCAGGCTGAAACTAACCAAAAAAAATCTTTACTGCCAATAAAACCTCACTCATTTTTATCACCACAAGCCTACGGCCGCAATGATGAATTGTATAGCTACAGTGTCTCGTAAACACATTTGTCGAATGCTATAAATTAAAACGCATAAGCCCACAACCACAACAATTTCAAGTACTTTGCCAAACAATAAAACAACAACAGTGACTGCGGCAGCGGAAGCCAGTGCAAAGTGCAGTAGAATGATAATAAATGAAGTGAAGCAGGCAACTGGAGAATCCGCACTTCACTGATATGCAAACCCGAAAAAGGATGAGCCGGAATGAAACACAATCGTAGCAGTCGAAAAAAATCCACTTGAACTTGAGCTCGTCGAGACTCCGTCTCGCAGTGTCTCTCTTCCGCTGCGCAGCCAAGGCCAAGGCGAGTAAACAAGATAAACACATTTTGTTTAAGCAAAAGGAAGCGCTGGAGAGCCGACAGTCGATAGTAAAATGTCGAGTGGATTTGCGCACGATTTACTGTTGTTGTTGTTGCGCCCGCATTTCGGTGTAATATTACACCGATTGTCGCAGGGACTGCAAGTGCCGCAGGGATTCGCTGGCGGCGCTGTTGTTGCAGTGTTGGTAGGTAGTGTTGGAAAGCGTTGTTTTGTTGTGTGTTTTTTGTTTTCCTTTTTGTTTTTGCATTTATAATAGTTTCACTTGCATTCATCACTGTCAAATGAATTTCGTGATTTTGCGGCAGCAACCGCAAAACTAAGTAGACAAGTGTTTTCATTAATATGAAATTAATTGTAGCCACAAATTTTGTGAAATTTTAAATATCTGACATACATACGTATAAATATATATATATATGTACTAGGTAGATATGTTAGTTATATAATAGTAGATAGCTACACGGAAACCACCGCCTTCATTTGCTTTTCACAGTAATTTGCTGTGATTGCTGCTATGTCATTGAAATCTCAAAATTCTCAAAAAAAAAATTAAAACAAAATTATTTTACTGTGATTTCATACAAATATATATTTTCATATAATTTGAAACTGTTTAATGTCAGTAAACTAATTTATTTTATTACGACAAGTTCCGAGAACCACAAATTTTGGCATTCCTATTTAAAATAAGCATCCAAATATAAAATAATCATCCAAAATATATACACACTGTAGTGAAATCAACTATTTTTGATCTACTTCCCAACTGCTATGGTCAACAAACCCAACTAGTCAGCTGACTGACACTTTTCCATACCACCAACTCTCCTTTAAGCTACCAAGTAACCTGAAATGTCAGTTTTAAGAGAGAAATATATTAATCTCCAACTAGTTTAAGACCTATATTTATCGGACTAGTTCAATGTATATGTTTTCGTCGCTCAGAAACTCGAGTTTAAGGTACTTTGTTTATAAAAAAAACTGATAAAACCCCTTTGTGGTATTTAAGGAACTCTCAACGCCACCAACTGCCATTTGAGGTCCCAACTAACGTCAGATTTAGGACAGAAATGCATCTGGAATTACAAATAAACAAGGTCAAAACATTTTTTAACTGACAAGTTCAATTTATATGCTTTCGTCGCTCATAAACTCGAGTTTAAGGTTTTGTTTGATAAAGAAACCCGAGAAAACCCCATTGGGTTATTTAAGGAACTCTCAATGCAGCACAAATTTAAGCTTAAGGATTCTAGATTATACACGACCATTAAAGTTTTCTTGGAGCCCTTTTACGCCACAAACTCGAGTTTAAGAAATATTGTTTACTAAAGAATCCCGATAAAATTCTATTGGTGTATTTAAGGAACTCTTAACGCGTCACAAATTTGACTTATAACCTTCCAGATTATACAAAAATATCAAGAGGGCTCGTTGAGCTCTTTAAAATAGTCTTTTTGCGCCACAAACTCGAGTTTAAGGATTTTTAATGATGAAGTAACCCGAGAAAATCCCACTGGGTTATTTAACGAACTATTAATGCTCACAAACTTGAGTTTAAGGCTTCCAGATCGTGCAAAACTATCAAGAGTTTTCTTGGAACTCTTTAAAATAGTATTTTTACGCCACAAACTCGAGTTTAAGTTCACTTGCTTATAAGCAACTCTCAAGGGTTTCCATTGGAGTGTTTGTCTGAGACAGCGCTGCTCTCTTTAGTACCAACTTTTCAAAATATTGATATAAATCCAAAGACGACCGACTAATTCCATTTTAGACCAGAAGAAGTTCTAGTTACAGACCTGTATTTATCTCGAATCATAAAAGGCAACTCTGCCGGGAAAACCTCAATTTTTCCATACATTTACTCAAAAATACCTCTCTCTTTGCCTTTTTTACCAACTTTCCACTCTAATTACGAGCGCCATTTTGTTGTTGCTTTCTATTACAATTTTATTTAAAATTTATTTTAATTTTTTATATTTTTCTTTCTGCTCAAAGCTCATACAAATGCTCGAATCCATGAAAAAAGTTCCATGAATTATACACTTTTTGACTGTTGAATGCCGCAGCAATAAACTTTGTCCTTGTTGCTGCTTGTCAACGTTGAAATTGCTGTACTGTGCTTACATAATACAATAATTAAGCATGTTCCATGTGTATTTGTGTGTGTGTGTACAAATTGGAGTATGTTTTTTTTATTAATGAAATAGAGCAGTGAGGAAAATATGTAAAATATAAACTGTTGATGGCAGGACGAAGTTGCTTAATTAATGCGGACATTTTTCGTGGGAAAGCTTTTCAAAATTTGCGAAAACTCTTAATTTCTAGTTGTTTTTATTTTCGAACCTGGGATTCATAATCGAGATAGTCTTTGATAGGAAACTAAATCTAGGAGAACTCCAACTCACATATTGTTGTCTAGATGACGCCAAATTCCGACTTTTAGCTTTCTTTTCGAGGTTCTGAACTATGATACTGTTTTCTTTTGATTCTGTTGATATTTGAATTGTGAGTAATATAATTATTTTCAACTAAACTCAAAGTAATCCCAAGCTATATAGAATAACCCAATCCTTTCCCACAGATGTAATATTCTCTCATACTGGAAATTGTAGTGTTAATATATTTTCATCACTCATAAACTCGAGTTTAGTGATTTTCATTATACAGAACTCTCACGGAAACACCACCGTTGTGTTTAAGGAACTCTCGATTTTAAAGTTTTTAGTGTACAGAAAAAACAATCACGAGAATTAATTTAAAACAGCCTTTTTAAGCCACAAACTCGAGTTTAAGGTTTTTTGTTTATAAAGAAAATCCCATTACAGTGTTAAAGAGACCTTCAGCGCACCACAAACTAGTGTTTAAGATTTTTGGATTTAAAAAAAAAATCAGAATGTCTTTTATACCAAAACTTACTACCTACACTTCTACTGGGTGACAAGCCATAAAGGCATCGAGGGCAACGAAATCGTAGACGGGTTTGCCAAGAGTGGTGTACAGCTGTCACCCGGAAACATGATAAACATCGGTAAACTCATGCAGATTCTGTACGACGACATAGACAGGTGCATGACAAGAAAACTCAAATCCCGCTGGCAGGATCTACCGGGGTGTAAAACTGCAAAGGTTATACGCAAAGCGGTAGATCAAAAATATACAAGGTTTTTACTGGCGCTCGATAGAAAGGGCTGTAGGACCATGGTAGGCATTCTTACTGGCCACAGTAGCGGCACATGCCTATAATGCAGAAAGTGTCAAGAGCGGGGCACCAAAGAAACAGTGGAGCATCTCTTGTGCGTTTGTCCTGCGTTAGCGAGACAGCGTATTTGGTACTTAGGAGCCCTATACGCTAAGTTAGAGGAGATCGTTAGTGAAGCCTCATAAACTATTAAAATTCACGTCAGGCGCTGACATCCTAAACGATGATTACTACTCAGGCAACATGTAAAGGCACTCAATTCTGGACCATAACTGGTCTATGCGTGGCCTGTAGGCCTACCAGACCAACCTAACCTAACCTTTATACCGAAAACTTAAACTCGAGTTTTTTTTGTAAGGTTTTTTCAATGTAAGGTTTCAGAAACTCTGAGTATAATAAGCTGCTACATCTGAGTACATATAAGTTAATGAACTATAAACTTATTGGTGTTTAAAGCAAGTGAAAATAGGTCCTTTCTTGGTAAACTCGATATATGTTAAACTAAACACCATAAATTTCAATAAACTCGAGTTTACAATAACGGACTATCTAAGAATTCGCCATCAAACACGTTTTCTAGGAGTAGTGTTTAATGTTAAACACCAAAAATTTCAATAAACTCGAGTTTGTGTGGTAACAAAAACGGACTATATAAATAAATGTGATATAGAATTCGCCATCAAACACTATTCCTAGGAGTACTGTTTAATGTTAAACACCACAAACTTCAATAAACTCGAGTTTGTGTGGTAACAAAAACGGACTATCTAAATAAATGTGATATAGAATTCGCCATCAAACACTCTTTCTAGGAGTAGTGTTTAATGTTAAACACCAAAAACTTCAATAAACTCGAGTTTATGCCGGAACAAAAAAGATTTATATAAATAAAGCTTATATGGAATTCGCCTTTTTCTCATATGTATTATATATTTGTAAGTAATATAACTGTAAACAAGCCCGTGACTACGCGCTGACAGCCATTGTTAGCCAAAATATTTGACAACTTTTTGTCGCTTTAATTTTTCCAGCAAATACCCACACTGCGACTGTCAATTGTCGCATATGCTTAGTACCGTTAGACGTGGTATACTCGTGTGCTGGTGTGTGTCGCGCGCATATTTGGCAACTCTAATTTTATATATTTTGTTGTTTTTTCTACATGCAACATATTTTTGTTGTTGTTAAATTTATTTATTTTTGTATTTTGCTGCCGCGCAGTTGACAGTTTCTGCAACAATTGTTGAGTCATTTACGTTGAATTGTGTGACTCATAAATGTTTTGCCGTGATCCCTGAAAAAGCTGTGGGGTGCCTACTAGCATGTGTCGCCTATATGTGTGTGTTGAAAGCACAAATGTTTGCTGTTGTTGTACATATTTTAACAGGAATGCTGGCAAAGTTTTCGTGCGCCCCACTTTGGCGCCCTGTGAACTCTCTCCACATCCTCCACTCTTGCCACGGCTTCTAAAAATACATACAGTTAACTGCTTTTATGTTTCTATATAAATATATGCTGTTGTTGTTGCATTATGACGCAACTTTTTACCACTTTTTAATGGTCGAATTGCCGAAATGAGTTTGCAATCGCATTTTCCGGCAACATAACCTGCCGCCATTGTATTGTTGTTGTTGTTGCAACATCATTTGTGCCTCGGTTGCTTATTGTTGTTGTTGTTGTCTGTAGTTGGCGGTTGTCAAATAATTATTTGGCTTTAATTTGCGGCACTTTTGATTATTTCGATTATTATTGCGCCGTTATTGCCATTTTATGTTGCACCCCCAACTACCGCCACCGTTAGGGCACACTGCTTCATTTATTTATTTATGATGTGTGTGGCACTAACGCACGCACACACCAACACTCTACCAACTAATAAACGATTTTCGCATTTCTCTAATTTTTTATGTTTTATGTTTGAATTTACAATGGTGATTTGTTGTCCTTGTTGTTGTTGGCGGCAATTATTTGTATGCATATTTATGGTTATGACTGTTGTGTGGAGCGTTGTGTTGTGCGTCGCATATTTTGTATAATGAGTTTTTGGTTGTTAAAATATTTATTAATATGCGGTTGCCATTAAAATAGTAATTTCCAAATTGCCATACACTCATAACGGTTGCATACTTAATAATAAATATTTTTCGCAAAAACAAAAACATAAATATTCGAAATTTTGTTTTTTTTGTTTTGTTTTCCCGAATTGTTCGGGGTTCATTTAAACCTATTAACGGCGACTTATTTAAATGTTTTGTAGTGCACTGTGGTGATTTGTGGCAATGTGTTGGATTGCTTATTTGGTGCTTTTGTGTAATTTTTTTTAAATAAAAACTTGCGTAAATTGCTTAATTATATAATTGGTTGAAATTTCCGAAAATAGTTATGCTAAAATTGTATAGAATGTTTAAAATGCCTTAATGGACTTCGAATAGAAAAAAACATGAATACGTAACAAGAAAAAACGTTAACTTCGACTGTACCGAAGCTAATATACCCTTCACAGGTGCATTTCTTTTAGTAACTATGTGTTTAAGCAAATCTAAAAACGTAAGAAAAAGTACGTAAAAAAAAAGAAAACATTTTACTAATTATTTTTAGCCGGGTTGTTTGCTAGAAACATTAAGGATATATAGTTAACCGATCTGAACAATTTCTTCGGAGATTATATTATTACCTTAAGCAGTAATCCATGTCAAAATTCGTGAATATATCACGTCAAATGCGAAAATTTTCCATACAAACCCTTGATTCCGATCGTCCGGTTTGTATGGCAGCTATATGCTATAGTGAACCGATCTGAACAATTTCTTCGGAGATTATATTATTACCTTAAGCAGTAATCCATGTCAAATTTCGTGAAGATACCACGTCAAATGCGAAAATTTTCCATACAAGCCATTGATTCCGATCGTTCGGTTTGTATGGCAGCTATATGCTATAGTGAACCGATCTGAACAATTTTTTCGGAGATTAAATTATTTCTATGAGCAATAACTCACACCAAATTTCTTGAAGATATGTAGTAAAATGCGAAAATTTTCCATACAAGCACTTGATTCCGATCGTTCAGTTTGTATGGCAGCTATATGATATAGTGGTCCGATATCGGCAGTTCCGACAAATGAGCAGCTTCTTGAAGAGAAAATAACATCAGCAAAATTTCAAAACGATATCTTAAAAACTGAAGGACTAGTTCGTATATATACAGACAGACAGACGGACGGACAGACAGACGGACGGACATGGCTAAATCGACTCAGTGCAACATACTGATCATTTATATATATACTTTATAGGGCCTCCAACGCTTCCTTCTGAGTGTTACAGACATCATGACAAATTTAATATACCCTGTTCAGGGTATAAGAACAACAAAATAATGCAAGTAACGGCAAAAAATAAAAAACAAAAATGTGATCAAAAAAGTTTTTTTTTCAACCAACATCTTTGACGACACATTATTTTCATTTTTAGCAAAATCCAATATTATGGTCTGAGAAATCTCCCACTTAATTTTATTAAAGTACTCGAAATTGATCGATATTTTCGATAAAAATCAAGTAATAATCAAATTAGAGATCAAATGAGTTCACCGAAAGGTCCATGTGAGGTCAGGATAGGTGTTCAGCGAGAAGTCTCCCACTTAATTTCATTAAAGTACTTAAAATTTATCGATATTTTCGATATGAATCTAGTCATAATCGATAAGGTACACCAGAAGTCAAAGTAGAGATCAAGCGAGGTCGCAGAAAGATAATGTCCAAGTAAGGTCAGTCTAGGAGTTTAGCGAGATAAAGTTAGGAGTCATGCGAGATCAAGCTTGAGATCGAGTGAGCTTAAACTAGATGGAAGCAATATAACAGTAAAGCGAGGCCACAACAAGGGTCCAGGCAAGATCAAGCTGGGAATTAAGCAGAATAAAGTTAGGAGTTATGCGATTTTAAGCTAAAGATCAAATCCCGGTTCACGCTAGGTCAAGCTGGAGATCAAATGAGGTCAAGATAGGGCCAAACGAGGTTATATAAGGGTTCAAGTACGGTAAGCCTAGGTGTTAAGCGAGCTGAAGTCAAGCACCGAGTTGAAGCTCATTAAAGTTTATATCGCGGTTATTGGTATATGATTGTTAGACCAAAAATTGTCGATGTCTGCTCCCACAATATAGCTGTAAAGTACAACCACAAAGTAACTACACTACTAGGAGTTGGTAAAGAGAGGTAAAGTGATTGTCAAATGACGCACCTAAGCCACTACTAGGAGTAAGTTGTACCACAAAGTGCATATCCAATCATTTCTATCTGTAAGTCCAAACAAGTTCAAGCCCTTATTAAATTAAGTCTTTTAGCTCTTTATGCTTCACTCCCACATTTTGAGGCCTTTCGAAACTGCTTTTTTCACTCGTGAAACTTGAAATTCTCAACTAATTTATGTAATAGTCTATAAAGGTACTTTATGACTTTTAAATCCTTTTTAGAAATAAATCTTCTCGCTTATTGCTTTAGCGCACCGAGTCTACGCATTAACGATCACAGACAGCGCTTCGTCTCCGACCCTTCCCCTAAAAGTTCAATTATCTCTCGTATACTCTATTTTATTGCCATTTCGCTGCACTCGAAACTCAATTGACCAACAAATGAAAAATGCAATTTTACTTTATGATCACGACTTTTTTCTTTTTTCCTCGTCCTCCATACTTTTTGACACTTTATTGTCTTTTCTGCAATTTCGGCGTCACTTCACTATGATGCACTGTGAAGCATTTTTTTGCTTGCTTCAGTCACTCACTGATGGCAGCGCTGCCGCCGGCCAACCTTTCTCCGCCATTACACTTCACTTTTGTCTGCTGTTTGCCAATTTTTAAGAAAATAAAATCGCACATAGTCAATGAAATGAAAGCGAAATGGAAATTCAGCAAAGTAACGAAAAAGGAAAAGCAAACAAACAACAACAACAGCAATAAACACAGCAAAAAGTTTTTGAAGACAAAAAACCGAAAAAGTGCAGATACTGTAGTAAGAGTCTGGAAAAAAGTGGGATATGCGAGTAAAAATGGAGAATATATGTGTGAGTGTGCGAATGACAAAATGAGAGCGAAAAAACAAAGCGATGAAGTGGAAACTGTTTGCCTTGCATGTGAGTGAAGTCGCATAACAAACAAAGGAAACGAAATGAAATGAAAGGACACAACTCACTGTAGGCGCTCCAACCAAAAAACAAAAAACAAAAAAGCTGAGAGAAAAGCGCAACAACAACAACAAGAGCGCGCTGGTTAGCGGCTGCCTGGCTGACTGCTTGGCTGGCTGGCTGACAAACGGACGCCCAAAGGCGCGCAGCCACAAACGGCTGCCGAGACAGTAGCGACTGCGTGCCAACGGCGGCGACAACGCAAATGATGTGCAACAGTGAAGGGCAGGCAGACAGATGCTGCAGTAACACACAGCAAAAAGAAGTGGAAAAATCGGCAACAACCAACAGGAAGTGGCAACATAGAGACTGTGATGCTGCGCAAAGAAGAGTTTGGGAATGAAAGTAGGTAAAGAGGAGGCTCGGCCAGCAGGAAGTGTGGAGTTGGCGGCAGTGGCAAGCTTGAAGTTGCAACAGCAGACATCCACCAACAAACACACACAAAGAAATCTCGTTGGTGTCATTGGTGTAGCCGTCGCCTGCAGCGCCTACAACATCCGACAGTCGAGCGACAGTCAAGCAGACGGCACAAGATACAAAGGCGCACATACAACAACAACAAGTGCATAAACTTTCACCAAAAAAGTGAAGTGAAAGAAAACAAAACGAAATCGAACTGCCGTCGCTATTAAAAGACACTTTGGCCGACGGTCCGTTGGTAGTGGCTGCATGCCCGGCCAGCAAGTCGTATGATGACTTTATTGCCGCGCTGAGCCTGGCACACATGCCACACATAGGCATGCAACAAAAGCTGCAACTTTATACTAGTTGTTGTTGTTGTTGCATTGCGCACACATACATACACGCATATAAAATGTAAATTGCGCAAAAATTAAGAAAACAACAGCAACAATGGTCAACGTAAAAAGAAATGAAGCATAACGCCAGGCGCTGCGCTGCTCATACGTATATGTCAGCTAGTATTGTATGGAGTGCATGGAGTGCATGGAGTGGGTGACGTAATAACATTTGCCGTTGCGTATGACTGCATTTCGGCAGTAAATTTAAATGTTATTGAAGTCGTACACACATACATGCATGCACAGAGAGGCCGAAAAAATGTAATAATGTGTTTGTTTAATGGCTTTTGGTGGCGTATTTTGTGGAGTGTAGGTTCAAGAAGGTGACTATTGGTGACAAGAAGGTGATATTGGAGACTGTTTCTTTAGTCTGAAGGTTTCTGAAGAGTAATGTAGTATATTCTGGTGGTATCATTGGGAACCGCAACTCATTGGAATCCACAACTGTCTCGATATTCACCATGGAGAAGACCCGTGAAAAGAGGATCGACACACACCACCTTTTTGTCGATTTTAAAGCTGCTTTCGACAGCACGAAAAGGAGCTGCCTTTATGCCGCGATGTCTGAATTTGGTATCCCTGCAAAACTAATACGGCTGTGTAAGCTGACGTTGAGCAACACCAAAAGCTCCGTCAGGATCGGGAAGGACCTCTCCGAGCCGTTCGATACCAGACGAGGTTTCAGACAAGGTGACTCTCTCTCGTGTGATTTCTTTAACCTGATGCTGGAGAAAATAATACGAGCTGCAGAGCTAAATAGAGAAGGTACAATCTTCTATAAGAGTGTACAGCTCCTGGCGTACGCCGATGATATTGATATCATCGGAAGCAACAACCGCGTCGTTAGTTCTGCTTTTTCCCGCTTGGATAAGGAAGCGAAGCGAAGCGCATTCGCGTTCATTCACTGTTGACAGTCATAACTTCGAGGTCGTAGATAATTTCGTATACCTGGGAACCAGCATTAACAACACCAACAATGTCAGCCTCGAAATCCAGCGCAGAATCACTCTTGCCAACAGGTGCTACTTTGGACTGATTAGGCAATTGATCAGTAAAGTCCTCTCTCGACTGTTCAAACTCTACAAGTCGCTTATCATTCCCGTCCTACTTTACGGTGCAGAAGCTTGGACGATGTCAACATCAGATGAGACGACACTAGGAGTTTTCGAGATGAAAATTTTGCGCAAGATTTATGGTCCTCAGAACATTGGCAACGGCGAATACCGCAGACGATGGAACGATGAGCTGTACGAGTTATATGACGACATTGACATAGTTCAGCGAATAAAAAGACAGCGGCTACGTTGGCTAGGTCATGTTGTCCGAATGGACGAAAACACACCAGCCCTGAAAGTGTTCGATGCAGTACCCGCCGGAGGAAGCCGAGGAAGGGGAAGGACTCCACTCCGTTGGAGGGACCAGGTGGAGAGCGACCTGGTTACACTTGGGATCTCTCCAACTGGCGCCGAACTGCGAAGGAGAGAGAGAGGTGGCGCACTATCGTCGATTCGGTTGCAACGCCAATCACATACATACATACATCATTGGAAATGTGACAATCAGACCTGATTTTCTTTAAACTTTCCAGTGAAAATATTTGCTTGCAAGTATTAAGCGATCTCATTAAAACGATATATATATAGATATATGCATCGTTTCGTACATTTTGTATAAAAAGAATTCTCGCTTCAACTTAAAACTTAGTATTTAATGCTAAAGCGCCTAAAAGTAGGCAATAAAAAAATTTGCTCAAAGTAAATCAATTTCGAAAAGGATTAAGTCACTGAAAACTAGGTCGCCGAAATTGTAGCGAAATCGCCGCGGAAGAAACAAAAGAGTAAAACAGAAGCACAAAATTGTTCATGAAAAAGCTTAAGTAGAAGAGAAAGTAACAAAAAGAAACTGTGCCGTAATCGAGACAATTTGCTCCGTTTAAGTTTATTGTTGTTGTTTAAAAAAAATCGTACAAAGAAAGGCTTAAAAGCTCACAGAATTCGTAAAAATAATTGAGAGGCATAAGCCCAGTCAGGCGTCTTTAGACAAATGGGTACAAGCTGATTTATGCGCTTAAAAGAGAGTCAAGCCGGTGGAAGTTCAAAGACAGTTAATGAATGGAGGCAGTCATGGGTAGTGAGGGGTTTAAGCGCGCAGCTGGGTTGCGACGATATTCATTGCCAATTTGCTTGTATTTTTATACTTGAATTTTGGTCATCCATTCCATGTTCAAAGCGCAGAAAGTGGAAAATTGAGACATAGCACAGCAACGAAAATAAAGAACACAAAGGAAATTAAAGAATTTTGGAAAACATGGTGAAAAGAGCAGAGGTATATTCCTGTAGTGCATAAAAGAAAGCTCTTTAGCGTAAAAAGCTCCGAAAGCTCTGGTTTCAAGTACTTTACTAAAGAGTGCATAAGATAAAGAGAGGATAGGAAGCATAAAAGAAGAAAAGAAACGATCTAGACAGAGACAAAAATATAATAAAGAACACAAAAGAAATTAAAGATTTCTTTAAAACATGGTAAAGAGAGCAGAGGTATATTCCAGTAGTTCATAAAGGAAAGCTCTTTAAGGTAAAAAGCTCCAAAAGCTCTGATTTCAGTAGTTTACTAAATAGTGCATAAGATAAAGATAAAGATAGTAAGCATAAAAGAAGAAGATAAACGATCTAGATCGATTGGCCTTTGAAAAAATTTAATTGAAGACCATTCGCAAAACTTTAGTAATGTGGAAGCTTAAACCATGTAGCTTTCGCAAACTTTCCGAAAGCTCTGATTCAAGTTCAGTATTTAACTAAATAGTATAAAGTGGATAGAAAGAATCAAGGGAGGAAAGAATGGTTCTGGATTGAATGAGCTTCGAAAAAAAATTTCAGAAAAAACTTCGAAAAAAATTTAATTGAAAGCCTTCTATAAAACTTTAGGAATCCGGAAGCTTAAATCAAGTAGCTTACGCAAACTGCTTCTGCTGTATTTAAACTAAAAGTAAACTTTAGTTCCTGGTAATCTCGCTAATTTCAGGCGAAAAACAAAAAAGAATTCGAATGTCAATTTTTCTACCACCTCAAGCTATTCAAAACCTTTGAGCTTTTGAGCTTTCTAACCCATTCATACATTTTTACACCAACTTTCACTTTTATTCAAATAACAACGATATTCGATTAACTCAATAAGCAAATGTAAAAGGCATTCGCACAAGTTCTTGAGTAGCTGCTCTGGTGGAGCTCAACAGCACCTTTAACGCCACCTTTTACGCATCCACAAACTATTGTGTGCGACTAACCGAGCTTAGCACCCTACAAAAGTAGAAAAAAATCCGAAATAAAAGAAATCAACTTGTATTTAAGACGCTTATCAACGTTTGATGAACTGCTTGCTCCACACTACACTCACCCTTTCTTTCCAGTAATATTTCGTATACCAAGCAACCTTTTTTAAATTTTTCCACTTAAACTAGAAAAGTAGTGGTGGTAGAAAGACCTGCGGGGTGTGGGTGTATCCATTTTTTGTTTTCGTCTTTATTGTTTATGGTATGTTTTATTTTCGGGCCGAAAAGAATCATGCGAATCAAACAAATTTAGTTTTAAGGCGCGCAACTTCTTCATTATGCAGGATAAGCAGGAAATCCCTTCCGGTTTCGTTTTGCCGGCATAGGCGCGCTTATCACCCTTTCATTCTTCAATGCGTCTGCCCACACATACACGCAATCACCCCACCCACTTGCTTATTACTTATTTATTTGGCCTTTTGTTATTTATTTTTAAATTTTTATTTTGACTTGATTCGATTTAGCTTTGTTTTTTTCTGTTTTTCTTTTTTCTTATTCGTCTTCTGGCTTGTTTTGAGATTTTCACCGCTCCTAATCCATTTAAGGTATACGCGATTGAATGCTCAAGGATTTCTGAAGCACCCAATTCGAAAAAGGATAAAAGTGACTGCCAAAGTTCAGTGGAGAATAAAAAAATGCGTGGTTTCAAGAAGGCGGAAAGGGTTGGTGGAAAGCGTTGCTAATGGGAAATGAGTGTGGGAGTGCAATAAGAAGTAGAAGGTGTAGAGAATTTTGAGAATGACGTGAGGAACAAAATTTGGTCGTAGCAAGGAAATAAATTGCGTGAAGAGCATGCATACCTTCACGTCTAAGCACCTCAACGATAATCGCTATCGAAACTAATAATAATGGGTGCTTAGTTAGCCTTGGAGAGCTTTTAAAATATTTCGAAATTTTAAAAATTTTATTGGTTCAAACTGTTCATATTTCCCTTCGTTTATTTATGTATCATCTTCGCTAATAAATTTAAAATGCTCCTAAATGTAGGCAACATTTTATTAAGTATTCGTATAGCTTTAAGCAAAATATGCACTGTTGCCTACATTTAGGATTAGATATTAAATTTTATACAAGATATCAAACAAGCTTCCACAAAAATCTTCTAAAGCATCATAAAGCTCTCTCACCTAAATTAGTCCCACCCAAAAATGCCTGCGAAGCCTTAAATAATGTTTAATGAAACCAAATTTATATTTCTGTCTGCAATTGTTTAATTTATTTCAACACCATACGCGCGCTCTCTAATTCAATTCCCAGCACTCAAAAACTCTTTCATCAAAATCACTTTTTATTTTCAAATAAAACTTTTTCCTTCCTCGCTCCATTTCTAATTTTAATATTCAACAAAATTTTGATTGAAAATATTCATTAATGGCATTTTACGCAATTCAATTTGTTTATTTCATTTTTTGTTTATTTTTTTTTTTGTGCTTCCACCCATACAAACATAACGGTGCATGTCCTCGCATACGTTTGAATTTTGTGTAGTCCATTGAAAAGGATTAGAGGCGCAGACAATGAATTTGTAATGAATTCAATTGAATAGAATTTTTATTGAATTTGAAATGTCATGCCTGGAAAGCACACGCCTAAAAGCTTGCGCAAGAAAGTTTTGCGGCAACTTTAAGCGCTTATTTAATTAACCCTTTTTTAAGTGGTTTTGCTGTACTTTTTTGCATGGGAAATTTCGAAATTCATTTGATTAACACTTGAGTGTTATTAAATAATTAAATTAAATGGCAGCGATAATTGAATGACAATTTAATTACTTTACTTTGAATTTGCTTCGGTTTGAGGATGAAATTAGAAAGTTTGTTGAACATATTAAGTCTTTGCGGACATTTTTCTGTTTTGACCATAATTCGGAACTTGTTTTGGATGAGTGGTTCTCTAGATGATGCTGGAATCGTAGAGTGAGGAGTGTAGCCTGTCACAGGTTAGGTTAGGTTGGGTTAGGTTCTAAGGCTGTTTCCCAAAGGAAACACACGTAGACTTTGAAATATAGTCCTTTGTGAAGCCTGGATCCCCCCTAGATTAGCAATTACTGAACCTACTACAAATCTATAGAGATTTTTAACTTCTGTATTCGCTATTTCGCGAGCCTGTGAGATCCAAGAAATCTCTTTCTTGATCTCGTAAAGGCGGGACATTCCAGAAGAAAGTTATGCACCATGCAGCTTCTACAGTTAGCGTCCAGTAAGATTTTTAACCTTACAGCGTGGAACCCGATGTGACAATGGCTAGTAAGAACCCCTTCGACTAAGGAGAGGTAAGGCTTATTGAGGGCGAAAAGTTCGTTTAGACCTACCGCGGTTTACCTTAGGCCAGAAGGATCTTGCGACTAAGCATGTGTTGGTAACTGATCAGCGCCTACCCAGCTCAGCCAAGACCCCTCTGTCCATTAGCAGACCGTTCCTGACCTTGCAAGCTCATTAGACTTACAATTCGCCGCGATCTCGCTGTGGCCAGGAACCAAGACTAATCTAATTGGAGTACTCAAAAAATCTTTATAAAGCTTTTATCAACATCTTTTGAGAGAGCTTCCTTGTTCCAGATTGGAACCAATGTTTCTTGAACCTATCATCAAACAGATATTTAACTTCCTTCGAGTTTAGCGCAGCGATCTCTAGTTTTATAAAAACATCTTGAAGCGTTAGGAGGGATTCCGACAAGAGTACCAGGGAATGGCTTAAGAGCTACAGGGAATTTCCTCTTAAAAGAATCTAGTTAGAACTCTCTTAAACCAAATCTAGTTCGATGAAGCTACTTTAGATCTTTCCACCAATTCAATCGATAGTGTATTATCAGTGAGAAAGCTCGAGTTCTGGTTAAGGACTCACCTGAAATTCTCATTTTTGTTCGCAAATATTTTTTCTTTAAAGAAATTTCAATCTTATCACGCGCTTTTGTTCAACTTCCTTCATTTCCACCAATTTTTAGACCGCTCCACCAAAAGCCGACTACACACTCTTACAATCGACGGCACTACCTATCTGTCAAATCAAAACACCTGCTGACCATTTAACCGTACAATCCGTCTATCGAAGCGTCACTTAGTGAAGTTTATCTGCAATCTGAACAAGTTAAATCAATCGGAAAGTGTATATGGCAACATATCACTTCAGCGTGAATCGAATTGTATTAAAACGAAATGAAACGAAGTCGAGAAGACGAGAAAAAAAACAAGAAAACAGCAAAGAGAAGCGAAAAAGCGGAAGTAGGAGAACGAACTTAAAGGCCAGTGGCGCCAATACACAGGCACTCGAAGTTTTTGCGCGCCGTTGCATGTCTCTTTTAGCCCCCACACCACGTTCTTAGTAGAAAACTACTCGCCGCCTTTGCGAAAGACTTGCCTTGCTTGATTTCTTTCACTTGAACATTTTCACTTTGCAACGCTTTAAAGTGCAAATGTGTGTGTGTGTTTCTGGTAAGAGAAATACACGTTTTCAATTCCTGCAATGCGCTGACTGTTACTCTACTTCCACCACACGCTGATTCTAAAAGCGTTTGTGCGCAACTT
Organism: Zeugodacus tau; assembly: GCA_031772095.1. NCBI lineage: Eukaryota > Metazoa > Arthropoda > Insecta > Diptera > Tephritidae > Zeugodacus > Zeugodacus tau. Next base: position 3,415,490 of record CM062653.1, on the reverse strand, counting down.
TAGACACTTATCAGCGCTTTCCACACACACAACTACACTTGAGAAGAGTAAAAAGATTTTCTTCGCGCTTTTTGCAACTTCACAAGCACTTCTTCGTGTACTTGCAAGTCTAACGGTTTTTGCTACCGAAATTCGGGCATTTCTCACCGCTGCATTTGTCTGCCTGTCCATTCTTGTCTATTTTGGCATCACTTCTGTGCGCATTGTCTGCTCATTTCGCATTTGTTTGCTCGCCATTTGCACACCACGTCCACTTCCTCACAGTGTGTTCGAAAAGTATGTGTTTAAAACTATCTTTATACCATTGAAAGTATTGCGGCAAAGTGGCAACGATTCATCACATACTTCATGGCGCACTGAAGCGCGTCAATGGCGCATATTTCTTCGTTTTTCCTTTGAAATTTTTGCATAAATATTTTTCAACACTGGCGGGCTCATATAACTTCGTAGAGTTCAGCATTTCTCTAAAATTCTCTGTTGCCAAAGTGCAAACTCTTGTAAGTAAAATGGAAATCATCATCAGTTAGTATCGACCATCATTGACGGCGTAAGAACTAAGACTAATAAGATATGTAGATATTTGTGTCCAAAACGTTCAATAAAAGAAAGTGTTCCTGTTCTAAAAAAATATATATATTCAGTATTCTTGGTACTTTCCTTCTTCTTGAAGAGTTTTTCAACTTGCAACATCAGGTAAAGTTATCCATTGTTAATCCACCGGTACTTAAATCCGCTTACACTATACACACAATGTCCTCTTTAAACCACTCTGTGGCTTTTAAGAAGTTGAGCAACTCAACCAGTTTGTGATCGCAATCTCTGAGGTATCGTCGAGAAAGCCGTGTCCAATTGGTGCGATTCTTTTCCTGTACAATGCTTTGCATTCACTTAGTAGATGTACCACAGTCTCTTCTTCTACTATTTCTTGTCAGCTCCCCCCTCCCCCAATCTGTCGGCATGTCTTCCTATCAGACAATGAGCAGTTAATAATCCAACTAGAGTTCTTATGTCCTTCCTTTTAAATTTCAGTAGCCGGCACGTGCGGCCTTTATTCTAATCAGGCCACGTTCTCCTGCTCGTTGAGCAAGTCACAGATTCCTTCCACTGGAATTCGGCCCAGTCTATGACCTGCTTATCGGTTAAGTGTCTACCAATGGCCAGCGGCATGTATATATCCCCTTTACTGGTATCCAATTGTAAAGTTGTGCCCAATCTGGCTAGTTCGTCTGCTTCACAGTTACCCGGAATATCACTGTGTCCAGGAACCCATTGAAAGTTTATCGTATAGTAAGTAGTCAATTCCGTTAACTGCTCATGGCATTCTTTTAATATCTTAGAAGAAACCATTCGGCTCTTAAGTGTTTTAAAGCCGCTTGGCTCTCTGTAAAAAATATAAATATTTCTCATCGTAAGCACCCGCTTTGCCAACAAAATAATTACTCAGAAGTAACTGGGAGGCCTCAAGTCCACGTTCCCAGTAGTTCTAGTTCATTTTTGCCAGCCTACGTGTAGGTTTAGCTCTCAAAACATTTCATTTGTGTAATCCTCATTCCATATCAAGAAAGACCATATCGAATGTTAACGTAGTAACTGATGATCTGACGCTATTTTCACAGAGTCCATATAAACTGAGAGTTTTGTCGGGAGTGATAGTTGAGTTTGGCATACCTTATAAAAAGACTTTACAATTTTCTTCGTCAGGAAGTTGAACCAACTAGTAACATGCCCAGCTATCGACGCGATTTCGCATTCAGCTCTTATTTAACTTAGAGGAATGATATTCAGCACTTATTCAGCTTGAAGAATTTATATTCAGCACTATATTCAGCTCTCATTTCTTCAAGCTGAATAAGCGCTGAATACCATAAATTCTGAAAAGCTTGGTATAGAGTTGCAGCCAGAGCCAATCGTCGCTATAGAATACGATAATATGCATAGTAAGGCGGGAAATACTTTAGATCCGCAGCTATCGGAGAACTTCCTCTATATTTATACTCTCGCAACAAAGTTGCTACGAGAGTATTATAGTTTTGTCCACATAACGGTTGGTTGTAAGTCCTAAAACTAAACGAGTTAGATATAGGGTTATATATATCAAAATGATCAGGGTGACGAGAAAAGTTCAAATCCGGATGTCTGTCTGTCTGTCCGTCCGTGCAAGCTGTAACTTGAGTAAAAATTGAGATATCTTAATGAAACTTGGAACACGTGTTCCTTGGCACCATAAGAAGGTTAAGTTCGAAAATGGGCGTAATCGGACCACTGCCACGCCCACAAAATGGCGAAAACCGAAAACATTTAAAGTGCCATAACTAAGCTATAAATAAAGCTATGGAAATTTTTTTGGCGTGGCCCCTCCCCCTACTAAGGTTTTTGTACATATCTCGCAAACTACTAAAGTTATATCAAGGAAACTTTCTAGAGTCGTTTCTTTTAGGTATTATCTTATACAGTCCAAAAATGGAGGAAATCGGATTGTAACCACTCCCACCTCCCATACAAAGGTTATGTTGAAAACTAATAAAGTGGGTTAACTCAATAACGAAAAAGGCTAGAAACACTAAATTTAACATAAGAAATGGCAGATGGAAGCTGCACTCAGATTTTTTTACAAAATGGAAAATGGGCGTGGCGTCGCCCACTTATGGGTCAAAAACCATATCTCAGGAACTACTCGACCGATTTCAATGAAACTCGGTTTGTAATAGTTTCTTTACATCCCAATGATATGTTGTGAAAATATGCCAAATCGCTTCACAACCACGCCTACTTCCTATATACCAGAACTTTGAAAACAATCTGAATCGTTTACTTTACAATATATAAAGTAAGCACTAGTGAAGATATCGATGCAAAACTTTGCACAAATACTATGTTTATAGTGTGGCAGCCCCATTCTAAAAATCGCTGAAATCGGACCATAGGTTGTCAAGGCCCCATATATCGAACATGAGGACCTCGGTACTTCTAACCTAATATTATGGTTTCCAACTTTCAATGGACTTTATACAATATATATGACGAATATGTGGGTCAAATTGTGTATTATATAATATAAATAAAGTTAAATAAATAAATAAATTATAAAATGTTCGGTTACACCCGAACTTAGCCCTTCCTTACTTGTTTTCAAGTATTTTTTATAAGTTACTTATTCATAAATCTTTTAGATCTAGAAATCAACTACAAAGTCAAATTGTAATTATATTTTTCTTCTCTTTTTAGGTAAGTGCACTATAAATATATTGATGGAGCAGTAGTTGTTGTAAGTAATCCAATATTTTTGAGTCCATAACGCCATATATCAAAGCAAAATTATTAAAATTTATTTTTAAATACATGAAAACTATAAAAGTACTACACTCCGCCTCGCTTAACACCATATCTTCTAAGTGCGAGTAAAACGCGCCATAATTCCTGCTCTTAATTTCTCCACGAGAAGTGTCTCCAATAATTTTCATTATTACGTGTAAACGATGCGCAGACACTTAACTTTCCATTGAGCTCAAATCCTCAAGTACTCCGTGTGAGCTAACGTGTTAGTCCTTGTCGTAGTTGTAGGTCCGCCTGCAGCGTTGCGTAAACTCGCTAGAACAGCGCTGCTGGCATTTGAACGACACAAACTAGCTTAACACGGCTTCAACAAACAGTGTGTCTCACTGCAGCCTTTGCCGTTAACTAGCCGAGCAGATGTATGTATGTGTACAAGGAGATATCCTGTACGCCAGTAAGTTGTAGAGCTTTGATATATCACTAGTGCGACTAAGCCGCCCAACAAAAATCCCACTAATAATTTTGTAACCTTATCTGTGTGGCATATAACCGACGATAATGAAAATGTCACACGAGCCTCGCATTTTCTCATCAAAACCGGCACACCAGCACACACTCACCAACACCTTTGCTCTCTGTGTGAAACTAGTTGAGGGCACAAGGATAATTCAGGCGTTACAGCTGTTGTAGCTGCTTCGCAAAAAAAAATCTCCTTCATATTGCTCGCAATGTGTGTGTGTGTGTTTGTGTGCCATGGCAGTCTAAGACCTTGTTGGCCTGGCTGGCTGAGCCGTTTGAGCTCAAGGTGGCCATAGTGGAAAGCCCACAACGACAACATAAAATTAAATCCTAAATGATGTGCGCGCCCAGCCCAATCACAAACCCAATCCCAATCCCAGCCAAGCCAAGTCGAGCTAAGGCAAGTCAAGTCAAGCGTATGCTGTTGTTATTGTTGTTAGATTTGACTGCTTGAGTGTCGCATGCAGCTCCTGCATGGTGTTAGCGGTGAAGGCGTTGTTGAAATGGTAAATCTCAGGCAAAACTACTTGTGCGAAATTATTATATTGCAGCAGGTCGGCGCAGGCGGCCGCATGTTGAGAAAACTTTTCCGGTTAACTAAGAAGCGAATCTTTCTTTCTCAAGGTAACAGCGACATCTGTGCCATATATTGGAACTTTTTGAGAGTAAAACTGTGTATATATTTGTTGTTGCAGTGGCATAAATTCTTATTATTTATGAACTTTAGTTGAAAGAAATGGTTCGGAAAGTTGAAGCAAACAGTGGTAACACATCGAGAGCTTAGCTTAGATTTAAAGATCTTGAATATAATTTTTCCGTACTTTTTCGGTACTTCTTCCTTCAAATTTAACTTATTCAGCTAGGTTAATAGCTCTTATTTTTTGTCAGGTATGACTATTTTACCACTCACCAAGTTCTTCTGAAGCATGCTTCTGTAGTTAGATTCCAAAATTATCTGAAAGCTTCAAAGGATCTCCCTTTCAAGTATACCGGTGATGTTCTCTCGGATATAACGAGTCCGAGCAAAACAGTCCCAGATCAACGGAGATCCTAACAAAAGTAAAATAAAGTTGATAAATTATACCTCAGAGCTTTAAAGGAAGAGCAATGACCTTTATGAGAGCTTTTGAGCTTTTTAAAGAAATATCAAAAATCATTAAATAAGTAAAATAAGGTAGAAAAAATACATTAAGGCACTAGTTATGAGAGCTTTTGAGCTTTTTAAAGACATGGAATGAATATAGAAAAACTATATTCGTCTTTTTTAAGAAGCATTTTTTTGCAAACTTTCGAACTTTATGAAGAAGCGTCAAAGAGTAGTAAAGAAGTAAGATAAAGTAAAGAAACCATGTCTCAGTGCTTTAAAGGAAGTAGTAAGAATAAGTAACTTAATAAGAGATTTTGACCTTTTTAAATAATATTAGAGACCATTAAAGAAGTACCATAAAGAAGGGAAAACTATATCTAACTATATAAAAGAAGAGCAATTACCTTTATTAGAGCTTTCGAGCTTTTCACAGACACATTAAAGATCACAAAAGAAATTGGATGAAAATGTATAAATTATAACCTTATATTAAATCTTTAAAAGAGCTTTTGATCTTTTTTAAGAAGCAGCTTTTTGTAAGCTTTCGAGCTTTTTGATGAAACATCAGAGATCAATAAGGAAGTATGATACAGCCGAGAAACTATGTCTAAGTGCCTTAAAGGAAGAATAAGTAACTTGTAAGAAATGTTGAGTTTTTACAAGAAACAACAAAGATCACAAAAGAAATAAAATTGAAATGGAGAAACTATATCCGACTAGTTTCGATGAAACAATTAACTTTATGAAAGCTTTTAAGTTTTCTAAGGATATAGCTTTATGCAGACTATAAAGTTCTTTAAAGATACTGTTTAATGTAGACTTTTAAGGTTCTTAAAGACACAGAAGTCTAAAGTCTGTTAGAGCCTTTTGAAGAATTTATGCAAGCTTTAAAGCATAAAAAATGGACTTAGAGCTTTTTAAAGAAACGGCTTTAGAGCTTTTTAGAGATACGGTTTTATAATAGGTTTAAAGCGTTTTAAAGAAATGGCTTTGGAGCTTTTTAAAGAAACGATTTTATGAAAGCTTTAAAGCTTTTTAAAGAAATGGCTTTAGAGCTTTTAAAAGAAACGATTTTATGAAAGCTTTAAAGCTTTTTAAAGAAATGGCTTTAGAGCTTTTTAAATAAACGGTTTTATGCAAGCTTTGAAGCTTTTTAAAGAAATGTCTTTGGAGCTTTTTAAAGAAACGATTTTATGAAAGCTTTAAAGCTTTTAAAAAAATGGCTTTAGAGATTTTTAAAGAAACGGTTTTATGCAAGCTTTAAAGTTCTTTAAAGACGCAGCTTTATGCAAGCTTTAGAGCTTTTCAGTAATATAATTCTCATACTATTCTACATAACCTTAAAACTAAGAATTTCATATTTTCAGCTTAATCCCTTATCATATTCACTCATATTTATTTAATTTTTCTTCTTCTGCTTGGCAAGTATGCCTTCTAAGAAGAAATAAATTTTCGCATTTCACTTCCACAATAATTCCAATTTAAGGCGTTTGTAGTGGCGTGGCAGAAATTCTTACGGTTACAGGTATTTTACCGGATATGTTTGCGATAGTAGTAGTATGCTTGCAACATGCGGCAAACTGTGGTTAAGTGTTGTAAGTATATGAGAGTTCGCAGCGAAGCCACAATGAGATTTTCGAGCAAGTAGTAGGAAAAAAAAAGAATATTCTCAGAAGAAAAGCGGCAATCTTGCTGTAGAGATATTCAGGAATATATGTATATATGTATATAAGCTGAAGTGTTGCAAGTCTGTATGCTGCGCAGCTAACGCTTCTGTGGAAGGCAAATGAAGGCCAGGCAAGCATGATTTCATATATGTTTGTATATATAATTGTGTTTATATGTGATTGTGTGTGTTTGCTTGTTTGCCTGACAAGTGCTTTGTCGCTTCATCGAGCGTGCAACACCTTGTTGAGCTTTCCTTGCCACAATTGCACTCAAGCATGTGCTGCTTTGTTGGCATATGTAGACATTACAAATACAAATAAAAAATTGTTTTTTTTTTCTCTCTTACATTTACCCACTCATTTCCATTGCAACGCTGCCACTATTTGCCGTTTGCATATTTTCTCTTAATATTTTTGCATTTTTCGCACTTCGTTTGTGCAGCATTGAAAATATGCCCTGTAAATACAATAAAAAATTGCATTATTTGCCACAACAACAACAACAATAAAAACTTGCTGTAATCTTAATATGCTGCCAGAGGACAACGCCAGCCAGCTGCTTGAGCTGCTGCAAGTGGCCAGCGTGAATTCTGCAAGCATTCTTTTTGCATTTTTCTCGAGTGCATATTCACTCATACCTATATATACAAACAGTTAGTATTTCTCACATATGCTCTGTCGGCTCATTGTTGCCATAACGACCGCTGTTGCTCGGTGCTTTACTGACTTTTCATTGTGCATAATTCGTTGTATGCTCATAGTCGCCGCTGCAGGTCATCTTCTCCGCTCTTTCATCTGTATCTGGTGTGATTTTGCTACTTTACTCCTTCCATTATCATGCTTCGTTTGTGGGCGCCGTTACAGTTATTGTCATGTGACGCATGCCACTTATTATTATTGCGTATGTGTGGCATTATGTGTGGATATAACGGTTAATATATAATCCTGATATGAATTCGTAGTTTGTAACGGTATGTTATAAAAAATAGTAAAAAATAACGGGTTTCGACTCTGAGGACCTCTTAAGACCATTAAACCCCTGTGATACTAAACACGGGGAGCGGGGAGTTAGAAATCATTCTATCATATTTCTGGGAGCTTGATATGGACGAAATTCGTTTCTTTTCGGAAGAGCGTTGCCATATCTCTGATAATGTTGCCACATGTATGTTGTATATACCCATTTTTCGATATCTGTATTGATTCTTAAGTGATCTGCAGTTAAGCTAATGCGTTTAGGACCTGAGGACCTCTTAAGACCACTAAACCTTTGTGATACGGAACACTTTAAAGTCAAGCGAGGTTTCAAAAATTACTATATTGTATTTCTGGGAGCATGATATGGACGAAACTCGTATCTTTTTGGAAGAGTGTTGCCATATCGCGGATAATGTTGCCACATGTATACATATGAATCCCTTTTACATAACTGTATAGGTTCCTAAGTGGTCTACAGTTAAGCTAATGGGGTTATGTAAGGCCTTCTTTGGTATGTGGGCGTGGTTCTTCTGCGATTTCTTCCACTTTGACACTAGCTTCGATTATCTACTAATTTTATGATCGTAAAATATAACCTTAGTCCGGAGTCGAGATCACGAGCTTCAATTTCAGCCATCAAATAGTCGGTTATCGGCTTAAGTGACTTGTAAGATAGTTGATTTGATGACTTGGTCACTTGACTATTTTTTAATAATCAGCAACAAATACTTTGCACTCAAGTTCATTTGAAGCACCTCTACACCGCTATGAGACTCCTATTTCTTTTACCAATCTTCAATATTCAAAAAAAATAAAAAAATAAAAAAATATAAATTCTTTAAAGCTCTCAAATTCATTTCAACCATATTTTCAACGTTCTTTTCCACGAAAACCTCCGCGCTATGCGAATACCGCAACCGCTTCAAGCGCGCGCGCGTACTCCATGCTGTTTGTTGGATGCGCCACTGACTGACTTCCGTTGCCACCTTGACATCCGGCGCTGTGCACTGTACGCTCACAGCGCAGCATTTCTTCTCAACAGCGTCCCGCCGCTTCGTTCGCAAGCAACGTCATGGCTTTGTTATGCGCTTGAGGTTGCACTTACAATGGTTTTTTTTTAATTTTCGTTCTTACTTATTGTTGTTGTTGTTGTTGCTGCTGTTGGTTTTGTTAATCTGACTGCAGCGCCGCTTGCTTTTGTTCGGCGCGCGCTCACTCGCTGTGCATTTTATTCTACCATTTGTTGGTTGGTTGGTTTTTTTCACCCGCTGCTCTTGCGCTTTTGTGCATTTTTGTCCTTGAGGCGGCAGCTCTTCAGCGCTTCGACTCTTTGGCTGCCTAACGTCATACACATAGCACACACACACTCATACATGGCACACCTGTTAGCTGTCTACTGCTTTTCCAAGCAATTCTTTTGCTTTTTAAGCTTTCTTTTTATTATTGTTGTTGTGTCTCTGTGTGCTCACATCCTTTGTGCGCTTTTCAGGCGCGCTTGTGTGTTATGTGTTATTGTGTGCCGGCGCTCACACATAAATTCTCACCTTGAGCAAACGCTTTAACGCCTTCTCACCTTCTCACCTTCTACTGTCCATATGTTTGTTGTCGTATGTTGTTGTTGTTGTTGCTTTCATACCAGCTTCATTTGCCGTTTGCAATCCATTTGCTTCTTCTTCTTTAATATTTTCGCTGTCATTTTGGCTTTGCAAAAAATTTTGCTCCTCAATTTTTTTCCGAGCTCTCCATCACAGGATTGTTGTTTTATTAAAAGAAATAGTCGGTTCCATTATTAGAGCTTTAATGTACGCAGGAGACAGAAAACGTTTGTTCTAAACTTAAAGCTCCTAATAGCTGGTTCTATATCCCCTTGGAACTGTGTTTAAACCTTTAAAAAAGTGGTCCAGCATCTCTCCAGAAAAGTCTGTATCTCCCTATTTTACGAAATAATCAGGATTAAGTGATCTAATGTCTTTCTCCGAGAGTCTCTTTGATGTTGAATGTATTTGGGACCCCCTATATTGCTTTAGAAAGAGGTTGTTGTTGGAGAGGATGAGAATATTCTCCATTTTACGAAATATTCTGGATGAAGGGATCAAAGGTCCTTCTCAGAGAGTATTTTTGATATTGAAGGTATTTGGGACCCTTTATATTGCTGTAGAAAGAGGTTGTTGTTGTAGAGGCTGAGAATATTCTCCATTAATTGGAGGAATATTCATCCGAGTTGACGATCTTTGGCCAATCTCAGTCTCTTTCACTTATATAAGCCTGAAAAACGTGGCTCTTCATCTTCGCTACTCATCTCCAGACCTTATATGGAACTCTTTCTCAAAGATAGATCAGATCTCTAGTGCTTTCTGTGTGCTTCTATCAAGCCTTTCAGAGCAAACTCAGCTTTTGTTGTTATTGTTTTCCAACTAACATGAGCTTTAAGCCCCTTCCGCTTTCATTGACATTACGATTATTATTTTGTAAGCTGCATGTTATTGTTGTTGTTGCAGTCATATATTTCCAAATACATATATGATATGCCACATACTGTCCGCTTTGCTGACTTGCGCTTGACTGTGTGCAGTGCCAGCCTGGAATTTCTATATTTCTCGGCGGTTTGAAAATTGCTTTTTTACTCAAGTCTGTTCTTCTACCTCCACTTCACCCTTCAGTGCCGGCTCTTATGCAACAACAAAAGCTGTCTATTTTAGTGCCTTCCCTCTGCCTGCTTTTTTTTGTGGTTTTCTTTTCGCAGCAATTCAACTCAGTTTTCTTTATCTTTCCCCTTTCGCTCTTCGTCTCTCTCTCTCTCACTCTTTATCTATCTATCAGTGTATTGTAAGCCTTTATGCTGGCCTTCAACATGCCTTGCGGCACCTTTTGCCACCTCAAGGCGCTCTTTTATATTCGTAAGTTTATTGAATCCTTCAACAGCGCATCCATGTGTATGTCTGTCGTCCTGCGTATGAGCACAAATAACAAAAAAAAAATCGATCAAGAAAAATGAGTTTTGTGGCTTTTCGTAATTTTCATTGCACGCGTAATTGAAATTTTCAAATTCCTTTTGAGTTGAATGCAATGCAAGTCGACAGCAGCAGCGGCAGCAAATAAACGGAGAGAACGCTCGAGTTTGTAGCTGTGAAATGTGGAAAAAAGCACATAACTCACAGCAGTTAAAGCTGCCGAAGAAAAATTGCAAGCCAGGCCTTGGGCCGCACACAATTGAAGCGATTGTAATGCTGTTATGCCAGTTTAAGCATACAGCGCGACTGTTGTTCGTAAAGGATATTTTAATATGCGCCTATTTATAATTTCACTGCCTTTTGAGCGGTTCGCATTTGGCCTTTGATACACAAAAGCTCAAAGTTTTTCACCTGCTGTCTGTTGCTTTTAAACTGGCGCAATTTACTTTATCCATTTTATTATTACATTTCGATGAGTAATACTTGGAATTTTGCGAGAGTAATTGCCTCAATATTGCATGCAATTATATGAAAATAGCATGCGATTATTGTTTTCAAGGAATTTATTGCCACATTATTAGCGAGATAAAGATGGTTGGGTGCCGCATGACTTGACGAAAAACACCCTTTTGGACCGAATCAATGCCTGCGATATGCTACTGAAACGGAACGAAATCGACCCATTTTTGAAGCGGATGGTAAATGGCGACGAAAAATGGATCACATACGATAATATTAAGCGAAAACGGTCGTGGAAGAAGGCCGGTGAATCGTCCCAAACAGTGGAAAGGTCCCAGAAAGGTTTTGCTGTGTGTTTGGTGAGATTGGAAGGGCATCATCCACTATGAGCTGCTCCCATACGGCCAGATGCTTAAGTCTACCATCTATTGCGAACAACTGGACCACTTGAAGCAGGCGATCGACCAGAAGCGTCCAGACAATTGGACAACAAGAAGGGTGTAATGTTCCACCAGGACAACGCCAGACCTCACACTTCGTTGATGACTCGTCTGAAGCTACGGGAGCTCATCGCATCCACTATATTGTTCGGACATAGCGCCAAGTGATTACCACCTGTTCCTGTCCATGGCGAACGCCCTTGCTGGTGTAAAGTTGAACTTAAAAGAGGCTTGTGAAAAGTGGCTGTCCGAGTTCTTCGCAAATAAGGAGAGGGGCTTCTACAAGGGGGGTATTATGAAGTTGCCGTCAGCTTATCGAACGAAATGGCGCATATTTGAACTAAATCCGATCATTGAATAAAGAGCAAAAAAGCGGAAGGGAGATATTTGTCAACCAAATCTTTCAGTAATTTTCAACATAACCTTTTTATGGGAGGTGGGCGTGGTTGTTAGTCGATTTCACCTATTTTGATAGTATGTGATGGGGTACGTAAGGGAAACGACTGCACAAATTTGGTTTATATAGCTTCATTGCTTTGCGAGATATATACCAAAAACCTATATTGGGGCGGGGTCACACCCACTTAAAAATAATAAATACAAATATACCCCTCCTCCAAAGAACAATTGATTATAAAGAAATATTATATAATACTCAGGTGCCCGAAAACCCTTATTCCCAACTCGTTTCACTTCGTGTTCACTTAATTATGCCGCTATTTGAAGTCTATAATTCTGTGTGACTAGCTCACCGGGCAAACAACAGTTGTTTCAATTTAATTTGACAACAGACAAAAGCAAAGTTGCACTTAAGTATCTGTTAAGTATGCTTGAAGCTCGAGCTTTGTCGGCTAACCATAACCAATAATTTGGTGCTAAATGAAGTGGCAGACAACTAGTAGATGTCAGTTAAAACAAAAACATTGAATTTGCAATGCTTGATTGCATCTATGCTTAACTTGAATTTGAGTCTCGTAACTGTATTTGTTGATACTAACTGCTTGTTGTTGTTGTATATATTTTTCTAAGCATTCAAGTAGCAAACTACAGTGTCTTGTTGATTTTCAAGTTGATTTTCTAGCTACGCTATTGTGTATGCGCCAAGCTTTACAAAAGGTTTACTTAATGCATTTGCATAATGCAAATCACTCATACGCACCGGCGGCGGCACGACTGGAGTTGGTGTGTTAGTGAGTGAGTGCGTACGTAAAAGCAAATCAGGCACTGCCTGGCATTCGCAAACAAAAACAATGCACTGATTTGCTGATGATTTGCTATTTAAGCGTATTTTAAGCAAATACATTAAAATGCAGCAACAACAACAACAACAATAATAGTAAGAGTAGTGCTTGAAATTTATAACAGTAAGACGCTTTTATAACTGACCGCTGCTGATATATATATGAGGGGAGTGAAGTATCCTCCATTCGCTGAGCATTTTAGCACACTCCCGCATGCTTTGGCGCCCAGTTTGAATTGCCAGCACTTTGCGCGAGCAACTACAAGACCGAACTTAAATGCAATTCATATACTTAAGCGCAGATAAATGCATATATATATGTATGTATGTGTTTATATATCTATCTGTGTGAGTATATATGTATGTATGTATGTGTATATAAGTATCTATATATATGTATGTATATATATACTACTTGCCACCACATATTTGTGTTACTTGTGTTAGTATTTAAGTGCTGTGGCAGCAGTTACTCAACTCGATGCGGGAGCAGCACTTCAAATTGTCCACACACACATACATATCTATATAAGGACTCCCACCAACAAGTTGGTGGCTGCCTCAATGACCAATGGTTATACTATAAGCACGCCAGCAAACGCACAGTTTGTCACTCCCCCTCAGCTCCACCACATACATACACACTCATTCAGGCACTCATCATTATCACAAACACACATTCACGCGCACTCTAACACACACACTCGCACCCACACACACACTCATTCCTTGCTCTCGCTTGGTACTCACTCACATTGCACTTCGATTTTGACTCCGTACTTCGGTCAAACCAAATGCAATTAATTAATTTAAGCAAATTGTTTACTTCGAATTAATTGCATTTGCTTTTAATTTACGTAAATTCTCGAGCTATCAGCGTCCAGTGTGTACGCTGCAGTGCAGCAAATAGCTCACGCACGCACTTGAGCATGCACAGCTCTAATAATATATTATTGTGTATATGTATATACATATTTAGATGCATTTTCATAAATACATACACCTCTATGTGCCTGTGAGAGCTACTGTTTGTTCACTTTAATAAATTTCTATTTCCATAGGCTGCATTGGTTGCAACTCTGCATCAACAAAATGCGTAAATAAATTTACTTAACATTTCCATATAACTGTAATTCATAGAAAATATTACACACACTGCTGGCCGTCATAATCATAATACATTTTCATTAAATAATTAAGCATAAATTAATTTTTGAAGTGTTTGCGTGCTGTGAACGTGGTTTTGTCGCATCCAATTTTAGGTTATGACAGCATTTATAATGACTGTGGCACCTTAAGTGATGGGGAAATATTTTGGAAAATTTCTTATGCTTATAATAACGGTGTTTGTGAGCAATATGACCTTGTGTTACAGGGTTCTTCGATTTGGGTGGCTTATGAAGAGAGTCAAAGACACTTTATTTGAGAACAATTAGTACGTCTGGTTGTTGACTGGCTTCTCAGAAACTATCATCAGCATCATTTGGCTCTACAGCTCGTTGCGTTTTAAAAAATCGCACCACGTTTTCGACTTGAATTAACTGGTCAAGTTCGCTATTTCATTTAAACATCCATTCATTAAGTCCAACTCTGACTACGTCGAAAATTTTTCAGAGAACTTTCCTTCAAAGGTCATCTATATTGATTTTTCTTTTTCGCTTTTTATGTTTCGACTCCATAGCACAAAACTGGTCTTACTAGGGAAGGTATGCAAACGATCTATTTGCTGCTTGTTTTCTGTCATTGATTGTAACGCTCAAATTAAGTCATCCTTCCTTAAAATAGTGGCAGACAGGTGGCGCTGTCGTCAATGTTGTTAATTGAAAGGCTATACTAATAGTTTCTCGATTTCTGTCGAGCGCTCCAACTGCCCGAATACTAGGCTTCTGAAGTTATGGTAGTGGGAACTCTTCACGAAGTGCATTTTGAAGTAGTTAATCCCAAGAAGCTTCAATACACAAATGATGGATTCTCAAGATCTCAGACTTGATAGGCTCTATAGTCTTAACAATAAAGCATTCATTCATCATCAACTGTGTTCGAACTAAACAGCAGAAACCCTCGACCAATACTTTCTATCTAACGACGAATAGATTCTGTCCAAAAAATGTTACAGTGATCGGATTTAGTTCAAATATGCACCGTTTCGTTCGATAATCTGTTTCCATCTAGACGGCAACTTCATAATACTCCTCTCGTAGAAGTCCCCTCTTTATTTGCGAAGAACCCGACAGCCACTTTTCACAAGCCTCATTTGAGTGCAACTTTACAACACCCAGGGCGTTCGTCATGGACAGGAACAGATGGTAATCACTTGGCGCTATGTCGGGGCTATATGGTGGATGCGATAAAATCTCCTATTCGAGCTCCCGTAGCTTCTGACGAGTCATCAACGAAGTGTGTTGTCTGGCATTGTCCTGGTGGAACACTAGACCCTTCCTGTTGGCCAATTCTGGACGCTTCTAGCCGATCGCCCTGCTTCAAGCGGTCGAGTTGTTCGCAATGGATGGTAGAATTAAGCGTCTGGCCGTATGGGAGCAGCTCATAGTGGATGATGCCCTTCCAATCCCACCAAACACATAGCAAAACCTTTCCGGCCGTCAATCCCGGCTTGGCCACTGTTTGGGACGTTTCACCGGCCTTCGACCACGACCGTTTTCGCTTGATATTGTCGTATGTGATATATTTTTCGTCGCCAGTCAACATCCGCTTCAAAAATGGGTTGAGTTCGTTCCGTTTCAGCAGAATTTCGCAGGCATTGATTCGGTTCAGAAGGTTTTTTTGCGTCAAATCATGCGGCACCCAAACATCAAGCTTTTTTGTGTATTCAGCCTTCTACAGATGGTTTAAAATGGTTTGGTGACTAACTCACATCTCTTGGGCGATGTCACGAGATGTCACATGCCGGTCTAACTCGATGTTTTCCATGATTTGATCGGTATTCGTCGTCACAGGTCTTCCGCCGGCTGGCTTATCCATGGTGTCGTTTTCACCCACTCTGAATCGTCGAAACCATTCCTCCGCAGTTCGAAGTGATAGAGTACCATCCCCCAAAACAGCATTAATCTCATGGAACCTTTATCTAGCGGATTTGCCTTTAACGAAGGAAAACTTTAAAATAGCGAATTTCGGCGTTAGATAACTGTTGAACGCAATATCTAATCATGCATTATGTCGTTTTGTAGGTTATGTCAAGACCTTTCAAAGATGTATAGTATTGTCAGATACGAGCTCTGTAGCGCTTTATAATTCCAAAGACAAAAAGGCGGAAGAGAGATATTGCCAACCTAATATACATCGATATTATTTTGCCACAATCAATTTATTACTCCACATTAAGTCAATTACCAAACTGGCGAGCTATTTAAAACCCGAACCTTTTGTCTCGTGAAAAAATCAGCATGAAATCAATTCCATTTGAAATTGAGATCTCCAAAAACAAATGCAAAGTGCGACGTTATTCATAACTCAACTGGACTCAGCTCAACAAGCTGTTGAACCATAAGACACAACGCGCTCAGCTGGTAACTGAGTAGACGCCGCTTTGGAATCATACCACTGTGGGGAACTGTTGCAAGCAAATGCCGTAATGAACATAATAAATAACTGCCATACTTAATAAAACCGTTTTGACCACAACAACAACAACGAGAATTTGCATTGCAAATGGCAAAACTTGCAAAACTGCAATGATAGTTAGACCAAAAGGCAAAGCAAAAAGAAATATTTGCAAACAAAAACAGAGGGTATGCGCTTGCGCACAGCTGCAGTGTGGAAAACAATGCGCCGAAAAACCAGAATTGGGTGTGCAGTCGCGAAAATTGAATGACAAAATGGTTGATACATACAAATATGCGGGATATATTGGCACTGTATATCCCGCATATATTCTAGTATATATTTGTGCACATAAACGCCCATAAGCTTTGCGAGATAAACCAATTACCCATGTGGTGCGGTTTACCGAACCAGCCAACTGCCCGCAACTCAACTCAACTGCCCACCTCAATGACCGATTCGCTGAAAGGTGCGCGGCGAGTGCGACGAATGAACCGCGTGGCAAGCAGCTTGAATTTCGCTGAATGTGCAACATGCAACGAATGTACGTACGAGGCAAGCAGCCAACCGGCTTAAGTGGTCGCCTAAATGAGGCTTTAAGTCAATAATAAGAACAAAAGTGAGTAATCGAAGCAACAAACAACAACAACTGCTGAAATTCATTGCTGCGCGATCAAGCGATCATCGATGCCTAATCTCTGTGGCTGTAGTCTATTGACCATATTTGTGCGCACCAGCGACTGTCTTGCGCGCTAAAGCGGCCAGCGTCCAGCGCTTAGTTTGGCTTGCTGCAACTCTGCATTGCGCGGCCGTAACTTAAGCGCGCTCCTACATTTCGTGCGACGAGTTCATATGTAGGCGTTTGAACGAATGATCGCCTGATTGGTCTGAATGGCGGCTTAAACGCTTGGCTCGGTTTGGCTGACGTTTTGGCGTAGTGAAGTGTTCTTGGTATGTCTTGTGCGAAGTTTGTTGCGAATTGAACGAGGGAACAGTGGGTTTGAAAAGGCTGACGATCGGAAAATATTGACAGAAAGATCAGTCCTTGAGTATTTTGTCCACGGGGAATTATTACTTAAGGAATGCGTCACGATCTTTAGTCCAGTTCATCACAGCTAGAAAAGTAATAAAAAGTTTTGCGAATTTTCCCGAAAGATAGATTCCATTAACTATTTTGTATGACATTGAAAGGTTGACGATCGGAAAAGATCGACAGAAAGATCAGTCCTCGAGCATTAAGTACAGAGAATAACTACTGAAAAAGCACGTGCTTCCATATCTTCACACCAGTTCTTCACAGCTAGAAAAGTATCAAAATACTCACCAATATTTCCAAAAGACCGATCCTATTAACTATTTTGTATGATACTCGGGATCTCTGGATAAAAAATCAGAGACAAACCTTTTCGAACCTCCATAATATGCCATTAATGGTAAGGAAAGAATAACTTATAAATCAGAAGAGATCTTTTTATCAAGATTCTCCGTCTTCACTTACACTTTTTGAAGTTTCCAAGTCAAATTGACCACTGTACCATAGAGACACTATATATTCTTGTGCTTTCTGCACCTAAGGTCAATTCTAAAAGCATTGAAATTGAAAACCAGCGAAAAGAAACGTGAAAAAGAGCACAAAACAAAAGCGACGCGCGAGCAAAAGAACTGTAGATCGTTTGATCACGCATTTGAGTGAAAATTGGTGCGGCTTCCAGGTTTCAGTTTACAAAAATAAAACAAAAACAACAATAAGTAAAGTAAAAAGGAAGAAGAAGAAGCTATAAGCAACCAAAGAGCTGCAGGTCTGGCGACTAAGAAGCGCGAATGCGTTTCAAAACGGCGGACATTACAAGAAGATAGTCGAGACCAATAGAGCCACATACCACATGACTGAATATACATAGGTATATACAGGCATCTACTACTAGGTTTTTAGTTAGCAAACCAAAAAGACCACAACGTGTGACCACTCAGCCGCTGGCGCTCATATATACCTACAACCATAAGCACGAGTATTTATGTACTTTCTCAGCAATTTCCGAGAAAAGTTCTTTAGACACTTTACCTACAAAAATTGATAGCCAACCACATATCCATATAAACAACAACAATAGCAACTGTTATCAAACACACGCATCACAGTTTGCTGCTAAGCACAAATTCGCTATTTATTTTTTGCCTTACACTCATTGCTGTTGTTGTTGATATTCTGCTGTTTTACGAGCTTCTCCTTCGCCAGCCGGGTATTTGAGATTTTATTTGGCAGATAGTGTTGGCTTATAATGAGCAATTTAAGTTGCAATTATCTTTCAACTCCGCTCAGTGCTCCGCAGATTGCTGTTATTACTGACCATTTTAGGCCAGTTTTTGCCATATTAGCGGAGCGCTTGGAAGTTTGTGTATATAGTTATCGATGAAGTGTTTCTCGTAGCTGGCGTCAATGGTATTTGTAGAATGCGTGAGAAAAGTGTGGGTTGTGAGTATTTGATTTCCAAAAGAATTTAATTATTTGTTGGTTTTTATATGGTGATGGGCTTATCTTCATATGTGAAAATGAGAAAAATAATAGCAAAACCCGATAATTATTACTAAAAGGGAAGTTGTCATAGAACTATAATTTTTCATTATTACTATTAAGTTATCGATTTTTTTCTAATATCGATTATTCAGCTTTTCTGTTTTAAAATCATCTATCTGATCTCATTAGCTGGCACTGCTGAAGTAGATTTGGAGACTCATGACCTCTAGTGGATTATTTTATTCGCAGACATTTATATTCCAATCCTGAGAACTCGAGAGTTTGGTAGACCGATCCATAATTTGACGTTGTAGGTATATTATTCAACTTCGTTATTAATACGACTCGTAATTGTGACTACGACGAATCGCAAAATAGAATTGGTCTCAAGCTTTACTATAAACTTCAACTGTTATGCCTTCTAATCCTAACCCCAACTTAAATAGAGCTCTAAGTTAATACCTACTCTATCTGATCCCATTAGCTGCCTCTGCTATAGTATATTTGGAGACTCGTGATCCAAAATGGATTATATTTTTTGCAAATATTGTATATTTCAATGAGAACCCGAGAATTTGGTAGACCGATTCGTAATTTAATGTTGTAGGTCCATATATCACTGCTTTCAGGTATTAGGACTACTCTAAGACGTGATTATAACGAATCAAAATGAGAATTTGTATCATAATTTAGTACACAGCTCATCCGTTATTCATTCCAAACCTAACCTCAATTTACTTAATGTTCTAAGGTTAATAAAAACTCTATCTCACCTCATTAGTTCTCATTGCTAGAGAAGATTTGGAGACTCGTGACCTAAGTGGATAATATTTTCCAGAGATATTTTGTAATACAATCCTGAGAACCCGAGTTTGGTAGACCGATCCTTAAGTGGACGTTGTCTCCGGTTCCGGTATTAGGACGACTCGAGATTGTGAATATGACGAATCTTAAAAAAATGCGTACCAAGATGGCGCATCCGTTGTCTCTTCCAATCCTAACCTCAATTTATATAGAGTTTATGGCTTAAGCTGTCACGATTTCGTTAAACTCAGTAGTCTGAGCTCTCGATGACTGAAATGTTAAAAAAAGTGGTAACTTCATAAGTCGAGGTTCCAATGTTAGATACATAGATAGATAGATGATGAGGAAAGCACCACGACCAGTGGTCTATTGTGACCTCTCCAAGTCTATAACGACTCCTTTAGTCCCAGTACCCTGACAAATTCCAGGATGGTGCTTGGAGTAAGGGAGCCGATGCGCCTCTCTGTTGGGATGGTATGTGCCAAAATTTTGCTCCTGCTCCTGTGAAGCACTACACATTGCACTAGTATGTGTAGGAGAGTTTCATCCTCCATGTCACAGAAGCGGCAGCCCAGATAATGAAGGTGTTTCCTATGCTCGCAGTGGTCCGTGTATATACCCACCAATACCCTTAGTTTGCTCCTTGAGAGGTTTATTAAGCGCTTGAATCTTTGGGTGTTATATCCTCCTAATAGGTATTTAGATTATTCGAATGTTTCTTAACTACCACTCTCAGTGTCTGAAATATCTGCTAAAAAATAGTATAAGGGATCGGTAAATATACGATTTTTTATGAGGGATATGGACCCGTCGAAGTTGATCTATCTATTGCTTGAAGATCTAATTAGTATTTCTTAAGTAAATCGATTCCGTAGGTACCGGTTCTTTAGTTTTTAAGTTCCAAGCTCGAAACTCTATTTCATGGAAATGAAGAACGAAGTATCTTGTTTATAATTTTTCTTCCAGAGCTACTCGGTATTTTACCGAAATTCGAATTCGAATTCCGAAATGTGCTAATTTCTTGTAATACGAATACACTCGTGCATACGAAACTGAATTCAATTAAGCGCGTAATTAAGCAATAAATTAGCGCTAGCGACAAGCAGCTGAGTCATTGACTTCTCTGTGCCTCGAGAGACATGCCGCTTTTCGACATTTTTACCGTTATTACGTGCATTATTTCACTAGCTGGTCATTATTGTTGTAACGTGAATGTTTTCACGTGCATTTACATATATATACGGATATTTATGTTGCCGCTTGTTGGCTGCCGCGCAACTACAACAAAAACAACAAGCAATTCTTGTTGTCATTCGAATATGTCTGTGTATCTGTTTGAAGTATTGTTGTTGTGTATCTCTTTGAGTTTTATTTTTATTTTTGTTTTGCATACGTAATGTACACGAAAATTGTTGCATGCCACACAATCGATGGCAGCAAACGTAGGTAATAAAAATGCACAACATACAAATGCATGCCATTGATACACATATAACTGTATGTCAACACGTGTGTTTGGGTGTGAGTGTTGTTGTAGCAAGCGTGCGCCTTGCAAGACGCCTGCGCGCCTTCATACAGCGCTTAGTCATACAAATGCGCGAGAACTGGTTTTTTGGGGGAGCTCTTATTGAACTTTCGTGCTTATAATTATCGAATTCGTTTTTTGTTTTTTTTTTTTTTGTTTTTCACCACTCCCTCTGCTTTTGTCGTATGAGTGTTTTTTACTTGCTTGCCGCAAGCAACCACAGCGACCACAGTAAAGCGTCTTTGCGGCGGCTGCTGCGCCATCGAACGCATCTCAAGCGCTAAACGCATTGACCCTCGCAGCTATAAAACTGATAACCTACGTTTAGGCGACGGCAGCGGTGGCAGCCCAAGCGATCAGCGCGCATTTACGCGCGAGATAAGTAAAGTAAACAAAAAAAGACAACAACAACAACAACAATAAGCAGACACGAAGTCATAAAACAGACGCATGAAAAAACCGGACGGCGCAAGTAAAATTATATTTCGTATTTGTCGCCACCGCCGCCGATGATGATGATGGCTTGAGGAAGCAATGAAATGAAATGTTGCTAGCAAAGTTTATAAATAATAAAATAATAATAATAAAATACGAAAAGAACTGTTGAATGGAAGAAAGAAGATAAAACATAAATGCTGCGATAAAAACAAAAAGCCAAAAAAAGAACGAAATATTCGACGGAGAACTACGAGCGCTGACGACACTTCGATAACCTTCAGTTGGTGTGTGTTTCTGGATTTTATAGCATTTTAGTGCGCTTCATGCTGCAGCTCGTAAAAAACCACAAAACGAAACTTCATTGGCGTTCCACCCAACTGAAATCGCCGCCGCCGTCGCCACACAACGGCAGCGCCAATGACCACAACGTTCCAATAGAACTCAGCTAGATCTAGTGTGGTAAGCGGATCCATGAGTATGAGACAGCGCCATCAAAAATCAGTATTGAATTTGAAAATGTGAATGGACGCATTTTATGTGCTGATTAGGATAAACGGCATTCCTATGAGCGCAATTGGTGTGCTCTCGAAGCATTGGGAACTCTAGTAAAGCTGCTCAAAGTGGACTATGAGTCAGTGCTGGTTTTCTATTTGATATTTTTATAGACACATTTAGTTTAATTGGGTTCAAGTAGTGAGCTTAGATGGTACACTAATAAAAGTGTGACTTAAGACTTTAAAGACACTCTAGTCTTAGAATATTTAGTATAACCGAGAATGATCGATCCAAACAAACGAGTAGTTGAAATCAGCTCAAAAAACAACGATTCGTTCATGAAAATCGAATTTCATCTTCTTTCCAAACCTTCGACTTACTTTTCTTCATTTTACTAAGGAACATACGGTTTAAATTTTTCGGGATCCCGAATAGTGTACTCAAAAATTGACAACTAATACAACAACAATATGGCGGACGATATTTTTTAAAATTCATCGGATGCGCTCACAGCTCGTTACTAGGGGGTTTTCGAGGTCCCTGATCACGAAACCGGTGTCGGTTTTTAAAAATTCAAAATTGCGGAACCAATATGGAAGACGCTATTTTGAAAAATTCATCGGAATCTCTCGAAACTCGTTACTCGTGGGGTTTCCGGGGTCGCTGTCAAGAATACGGCTTCGGTTTTTAAAAATTCAAAATGGCGGAACCAATATGGTAGACGCTATTTTAGAAAATTCTTCGGAATCGCTCGAAACTTGTTACTCTGTGTTTTTCGAGGTTGTCGATCACGAATCCGATGTCGGTTTTTTTAAATTCAAAATAGCGAAACCAATATGACGGACACTATATTAAAAATTCATCGGAATCGCTCGAAACTCGTTACTCGGGGTTTTTCGAGATCGCCGATCACGAATTCGGTGTCGGTTTTGATTAATTGAAAATGGCGGAACCAATATGGCGGACGCCATTTTTTAAAAATTCATCGGAATGGCTCGAAACTTGTTAATCTGAGGGTTCTCGAGGTCGCCGATTACGAATCCGGTGTAGGTTTTTTTTTAAATAGAAATTGCCGGAACCAATATGACGGACGCTATTTTGAAAATTCAACGGAATCGCTCGCAACTCGTTACTTGGGGGTTTTCGAGGTCGCTGATCCTGCAATTTTTTGTTCCAGTCCCGTAAAATCGGGATTCACGAGTAATTTATAGACAATTTTTGTTTTGGTTTTAAACCATATAATCTCTAGAAGTTCTCACTACTGGTTAGTTCACTGTCCTCTCAAAAAAGAATGTATTTAGTAATCGATACCGTTCTTGGCCTGCTACTTCCTTATGCGCTTCTCGCTGTCAATCAAATCATTAATAAATGGCATTTTTTATGTCATTGGAAATCATTTAGAGTGACAGACGTAAATTGCCGGCGCTATAATTATACATAGCACTTAAAATGCTTGTTTGTATGTATGTGTGTGCAACACACCAGCAAGCAGCGCTGTGGCAGCCACACTTGATCAGCAACTACATTTTTGTTGCTGCAGCAATTGTCCGCATTTCATTAGCAACAAAACGGTCAAAGTTATACCAGCAATGTTGACAGTTGCCAACACCAATCAACGTTGGCAACAACAACAACAACAGCAAACTAGATTGTGCATCCAACTAGCAACAACCATAGAGAGAGTTTGCAGCAACGACGAGGTGTTACCGCTGGCTGATTGAGAATTCACATGAATACCAGTTTTGTTATTGCTGTTGTTGTTGTTGTAGTTTGTTGCTTGTCGCTAGTCAACTATTGTATCAGCAAGTTTAAATTGCCCACCCACTAACTGGTTGGTTGAATGCAACCAAAATGGCATATTACCCTGTGTTGCAAGTATGTGTGGCAACGAGTGTTGGTGTGTGAGTGCGCCTTCGTTATCATGCGCCGCGTTTTGCATATGCACCTTTGGACGACTGGCAGTTTTACAACTAGAGAAAATCGCCAGCAACCTTGCCACAACAATGCACACCAGCGCAAGTACAGCTTTGGTGGCACCAACAACAACAACAACAATGCTTGATGCCTTATTATTACATGCCATGTGCTACATACACACATACGCATTTATATGTGTTGCGTTGCCAGCCAGCCGCCTGGTGGTCGCACTGTGCGGTCGCTCAATTGTCACTTTGCCACATTTCGTCTGTGTCGTGTAGTCTTGTGCCTTGCCGCACAGGCACATAGAGTGCGCAACAGCGCCTAACCGAGCGACCATCAGCAGCTGCCTCGACGCCGCTGTGTGGCAATTGATGATGGCTGAATGCGTTGACATGCAAATGAAGCGTAAGCACTCGTTGAAGGTGTTGAAAATGGCAACCAAATGTGGCAAACGAGACAAAGTTTCAATGTGCCACAGCGCAACACGAAAATAAAAGGCGCCTAAAGGCCATACAGCGCACATACAAACACATACAAGCAGTTTATGTTGTTGTTGTTGCCGTCGCCGTTGCATCTGCATAATTTTATTCCTATTTGGGTGGCGCAAAATTGACAGCGAGTGACAATGGTGACAACAGCAATAAGAATAGCAGCAACAACAACAACAATAACAAGAAACACAACAAAAACAACAAGAGACACAACAACAGCTGCAGCGACAACAACAGCGACAGCAAAAGTGACAAACAGCAGCAACAACAACAATGGCAATAAAAATGCACACATCACTATCACTTTGGTTTTCGCTGTTTACTTGTCACTTGCGTTGCAAGCACCTCTGCTTGTACGTCTGCATGTTGCATGCCACATTTGCATGCTGTTTCCTTGCCACACAGTGTCAAAAATACATAAATGGCGCTTTCTACATCACACATGCCACAAGGCGTATGACACCTACATGCCGTTGACACCCTTGTACTCACTCGCCGAGTGTTTCAGTGGACCCAGTTCCCGGCCAGAGTAGTAAGTAGCGCGCGCATATTTAAGAAAAGTTGCATATGTACATTTGTATGTGTGTGTTTGCTTCATCCTCCGCCCTCTCTGAAGTTGCTAAAATCACGTGAATGCCTGCCGAAACCCATCTATGCAATTGTACCGTTATCGAAAATTGTTTCATAATTGCCCTATTGACAAGGCTCTGCCAATATCAAAAGGCATTTCTTTGTGCTCTAATTGCCACCGAATGCATTGCTCACAAAAGGAATTTTGATTGTACGCAATCTTCCAGTTGCTAAGGTACTAAATATAGTTGCTAAGACCCCTACATATAGAACTCAAATATATTTTCGTGGTAACTGTTATCGTCGGAGGCAAGTAACGTGACGGAAATGAACCCTCCATTAATTTTATTCGACATTTATACAACAAAGTGGGTCTCTGGCCAGTAGTCCGATTCACAGAGAGGTCTTCAGCTTACCCAGATTATAGTTGGGTATGGTTTAGATCAGTAAATATGGTAAGAAAAGGGACGAAATCTCACAGTATCAAATTCGTTCTAAACTCAAGACCTAATAATTTCACCTCTTCATTCATTTATCTGTTATTTGATTTAGTTCAAAAGCTTTCATCATTGTTGTGAAGCTTTTACAATCGAAAACTTCAGATTTTTCGATTGGTCTGTACTTCCGAATCCGTTGCATGTTTTATCATGCTAGGAATGGTATGTAAAAAAAGTTTTCATAAAGCTTTCACAAGATCTATGTAACTTACCACAAAGCTTTACTCTTTTAGCTGTACAAAAAGCTGATATTAGGAATACTTTATATTCCTGCGTCTTATTATATAATCTGAGGAGTATTTGTGGACTAAAAAAGCTTAAGTTGTCGAACTCTCATACTTTCAAAGCTATAAGGCACCGAAGTTAGGCGAACCGTTGCATGTTTCACCATGCTAATGGTATGTAAAAAAAGCTTTCATAAAGCTTTCACAAGATCTATGTAACTTACCACAGAGCCTTGAACTTTTAGCTGTACAAAAAGCTGATCTTAGGAATACTATATATTTCCTGCTGTCTTATTATACAATCTGAGGAGTATTTGTGGATTAAAAAAGCTTAAGTTGTCGAGCTTTCACACTTCCACAGCTATAAGTCACCGAAGTTAGGCGAACCGTTGCATGTTTCACCATGCTAATGGTATGTAAAAAAAGCTTTCATAAAGCTTTCACAAGATCTATGTAACTTACCACAGAACTTTAAGCTTTTAACTGTACAAAAAGCTGATCTTATGAATACTTTATATTCCTGTCTGTCTTAATATATAATCTGAGGAGTATTTGTGGATTAAAAAAGCTTAAGTGGTCTTTTAAGTTTACCACGAAGGATGTATTGAGGACGAAGAAAATATTCTCCGAACTGAGTATCTAAAGGTCGCAAGAGCCCGATGTGATGATGAAAAATGGAAGGGACGTCAAATGAAAACCTGAACTGCAATGGATGTTTGACTAGTAAAATATAAAGATAACTCTGTCGAGACTATAATTCTGGTTGTTCATCTTAAAATATTAAAAATTGACTATTTAAATTTACATAATAATTCTGCTGAAGTCCAGTAGATCACCGCGAGTTAATGCAACCCCGCAAGCACTCCACTAAATCCCAACTTCTCTCATTAAAGCAACCCATAATCATGCTTAACGCTTGGACAAAATGCTTAAACAAAAAGTCAAAAGGACGCACACTTCAACTCCACCAACAACGCTGCTGCCGAATTGAATGCTCCAATTGCTGAGTGACAGTTACATAGTTGTTCAATGGAACTGAGCGCGCTGCTGGCGGCGATTTATTAGCATTTCCGGTGCAACCAGCAAATCACCAGCACAACCAAGTGACGTACACACAGCCACAACTAACCGGTAAGGGCTGCGAAAGCACCAAAGTGGGTGCACCAAATGACGTTGCACTTCTGACTGTGGGTTTGCCTGTGTGGCAGCGACAAAGTTGCTCAGGCATACAACGCTCAAGGACTTTATTTTGGCAGATTTAACTTGTGAGCACTTGCGAGTGAGTGAGTGAGTAGTCGCTCGCAGTTCGGTTGCTGTGCCGCTTTGGTTTGGCCTAATTAACTAATGTAATTTATTGCGAAAAACTTTTGCTTAGCACACCGCTTGATGAGCGCATTTAAGTGAGAGATAGAGCGTAAGCACTTACTAAAAGTGGGCGAAAAAGAGTAAAGTTGGCGATAATTTAGTAGTAAGCTTGCTGCACAATCTCGGTAGATTAACTAAAGGCAAAAATAAAATTTTGCAGCAACTCTCTTATCTCGAGGAAGTTTGGAAATTGGAAATGAGCGCTGAATTAGTGCGAGAGGTTTTATAGCGTTTGGTTTGTTTATAGAGTGGCTTGAATTAGAGCAACAAAAAACGTCTTTAGAGTTAAGAGCTAGTACTGAATTTGGATTACAAGCCGCTGTTGCGAGCCTTTAATATGTTCTCTGATCGAAAAAGGTGCCGAATTTTACTCCTATGAAACAACTATATGCTTTGTAGAAGGATATAAATCTCTAAGGATGTCTGTACATTACTACATAGAGATAATATCTTCTTGTAGAACCATCATAGCCTTTCTTAGTCTGAAACAATGTGGAGTAGGAATATATGACATTTAATCGAGTTTGAGATCAAAAATATATCGAAAACTAATTGATTTGAAGCTTTAAAATCAGTATTACTTATAATAATTTTTTTATAAACCAGTTGAGAATTACAGATTTTTTTGCAAAATGAACGAAATGTCATAAATTCCAATTTTTAGAGCTGATTTGCGATATGAAATGTAAATATTATATTTAAAATCAAGTCAAAATCATAAGATTAAACAAAATTCGATATTCTAAGTTCCAAAAATATACTCCTCGAAATGCTTAAACATCCTTAGGAGCCAACTTATTGCTTGTGGCAAGCACTTTTACACACATACCAAACTCGTGTACGCCATTTTATGACACACTCATATACACCACTTCGCCGATGCTCGCATGTAATTCCCGCGCACAACCGCAACGCCCACAAAATTGGCAAAACGCTGACACTAACGAGTTTCAATTTACGCCTCATCACATGCGTCGCATTTGACGATGTTTGTGCGGTAAGTGTTTGGTGGCTCAGCAACGCACACACAAGCTTGCAACAAAACATATGTCGTTGGAGGGGCAGCAGCAATTCACCATGCAACATTTGCGTTGCAAGTAGAGTGGAGTTGTGTGTGTGTGTGTGTGGAAGTAAAAGGATATGCATAAATGATTGTCTACGAGCAGAATATGCATATGAATGGGCGCGCACAATCACACACAGACACATTCAAATATATAAATTTCCTCTCATACTACATATGTAGGTATGTGCAACGCGAGCCTGCTGCGGAGCCTGCGGCACTCTGCGCCTTATTTTTTCTACCCAACATTCGTTTACAAAAATAGAATCGTGGAAAATATGGAAATTTTACGAAAATTGCTTGCAGTCAGCCATAGCGACGTTTGCGTTGCGGCTCCTTGCCACAGCAGCGGCGTAACTGGCTGGCAGCTCCTTGTTGTCGCTACTGTTCGCGCGTCAGCCGCTTCACTTGTCAGCTCATTTTTATTTCGTTCCCCTCTCCGCTTCTCATCGCCAGCAGCTGCGTTTTTGCCACTTGGAGAGGATACTCACAGTGAGTGTGAAAATTGTGATGGTATTCATGTATAACGGTACTGTACGTGTGTGTTGCATATGTCTGTTGCACTCATGTCGGGTCATAATTCGATTAACACCTTGACGGGTCGGGCCCTAAAATGTTGCTGCAACTTCAATACCATTTAATTGGTTAGCGTTGTGGCTGCAACATGAGGAACTGCGGCGCTAACTGCCGCGAAGTGGCGGATGCAGGGTGTTATAGAGACTGTAGTGAGTTGAAAGTGAGTTGTAACATGCCTCCTAAACCCAGTACGCAGCACCTGAAAGGCAGCGCTAAGCATTTTAGCATGTGTCTCTATGCACATACACATGCCACATGCCACAAAATCTGAACAAATTTGACATAACATAAGTAGACATATAAGCATATCGCCAGGCGTCCATTCATTTGTCATTGGCAAACGAAAATAACACAGCGTTGATTGATGTTGCATGTTGTCTACATAGACATTTGTTGCGCCACAATTAATGTATACACACACATACCCACTTACACGCAAGTTTCTCTGCATATTTATGTACGACCCACGAGCACTCTCCACAATTTATTGTCGAATCAATTCACTTTGATTTTTATTATGCCCTAACAATCGCCCTCTCTTGCACCGCGTTGCAAGCAATATTTCTTTCAATTAGTCACTCAGAAGTGTCGCAGCAGCTGCAACAGCCAACAAATAGCTTTCAACAAGCGCAGCGCGCAGCTCAATTTAATTTACTCGCATTGATTGTTTATATGCATTTTGTTGCAGTGTCGCATTGTTGTTGCCGCATGCCACATGCCACATAGGTGGTAATTTTTATAGCGTAATTTTAATGGTGTTCAACGTCATTAACATTTTGGTTGCTTGTTGCACTTTAAAATCTCTGCTTTACTCTTGTTGTTGTTGTTGTGTCAGTTCGTAATGTTTGCATGCATCGTTTAACCTGCGCGAGAAATTTTAATCGCTTCCATTATGGCCGGTTATAGGCGTTGTGTAGCGCTCTTTAATTGCCAGGTGATGACGCATTCCCATTGCAGTCGCAGTGCATAATCGAATTGATGGCTTATTTTATTGGTTGGTTTAGGGAATCCGTTAAAGCGTTGGAGTGTTGTGTGTATTGCATATGAATTTCAGTTTGGTGGCGCTTAGCAAAGGGGCAGATACAAATGTAAACGGAGATTATTGTAGAATATTAAGTATCCAAAGGTTTTGAGAATAAAAAATGTTGAACCTTTCGGTTTGATGAGCCACGGAGGCACACTTAAGAGATTTCTGTACAAATAGAAAAAGTAAATACCACCGAAATCGATAAGCCTTGAGATCAGCAGCCATCAAATGTATGCTAAGAGCTTGCGAATATGATTTGGGTACTAAAACTTGTGGTGAGTTCGTTATCTCTCAATATCTGCCTCCTAGTCACCTTCGATTCGCCATTTCTTAGGTCAGTATGTTTGTTTTCAACTCTCTTGGCACAGAAATTGCATTGGAAAGCAACAACAAAGCTATACATGTACTATAAACACTTCCTGGATCCTGTTAGTCTACTGTAGTTATGCCAGTTGTATGTTCTATTCGCCATTATCGATAGTTTGGAGAATCTAAAACAAATAATTTTGCAAAGTTTATACTCTCCAACAATTCTGACTTTGAGACCAAATCTATTTAAACATGTAATAGACACCCATCTGATTCAGAAGTCTGAATGATTTCCAGAGTTGAAGCTACTCACTCGAGTTTAAGATTTCGTGTTATTGAATTCAATTCAGTTCTTCTCATTAGTATATTTAAAAAATTCATAGTTTAATTTTATTATTTTTATTTCTTAAGTGAGAGCCAATTAAACAAAGTGTTTAAACTCATAAAAATGGAGTTTAAGGAGAATTATAGGAAAGATTTTATATAGAAAACCTCGTATTTTTGAGAAGAAGAAGAAGATGAACTCCAAATAATTGACAAGTAAACTCGAGTTTATGACGGGACATGAATTATGAATAAAAAGTAGAAAAAATCCTCTAAAAGTGAAACAGAGGTTCTCCCCATAGACAAATGGTGTTTAAATAAATATTCGATAAACTCGAGTTTGTGTCGTTTGTTATAATCCTTAACCATACGAAGTTCTTTATTTGCTTAAAGTGATACAAGAAACCACCAATAATCAATAAATTCGAGTTTATATCGGGACAATAAAAAGGGAACCAATCCTCAAAAACAGTGAACAAAGGTTTCTCTCCATAGACTCGGAAAAATGATGTTTAAGAAAGTGCTTAAATAAATATTCGACAAACTAAAGTTTGTGTCGTAATTCTGATAACCAAGAGGGTGAGCTACTGATTTAAGATAAAGTTACTTTTTATAATTCTTACGAAGTTGTTCATTATCTTTAAGTGTTAAATGAAAACTCTAATAATCATTAAACTCGAATTTATGACCTATCATGAAGAAACCATAAATAAAAGGCGTCAGAATTTAGAAAAAAACTTAAAAAACTGTATGAATGAAAAAAGATCTCCATAAACTCGAAAAAAACTGTTGGAGGAGAGTTAAAGAAAAAATTGTTCATGATAAGCTTCTTATGTGCAAAAAGCACTTAATGATAAATAATTTTTAGATAAACTCGAGTTTGTGCCGGAAATCTAAAGACTAATGTGAGTTAAGCATATGATTTAAATAAAGAAATAAGTAAAAAAAAGCTTTTTTTAGACCCCCACAACTTTCGAAATACCGTGTTTGTTAAACTCCAAAAATCAATAAACTTGAGTTTATGATTTGAAATGAATAATAAATAAAAAAAAAGGTCGTCTGAAGTAAGAACAAACCTTCAAAAAAAAAGAATGAAAAAAGATTTTATCTCCATAAACAGGAAAAAAAATGGTGTTTAAGAGGAGTTAAAGAAAATTTTGCTTATGATAAGCTTCTTAAGTTAAAAATGTACTTAATTGTGAATAAATTTTTCATAAACTCGAGTTTTGAAAAAAAGATTTTATCTCCATAAACTCGGCAAATATGGTGTTTAAGAGGAGTTAAAAAAATTTTTGTTTATGATAAGCTCCGTATGTTGAAAAAGTACCTAAAGGTAACTAGATCTTTCATAAACTCGAGCTTGTGACGGAAATCTAAATTCTAATGAGATATGATTGAAGTAAAAAAAACCAACACGTTTCGAAATATCGTGTTTGCTAAACTCGAATAATCAATAAACTCGAGTTTATGACTTGGCATGAATAATAAATAAAAAAGTCGGTAGAAGTGAGAACAAATCTTAAAAAAAATGTATGAGAAAAATTTCGAAATTCGAAATTATATAAAAAATGGTGTTTAAGAGGAGTTAACGAAAAATTTGTTTATGATAAACTTCTTAAGTTGAAAAAGTACTTAATTATGGAAAAATTTTTCATAAATTCGAGTTTTGAAAAAAGATTTTATCTCCATAAACTCGGCAAAATTGTATTTAAGAGGAGTTAACGAAAATTTTGTTTATGATAAGCTCTGTATATTGAAAAAGTACTTAACGGTAAATACATTTTTGATAAACTCGAGTTTTGTTCGATTTTTGAAGATTTTTGTTAAAAAAGTATTTAAAAAAAAAATATTTTTTTTGCACTCTCTAACCTCTCGAAGTGTTAATCTCATTTAATTTTGCTGCAAGCTGCACCCGCACCAGCAGAAAACGTAAATAAGTCTGATGATGAGGAAAAGAAAATTACAAATGACAACAAACACAGGAACGCTTGACTTAGATTTACAACGAAGTCAAGCAGAAACTGCAGCACGTACACAAGCACAAAACGCATGTGTCTGCAAATCAGCAACTCAAATCACTAAAATATTGCAGAAAACAACTCAATTTCACAATGAGTTCAATATACTTGAAATGCACGTCAACCCTGCGCTTAGGTTAGAAATATACACAGGCAGAGCTGCATAGCTGGCTGGCTACTCAGCGTATGCAAATATTTACTACGTGTCAGTTGTAGGAATAATATGGCAAGCAGAACGGTCAATCTCGTGTTGTCATTCATGCCACCCGCGCACAGCGACATTAACACGTAGAAAGAAAGAAGGATGGAAAGCTGAAGAAGCTTTCTTCTCTGCTAAACAAATACGAATTTGTCTTGTCATTCATACCAATTTGCGCTTATATCTCTGTGCTACATGTGTTTGTGTGTATTAAAGTATATTTTTGTTGCAAGTTATTTGTATCATACCTAAACTGGCATCACTCGTAGCCATTTAATCAACAAACACACGCTGTCAGACTTCCTTATACATTTTGCCGGCTTCATTATCATTTGCAGCGCAGTCTACCATATATATCTCTTTGCATGTGGCATGTATGTCTGCATGTTGCATGCAACCATATGAATTCAGCATTACTTTGGCAATGCATTTGTACGCGTCATCAACAACATCTTTAGCCGGATATGTCTTATAGCTGTAGCCTTCTCGCCTGCTAAATCTGCGCGCTCGAGTCTTCAAACTCATCTCGATTATTGACTGGTCTTCTTCCTTCATTTCTTCTCACTCTGTGTGTGTGTGTGTGTGTGTCTGCTCAAGCGTTCAACTGTTCGTCGTAGTCATCCTTGCGCGCTTCCGTCTGCTCGACTTTTTTTCTCTACTCCGACGCCGTCAACACTCAGCCATCGTTATTACCATTTGCTGCGCGTTCGCGTGTGTGTGAGGGAGTGAGTGTAAGTTTATTTCCTTTTCCTTATCCTGCTGCTCCGCCCACTCCATCAACCAATATCACTTTACATATTGCATATTTTTCTGCATTGCCGCGCTTCCGTTGACACATTTTTTGTTTGTTATTGTTGTTTTTTCTGCTCCGCTACATTATTTTTTTCCAGCTTTTTCCCTTTATTTTTGCATTTCCACCGCCATTCCGCTCACACCTCTCACCTTGCCACAAAATGTTGCAATGACTTTTATATTTGAATGCGGCAGCTTCTCAGCTCTTTTCATGCGATTTCATGCCACTGTCACACTTGTTGTTGCTGTTGTTATTGTCATGCATTAAATTCGAACTTTCACACCTGGCATCCACAACAACAACAACATGCTCACACTACTCATCCTCATCCAAGCGGGAACTCACGAACTCAGCATTTCTTGCATTTTACACGCTCGCCACTGTCGCCATTCGTCTGTTTGTCTGTCTGTCTCTCTGTTGGATTGACTGTCTAACAGTCCGCCGTTCCTTAGCAATCCAGCAATCCTTTTCAATCCCTGCTCACTTTTCACTGCACTCCAAGTCCACTCTCGGCTTTGGCAACTCGAACACGTACAAATTCAGTTTTCTCGGTACTGTATCGAAATGTAAAATGGATAAATTGCACAAGACAAACGAGCTGTACTATGTTAAATGTGCAACAAAAAAAAACACGACATACTACGAGGAGTACGAAGAAGACGAAGCGGATGAAGAGAATGAAGCGCACCGAGTAGCGGGTGTGGGGGAAAAAAATCAAAGCTCATGCCTTAGCAAATAGACGAAATGAGAAACGAGTGTCATGCTCGACGAAATGGACATTATTGGGTCAGTGAGATTAGAGATTAAAGATAACAGGTGGATTGTCGGGGCGTTACGTTGTTTGATAAATGAAGAAGCTGTATACTGACAACTGTAGGTAAATTGATACCGGAAGAGTTGCAAAGGAAGCGCAGCTAAGCATATTGCAATGTGGAGGGTGGTAACTGTTGTCATGGAATGTCTATGACAATTGATATACTTAGCTGGAAGAGCTATTTCGAAGACTTCTGGCTTACAACTGAAGACGGATTCTATGGCATTCCAAAACATGATGACCTTTCAACAAACAAAGTTATTATCGAAGCATACCTTTAGGCAGCTCTCAATTTAAGATTTTTTCATTAGATTCAGCAGTTAGATCTTGTAGTTCTCAAACGCTTTATGAATTATTAATTCAAAATTGGTATTTTGGACAGTTAAAGCGAAGAACACAGGAACCGGCACTAAATCTATCCAAAGTAGTTTCTGGAAACAATTCTACCTATATAGTCTCCTTCGCGAGTTTATTATTATGTAGATCCGTCCGAATATGGACCGTCCCATGGTAAAAAACATAGTAAGACTGCCTAATTGCCTACATATCCTCCTCCGTATTTGGAATTCTAGTCTGAGAATGGTTACGGTGCTTGGAGCTTAGGTGGATGAACTTGTCCAGAGCTTCAAAAAGTCTTTAGTTGGGAACAAGAGAAGCTTAGTCTTGAACCTGTTCTTTACTGGACAGAGCTGCTGGGACAATTAACGGTATACTTACGCTGGTTTCGGTGCTTAGACTAATTCTAAGACGGATGAACTTGTCTAGAGCTTCATAGTGGGTCAAGTTCGGAACAAAAGAAGTTAAGTCTTGATCTTGTTCTCTTCCGAACACAGTTGCTGGGACAAGTAACGGCGTATTTATTTAGAGAGGAAGATCGTCTTAAACCCGGATTACTTGAAAGTTGAAAGTGATTTCAATGCAAAAGAAACCTTTTTCTTATGTCGCCTAAAAGCACACTGCGACACTTTTAAAAGCTCCGAGCTTCCAGTTGCCTCCACAGCGCTTAATCCACTTTCGCTCCAACTGCAACTACTTTCAACTAATTAATGGCGTGTAGACAAATTAATTGGAGCTACTTAATAAGCGTCGATGGGAAATCTGTTGTTTCGTCCGAACTAAGCCAAAGAAAGTAAAAGCAACAACAACAAGTTCTTTTAAGCTTACTCCAAGCCAAATGCCGCACAGCAGCCAAAACCATTTGTGCCAAAGCTATACGCTACTAGACATTAAGACTTGGAAGCTGGAAAAAAATGGCTGCATTCGCTCTCATGCCCAGCACTCGGGCGCGACTGTCGCTGACTAACGTGCCGCATTGCTGCTAGTGCAAGTGGCATCAACAGCACGCTTCATTACATTTGAAGCGCGTAAATGAGATTTAGCCATTTTTGCTGTCACTTGCCACTTCCTGGCGCCACTCTGTGTGTATGTGTATGTGTGTTTCCGGCTCAAGTGGTGCTGCCAAAGGAAGGCGCAGGAGGAGAGAGGGTGGCAGCTAAAGCGGAAGTTGGCAGCTCTGCAATGTGGGGGTGTGCGGGTGTCGCAGCTTTGTTTTTGGCACAGCGCAAAGCAATGAGCTTGATAATGCAGTTGACTGCCAGCTGGCGGCATCGCGGTGCGCAGCGGCACCGTAGCGTAATATAAAAATAAATAAGAAAACATAATTGAATATTTATTAGCGCGCAGTTGGCTGTTGCCACTTATTCTCTTCGCCTTTTTTGTTGTTTTTGCCTCTTTAGCTGCCTCGTGCGGCTGCAGGCAGCGCAAAAATCTCGGCAATTCGATTTATTTGTCTGCTTCATTAACAGCCGCGCGACTATGCAGCTTCCTCCACAACAGTTTTTATGATATCTGCTCAATCTCCTGAGCTTGTTGCATGCAGCGTCGCATCATTTGTCGCGCTGCGCTATAAATTTTTTTGCACGAGGCAACAGCAATGCTCAGCGCGTATCTAGTATTTTGTGTTGTCCTTGCTGCCACATCCTTCAGCTAACGCTTTGTGCCTTCAACAGGCAGCGGCAGCGGCGCAGTGAAATTGAATTAAAATTTGCATTTTTCAAACGACGCGACATTGCGCGCTCTTCATTCCACTTGTCTTCGACTAATTTTGTGCTTCTTATTTGGCGCTTTTTTTCTTTCTATTTTCTTCAGCATAATTTTATCTTCACTCTTCATTTACATTTTCTGCTGCTTTGTCTTCACTCAATTCGCTTTTGTGCCGCTCAGTAGCGCGTAGTAGGTGAGAGAGGGTGTGTGTGTGACTCTAATTGTCTGCTCGCTGCTGGCTGTCGGTCAAGCGCAGGCCCGTCAAGTGACAGCGCACGAGAAAGGACATTATTAAAATTATCCTGGTAATTCGTTTAATAAAATGTTCGCATTAAAGCTGTCTACTAATTGACTTTTATACCTATCACATGCCCAACGGCGTGGAAATTCGCTTGATAGCCAAGGCAAATTAAGTGCGTTTCATTCGAATACGAAAATTATCTGGACTTTCGTTGTAATTTGGTGACACTTGGCTCAATATTTTTTTGTTCCAACTAGAATAGATTAAATATAGAAAACTAAAAATAGACAGGAATGTGGCAGGTCTCCTTCGTTAAATTGGTAATATCTACTCAGTGAGCTAAAGATGTGAGGTATGTGTTTTTCTGTAGTCCTGAAGTCATCTGGAAACTTTAGGTTGTCATTGGTAATGTGCGCTTTCCCTCCGCTTAACATACTTTTTCATAAATATTGTTGAAGACCACTAGCTCTGAGAAATGAGTTCGGTCAAAACCTGGTCAAGATAGTTCGAGGCTGCTTAGCGTTTTCTGTGGGGTCGAACACTGTTCAATATGTACAATATTAATCGTTTTGACATGCTTCGGAAATGGCTTTTTGGCTGAACCTTAGTATATAACCGGTTATCCTGCGATCTATTATTGGGGTCCCTATACTATAGTTTTACTAATTCAAATAAAAGTAACCAGATCTTCGGAAAAGAAGATTAAAACGACTTTGTTCCAGTATACCATTCAAGTTTTAACTTCTCTGAGTAATCGAAAGCTTTTACAGTCAGTCTATAACGTCCACTTTGTTTTTGTTCTTGTAACGAATAATTTTGAGGGACTCTACTAAGCTGAAAGTCCTTGATCGGATATTAATCCGGTACGTACCATCGGAATTGGAGTTATGACTAAGTGTCGTGGTGCTCCACAGTGAAGGTCTTCTCTGGTCTGCCGGGAACCGAAAATAATGTTATCGGAACCGGATAGGGTAAAAGGAGCCGGAAATGAGATGACCGGATATAGACATCAGGAACCGGAAACCCCGAACCAGGTATGGGGTAACCGGAAATGATGCTACCGGAACTGGAAAATTAGTTTGTCGGAAATGTGGCATGGGAACCGTATAAGATGCTTTCGTAACCGGACTTGGGGTGACCGGATATGGACAACCGGAAACGGAAATAGACTGACCGGTTATGGGCCACCGGGATCGGAAATGTTGTTAACGAAATGAGGTGACCGGTGGAATCAGGGACCGCATATGGGCAACCGGAACCGGGAGTGGGGTATTGAAGTTACCGGAACCGGATATAGACAACCTGAACCGGCAATAATACTACCAGAATCGGGTATGGGATAACCACTTTCTATCTAGATCAAATCCTCACAGAATCGAATTCGCAGTTGCTCTCAGACAATAGTCTCTCAGTCCAATATATATAAGATTTCGAACTATTAAAACCTGTATTCTTGATAGATGAACTAGAGATGATATGACCGATATCTCAGAGAACCGATCTTGGGAACGGACCCCAAGATGACGCTTGAATGAACTGAACATTCAAGGTTTTCACCGTCTGGAGCTTTCTGGAGAATATGAAAGGGACCAGGTTGTGGGGGAGCTATATCTATGTTAGTCTAGATACATGCTAAAGAGATAAATCCTAGACTGTCCGGAGCCTTAAACATTTACTCCAGCATTTTCACTCAACAAAAAGCTCAACTAAGCTCAGTTGGGACTAGAAAGGAAAGCGCCAATCTGTTAAATTTAAGTTAAAAAGTGGGGTTAGTTAATGATACACAGTCTACTTTATATCACCGCGCACATAAGCAAGGCACTATATCGTCAACTTTGTTGTTGTTTTTGCTGCATTGCGAGTTAGCATCCATCACATTCTACTTCAACTTTATGTTGTTGTTATTGTTTTTGCAAATATTATGCCACTGTTGCCACTGTTTTCATTTGACAAACAACATTTGCGACATTTGCCATTTCACGTTTGACGCACACACCAACACACATACACATTCACACGCGCATTTGCATATGATTTTTGGCATGATTACACACACGCACACAAACAAACAAATATTTGTATCTCTATATATGTAGCTCTATATATATGTTTATGAGGGTATATGTGTTATGTTTGAGTGGTTGTATATGAGCCCTCTTATGACTATAAGCACTCGTAAACAATAACAAAATTCACCGATAAATAACAATCAACCGGCCAATGGAGTTTTAGTGATAACAACAAACAATGCACCGTTATATTATGCTGTGAATAAATTATCTCTGAAATGACATGACAAAGTAGCGCTCGGTTAGGCGCAGCACACACACATTTACATATGCATACATATACACATATGTGATTTTAATATATATAGCTAATATACATATATGTGTGTGTTGTTGTTGTTGTTTTTTGCTTTGGCCACGATTTATAGACTGTGCAGCGCCTGCGCTGGTGACTCGTCGTGATTCAGCTGTGCCAATGCGCGTTTATTATGCATGTCACAATATTAAATGCAATAACAACAACAATAAAATTGTATTTAAAAGCAACAACAACAAAATGCATCGACTAGCTATATATAAATGAAAGCTTTGCCGCGCGTCTAGCAATATTATAATATTTTTTTTTTATTTTTGTTTTTGTAATTTTTTTTTTTCAATTTTTTTTTGTGTGTGCGTTGCATTTTTGTTGTTTTTATTTTTTTTTTTGTTTTTTTTTTTTATTTATTTTTTTTTTAGTTTAACGTGCATTTTTGTGATTTTTATCGGCGATTTTGATAGTTCGAAGTTAACAATTTTTGTTTATTGCCACTCTTCGCCGTATTAATGATGTTTTTGTTGGCATATTGTTGTTGTTGTTTTTTTTTGTTTTCAATTTTTTTTTTTTTAATATTTTCTTTTTTTCTTTTTGATTTATGCCGCTATCGATTTGTTCGACCAAAAAACTTCGCGCAGACAAATTATCGCGTCGAACGCAAATTGCATATAAATCCGTAATAAATGCGTGGCGTTGTGTCATAAATCGCCTAAGCGCTTTCCCAAATTGAATTTAGTTAATAAAACTCGTGTGTACAAATGCTTAGAGCGTTATGGGCGCAGTGTAATGGATTTAGTTAGTTTTGGCTTAAATACGAAAATAGGCAGTCCGGGTGGCTCTTCGACTATATTAAGCGCTTTAAATGTGTAAACAAATTGTATTAAAATTTAAATTTAAGTAATTAAGCGCCGCTAAAAATCGTGATAAATCAATAAAATAAATAAATAAAACAAGATAATAAGGCAGCGGCACAACAAAAGCAAAAATTTTCATTCACTAACCAGTGACTACCCACATTGTTTGGTAATCATACCCATATATACATATATGTATAACTATTTACAGTAAATTTTCTATATACAAATCCACATTGTTTTCCGTTTACTATTAAAAAATCTTGTTCCTTTCCTCACCCAAAATCCACCTAACATTCACTTACCGTAATTCTTTAAGTACTTCAATTGTTGCTTGTCTCACATGTGCGCCCAATTACTGCTCCAAATTTGTTAATAATAATGCTTTGTTCGCTTTTGTTACATTTTTTCTAAACAAAAACGGGCTTTCATTGTTTAAAGTGACATTTTTTTTCAAATTTTGCGCTAATCGTTAAACTATTAGCGAGTGTGGGTCTAGAGGTGCATATTCATACAAACACACAGGTCGTTATAGTTACCCATATATAAGTATATACCTATTGTAGCTATGAGTGACTATTACCATTTATCATAGCTTGTCTGAAAATGGCTTTGTTCAACTATGTTGTTAAAGTTCAAAAGAAGTAGTGCACTGAGCTGAATAGATTTCATACATTTTCTCTCTCAGTGACTCACTTTAATCATATGAAACATATATGTATATATGTTTTCATAAATTGAAATCGAGTGTGCCTTATTGCAAGAACTTAGACTCAGTTCTATTAAAAATCATTCATAAACTCGGTTGAATGGAACCAAGTACTACCGAAAGAACAAATCGTCTCAGAGCAGGAAGTTTCATTTGATTTCCATTTACAAAATTTCTTTATTGAACAAAAATAGGAAGATATCTGTTATTTGATCTCACGATCTCAACAACGCTTCTAGGAATCAAGGTAGATAACACAGCCACACAAAAACAAAATTTGTCATGACCTGGTGGTCTTACTATGTATGCCTTCTGCTTTTGAGGTCGCTGATTACGTATTCGACGTTACTTTTCAACATTTTCGACATCAGATTCATAATCAGCGACCCCGAAAACCCCTCAATAACGAGTTTCATGCGAATCCGATAAAGTCTTCAAAATGGCGTCCGCCATATTGGATCCGCCATTTTGAATTTTGAAAAAAAACCGACACCGGATTCGTAATCAGCGACCTCGGAAACCCCCCGAGTAACGAGTTTCAAACGAATCCGACGAAGTTTTAAAAACGCTGTTCGCCATCCTGGTTTTCTTTTCCTTAAATGGACCTCGGATTCGGAAAATGTAACATTGTTCTATGTTATATGCCAGTATTACTATAAAGTTTTGTATTATAGTATGCCTTAGAAGTTTTTAACCTAT
Organism: Zeugodacus tau; assembly: GCA_031772095.1. Classification (NCBI taxonomy): domain Eukaryota; kingdom Metazoa; phylum Arthropoda; class Insecta; order Diptera; family Tephritidae; genus Zeugodacus; species Zeugodacus tau. The sequence continues at coordinate 3,374,483 of CM062653.1, read as the reverse complement.
CTCATCCAGTACTATATAGCAATGTTTTGATGATATCGATAACGCTGCCCCTGATAAATCTATAAATCTCAAATATTGCATATTCTTCTCAGTGTTTAGTATGATTTAATATACATTTTTGGTTATTATCATACTTAAAGTAAAAAATAATAATCAATCCCGAAATATTTCGGGATCCCGATATTAAGATCCCAAACTGATTGGTATTGAACTTACATATTAAATGTATTTGAACCAGACTGATTAGAATTCACTAAACATTCACATATATTTCGGGATAACTAGATAATTCTTTCAGGAAATCTACCGAATCGCATGTGATCCCATGTTGGATTATAGATTAGTAAATACAGTTGACCTTTCATAACTCGAATTTCTCCATAACTCGTGCTCTTGAATTGTCAATAGAAGACCAATTTCATACAAAGACTCGAAGTCTCTCTAACTCAATTTTTTTTTGTGGATTATGGTAATTCGAGTTAGGGAAGTATACACATTTCAGTTTTATATATCATTAAAAATCCGAAATGAGTCTATTTAACAGAGCTTAATTATATATTCCGGGATTATTAGATCATACTTTCTGGAAGAATCTCGAACTTGTTTCAAAGGCTTGTATTCGTATAGAAGTGATCCCATATTAGATCACATCCTGGTAAATACCTACAGTTAAGTCTTATATACCATATTGTACGACATGAAAGACAAAACGTGACTATTTATTAGACCCTAAAGATATCTTTGATATCGTTAATAGAAAAAAAATTGAAAAAGTGTTGGATAAGGTCTTCAAAAAATATTTTTCACCTGAAAGATGACCTATTTATGGCAAATAAGGCAACTTAGACTAGTTCTTGACTAATTTGAACAGATTTTTAAGTCCAAAAAACTTCAATTTCTATATGTGTTGACACCGAAAAGCATTGCCCGCTACCACCAAAAGTAATTCAGTTGTCATACCAGTCAGCTTCAATGTGAGACACCACACCCTTGCATAGCCAAAAAGAAACAACAAAAAAGCGCCACACTAAATGCTCTGACATTTTTATCGTGCAACATTTTGCCGTCACAGCTATTTCCTCTTAAGCCCGAATAAAGCACACAAAACAACAACATTATCGCTTCGAGATTTGTCAATTTATCTAACAACCAGCGCCAGCGCCATTGTTTTTGGAAGCTAAAAATAATGAATAGGAAGCCGAAAAAAATCGGCGCTGGATAACAATTTTGGGAGTCGATATGTACTTGTATGTGGCAAGTGTGTGTCTGTTTGGGGCAAAAGTGGAGCTCGAAACGAAATTGTAACGCTGACCGCTGTGAACCGAAACAAATTTTGTGGCGCTCGAAAAGCAGACATATTTCTATATATATATATAAATAAACGATATGCAGCGGCGCGCTGAGGTTGCGCGTTGTGGCAAGCGCTTTGAGTGCAAGTTTTGTTGTTTTTATTATTGTTGTTGCTGAGTGGACAAACGCTGCACAAGCAATGACAAATGATTTCAAATTTATTTGTTTCGCATTTTTTTCCGTTAGATTTTTGTTGTTGTTTGTTAGATTTTTTATTTTTCTGATTTTTGTGACGCGATTGCGATTTGGAATTGCATGCAACTTATTGTTGTGCTGTTGCAACATTCTCATATGTACGCGCGCATAAATTTCTTGAACACTTCTCGCCCGCAATTGTTGTTGTTGCTTTGTATTGTAGTGTTGTTGTTTAGTTTTTTTTATTTTTTTTTATATTTTTGTTGTTATTTTTTTTATTTTTTATTTATATTCAAATGTTGTCTGCTTTGCGCTGTTGCAAGCTGGTTATTGTTGCTGCTACTATGGCGCACAGCTGTTTCGTGTTGCATAGCATTTGCCCTACTCACGCTTTGGAAACACGCTTTGGCTGTTTGTTGTTGTTGTTGTTGTTATCTAACTAGCATTCTTATAGCACTACAACATGGCTTAACCCCCAAAAAATAAAAACAACAAAAACAAACCCGAAAAAATGTCGCATTGTTTGCCATCGATTGTTGATAAACTCAAGCCAGCTTCCACAAGCACACACAAGCATCTCTGCGCCCGCATAGCCTGGCCTGCATCCATTTTCCTGATACAGTTGTCAAACAGTTGAGTGAAAGTTTGAGCGCTTTTTTTCGCTTTAATTTTCACTTGCTTCTTAACGAAACAAAAATTAAATTGTCTCCAGCTTTATCGGTAGCTGAGATTTAATTGTTAGTCAAATTGTTTTGTTGCCAGCGTTTTTCGTAAGAAAAGTGATTTTCGAATTTTCGTATTTTTGAATTTTTCTTTCTGTTTTCTAGCGTCATTATAAGCGCTTTTCGTGTTAACAAAGCTCATTTCATTTCAAAATAATTGCATTCACATGCAGCGCAATCAATCATTTATGCATATTAATGCGCACCGATATGCAGTTGTAGACACCTTCACTTACATACATAGGTTTCATATGTGAGTGCTGGCCGAGTGGCAAGTGAGGAAGTGTGAAAGAGATTAATTTGCTGTTGTTCAACAGCTTGTTTAACGAAATAAATTTTCAATCTCATTTGAATATTTGTGCGTAGTGAAAGTGAATGATGTGATTAACTTTAAAAAACCATATGTAAAAGACATGTGAGTAGAACCGTAATAAAGAGATTCTGATTTGTTGGCTTTTTGTAATAGATATACCGTCAAAAAGTAGCTAAAGAGTACTTTCGAACTTCAACTCTTTTAGTTCCATATTTCACCTTTCGAACTTAATCTCTCCTTCCCAGGCGTTTTATATCCCCTAATCCTACTCTAACTTCCAACTGGAAGCTTTAAGCCCACTCTCTGATAACTATATATGTAAGCTGCATCTTGGCTTCTAAGTAATTCTCAAGCTCGAACCCTTCCACTAAATTTGTCGACTTAAAACTGAAAACTTCGAAACATACCACATAAGATTTTCCTTCCATCGCAAGATAATTGATAATGAAACAGATTTCTGTTGTTGTTGGCCCGGTACAAAATATTCCCTAAATAATATTAAATAATTGTTCCGAGTTGACAATCATGGCAGAAAATAAATTCCATTCAATTCGGGAACAAGATAACCAAACCAATGGCCCGAAGCCTAAAACGTAAGATTTTCATTTCATTGAGTGATACTTGATCACAAAATAGATTGTTGTTGTTTTTGTAGCGGCAAGAAATATTCCCCAAACATTTTTGAGGAAAGCTACCAAGATGACAACCGTTGGCCGAATTAAAATCCGGATCCGTTTCGATTACGTAGATTCTACTGTCATGGTAACGGATAATAAAGTAATAATAGTAATAAAAGAGAGCTCTCTAAGAGCTTCCAATCATGTCCATTCGTTTGAACTTTTGCTATCCTTTTATTCAAGAAGGTATTTTCCCTCCTCAATTCAAATAATAAGGTTACATTCTGCACTCCTAATATCATTTCCGTCTAAGAACCTAAGACTAAGATTGCTTCACTACGCTACTTCAACCCTCAATCGCATCGAATTCCACAGTTTGGGTTCCAGAGTTTCTTTCTATCAAAAAATCAGCGGGATCTTCATTTTTGAAGTAATATTCCTACTGAATAGTGAGGATATCCAATCAAATTTAGTGTTACAACTCTTGAGTGAGCTAAGTACGGAAAAAGTTCTGGTACCAGAGCTTCGACAGTCTCTTGGGTATCCGAGAGTCATACAATCCTAATAACATATCTTCTTCTTCTTCTTGACTGGCGTAGACACCGCTTACGCGTTTATAGCCGAATCCACAACAGTCCACTTTGGCAGTTTGGCGCCAATTGGTTATACCAAGCGAAGCCAGGTCCTTCTCCACCTGATCCTTTCAACGGAGTGGAGGTCTCCCGTTTCCACGACTTCCACCAGCGATCGAACACTTTCAAAGCTGGAGCTTTTTCGTCCATCCGTAAAACATGATCTAGCCAACGGAGCCGCTGTCTTTTTATTCGCTGGACTATGTCGATGTCGTCGTATAAATCGTAGAGCTCATCACTCCATCGTCTGCGGTATTCGCCGTTGCCAATTTTGAAGGGACCGTAAATCTTCCGCAAAACCTATCTCTCGAAAACTCCTAGTACCTTCTCATCGAATGTACATCGTCCACGCATCTGCACCATAAAGTAGGACGCGAATGATGAGGAACTTGTAGAGTTTGGTGTTTGTACATCTCTTACATAGACCAATACTTACACAGCTGTAAGTGCGGAAACCTAAAGAAGTTCCTTTCACAATCCTTACTCGTTCCAGATTCCAGTGTTCTTTTATTAATCTGGTTAAGGCAGGAACAGTTAGAAGATAAATTACAAGCGGGATCTGAATTAGCCTTGTTTGGAATTTGGGAAATCTACTGACATTTTCAGTTAAGCCGAGGTTAGATTGAAGTTCGGATGGATATTTGCTTTTATTAGGATTGACTCCGCTCACCTTCAGTCCTGTCGAGGTGTTCATCTTTTTTATATAAAAAAATACAGTTTAAACGTTTCCCTTTAAAGTGAGTTAAAGTCCCATTTCATATTAAGCAAAATTGAGTGCTCTCACATACATCCATATATTCCTTCATATGTCAAAAATTTAATTCACTTTAACTGAACACATGTACAACAACAAAATACAGCATGCAAAATACTGCAACAACAACAACAACAACAACAATACAACAAAGATAAAGCGCAAAAATTGGTCAACATGGAAACCACAGGATAAGACCAAAAGAAAGAGAGAGAGCGAGAGCGCTGGCGATGAACAGCGCAACCAAACCGAAATTGAGCAGTGGGTGGTACGAAAAATTAATTACAAATTGTCAACAAAATTCACACATACAATGAAGGCATGCAACAGCAACAACAACAACAATAAGTACAATAATAATAACAGCAACAACAACAACAAAGAATGACGTCAGTCTTGTATAAAGTAAACGAGAGTTGCACACACACACGCGCACACGAGACAATGGGCGAGGCAAAGGCAAAATGACCGACGTACACAAAACCCTACAAATTAACTTCGATTTAAGTGACAAACAGGCGCTGACAAACAGCAACCAATACGAGTGCAACAACACAGGAGCATAGCGCCACAGACAAAAGGTAACGCACGCTGTGTGTGTTGGCCGCATATATATGAAGTGTGGCATGCAACAGAGGACACAAGCAGCGTCACTTGTGCATACATTGGCAGAAATAAATGTTAAGAAGGAAAAATTAAATTTCATATCGCTACCTTCAAGCCACAGGGACAATTGTGCATAACCGACTGATGGCGCACATACTTACTTGAATATAACTGTATATGTAGTTATGCATGAAGATGACTTTGTTCGTGTTAAGATCACCGCTGGCGTTGTTCAATGCTCGTGCAACACTCAACTTTGCTGCTGACTCTGACTCTACTGCTGTTGTTGTTATTATTGTTGTTGTTGTAGTTGTATGGCATGCAATAATAAATCGTCATGGCAGTGCGGCAACAACAACAACAAAACTATTAGAGCGATAACTGTGCTAGTGCTACTACATATACCAACGTGCAACACTGCGGCTGTGTGCTGGTCGAGCGGCAAGCCAGTAAGGCAGACAGACGGGCAGACAGACAGCAGCTAGAAAACACTTCGAAGCGAATGTCTGTATGTTGCAACGTGCAACTGGTGTGGCAAGAATATTTCTTTGTTTTTGTTGTTGTTATTGTCACAACTAGCTTATTGCATGCAAAAATTTGGTTTTTTTTTTAATTTTTCTTGCATTCATTTGCTGTTCATTTTCGTTGCTGCAACATCCTTTGTCTCATTGCATGATGCCGTCATTCACTCACTCTCACTTGCTGCTTGCCGATACAAAACACAGTTTTAATTTCGTAATTATTCGGACACGAGCATGCTCTAACGGTATATAAGTATAAGTGTATGTGCAACATGCAATAAAGGGCATGAAAACCACAAGTGGCATGCAACAGCTACAAATTAAAGTTGTGGAAAATATATGTATGTAAAGCAACAACAAAAAAATACAAATTAAAGTCAAATTTTATTGCAATAATTCTTCCAACAACAACAACTGAGAATGATTTTTTTCTCTTTTAGAATTTTTATTTGTTGACGTCACACATATTTTGGAGAAAGATGGTGTGACTAGTTTTCTCTTGTTAAAAGTATGCTCTGAATTAGTCCTGAGATACTCTTTTCAAGGCGAAAATAATTTATACGAGCCCCTCTGCACCAATATTTATCTTTCCGGCACTGAAAAAAGACACAGCAATACAAATCTGATCCACGAGATATGATTTCATATGAGAGAGGGAAAGAGATTGAGGTACTCTTCACCCTAAATGTCTTAAATGGACACAAGTTTTCATAGAAAATCTCAAACCCGTTCGTACGACTTAAAAATGTTGCATATAGATCCCAATTTTGGTCCTTCAGGGGACTAATCTCATCAGCTTATGACTACCTTGCACTCAGAGAAAAAATTTTCTTTCATCCATGAGTAATGAATACCTCGAATATTTTTCCATACCTCTTTTTAGATTTTTTTCCGTCCACCTGTTTGGTCCTTCAGGGGACTAAGCTCATTGGCCTATGACTAGCTTGCACTCAGAGAAAAAATTTTCTTTCGTCCATGAGTAATGAATACCTCGAACATTTTTCCATACCTCTTTTTAGATTTTTTTCCGTCCACCTGTCTCATCTTATCCCACCACTTTCATCACCTTTAGCCGCCCGCAACTTTCACCTGCCTGCAACGCTTTCGCATCATATAAATGTCAAGAATTGGTTTGCAACTTTTATAACAGCTGTCAACGCATATTTTCCCCCAAAAAAACTGCTCGAGTACAAGGCAGGGTTGCAATTGCATGACAGCGTATGCAGATTTCCATGAAGCTGCGTTTGTTTTTGCTTTTGCAATTGGTAGCTGTTGAAGAAATAATGCAATAATCTTGTGCGTGTCACTGACTGCGTACTGCAACTCTAGCCCCTCCATATTTCTAGTAATTCAAAAACTTTAAAAATCTTGTATATATTTTTGACAGTGATTTTTTAGCTTTTACCGTTGCTGCGTCTGCCTTGTTGTTGTTTCAAGCGTTGAGTTAGTGTCATCTGCAGATGCCATATCCACCAACTTTTCTTGCAACTGTCTCGTGTTGCAAGGAAATTGAGTTTTCATAAATTTTTCGGAGGAGGTTTTGGCAGGTAGAGGGGTAGTGTGGTTGACTGTGGACTTGATTTATTTTCTATATTTTTTTATATTTTTATTTATATATTTCGTTTAGTTTATAGGCTTATTTCATAATTAAAATGCTGAAGGAATTATAAAAACATAAAATTCTGTGAACAAGATTAAGCCTTTAACTGCCACGTATATTGTTGAGAAAATATCTGATTTTTTGATTGAATGATTGAATGAATCGATTGATGAGTCAGTAATGCAGCTTTTTTTGATTCGTGATGGCTCACATTGTCGCATAATCATCCGGTTTTCGTCGATATTCTCTCGCTAATTTACATTTATGTCATTCAAATTTTATCTGTCATGCTGGCTGTCATAGTTTTGTCACATATATTGTCAACATAAATGTATTCTGATAATATATATCAGATTTTTAACAACAGACTCATTAATCTTGAATGTGGAGTATATTTTTTATACGAAAATTAATATATCACAGCTCAAACACAGCTTATGTCTTATTATTTCAAAGCTGTCATCTGTCATGAGCTAAAAATTTCCCAAAACATGTCAAAATTAAGTAAAAAACAAAGAGACTGTGACCTAAAGGACATAAATACCTTAGCAAAAATTTTTAACTGCTAAAATCCTCGACAATAAGATACAGAAAATGTAAAGGAAATCAAAGAAAGTCAAATTCTTACCCTTCTTTAGATAAATGTACCCCTGTTAAATTTCCCCTAATTGACCGAAACAAAAAGTTCACTGCAAACTTGCTTTTCCGCTCCATGTTATCATGAACAGCGCAATCGAAGACGCTTAAGTGCCGTTATCCCACTAAGTAGGTACGTTAACTTAACGAAAGACTGTCCAAACAAAATAACAGCAATATTTCTCCTGCTGTTAAAGACCTGTCAATAACAGACTTTATTTATATACAGAGTAGAATGTGTAATCTACAGCGACTGAAGGTATTTAACCTTTAAAAGTCAACAGGAAGTCAGACGTTAACACTCGTTAAGTGAAATGCTGCATAAATACATGAGCATAACATATCCACCTATATTAACAACAAACATATAGATAAACTTAACGAAAATATGCTGCGAGAGAGCACGCTGCACCACTCAGCGCTGCTAACAGAGCGCGCGGTGAGCGCCAATGTTTATATGCCGAGAGCGTGCATATGTTGTTTGCCGGCACATGCGCGCTGTTGTTGACCACCCGCACAAGCTGCTGCTGCGGCCATAATATGCCTCAGCAGCAGCGCTAACTGCTGCGTTGACTACTCGCCAACTTGCCAACTAGTCGCTGGCGCTCGAATTGAGTAATTTGCTATTTGGTGTGCTATGCAGATTAGCGCTGCACAGGTTTACGTTTATTGAGAGATTATGCGCATACGCACTTTTGACGCTGCAAGCGTTAGGAAACAGCGGGCCACTGAGTTGGAAAACAATGAGCGCGCGTTCGAGCAGTGCCGCCCTGGGGCCAAAAACATGTTTGCGCGACTGAAGTTTGTAAGCTTTGCTGCATAAATATTGAGAGCGCAGTGACTTAGCGGAGCGCAAGTTTACTAACAAACGTTGCGCTCTGCGTTACTGCAACGCACCACTGAAGCGCTGCAGCCTAGCGCTGATAACAGTGCGTGCGCTTGACTGTGTGTCATGCAGCAGCGCTTTAGCTTTATAGCACTTGCTAATCAGCGCGCTCTCATTATTGTCCTGCCAACAGCAGCAGCAGCAATAAACTCATACATACCAACTGCCTAGCGGATTTTGCAGCGCGTTTGCTGACTTCCACTTCCGCTAGCCAGCATAGGCAACCTTTCGTTCAGTCTGCACACAAATACTCTAATAAGCATAGAAACTGTTATTCGCGCTACTTGCATGAGCGCGCTCCAGTACTCCCATACAGAGTTATGCGTGCGCTCACCCCAACTCTTTTCATTATACGAGCGCGCGCTCTCTTGCTCATTTGTGTATATCAGCTCGCTGGCGCGCGCTCTGCTGCCGACGTCGTCGCTGTACGCTTTGGCTCGCCTGCCTGCTGCTGGCTGGCTGAACTGGACTGGTTTGTCACCAGCGATACACACTCAAATTCAGTCTCTAAAGGTCGCTCGCTCTAATGAAATCGTTGGGAAATTACGTGCGGATACCGGACGGAATTAGCGCTTGTATATATACGCCGTGCAATAACGTTAGCTCGTGTGCTGCTGCTCAACACACACGACGTGGAAAAAAATAAGAAAAATATTTTCTGATTCGAGCAAAAGCCAGTCGATACGAAACGCGCGAGTGCTGAAGTGCAAGAAAATAGTATTGAATAAATTCCAGCTAGAAAATAGCAATACAAATACAAAGCAACGAAATTTGTGTGTAAAAGCAAACGAAAATAGTAAATCAAATAGCAAAATTGGCAAGTAATAGTTGTGTGAGTTTGTGTAGCAAATCACATTGAAATCACGAATTTAGCCGAAAAAAATCAATGTGCAAACACTTGCAAACATAGTGGTGAGTGGAAAATTGGAAAATTCTGTGTTGTGTTATTGGGCAAGAAGAAATTTCGAAATTGTTTGAAAATTCGCTATTTAAGTGCCAGCAGTAGTTGTACTACAAATCGCTGTGGCTGTGAGGCTGTGCAAGCGGCAAGCAGGCTAGTCAGCGTTTACTGCCGGCAGCAGAACTCGCTAAAAGCATTAAGAAAATACTCACGCTCGCACCTAAACGCACACGCACAGTCACACGAACGTAGCGTAGCGTAGGCAGCAACGAATGCGTGTATGCAAACGAACGCGAAACTTTGTGATTTATCCCACCTACGCGCTGAGATTTGCAGATTTGTTTATTTGTTTATCAAATCGTCTAATGGGAGTGTTTAAGGCACGCCGTTAAAAAGGAGTGTGAATGGCAAATGGTTAGTTTTTTAGTAAATATTTGGTTGAAGCGAATGTTTTTTGAGTGAATTTGGGAAGACAGAAGTGCAGTAGAAAATAAAAGAATTGTGAAACGCCCAAAAACTAGTGAAGTATTAAGGAAAAGCTAAAGAAAATCATGAGAGAACTGGACTTAAGATTCTCATACAATTCACTTGGTGACTAAGTAAGCGGATGCTGATAAGCTTAAGTGCCGCAAAGACTTTAAGCGATACCAAAAATAAGTGGAGGCATGCTATGGAGCGAAGAGAAGTGAAGAAAAGTAAAAAAAAAAATAGAAAATCAGAAAAATACTGAAAGCCTCCAAGAAATTCATGAGTATCCCAATCAATAAAAGTGAGGACTATAAAAATGAAGAGTCAAATACTTTAACTTTTCACAGCAAGCTTCCTATATATCTCTGAATATATATATATATAAAACCAACTCCACCGGAAAGCAAGCAAGTAAAACGCTTTGCTAGCGCAAAAGTTCTTCAAGCAAAAATTGCAATCGCTGAAGTAGAAATAAAACTTTGAGCCGCCCGCAAACCAGGCAAGGCAAAACCTTCCTAAAAAAGAAAGCATTAAACGTTGGTTGGGAAAGCCTTTCGGCTGTGTGGAATTTATGACCGAGGCGGTCAACGGGAAAAACGGATTTAATGCGTAAAGTAGCGAAAAAGACGCCAAAAGGCCGCAACTGACGCAAAGCTGCTGTAAAAAAAATAGCAACAACAAGCGGCCGCGATAGAAGGCAAATGAAATAAAATATATAGGCAAAGCCCTCAATATACTGTATGTATGGTGCAAGTTGGCTAAAGGCACTTTAAATAAATTTTATTGCCAGCCTTAGGGTATAGATTCAAGGGTATCGCGGTAGGCAAAAAAGGAGGAGGCGCAGCTTATATGGAAAATAAAATGTTTTAAAGCAGAGTGATATGCGTTTAATGCGGAAAATTAAAAATATTGGCCGGAAAAATTAGAAAAAAATGGAAAATTTAATTTACTAAGAAAGACAATGGAATTGACTTATGAAAAAAATTTAATATAATATAAAAAAATAATAAAAATTTGAAACTTCTTCGCAAATTAATAAACAACTCAAATGCGAATAATTTTAAAATATTCGAAAAAATTAAAAACACAATATTTGTAAAATTAAGTGTCTCAACAAATAGAAACAAAATATAAAAAAAAATTTAGTTACTATACTAATTTCAAAAAAACTCAATGGAAGTTTTTAGCAAATTAAATACATGAAAATAATATACGGCTTCAAAGAAATATTTATTGTAGAAAAATTTGAAAAATTGTACTAAAAATAATACCAAAAACAAAAAACAAAATTTGTTAGACCTTAAAAATATGTTTCACAAGTTCAGTTTTCGGTATCAAAATTTTTGAATTTCTAGAGAATTAAAATTTTTCTGCAATGTCAGACGTGATGTTGGTAGAAATTGTATTCAACTGTATTTCTGAAGCACATATACATTTCTGTGTCTGTAAAAAGAATTCGAAATCAAGCTCTAGTGCAAACTTATCAAAATTTCAAACATGAAAAATTTAAATTTTGAAAATTTGCATGCAAGTTTTCGATATTAGAATTTTTCTGCAGATAAATGTACTCAATTTGCAGCGAATACAAAAATTAATTTCAAATTTCCATATTTACAGTTAGTGATTTTTAAAGTACTACGCACACATTCAACGAAGAGAAGCCATTTTAAAGTGTTAAAAATTAATAAAGGACTGTGTTAAAACAAAAAAAGTAAAAATAATAAAATTTTAAAAAGAAGAAGCAGAATAAAACAGTGAAAAAGTAATAACGAAACAACGAAGTGCTGAAAAAAAGTTACAAAACAACCACAATGTGCAAACAACAAAAATGTTAAAAGTTAGCGAAATTTCGCAAGCAAAACAAAAATTTAACAACAAAACTTTCTAAGGAAATCCAACAAACAAACAAATTAAAGAAACAGCAACCAAGCAAACACACAACCACCCACCACACAAACAGCGGCAGCAACGCTTACTTCCTTTCTACTTCTACTTCTTCGTCCCGCTGTTTATATAAAAAGCCATCAAAATTAAGTTCTCAAAGCAAAATCATCACGCATACCGTCACACCGAGAACATCTACGACGGTGGCACCGACACTGACGACGACGAATGCCCGTTGGAGTCCACCACGATGAATCCGTATGAATATGAAACGACACTGGACTGTCGCGATGTGGATACACGCGCTGGCAGCGGTGGTGGCGGCGGCGGTGGCCTAAATGGTGGCGGTGGTATAGCTGGTGGCATGATGAGTCTGCGTCACAATCCAACATCGACACATTCACATCAGAATACGTTGCAACATCAGAATCAACAGAATTTACAATTGCAACAGCAACATCAACTGCAACAACAGCAATCACCATACGATTATGAATATCAACATTTGCCACATCGCGCTGGTGAATTGGCCGCAGCAGCAGCAGCAGCAGCGGCAGCGAACAACAGCGTTGCAATGTCAACGGCACAGCGTAATACACACGGCAGACCAGGCAAGTAGTTGAAGTGTTCTTTTTTCTATAAATTATTATTTTTTTTGGAGTTGGGTGGGAAAAGTGCTAAGGTTGTGGCTCAAAGCTGTGACTTCAACTATGACTAGATTGTCTTTTATAGGCATTTGTCTCTTATTTATTCTGTCTAGCTCAAGCTGAGCACATTTCAGTAAAAATTGTATCAAGTACTTGCAACAAACAGCTATGTTGCATGTTCTGAATATGCAACATTTTTTCTTGAGGCATACTTTTAGGCAAAAATTGTATTGGTCTCTCTTATTTGTTGAAATTGGTGAAGTTTGGTGGTATTAGGCGCTAAATAACGGCATTTTCATATAAGTATAGCCTTTCTTGGTTCTAATTTTGCTCAACTCTCCACATAATTTATGTTTTAAACTTAAATTATATGCTATACCCGCATAATCTCCCATTCTTCCTGCTTAATTTTCGCACTTTTTGTTTTGATTTTTCTCTACTACTCTTGCTATCCTACTAGATAGTAGTCTGGAACTAGCAGCCGCACGTATCTGTAGTGTCTAATAAAACACGTCCCGTCTCACACACACACAGACTCGCTCCAAGGCAGGTAGACAAGGTCTGTCTGCAGTAGATTCACTCTCTAACACTTGTAAAGCAGCAACTACTCCACTAAATTTATATATAGTAGATATATATACACTCTCGAGTACGGTTTTAATCAGCGTTGATGTCGTTGATACCAACCCAACACTAACAACAACACCAACAATGTTTGGCCGCCGTTTGTTACACAGTGTTGACCTCTTCACTTAATTGGCCTGTTGTGGCGGACACATGATTGCAAACCACATAAATACAAAAACACACACATACACACATACAAATGTCTATAAACCCAAAGGTGTTGCTGCAGTGTGTCCTGCCATATTTCTCACCAGTGCCATTTGCCATGCAGCTTGCTGTTGTACGTGTCCACATGCCAACCTGTCTGCTTGTACACTCATTCGTTCGGCACCTTTGTCGGGACTCTCGCCATGCACATTGTTGTCCTTTTTTGCGCAGTCTTCAATACTTCAAGTGGTCTTTGTTCACGCTTTTGTTTCATTTATATTTATTTATTTGCACCATTTTGGTGTTTTTGGCTCGTTTGTGCGCGCTTTTGTTTGCCTTTTAAGTGTGCGTGTGTATTTAACTGTAATGCAACACACACAAATCAAAATTAATAATAGTAATATGTGATAATGTGGCAAATATTTTGCTTTGTTAGAGCATAAGTGGACTTAGCGATAGTTGAGTGAGTGTAAATATGAGGAAATTTGTGTTTTTTAAAGCATTTTAAATTTTTCAGACAATTCAAAAAAAAATATTATTTTTTAAATTTTCGAAAAATGAAGAAAAACAATTCTGAATTATTTTTAATATTTTTGAAAAATAAAAAAAATATTTTGGATTTGAAAAATAAAGAACAACAATTCTGAATTATTTTTAATATTTTTGAATAATAAAAAAAATATTTTGGATTTTTTTTAATTAAAAAACAAAATTTTTTTTTGGATATTTTTAATATTTATTTTAAAAATCAAAAAAAAATTGTGAAAATTAAAATTGCATAATATTTACTTTAAAAATCACAATTGAATTTAAATTTCGTATTTTTTGCATTTCTCTTTTCAATTTGTTCAATTTTAATATATTCAGTTGCATTGAATTCTAATTTTCGGTTTCCTGCCTTGCTTTTGTCACAAAATAAGCATGCATTTTTAAATAATTCACAGAAAATCAAAGCATTTTCTATTTTTATTATATTCATAAACATTTTCATAAATTATTCTACTGCCTATACTGGATATGAGTACATAAATATATGCATGTGCATATACATATATAAGTTATCCGAATTTTATTTGCCATATTTCAGTGTTTCTGCACTTGAATAAAGCTTTCACTACTGAGTTTAAAAATTTAAAAAATAATTTTTATGACAAATTTTGTGTTATTTCTACCCAAAAAATTTGTTTCCATCAACTTTTAAGCGATTTTAGTGTTTCCTTTTCATTAATTAATAATTTTTATTTTTTTATAAAATATAAATTAACTTTTGAATAATTTTTGACACAACCACTTAACCTCAAATTTTTAATTTTTTTTCTTTTTTCTAATTTTTTTGCCATTTTTATTCCTCTCAAAAATTCAACTTCATTCTGCTTCCCCTTCTATATCATTTTTCCAACACTTCTCCATATTAAATTTCATATTTACACCTACAACAGCACAAAAAGGTACCTATTCTCGGTTTGCCACAAACATCTGTGTTTGCGTGCGTTGCATGTTGTCATATGATACGCGTAGCGACCGTATGCAATGTTGCATTGCAAGAGAATGCACGAAACTATAGAAAAAAGCAGCTGAGACAATATTTGACAGAGCTGGCAGTCAGCGTGGCTCGCATTCGAGCGTAATTCAACAACAATGCACATGAAATTTGAGAAAAATTAGTTGTTATAAGAAAACCGAAATTTTTTTTTGTTAAATTAAACCGTGAAATTTCTGGGAATTAAGTGAATAGTGAGTCAGGCAAAAATTTTACGCTGAATAAAAAATAAATTACTTTTGAATTTTATAAAATTTCGAGTCATTTTAGCACAAAAATAGATTTTTAATTATTTTTAATATTCATTTTGGTCAATTTAAAAATATTAAATTTTAACAAAGAATAAAATTTTATTTTTCAATTAAAAAAAAATTTTAACAAAAAATAAAAAACAAAAATTTTTATTTTTTATTATTTTATTTTTTTTTTTTTGTAATAAAATTTGATTCATGATCCATGCCGCAACTACCTTAAATTTTTGTGTATGTTAAACACCAACTAATTTATTCATCAATAATTCACAATACACAAATATTCAATATTATATTATATGTTAACCCCTCCGAGTCTTATTCGCTACCCTTCAGCCACAAATCCCAACATTTCACACCCCTTTGCACTAACTAATACCACCAGCAGCCGATTTGCGCTTAATTAAAAAGTCATCAGACCGCCACTGACTCTCGCTACTTGAGCAAGCAGTTTAACTGCGAAGTAGAGTACGGAAGACGCGCTGAAAATTAGCCGAAAATCCGAGAATTTATGCTTATCTCACTTTTGTACAAATTTTGCGTTTTGCATAAATTAAAATCTATAGAAAACTCGAAATATATATAAACTGTAGCTTGCAACAACCCTATGAATGTTAGAAAATGTATATGTTGCAAGCTTAAAGCGCTTGCCATACATAACTCACCCTTGCATTCAACTAAAGACAGTGAAAGGCTAAAGCCATGATGAGTAGAAATAATGTAGTACATGATGGTTGTGATGATGATGATGGTGATGATGAGTTTGTGTGTTGAAGATCCTAAAGACTACTAAGCTCACAGTCAAAAATCGCTTCCAATTCAGTAAATCTCAAATGCACAAAAATGCTTGCGCTGCCCTCACGCAGTCGCGCTGTGAAATGTATGTAGAAAAATAGCAACTCTGAAAATAAATCCCAAAAAACTTTTTTTATTTCACAATTAAGCCGCTCAGGGTCCAGCCACCGTCAAAGCTTGCAAGTAAATGTTCATTTGTATGTTTGCGCGAGTGTCTATTACCGAAAAATTTTTGCTCGATTGAAAGAATTAGCCAGCTGAGCGCTTGATGGCTGCCACCAAACTGAACTTTATACAACTAACGGTATATATATAGCGCCTGCTTGCCGAAATATTTTCGATTTCAGTCAGTTGTTTTTGTGTTGTTGTTGCCATTGTTTTCGTACTTTAAATTGTGATTTTTCCAGTTGGCTGCACCAACAACATACACAGAGGGCGCCCATCAGACAAAAAGGCCATATCAAAAATTCCAAAAAAAAATATTATATAACAAAATCGTACTAAAAAGAGGCAGCAGCCAGCAAATAATGTCGACTTTAGACAACAACAACAACAAAACACATTACATGCTCATAATGTGGCGACAATGCACCCCGAGTTGAAGCATATATGCCTGTGAGCCGCAGGACAATGCGTCCGATGTGAAAGTGTTGCCCGGGCGAAAGGGGAGAATGTGCGCAGAAAAGTCAAACATTTCATTATTTGCTTTATTAATAACGCGCTGTTGCAGCTGCGGTGGTTATATGTATGTGCAACGTGCAACATGGCGCTTGTAGGTAAAGCAGAGACAGCAAAGTAATAGCTGCAAATTTTCAGCATTTTTCGGGCAGTTAGGTTGACTACGCGGCGGTAGAAACAGTCTTCAAGCTGTCATTGAAGAGCAAAAGTTGATGTTAATAACTGATGTTGCATGTATACTTGCCACCAATAACCGTTTACTTTTATTTTTCAACTGCTTCATCTTCATTAACATTTCATTCTACGCTTTCATGTAGTCTGCTCTCACTATATCCTTTAACATTTTGTCTCACTCCGCCTCACCTCATCATACTATATATCAACATCTCCTTCAGCAACGCAGCTTCTTCAAATTGTCTCGCGTAAGACGCAAAATCCTGTAAGACGACTGAAATCGCCCGCGGCAAGTCGCTTACATCAATGTTTTTTTTTTATTTTTTTTCTGCGCCGCATTGACAAATTTGCCAGTCGCCGCTGTGTGTCACATAGCAATTTACCACCGCGCCACGCCGCGCACAGCTCTTCAGCCTGCCTGCCAGCGCGCGCATTTTCATTTTCTTTCAGCCGAAAATGAGTATTCTTTTCAACCTACAGCTGCTGGAGCTGCTTAACTGCGCCTTTCCTCCTTCCCTCCTCCTTATCCTGTATGCGCGCCTTGCGTTTGCTTAAGCCTTGAGGACAAATTTTTCAATTGTCGGTAAAAGACACCCATTCATTATGCCTGCGCTGCACTTGCTTGCTTTCTTTCACTTTTTCATAGCATTTTCGCTGTAATATAAATTCGCACAAAATCTGCACAAAAAAGATTGCAATTAACGAATCCACACAAGCGTCTTCGACGCGTCACTGCCGAGCGCAGTCTTTTGTGATCGCGTTCAATTGGCGTCTGAGAAAATTGAATTTAACCTGCTGTGCGGCTCGAGTAGACAGGCGCACAAGCAGTGCAAGGCTTGTATGATAGGATTTTCCTGCACAATCAACAACTCGTTGGCACTTTCCTTTACAGATTTTCACGACGTTTTTTTGACCTTTTTCTGTCTTCTTTTTTCTTTTGTATATTTTTCCTCCTTTTCTGTTGCTTATTTTGTATTTCTTATTATAATCACCCACAAACAAACAAACGACGAAAGAACCTTGCAAGTGAAAGCAATCAGCTTTTACTTTGACAGCCAAATTTGACAAGTCGGATTTTCGATGAATTTTGCCAACAAAAAAGAATGAAGAACTTATGACAAGCCAAACAGGCGACTACAAAAGCAACCTTTAGCAGCAGTCTCAGCAGCGTCAATCTGGCTAACGAAAATGCGCATTGTTACGGCTAAACTGATTAGTTTGAAGTGTGTCCCTTTTCTCAACTTTTTTTTGGTTTATTTTTCCAATTTTTTTCCTCATATTTTTTTGATTGAACATCCCTTTCACGCTGCTGTCCGGCTTACCTTTCATTTGCTGTTGTTGTTATTTGTGCTCTTATTGCATTGTTAAAGAAAATTAGGTTAGATTACATGGATTGTGTAGGTACTTTGAAGGTCCTCTGTCGCTGTTGCTGTCTCCGCCGCTGCTTGCGTTTAAAGGTTCAAAAAAGAGTTATTAAGATGATCTCTTTGATATGTCATGGCATTTGTGAGTGAGTGCATTGACTTAAAAAAAGCGTTCTGACAGCTCAGCTGTCAAAATATGAGCGTACAAATTGGTACACGAGCGCAATTCAGGTCAGAAACAGCTTAAATTCCTTTAGTTCTTTAGTTAGCTGGCATTACGTAAGCGTTTAGCTTGAAGTTAGCTGTTATGAAGTTGGATTTTGAAGAATTGTAGAGATAGAGAGGAGAGAGAGGCATAAGCTTACTAATTATAAGAATTGTTGTTGTTTGGATTTCAAATTTGAGTGACTGTTTCTTGGTTAGATCGGATTATTGTCAGATTTTTTGAATAATTATTGGTTTCTACAAGAGATCCTTCATTTTATAACAACTATTTTGAAAAAATTCCATTGATTCAGAAACCAATTGTGAATTACGAAATATTTTCGAACGACTTAACCCCGTGAAGAATCATAACTGGCCTATGCGTGGTCTATTGGTCTACCAGACTAACCTAACCTCAAAATTTTAGGTTTTTCGCCTAAACAAGACAAGATAAGACAAGACAAGACACGACAAGACACGACAAGACAAGACTAGACAAGACAAGACACGACATGAAATGAAATGAAAAGACAAGACAAGACATATTTACTCTTTTTGTATAAAAAGTTTGCATTTTCTGAAGTTTAATGAAATTTAAGATTCTTTATTTTATCAAATTTGACTTTTGACATTCAAATCAAAAGAGCGCACCCCCAAAAAGCTCGAAGCTAATAAATTAGTTTGAATACAAGTCTCCAATAAGAAATGAAACAGACGAAAGAATTGACACCCACCCCCGCAATCTGAAACGACACAAAGCAATTGAAGCGTGAAAAACAACAACGTAGAATACGCAACTACAACTGTAAAACCGAGTACGAAAAATAAGAAACGAAGCGACGCGACAGACAAAATCGAGCAGCTGAACTTGAAATGCTGCAAAGACAAAACACAGCGCGCTGACTGACGCTGGCAAAAGGCAATAAATTTACAAACTCAATGCAATAAATTTGGCAAAATACGCAACAACAACAGCAAACAGTTAGCAAATACAGTTACAAAGCGACTGGCACAAAATGAGGCGCAGAGGCACAAGCAACACTTAACAAAAGCACGGCACACGATAAAACGTAAGCCAGGGACGCAATGTGTCAAATTGAAAAAAGAGAATACAAAAAAAATATATATGCAAACAACAACAAAGCGTAACTTCCGCAATAACTGCCGCTGAAGCGTACAAAAGTCGAAATAAAATAATAAAAGCAGAAATTAAGCGAACCAACACACATTTTATAAAAAAAAAAAAACAAAAAAAAATACAAAAAAAAACAATAACAAGCTTGCCACTTTACAAAGGCGCAGCAATGAAAATTTGTTGCCAAAAAGAAAAATTCAACAAAAATAAAAACAAAAAAAAATCGCATAAAAATCTCGTTACGCTCGTAAATTTCAGCCAAAAACGTATAGCCACACTCAAGCAAGCCATGCCAGCGCGCAATATAAAAACACTTTGAAAATAAAATAAGCGCACAAATTTACAACATAAAAAGCGAGTTGCGCCCAACCGCCGTCGCCGCCGCCGCACCTGGCGCTGCGTACAACGCAACACTAAAGCCACAAGCCACACATTTGTTTGGCACTTTGGCGGCCAGCTAAATTAGATGGCAGCATGCGATTTTATTGTCGAAAATTGTGGCAAAAAAAAAAACAATAAAAACAACAACTACATCAAAGTATTAAACAGGCAACATGAGGCGGAAGAAGCAGCAGCAGCCGTAAGAAACAAATTGTTTGGAGCGCAAGTGAAGCGCGTTGTGGCAAGCACACAATTTGTGGCAATATGCAAATATGATTTACATATATATTTACTTTTTTTCATATGTGTATGTAAATATAAATGTCTGTATGTACGCCAGGCTCCACTATGTATATGTAGCACCCTCGCTCCACACACTCACCAAATATTTGCCACATGAGTCCATAAAAGTTGCTGCGGTAGGCAGCCAAGAGAATATTACATCAATAAAAGTGAGCAATAAACAAAAACAACAGCAGCAATTACAACAAAATAAGCGCGCAACATTAGCAAGTGGTAAGTGGCAAGTGCGCGCTGTACGCGCCACATAGTGTTGCCTAAAAAATAAATTTTGTAAAAATTGCGAACAATAATATTAAGCGGCATACATATGTAGGTAGCGCACCTAATACAACACTAAACAACGCCTGGCGTACACACCTCAGCAACTCAGCTTTGTGGCAACATACGCATTGTGGCTCCAAATGGCTACCGCGCGCTGCACAATTGGCAAAAGTAACGGGGCAATGAGCACAGCTGCTGCTAGGCTAACTTACGCGCCAGCTGCCCTTGAGCAATGGCTGTGTGCGCGCCAGTACAATAACAACAACAGCAAACGCGCTTAGTAATTTCGTACATTTGCTTACAGCGCGTAGTTGCCGCGCGCACTCATGTGTTTGTATGTGTGTGCGCGCGCTGTGCGATTTTTAATACGCAAACGCCACTTCACACCTCATAAAAGTCAGTCGGAGTGGCAATTGCTTACGCGCCACACCGGCAAGCATCCGTTTTGGCGTACATGTTGCCACCTGCGTTGGCCCACCTACTTGCTTCCTGTATATATACTGACGCGCGGTAATATTTCGCCGCGCAATTTGCGTCACTTATATTGGCTGCTTTGTTTAGTTTAGATATTTCATTTGTTATTTGTTTATTTTCAGCGCTTTTATTTCAATTTACATTCCGCTACTCTTCCTTTCTCTTGCTTGCTGTAAAATTCATTTTCACGGCGCGCATAATTCAATACAATATAAATTTTACATTTTACTTGCGCAGCGCTCGAGCGTTTACTGCCAACAAACACACTCACTTTTACTCATGCAGTCCAATACGCCAAGGTCACCTTCTGCGCGCCCCTAAATTTCATGCGAATTCAGCGCCTTCAACCGCACGCGCTTACAATTCGCAACGCCACATTGTTTGTGCCCCTTCCGCGCTCGCGCTCTCACACCACCCTCTCATTTTGGCATTTCGTTGTTTGCATATTGCGCGCGCGATTAGTTTACAACGCTAACGGCATTTGTTTTGTTATTTCAGCTTAATTTATGACCCATAATGCCAGCAATCGTTGCCACTTTTCGTTGCTGCCAGACCGCACTACTCAAAGCAATCATGCTACACCCACGCGCGCTAACAACTTGCAACCAGCTAAAACATTCCGCCGAGTTACTGTTGCAATTAAATCGTGAAAAGTTTTACAAAAAAAATATTTCCCAATTTCCACGCTTACTTTGCAAAATCCTTCGCTTGTTATTGCTTGCCGCGCGCCTTCGCCGCATAAATTTTGTTCACTAACTTAGCTGCTGGCGTTGGCCGGCTGACTGCATGATTTTCCAAACGACAACAACATTAATTTTCTAAACAAAAACAACCATTTGGTAAACTTTAATCGAAGAAGCGTTCATAAATAATTTTCGTCGCTATTTTTAGCCAATTCGCTCGCTGTCGATTCAGTTTGGTTGAGGGCGCGCGGTTGAGTGTGTATACTGTTTATTGCTTTTGCGTTGATTACCTTCTATGCATCAATGAAAGTGAGTCATTCATTACTTGCTTGTGAATACTTGCCTTCTTTTTCCAGTTTTTATTAAACAACATTAATTGAATTGCGGCGAAAGGCTTCGTGGAAGTGCGCATTGCAATTGGGTGAGGTCATTATTTGTGGCATGCATTGCAAATGATTGATTGCAGGCGCGTTTGTTGTGGCTGGAATTCGAAAATTGGTAGATGTTAGAACATAGGAAGCCAAATTGTTCTTTATATAAGCCTTTTTAGAGGAACTTATGGTACTTTATATATAAAAACGATACTTCTCCACGTCTTTTTTATTTGAGTTGTCTTAACAACTCTTTGTTATTATCTTAAAAGGTAGAAACTACTACGCTACTACTTTTAGTAAGATTAAAACTAAATTTTATTACTCAATTAGCTGAAACCGTATTGTATTAGTTACTGTTTACAAGTGTTTCACAAGTTCAGTTGAGAAATTATGTTACTATCTGTTGGATTTCGGGCTCCAAAACTCATCCGATTAATTGGTGTGACTTTTCTCTTATTTTTTGCTAGATTTGCTTCATAAAATGCTTAGTTTTTCAGTCGGAAATGTTACCGAAGTCATTTTACCTCCAACGCTGCTGAAATTTTCCTTCCTTGACCTATAAAATGCTTAAAATTCTCAACCTCGTATTTCAAATTTACTTAACTTCACTCTTCCTCAAAAAACACTTCCTCATCTCACTTCAGAATTGATTTTGACAATTCTGTCATTGCTGACATATGTCAAATGTAATGTTATACTTAGCTCAAAGCGGTTTCGTTGTAACTTAATTTACATAGTTAAGACAGGAAAAGTGAAATATTAAAATATCTATTTTATTATAATATCCGTAGTTTAGTATGTCGAGCACACATGTGCCGCTGACATTTGTCAAATGTTTGCCATTTTTGGAACTGCAGCAGGTGTGAAAGAAAGAAAGTGTTAGAGGCCTTAAGCGCCAACAAACTTGCCATAAAATTTTGCTAAACAACGTATTTTTGCAAACCTGTGAGTGTGTCAAGTTTGCTTGTCAACCCATGTCAATTAGGTAAGGCAAGTATACTGTATATGGATACAGATATACCTAAGTATATGGGAGTATATATAGTAGACAGTATTCTAATTTTTTTCGCATAGCAAATTTTGTTACGAAATAGCTTAAGCGGTCCAACAAATATTATATTTGCCCCAGCAGTCAACCATTCAAGCCTCTGCGCACGTGATTTGCATACTTGAAGCGTCATAAAATGAAATTAAAATGCCATAAAGCAAACTAGAAATTTTATACTTTTGCATTAAATTATTTTCTGGCATTGTTTATATTTTTAAACGTAAAATTTTTTCGTTTATTTTACAAAAGCAACACTGTGTGAATATATTTTGGGGCAAAACCGCATCAAATCTACTCTGCACCAACGAAAAAATTCTTCATTTTGTCATTTTAATTGCTTTAGAAAAGTAATAAAATTACTATTTTGCTGCACAAGTGGCGTCCACACACTGTGTGACCACTAGCCTTGCCAGCTCCGCAATACTGCCACTTTTATCGCCAGATTTTCGTTTAAATTCCTATCACTCTACGCTTCCCTCAACTCAACAACTTTCATTGCTCTTTTATTATGGACTCGCATGCTTGTCAAATAAAAATAAAATTTCTTATCAAAAAATTGAAGTGGCCGCTGTGGAATGACGGAAGTAGGATAAAGTATAAATCTACACATTTGAGTAGTTTTCTAAGAGGGTAAACTCGTAAAAGCAAATCTCTATGCGCGCGCCAGAGAGAGAGATAACATCAGTAGAGTTTAGAGTGCATAGTAAAAATGGAGCTCAGCAAGCGCTTGTGGCACAAACAAGTGCTGCATGATGACAAATTTGTGTTTTGATTTTTATTGTTGGTGTTAGTTTAAGTATACACATAGAGAAGTGCAACAAATTGTAAAAGTAGCGCGGAAGAGTGTGGGTTAAATGGAGACGGTCATTCTGGGGTAAATAAAACTGAAAATCACCAAAGCTTTAGCGCAGTTTTACGAGATGCGCTTTTAGCTTTTGTTTTAGAAAGCGTGTGGGTTTAAATTTTGCAATCAAAGCTTATAATATGAGGCGTAGATGCCCCAAAGACCATAGCGCTATTGGTTAGCTCACATAATTTGAAGGAAAATACTTATTTTAACTCATTTAAAGAGAATTATATGTATGCTGAAAGGTACCACACAGCTTTATAACTGAAAATTTCATTCAATCACATCTGTAATTCTCAACTGGTTTATAAAAATAAACATAAACATAAACATCATAAACTGTCTTATAACTGAAAATTTCATTCAATTACATCTGTAATTCTCAACTGGTTTATAAAAATAAACATAAACATAAACATCATAAACTGTCTTATAACTAAAAATTTCATTCAATCACATCTGTAATTCTCAACTGGTTTATAAAAATTTGTAAAGAAGCTAAATATTCATAATTATTTGGGAGTTCAACAAAAAATCAAACAAATTTGTGTGAAACTCCCTGAAATTGGCTTCAATAAATATTTTTAAGCACATTACACCCACTTTGAGTCAACACACCCGTGAAAATTGGAAAACTTTCTACAGCGCGCCTGAAATTTGGCAACATTGCAACTTGCGAACAGCAAAAGCGCGTCACCTTCTGCAGTTGTCATAAAATCTCACTGAATAGACACAAAATCACAGTTGCTACTTTATTTGCTCAACAAAGAATACGAAATTGCGACTTATTGCACACTGACAGCTGTCAAAAAATGTGCTGCGTAAAGCGTCAAAACGCACTACGCACGCCACGCGAAAAAGTGCAAGCAACGCAGATAGCTAAAAAAAAGTTGAAATGAAATGAAAATCGACAGTAGTAAAAATCTACGCAAATCAAAGCTATGCTTGACATTTATTTTTATATTTTTTTTATATTTTATATTTTCATGTGTGTCAGTTTAGTTATAAAATTGTCGTAAATGAGAGAAAAAAGGTCACTTGTGTTGCATATATACATAGAAAAATTGACAGTTGTCGCACCCCTGGGTAGACAAAGTAAAGAAGCGAGGCACTCACATGAAGCGAAGGGCTCGTCTCCGCGCACACATTTTGTTGCAACGTTTGCACAGCGGAAGTGCGGCATGTTGCACGTCAGCGCGAACGGGAAAATGTCACAAAAACACACACTCACATTGAACTCTGAAAAATGGCAATCGCCAAGTGTAGTGTCTACTTGCAACTTAGTTATAAAAATAAAATTTATTAACAACACCAAGTCCAATCAACCAGCAAATGCCATTAGCAATTGTTGCATAACATAACCACCTATGTTAGTGCCACAAAATGCAGTCATTCCCGAGAGTTTCCTAAGAAGACATGTAAAGCGCGCTAATCGACTATAAACTATGCGCCATTACAACTGCGCTACAAAGGCAAAATGTTACACATATAATACTTACAATCAATTTGTTGTTGTTGTTGTTTTCAGCTGTTGTTGCACGCAGTTACCCTATAAAAAATGCAGTGTATTGACCTGACCTGCTCTAATTCACTGTTTTCCTTACTTTCAACTCACTTCCAAGCAGTTACATATGACTTGTTGTTGTTATTGTAGCAAAGTAAAAATTCTTGGGAACTCACCAAAAAACAACAAAAACAAAAAAAAACATATTATAAAGAGATTAGGTAATTCAGCATTTATCTTGCCAGCAGCAGCCGCCCTGCCCTGTAAGATTGCATCCTCACAACCTTTATCGTTTCACTAAACATTTCTCATTCATTCACTCGTATACTCTCCGCTCGCCCTTGCGTGGCGTTCATGTTGTTGTGACATTAAATATGCGTCAGCGCAGCTGATGGTGTCATTAATGTCATTTGTATGTGTGTATGTGTGTGTGCATATGTTGAGGTTATGTGTGGCTCATTCAGGGTCTTCATGCATTTCCTTTTTCACTAAACAGCCTCCACAGCTTATTGTTGCACATTTTGTATACGAATTTATCCATTAAGTCCATATTACGTTTGGTATGCTGCGCCTCATTGCTGTTGTTGTCCGCTTGTATTGTTTCGAGTCAGAATTATGAAAGCAGGCGCAGGAAAAAAAAATATTCAAAAAGGAAAAAAAAATATTCAAAAAGGAGTTGCCAGCCCACGTACAAAATTAGTGTGACCTTTATATTAAATATGTGTGATTTATGAGCGTCCTTTTGTTTGACTGTGTGTCTCTCTCTCTGTGTGTAGTGGAATTGGTAATTTCTTTATTATGATTATAAGCAGACATATGCAGTTGTGCGATCCTTCTTGTGCCCGATTTGGTTGTTGGACCCCCATACATTTGCTGCCATATTTTAAATTGTGTATTTGTGAACATATGTTCAACTTTTAATAAACGCGTTATGTGGCAATTTAGTTTCTTAATAGCGTCGTTTAATACAAAATGACAGTCGGTCACCTTTTGTGCCGACGAAAAAGTGATAATTTGTGTCAGAATGGTCTGTGTAAGCTTTTTGATGGTTAAATTTTTAGTTAGTCTAGCTTTTGTGTGGCATTTTGAATGTTCTTTCGCTGTTTTGGGGGACTCTACACAGCAATTTAATGAAAGAATGGTCTAATTATAGGCAAAATACAACTATAACGGTACTTGGTTTCGAAAAAATATGTCTAAATTTCTAAATTATACTCCAATATAAACGAAATCTTCACAACTAAGAACCAAAACTCTAAATAACGGTGAATTTTTTCGAAAAAAATATGTCTAATGTTGTGAACTAACCTCAAATATCAGCGATATATGCTCAATAAGATCCTCGAGTCTCCAAAATTATAAATAACGGTACTTGGTTTCGAAAAAATATGTTTAAAATACTGAACTAACCTCAAATATCAGCGATATATTCTAAACTAAGTTCCTACAGTCTCTAAATCGTAACTAACAGTACTTATTTTCGAATAAAATATATCTAAGTTTCTGAGCTAACCTCAAATATCAACGGTATATTCTCAACTAAGATACTCTGGGTCCAAAATTCTAAATAACGGTACTTGGTTTCTAAAAAATATGTCTAAAATACTGAACTAACCTCAAAAATCAATGATAAATTATCAATAAGTTCCTCTAGTCTCCAAAATTCTATACAACAGTATATGTTTTCGAAAAAATATACCTAAATTTCTGAAAAAATCTCAAAAATCTGCGATATCTTCACAACTAAGATATTCTAGGCTCCAAAATTATAACTAACGGTACATGTTTTCAAAAAAATATCTCCAAAATACTGAACTAACCTCAAATATCAACTATTTTTGGATAGATATCTGCTCAAGTAAGATTCTCCAGTCTCCAAATTCTTTTTTCAATCAAATATATTTCGAATTTTCTTAAATTAATTTCTATTGTTTTCACTTCACACTGTGTTCTATTCTAAATTCTTCGTTTCTCGCGCGCTTTGATCCTTTTCGCTCTCACCTACTTGTTAATTACTTTCCATACAACATGCTTCTTGTTGAACTTGAACTTTGTGTGCATTTTTTTCCTCCGCTCACTGCTGCCACACAACGTATAATTAATGACTACTACTACTGTTGTTAAACAATATGCGCCTTCACTTACCGCTCATGTTACACCGTTATGTCTTCACACGCAGTTCATTGCACTAAAATGCTCATTAATAAATCACAAATCGCACCGCCACCGTTGAAAATTGCCGAACAATAAGCCAACTGCCGAAGGAGTATCATACAAAATAACTGTCGTTAAACAACAAGCTCATTAAAAATTTGTGGAAAAAAATATTGTGGAGCTCAAAAAAAAAAATTACAAATTGTACATAAATTGTTAATTAAATTTCAATCAAAAATTTGTGTTTAAATTTTCCACGCGTGCGCAGCTAATCAACGAGGAAAAATCATTAATTGTTGTTGTTGTTAAATGAAAAATTGGAAAATTTTTAGTTTTAAATTAGTGAAATTTGAGCGGCGATTAATTTTTTTAACATATTCAAGCATGACTAGTTTGTAACTAGTTACATTTGACACTAGTTAGGGACTAGTTGTTTGAAAAATAAAATTTTATCGAAATAATGATTTTTATCACTTTAGAAGCTGTTTACAAACTAGTCCGAAAAACAATAGTTCGTAACTAGTTGTTTCGACAATGCTCAAAATTCGCTCGAGCTTTCAATAAATATTTGTTTTGTTATTTAAAAAGAAAAAGCGTGTTCTATAGCTTCACTGGCATCACTATTTCTTATTCTCCTCAAGCAAAACGTTACCTTGAAATAGTAAATTAAATATAAACAAATTAGTTTCTTCTTTAATTTCTCAGAAGCAGCTTAAAAAAGTTCAAAGTCACAGACGCCGCAGCAGCTAATCAAAGAAATGAGATTAGTTGCTGCACAGCGCGGCTTATTCAAATACTTTACCTTTGCATCATCAGTTGCCCCGCAGCACTGACGGAGGGTAGGTCAAGCAACTGCAACACAACCAAGCTAAGTTCCAACTACACACACACACACGCACAGAACAGCGTGAAAAGATAATGAAGCAACACTTGCTTTCCAAGCGGCGGAGAGCGCGTACATTGAACTGCCGGCAATGCAACGCTGACTACCTGCTGTGTTTTGAGACCAAGCGCTCAATGTCTATTATGAGCGTGCAACAAGCATACATTTCAAGCGTTGCCTTTTCATTTAGCATGCCGCACACACATATAATTATTTTCAGTGCCTTTAATCTCTCAGAACTGACTGTTTCCGCAGTTGCCACAAACACCTGCGACAACGGCTTTTGTCAAAAAAATGGAAAAAATAATTAAAATACAAATGCATTATGCATAAAAAATATAATCTAAAACAACAACAACAAACATTTCCTGCAGTGATTTGAAATAGTAATATGAAGTAAGCAAAACAGCAACACGGAAGCACAGTGGCTTCTGCAGGACGACAAAGGATATGCCACAAACACACAGCGAGGGTGTTGAATAGTGCCTGTGGCTATGCATACGTTCAGCATCACTAATAACTGAGCAGCGGAGGCAGGCTGGTTGCTGCGCTAAAGACAGGCTGCTACCGGAGTTTTGTATGCGCCCTTTCATTAGCAGCACGAGCAACAGCCGGCGTGGGTGGGCTTACACACGTGCTTTCAACTATATTTCGCTCTAAAAACACAACATTCGATATGCGTGTGTTTTGTGTACATAAAAAAATATTTGCTTAATATTAAGCTTATATGCCTGCAATGGAGGTAATACGATGCGCTGCGCCAAAAAGTGTAAAGAAACAGCATGAAAAAGTGTGATTATTAAGCATATAGTGCTGAAAGTTGTCTGATATGCGCACTTTTGAAGTTTTTTTAAACAATGGAAATTTATCAAACCAAAAAAATTTACGAACAAAAAAATTTTCGAACATAAAAAAATTCGAACAAAATTTTTTTCGAAAATGAAAAAAATTTTCGAACATAAACAAATTCGCACTAAAATATTTTCGCACACAAAATTGTTCTACAAAAAACTGTCTTTCAACAAAAACAAATTTCGAACAAAAAATTTTCGAACATAGAAAATTCGAACAAAGAAATTTTCGGACAAAAAAGTTTTCTACCAAAAAAACTGTCTTTAAACAGAAAAAAGTTTCGAACAAAAAAATTTCGAACATAAAAAAAATTCGAACAAGAAAAAATTCGAAAAAATTTATCAAATAGTAACCTGAAAAAGCATTGCCGCTTCACCCCCACCTCTCTTCACTTGCATATTGACTTGTAAAATAATATTATTTCAGTTATTTATCATAGTTGTTGTTTTTTTGACGCCATTAACCGTTTCATACACTCCCCGCCCGTTAAGCTTTAGTACGACTTCCCAGCCATCAAATGCATTAAAAAACACATACTTTGCTTTAATGTGCAAAAATTTCATCAAATAATTCGTTTGCCTTCAACGTTTTTTTGTCGCCACCGCCGACGCCTTTGCTAGAGCTCTTTACCACTTAGTGCGTTTTTTGCGTGTTTGGGTTACTTTGCGTAAGGCCATCAAAAACGAAATGGAATTTATGCACATCGTCTATCATAAAAACTTCCATTAACGCATTTTGCTACATTTGCACTCACACATTTGTTTCGTTTGTTTTTTTTTATGCGCTATGATTATTCTGATTTTTTGGGTCAACCCACGCTCGCCTCCGACACTCCAGCACCGTTCAAATGCTCATACATATGTATTTGGTGTTTATATGAATATCGTAAAATATTTTGTTTGGTTGCCTTGACACCTACAAGCACACTGATGCGGAGAAAAGCAGGAAAAGGCGCTCGCAGGCACATCCTTGCCAGCTGTTGGTGTATGTGGAGCTGGTGCCTTGGTGTTGACTCTTTTTGTGTGAGCTTTTGCTGGAATTTCATTCTTATGTTATGATTGTTGAGTGTTTGGCTCTTAGAAATATATATATTCAGCATGCCATATGTCCTTTTAACAGCTGGCATTTGATGCTGAAAGTGCCTTTTTAGTATGCACCCTCTCGCAATTGACCAATAAGCTTTTACCACTACTGTCCACTTCATACATATGTATATACATATATTAGTAACTAGATTCCTGCCACTACTCCTTGCAGCTTCCTTTTTCGCTTTGCATTTTCGTATATTTCGTGACTCACTTAATTTTTTAGACATTCCCCACTATTTATACTCTCAGCTATACTTACCCCAAACCTCGAAAACACTGCATAAATTGCTCATTCCATTTTTCTTATCAAATTCTTTCTCTTCCTCCTTCTTTTATCTTCCACGTTGTGTCGCCAAATTTACCTTTGCACCGCATTTCGCATCTACATGCTTTAACCGCATATCCTGTCGCTCTGTCTCCGCTCCTTTCGGCATATATACACCTCTCTCCCAACGCCTTTCATTGCCATTTCCTTGTTCCTCTCAAGCATCATCACTTTCCGCACATCCACCTCCACACATTTGCTGTCTAATGCCAGCAGCTATTTACTGTTACTGTTTTCGGCGTTGCCAACCAGCTGAGAGGCCCACACATCTATCGACATGCGACTCTATGAGTATGTCGCTACGCTGCCAGGCGCTCGCCTCTTGTTATCATCTCCAGCGCAATGCTGTTGTGTTGTTGTGTCGCTTAATGTGGATTTGATGCATAAACAGTTTTTATTTACTTTTTCAAGCTTTTAATCTGGAATTTGCTGTTAATGCTTGTTAAGCGGAAATGTGGTGAAATTTTTGCAGATTAACTTTTGGCATGGCGGTTGACGTTTGGCGATTCTCGGCGACGACGCGCGCTGAAATTGAAGTGTGCGATAAGTTTGGGATTTATGAAATTCCGGGAAATATTAGCTACAGTATAATTAAGCTCCTCAGAATATGAGATTTCAGTTTCAAGAATGCCTTTATCTCCAATTTAGCTTTGGTTGCTTAATCAATTTCTTTGGAGTTGCTTACCAGGAGCTCTCCATTTGGTCATTTGAATGACTTCCAAGGCTTAACGCTTCATAAATTAATTATATTTAACGTTTCCTTTAGAAAAATGCATTAAAATCTATCACAAGTTATTATATCACTCATTTCCACTCTCTATTGAGGTTTCAATGAATTCCAGCAGCTCTTCAATTGAGTTCCAGCGACTTCTTTTCTTTTTTATATGAAAATAATATTATTTTCATTTAATTTAATCAAGTTAATCAGCACAGTGCTTGTTAATAACAATTTTATATTAATTTTAAGTATATTTCGTTCGTTTTCAATTGTAATTCTCAACCGGTTTATATAAAAATTTAATATAAGCGTTTCATTATATAATTTTTTTTAACATTTTTTAGCATTTTAAGCACGTTTTCAGTTGTTGTTGTTGTAAATAACTGCATAAATATATATAATTTTCATTTTTCGCAAAAAATATATAAAAATTTACCTCTCAAAAATTTTCACACAAATTCAACTGCCTCTTCCGCTTGCAAAGCCACAACTCGCGCTGCCAACATTTTCACAACACTTTTACAACAAACATTTTATCAGTCAATACGTGCTTGTTATACTCTACAACATATTTTTTAACTGTTGTTGACTAATTTTTACTGAACTTTGACACTGCAGACAATTAATCATTTGTTGCGGCAACATGCCAGCGACACTGACCGAAGTTCCGTTTGGTTGAATGTGGCACACACTACCATATATACACATATTTAAAAGCAGTGTGTGTGTGTGTGCTATAAACGCTTTTTCACGCCACATAATGCAAACGTGGCAACGCTGGCAACACAAAACAATGCCGAAACCGCTTGCGGAGGAACTCACTTTCGGAAAACAAACTATTGAACTGCTGACCTATATATAGCGGCAAGCGGAAGTGAGCAAAAACCATATAGCAGCGTATGCACAACGGTACAAAAATTGCACTGTGTTAGTGTGTGTGTGTTAGAGAGTGTGCGCCTGCCTGCTACTAAGAGTGGGTGGCAAGCGCGACTCGTTGACCTCATAAATTTGTAAATGCGAGCGAAACAAAAGCGCTCACATACATATAAGCGAGTGAATGAAAAATAAACATGAGCGCATTGTCGAAATGTGTTGCACTTACTGCTATTGTTGCATGCATATGTATGTATGTGTGTGGCATGTATGCGTGTGTGTTGCATACCGGCAGGCGCTGCGGGGTAAACAATAAATAAATATTGTGCACAAAAACATAGTGAAAATAAATAAAGGAAAAGCAATCTTGCAAAGTAAAATAACAAAGTGCTTGTAAAATTTCGCTGTGTTGCACAAAGTACCGTTATACAAAAATTATATGTATATATGTATATGTTGTGAAATAGAGCACAAAAAGTAATATATGCATTGTGAATTTATGCTTTTTAAATACATTGCTGTGCCATTTTACAACACTTGCCATGTTGCATGTGGCATAAAGCGACTTGCAACGCTTTGTTTTTCAGTTTTTTGGCTGAAAAGACGCTGCAACAACACTTTTTGACGCATGTTGCAAGCGCAATTGTTAGCTAAATACACTTTTCAGTATGTGTGGCAGCAACTTTCGGCAAATGCAGCATATTTTTGCTCGCTAAATAGCAATAGCTTTAGCATACCATTAAACGCTCAAAAAAAAGTGAAAAATATGTACTCCTGCCGCATGCGTCTATGAGTTATGACCTACAATGCGGCTGCTTTATGTGCCACAAAAAGTAGTAACAGCCAACTTTTAGCTCTAACGCATAGCTCCACAACGCCCAGCCATTCATAGCCACTACATAGCTGTAAATTACATGCATTCATTCGTTTGCGCATTTCCGTTACTGATAAAATTTTAATGCGACATTTTAAAATTCACCAGCAGCACCACTACCAGTGCAAATACAACACACCACACTGAGGCCAGCGTTGCGAACAGTACCAGCGCATTGTTGCCGCTGCCTCTACACACACACATATATTTCTTTAAGATGTATGGCGCTGAGTGCAATAAAACCCACATTACAGCTGATTACAGCTCAAATTGAAATTGATGTCGATGCGCTGCTGGTTGTTGTAGTTAGTTGTAGTTGCATATAAATGCGCTTTGTTACATGCATTTATGAGGTCTCGCGTCTAAAATGCAGCGCTGCAGTGTTGCATCAGCATATGGCTGCTGTGTGGAGCGGGGGGAAAGGGTGGCAAGGGTGTTGGGCGATAGCAAGCTATATTTTATATATATATTTACAACAACACATGCATATATACACATTTTATAAGCTAGCTCCTCTATCTAACTCTATTGCCGATAACTGCCTGGCACTATAGTCATTCTTTTGTTGCTTCCTTTCGCTGCTATAAATGAGGTCATTCAATTACACTGTATATGTACCGTTTGTCGGGTTATACAATTCCGTTTAATTGAAGTTGTAGCTGTAGCTGCAGCTTAGCATGGCGTACAGCTTGATTGTGTGGCATAATCTTGCGTTTATAATTAGCTTTGTATGGCTTGGCGATTAACGCTGCAGCACACTTGTTATGTAAAATTGTGTTATTTAATGGTGATTTTATATTAAACAATATTATTTTCTTCTCTTTTCAGGTATGTAAAATTATTATTAATATTCTTGGAAAAAAATCTCATAATATGCTGGTGAGTCTATCGTAGAAATAATACTTAAAAAAAGGCTGTGAAGCCCCACTACAATTATATTTAAGTAAGTTCAAGCATATAATCCGTAAACATGTCATAATTTTGCTTTGAAATCGCCTAAATTTAAGTCAATTTGTATAAGTCTCGAACCTACCTGACAATATTTTTACCACATTTTGACTTAAACGGTTCGGAAATCAACTTTTGACATTACTGTAATAGCGTTTTTAAACAGCCTAATTAAATGATCACTCAAAATTTTTATTAATAAACCCTTTTTTTGCCTTTTATACTGCACCGATCAGATCGATAACCTTTCATTTTCCTTTTCAAAAATGTATTTGTTTTTGCTTTTCATAAGAAGTTTGTAAGTTTCATCAGCTGTTTAATATTTTTCAGCAGCGACATCTACCGTAGCTTTTTTTAACAAAAAATTCAGCCAATCGCAGCCAAAAGAAGGTATATCGTACGTCTTTGTCGCAGAGTTGCATTTGCTTTTCAAGTCGATTAAAATTAACGTAGATTTTCATTTTGTATGGTAAAACGTTCTTAATAAGCGTTTAAATCGTGTAGAGGCCGTTGAATTGATCAATTAGCTCCTGTCTAAAAACGCTATAAGGCTCTAAATAACTTCTGTATGCAATTCCAGCGCTTCCCAGAGCAATTTATACAACTCAGCTCTGAGTTATAATCTTTAATTCAAGCTGTATCAGTCCCTTAACGTTTCTACTACAACACTTAACTTACAAAAAGACTTGCAACATGCCTTTGCGGCACTTTTCATTCAAATTTTTATCAAAAGCTGCTTTGCTGACGTCATTTTAGCGACTGTTCCACAAGTTCACTATTGATTTTTTGTTTTGAACATATGGAAAAGTTGCCATTTGCCAAATTTTTATCAAAAGCTACTTTGCTGACCTCATTTTAGTGACTGTTCCACAAGTTCACAAATCATATTTTTGTTTTGAACATATGGAAAAGTTGCAATTCAAACTGATAAATATAGAACTTTTATTACAACCTTAGCGTTTCTACTACATGCTTTAACTTCCAAAAACATGCTACATGCCTTAGCGGCACGTTTCATTCAAATTTTTATCAATAGCCGCTTTGCTAACGTAATTTTAGCGACTGTTCCACAAGTTCATAATTGAATTTTTATTTCAAAAAGTTGAAACCTCGGTTATGTGATAATTCAAACTCATAAATATAGATTCCATTGATTATTTATTAATGAAAGATAACACTGATCTTCTTATTGTTAATCAGTAGCGCTAATGTGACGTCATACTAGCTTATTTTCTCACATTTTTGAAGCGTAGAGCTTTTGAACATTTTGAATTTGTGCAAGTAGTCTTTGAATTCATTCAAGTAATTTTTGAGGCATATTTTACCGGCTAACGTTTAATTCTACTTCTCCAAAATATTGAAAATTCGTCCTCACCAACTTTTTTTTTAAATTTTTATCCGTCTAAAAATATATTTCCCATGTCCTTCCGCACGAAACTAAATCATGGTGGCTAAGCAACCGTAACCGAAAATTTACTGAGCAAAAATGAGAATATACACCAAAGTGGCACACAACTAATACACTAGAAAAATGTGCGTACGTGTTTCACACTTTAAATATTAAGCCCACGTAGTGCCGCATTGGCAGAGGCATAAGACACTTCGCACGCGCTACAAAAAAAAAGTAACAGTACACTGTGGCAGGCAAGTGAACGACCAGCGATGCCACTGACCAGGGTTTAATAGATACGAGTACTACCGCAACAAAACGTACGAAAAGTTGTAGTATAACTGTATATAATAAGTAGTAGTAGAAGAAAACTAATATAAAAACAAAAAAAAAAAACAAGAAAAAACCTGCAAACTTTTCACATTCTTTAACAAAGTGTGTAAATTTGTGAAACCAAAGTTTTTGCCGCTAGTGTGGCACGCAACACTACTACACAGAGCGCGCGTGTGGGCGTGCTGAAGTTTTCGAAAAAATCAATACGTTTTCTATAAATTTTTCATAAGAATTGTTATTTATGTTGTAGGCGATGCAGAAACTTTGGTCTATTTTATGCTTGCCACACTGCTTTGGCATGCCCAACTGGTGCGCTTTGAGCTGCCTTCTTTTTTTGATTAAACTACGAGCATGAGTTGTAAGTGCGGAAAAATGTTATGTTTTTTTTTGCTGCTGCTGTTGTTGTTGTTGTTGGCGAAATACGCAAGAAAACTGCAGTAAAACGTTGCTCATAATATTGAGTTAGAAATGGTCATACTTTCATTACGACGTGCCAGCAAGTCAGCAGTAAGCGAGGAAGGTTGGTTGGCTGGTGTCCACGTCACGTGCCACAAAAAGCGTCTGCAAGCTGTGGAGTAGTAGTAGTGGTGGTAGCTGTCGCCAAAGCGGGCTGTCACTATAGTGTGTGGCAAGCAGTAGTGGCGCAGCAGTTGTAGTGGCAATAATGTGGCAAGTTGCTATAACGGTTACTAGCGCTGCTGTCACTATTAAGGTTCATATTTGCTGATTTTTTTTTGTGCTTTTTGCGCAGTTATTGTTGTTGTTACTATTGTGGCAAGTACACATATGCATGTTTGTGTGCACGAAATGTTGCAAGCACTCAACGCCAAGTCAATGTTGTGCCACGCTGCAATCTTTGGCAACTAAACGTGCCACAAAAACTCAAAAAAAAAAAAATAAAAAAAATAAAGAAACCAATAAAAAAGAAAAATAAAAATAAAAACAAAATAAAAAAAATAAAAATGATAAAAACAACAACAAACATAATAAAAGTAAGCAAATAACAAAAACAATAAAAACCAAAAACTATTTCGGAAAAAAGCAACAACAAAACTATACTAAGACCCGTATAAAATCTAAGTGGCTGCCATTTTGACGCACGCAACAAACCGCATTGCTGTCATTTCGGTGCCACAAGCAAAGCAGCGCGCTTTATAAGTGTTAGCGCCGTGCATTTGTGGCATGTTGCAACAATTGCGCGTGCAAATTGCCCAGTTGTGCCTGTTCGTTTTGCCACTTTGCTAGCCTGTGTGTGTTGCTAACGGTAATAAATGGCCGCCGACTGCATTGCGTTTGCCAGTGTTTTACTACAGTTCTTAGTTTTTATGGCCGCTACACGCCACCATTTTTGTTGTTCTTGGCACAGCGCACAATTACGGTAGTTTGGCGCATTCGGCGTGACACAAAAGTGTAGATTTATCTTTCGATTCTTGCTTTCTTACTTTGAAATTTGGCAAATGAGTTTTATTTTTTCACCCTTCAAGCGCTTGCTTCATAAACTTTTTGCTGCCACTTTCTTTTATTTCAACTACATTTCTTTTATATACGAGAGCGCCAGTTTGTGCTTTTATTACATTTCATACACATTGCCACATTTCAACATTTTCACATTTCCACATTTATGCAACGCTTGCCACTCAGCGTCCGCTTGCAATTTTCAAGTTAAGTGTCGCGCTTCTTAGAT
Organism: Zeugodacus tau; assembly: GCA_031772095.1. Lineage (NCBI taxonomy): Eukaryota > Metazoa > Arthropoda > Insecta > Diptera > Tephritidae > Zeugodacus > Zeugodacus tau. The sequence continues at coordinate 3,336,899 of CM062653.1, read as the reverse complement.
TTCTCTAATACCTAGCGTACACATGGCCGCGACGTGACTTACATTTGGCAGCAGCAACTGAACATTTTGACAAATTGCTTAAAAGTGTGCCAGCGCCAACTTGCAACACACACCAGAACTGTCACTGCCATTTGCCATTTTGCCAGTTGTATGTTGTCGAAATGATAAATCGCATGTCGCTAACCCTGCTTGGTGTCTCAGAGTTCATTAGAAATTCTGCAAAATATTAAGTTCAAAACAGTTTTCAAACGTAAATTCTCAACAACTCACCTGCAACATGCAGCAAAAAATGTCTAAAAATCACCCGCAATCCATCTTCAATGTCAAAATCCACTGTTTAACCCCCAATTTTCGCATATTTTTTTTCAACTACTCGGCCGCTCAATCATCCGACACTCCATAATGAAATAAACTTATAACATTGATTGCATATTTCAAGCCCCCAAAACAGCCGCATAGTTGCGCCTACCTTCCAACTAACCCATTTCTGTTTATATATGTCCAAAGTGAGCGCGCGCCTTACAAGCATTGACCCCGACACGGTTATGCATAATTTAATAATCCTTCAAATAGCATTAAGTCGTAAAAAATATGATAAATCTTGTTGTAAAGTAGCAGCATACTTAACACATCCTTAAAGGGTTGCATGTCCGTTGCCATTTTTTCACGTTCATGTATTTTTGTGTTGCAACAACAATAACAACAGCAACACCTAGGCACTGGCATTTATTATGCACAAGCGACCCAAAATAACTGAAAGTAATAAAATATTAATGAAATTCCAGCAACACCTTTTTCCAAACGTGCACATTCCCGTACACGAAACTCAAACTCAAACTTTCATAATTTCCGACAACTTTTGCACATTTCACTTGTTCTTAGTTTAGGTAGGCGTCTTAAAGACAGCGCTACCTTGCCTTTATTATTGTTGCTATTGTTTTTCATCCTTTGCCTTATTGTGCTTTCTTTCCGTTTGCCGTTTTCTGTTTTCCGTTTCCCAAACGCGCTCCACGCCTTACCACGCCAACTCGTTCACTCACCTACAGCCGACAAGCTAGTAGCCAGCGCCAACAAGCGACCCACCGAGCGCCGTCTGCCATCCGTCGACGAAATCGTTTTCATTGCTTAACACCTCCATTTGCTTGTTCAGTGGATTTTGTAATTTCAACGTGCCGCTTGCCGTTGTCAGCGCGCTCCAGCCGCATAGATGACTCAGGCGCACCTTCTTCCAGCGCTCTTCCTAGTAAAATATACGACAGCATGCCAATAAAACAAAGTCTTCAGGCTGCTGTCAGTTGAGGCAAGCGTTCAAGTGGTATTTCTTACCAGGATTTTTCCTTAAATGCCTGCTTGACAGGCTGACTGCCAGCGCACCTTCGTCTTACAACAGCTACTCGGCGCTCGCTCGTTGTGTGTGTGTAGCTCTGTGAAATATTCTGTCTCTCACCTTTATGAATTCATTCATTTCATACTGCTGGTGCCTTGTCGTCTGCATACTTCGTCATAATTTCACAAGCAAGTCATCATGCGTCTCACAGCCTCTTCGCCGCACGCGCGTTTTCTTAACCCTGCCCGATTCGCTTTTACGCAAATACCAACTAATTTTGCGGCATTTTCGGCAGGTGCAGACATTCAAGGAATTCGCACTTGTGCCACCAACCTGTGCGGGAGATCCTGCCTGGGTTAAAAATGCGCCCGACAGCAAATATTTAAAACTGACACGGGTAAAACATAATTATTTGTGGAGAAAGGGTGGTTAATAACCCAGGAAGTGTAGTTGTTTGGGTTCGAGGGATTTAATAAAGACTCTCAAATGATCAGCATTGATCTTGATGGGTTTCCACCCACTCTCTCAACATCAGTTTTCTTATTTAAGAGCATCTCTTATATACTAACCCCCTTAAAGGTTGTAGAAATGCTTACAATGCGATCTTCTAACCTATCCAACGATCAGCATTGATCTTTAAACGTTCTACACTGATCTTTAAGTGTAGTAGCGAGTATATATTTATACTCAACGAAGTTTTTCGTCTCACTTAAGCTCTATTGATATCAGTTCTCATATTTGAGAGCTTGCTTACGCCCAATAAAGTTGTAGAAATACTAAGAATGTGATCATCTAACCCGTGAAGCGATCGACACTGATCTTTAAGAGGCCAGCGAGTATATATTTTGGTCCATGACATCAGTTCTCAGGTTTGAGAGCATCTCTTGCATACTAACCAACAATAAGATTGTCGAAATGCTTACAATGCTTTGGTCTAACCCGTTAAACGATCAACGAAGATCTTTAAACGATCGACACTGATCTTTATGGGATCACCTAACCTCTTTTCACTTCAATCCTTTGGTTTGGGAGCATCTCTTGCACGCTAAGCCTCTAATAGGGTCCTTTAAAATGCCTGTTATGCTTGACGATCTCAAAATGATCACCACCGATCTTATCAGTCTCCAATAATAGTCTCTTCTAATAACGTCCCCACTCAAGTTTTTCATTACCAACTGCACCGTTATGCGCCTTCATTGACTCTTCAAAACTTTTCTACTTTACAACTTTTTCTACTTCATTGTGCAGTGTACTCGTATATTTTTACAGCCATTGCTGACGGCATTCTTTCTATTTTCTTTGGTTTTTTTTCATAAAAATTCTGCTATTTGTTTAAGTTTACCTTGAAAGCCACAAGTCTTCATCATAACTTCTCGCATAACTCACAGCCTTTTGCAGACTTTACAACTTGTCGAGTCATTTTGAGTGCGTACTTTGAGGTTATACATATACCAGGTGCATATATATATAGACTTGTCGTAGTAGTCCCCTCTGTGTGGCACAAGTGTTTCTCTGAGTGTGTTGGAATGTTTATGTGCAAACTTCCAGACATCTTGACTGGTATAGAATTCATAATTTCTTTGCTGTAATAAAATATGTGTTTGTTTGTGTTGTTGTAGGCTGCGAAGACTGTGTGTGTTTTCCTTTTTCTTAATTTTTGCGCCGTGAAAGACCCCAGCGCTGTTGCTGCGCTTCAATCTGTGCCGTCTATTGCCAGCTGTTAAGTTTGCGCTCATTAAATGTCGAGCGACAGCCTTGCCACCTAGCGTCGATGGCGGCTCAATAGCGCGATTTGGTCTAGTATTTTTCATATTTTTTGATTTTTTTCACTAAGGAGTTTCTTCAATTTTTCCTTTTTCTTCAGTGTTCTTTTTTGCTCTCTTCGCTCTCAACTCCATATTTATGCTTGCACCGTTACCGCCGTTTTGTTGTAATTTAACAGTAGACTTGTCGTTTTGATTGCCTTCTATACTTTTAACGCTTTTCGCCATATGATCCGTGCAGCGTCTATATGCTTGCCACACTTGCCACTTTGCCTATTCTCACTTTATATCTCTCTCTGTGTGTGTGTGGCACGTTTATTTAATATCGCTGCATTATGAAATCCTTGCCTTCAACGCCTAGCCGCAAAATGGGTGTGTGAATTTACAGTTATGTTGTAGTCTTAGCTGTATTTTCTTGCTTTCCAGTCAGTACGCTTTACTCGCTCATCGTTTGACTTTGTTTTTGCACTCTTCTAACCATCATTGCGGTTGTTACTCTGGCAGACTTTTTTATTACCTTTGGGGTTATAAAATGAAATGAAATTGAAAGTGTTGTCTTGAATTTTATGGGAATATTTCTAGTACAGACGGCTCGTGCTTAAGCATGGAGCGTTGAGTCGCTAGCTTGCCGCGTGGTAGACAATATTTGTTCAAGTCTATGTGTGTTTTACTACATTAAATGCCTTCAAAGCCGTATTGAAATGTGGGTTATGTTATGAAATTCAATTTAATATTTAAAAATTATTGAAATTGCTTTGCCGCAGGTCACACTAATGCCCGGGCTTAGGGGATGGGTTGATTTATGTTGATATGGAAATTGAAGATATGCGGAGGTGAGCGCGTGTGGCATGTTGTCAGCACTTTAGGTTGGATGTGGAATACAGCTAGGATTAGGTGTGGTTGCTTGAGTTATGGCAACTTTAATAGGTGTTTTGTGGGGATTTAAGAGTTATCTAAGCTGTTAAATCAGCCAAGAGTGAGGTTAGTACAATAAATTTGATAAATAAATCGAAATAAAACCGAAAATCTTTAAAATTCTTGAAGATTTCTTATGAAAATGCGCTCAAAATGCACTTTAGACAACAAAAATTTGTTTGGTTGACATAAGGTTTATTATAAAATTTATATAAACTGTATGAGAATTGCAAATGAACGAATGAAAAATTGCAATTTTGTTAGTTTAAAGCATTTTTATTAAAAAAGAACACTTTTCTAATATTTTTAATGATTTCTAATAACAATAATTTATAGATTTCATTGAACTCAAAAGTAAATAACGGTAAAAGCGCGATTAAATCAATATTTCAATCAATAAATGAAATGTATATGAGAAATGAATTTCGAAAATATTAGAATGCCACTGAGTTAAAAAAACACTCACACGCAGACAATAAACTCCACAAAACGAAATAAAAACCAAACAACAATTTCGATATTGTTGTTGTTATGTGTGTGTGAAAAAAGATTTCAGCTAAAAACGTATGAGCCAAAAAATCAACGCAGAACTTGTCACACACACACACACACCAAACGCAAAGCATGCATTTGTTTGTTTGACAAACTTGTGAAAATTGGCAATTGGCAACACTCCATGTGCACAGTGCTACGTGTGGCAACGTTTGGAAAACGTGTAAACGACATATTTTCGGAATGACGCTATGCAGCATTTTTCACAATTCACAGCTTTTTTTGCCAGCAATGACTAGCATTTTTTACTAGCTTCCTCACACAAATGCAAGCATGTGCGTGTGTGTTGCATGCCACACACACCCTACTTTTGCCGCATTTGACTTGAAGTTGGCACTGCGCTTTGCAATAACAATTGCTGCAGCCAAAAAATAAATTGAAACAGTAAAATAAACACAAAATAGAATTATAGAATAACAATTGCCGTTAGAGCTCGTGCATGCAGTGCAGCAGCAAATTGTGGAAAATAATAGAAAAATAAACAAAGCAAAAACAAAGTAAAATAAAATAAAATAAAATAAAATAAAATAAAATAAAATAAAATAAATTAAATAAAATAAAATAAAATAAATTAAATTAAATTAAATTAAATTAAATTAAATTAAATTAAATTAAATTAAATTAAATTAAATTAAATTAAATTAAATTAAATTAAATTAAATTAAATTAAATTAAATTAAATTAAATTAAATTAAATTAAATAATATATTAAAAAAAATAAATAATATATTAAAAAAAATAAATAAATAAAATAAAATAAAATAAAATAAAATAAATTAAATTAAATTAAATTAAATTAAATAAACTAAAATAAAATAAAGTAGAATAAAATAAAATAAAATTAAATTAAATTAAATTAAATACAAATTAAATTAATTAAATTAAATTAAGTAACATAAGTTGTATACTTGCTAATTTCAATTTCTTAATTTTTATTTTTTTATATTTGATTTAAATTTTTTTCACTTAATTTGTTTCAAAACCACTAAAGTGCATAATCCATTCGTTGCTACTTCCTTTTTCTGGGTTTCAGCTACTAGCGCGCCCCTAAGCCACATCTAGCATACTTGCCACAAATCATTTTTTACTGTTATCTTGAAATTGCTAACTGGGTTCTGTGCATTTTTTGGCATGCCACCTTCCAACCCACCCATCATTTTTTTGCACTTACTCCCTTTTCCGATAACATCTAGTGCCAATAGCAATCGAGTAGATATGTTCGCCTGTCTAAATAAACACGTTGCACAAATCAAATAGAAATTGAAAATTTTTCTTTTTGCCAATGGCCAACGGCAAAAGTGGCCAAGCAAATATAAACAAACCGAAGTTTTCGTGCACTTGTCTCGATGAAGAGGCAAATAATAAAAGTAAATGAAAACTTCTGTGAATTACGTTTGTGTTGCAACAAAAAAAAAAGAATCGTGGAAAAATAGATTTCTCATTACGTTTTCCCATACAAACTGACAAATGAAATGAAAACAAACGCAAGTGAAAAAAACTACACAAATGTCAGCAAATCATCTTCAACTTGGCAACCATTTATTTTTGTGTCAACAATTGACTGTTTTTATTATGCTTTTTTTTCATAAATGTACAATTTTCAAGTATTTGCCTGCTTTGTGGCAGCTTGCACTCGTACAATAATAAAATGTCAAATAGTTTGCGCGCCACACAGTTCATTTGGCTTAATATCACACACACAAATATATGTTGCATGGCGCTGTGGCAAGTTGCACGCGATGTTGCCACGTTTTCTTATTTGGAAAATTTTCTTTTTTTGTTTTTTTTTTTCTTTTTTCTCAGCATTCTTGCTTTATTTATGTGGTTGCATGCAGCCTTGTGTGCCACGAAAATCGAAAAAAAGACACGCCAGTGTTTGTGGCACTTGGCGAAAAGTATATAATTTCTTCCGCAAATAGCGCTGCAATACTCTTGAGCAATGTCAACTTTGCCACCGACTACCAGCGCCACAATAATTTTCTAATGAGTAGCTGTGTGGCGTTGCATGCAACTAATACTGCACATTAACTGCTTGCTTTTTCAAGTGTAATATAAAACTTTTGTTTTCGTCCAATAACTAAAAGTATTTGCTTTATTTGCGCCACAAACACGTAGCGTACGTTTTGGTCTTAAGTTGCACATACACTCTCGCGCTCTTGCCACACTACTTTTATGTGTGCGCTGCACTTAGTACTCATGCAGCTGCTGCCGCGACTCTATTTCGGTTATTACTTGCATCTTGCGTTTCGCTAAGTTTTATACGCAATTTGCGCGTGCACGTCCCGCCTTGCCGCGCGCCACCACTTACGGCCATCTATTCTCGCTTCGACATAATTTTTATTGTATAAACTTTTCGCTTGCGTCCATAAGGCGCGCAGCAGCAGCAGTGCAGTGTACTGTTATTTTTATATGCTTTCCTTTTTGGCTTATTTCCACTGTTGTATTTTATTGACTTGCCATAATGCGAAACACGGCAGCGCGCATAAATTGCGCTGCGTCGCGCTGGCAATAAAGCTTCGCCACTCCGTGTTGACCAACTGCCAGCGCCGCCACCAGCGCCAGCTGGTTGTGCTGAAGTTGCTTGCGTGTTGTCAGCAGAAAAATTAAGTTTAGGTTATTACGATTTCTTTTTTCATATAAACTTGTGCACCCTGTACCGCCTGCCACCCTAAAACTTTTTCATTTTTTCCTTCATTTTATTTCCTTGTATATTAATAAACGTGAAAACGCCGAGGCAGCAGCAAGCATATTTGTTATTGGCTGCTTCTCACTGTTTCCTTGTGCTGCATCATCCTTGGTGCGGCGCCTCAAGTTTGTGGATTATTGATTTTACTTAACAATTCAGCATTAATTAAAGTTGTTTTGGCTGAGTTTTAAGGTCGTTGCTTTATCATGAGTGCTGAAAAATGAAAAAGCACAGACTAGATATGAAAATATACAATAAATATAAGCAAAAAGTACAAAATACCACCATGTTGCAAGTTGCTTATTGTGCTTAAAGTTCATTGATTGTTGCAGTGGCAGCTATAACGGCGTTTTAATAAATATTAAATTGATTTTATTGAACAATTCACTTATTCTACTTGCCTTGTGGAGGGTTTGAATGAGGTACGGTTGGTTGAAGTAGCGATTTTTTGTTGCCGCATAACGCTTGAATGGAGTTCAACAACCTTGTAGACGCGTTCATAGCTTTTTGGTGTTACAAAGTAGAGAATTTAGTAAAATATTTAAGTTTAAATTGTTCATTACTTACCAAATAATGTGTACTTACCAAATAATAAATCTTAAACAATTTTTGATTCTCATACAATTTCATCTACCTAAAAATGTATCTTGATTTTTCTCAAAATTTTTGTTTTAACCTAACTTTTTTTAATTTTTTTGTAAATTTTTTCGTTCCTTACCTTCTAATACTTCGCACACAACACGTAGATTTTTTTCTTTTTATTTCATTTATTTTTGGATTAGAATTTAAGTTTGTTCTTCCTTCAAATGCCTCCATGTCTTCATAATGAACATAACCTGCATAATAAATAAGCAATCAATTAAAGAAAACACAAATGTTTTTTCAAGTAAACCATACTAACCTCAAAAAATGCATGTGGTTTCACTTTGCTTTGCTTTACACCAGCACTCGCGTTCCCAAAATTTAAACGAACCTCACTCCCATACCGCTAAAAAGCAACTGAACGATACTAAGCTTTAAACCACTTCTCGCGAGAGAGACAGGTGGCCGCTGCGCTGCCGACGTCAGCTACTCGTTATGTTGTCGCCGCTGAAGCATGCACCGTAAGCATATGCGACTCAATATAATTACTCAATAGCAATTTCATGTGACACTCAATCACTCATACCACGGCTAACGGTACACAAGAAATCCCATTAACTGCCACAAAATATTATTATTTCTTATAACTACATACTACTTGCTACACTTCCACGAAAAACCATAAAAATTAATTTCCAATAAATAATCATAAGAAAGGAAAGAAATTCCCGGGCCAAAAGGAAGAACGAACCACAAGCGAAGCGATTAATGGTAAATTGCTTTTTCGCTAGCCACTCCAGTGCTGACTTTCTGCGCCTTGCCACCAACACAAGTCGACACACACTCTCTCTTCAAGAGTTGTGTATGTATGACAAACGATTGACAAGCCAATGACATTTATGCCAACTCAAGCGGCAATCACAATGCGAATTACAACAAAACATTTTTATTAAAATCACTGCGGCATGGTATGACTGTTTGCGCATGTGATTACATGGAAATACCGACGGTAGAAATGAGGAAAAATGAGCGAAAATCCAAAAAGAAAAAAGAACTAATCCAATTTCAATGGCAAATAAACTGTCAGACTGCTTAACAAAATAATAAATGGTACTTTATGAAAATATTATGATTTTGACATGTTAAACAAAACGAATCACAGCAAGCAAGCAAGCAAACTCAGCAAATATGCTTAAACAAGTGGGAAGTGAGTGAGTAAGAGAATGAGTTTGTTAGGCGCGCTGAATGATTGTGATGTGGCAAGTAGGCGCCACACACACAGACAGACAGTCAAAAGCTGTGCAAATAAGCGATGGTTACGCTGAGCACACAGAAACACACATGCAGAGCTAATCCGCAATTCACTTATCATATGCCTACATGCGCCGTGCGCCTTGAAGTAGACTCAAGGCAGTCGGAAGGCAGTCACTGAAATTACTTTCTCAAACATTATCCTTTCATTTCGCCGACGATGACGACGACGACGACAGCGTGTAAACAAATATTTTCATTGTCAAGCGAGCGCGCGCTGAAAAGCGGCAAGCGTGGGCGGCGGCAGCGCTGAAGAAGAATAGACGTAGCATACGCATGTGTAGGCGCGTAAGGCGCGGAAAATATTTATTTGTAAATAAAAGAAATGTAAATTTATTTGCATTTAGTTACATAAATACCGCTATAAGCATGTGTATGTGTGGCGGCAAAGTTTTTGTTGCAAACAGAAAAAAATTGTATTCCGAATGTCAATGCGCGTGTAAATTTAGAAAAATATATATGTAGAAGGCGACAAATATTGTTGAAACAAAGCAAATGTAGCAAAACAATGGCGACAACAACATGTAGAATAGCTAAGAAAGCACGAAAAGTGACTTGCAACACACACACACAAACACATAACAACAAATACGCACAAAAGTGGCACAAAATTAGATTTTCTACGCATTGCGCTGAGGACCTCCCCGAGCGGCAGCGCAACACACACAAGCATCGCTGGTTATTAATAAACACTTACTTATGAGTATACATATGTATGGCTGCCTCGCATACTTGAACTTTAAGTCACATAAATAAAATCAAAGTGAGGCCACAACGTTGTCAACGCCAGCAACATCAACAGCAACAACAACCACTCAGTCGTAGAAAAATTACGACAACATTGTTTATGAAACGCCACGCCGCGCTGTCTGTGACGCACTCTGGCTCTTGTTGTAGTTGTTTAGCCTTGTAGCATCAGCTGAGCAACAGCGTTTGGGCGTGTGTGCGCACATTAATTTTCTTAAAAAAGCCGAATTCGAAAAATGCTTACGAAAACCGCCTACTTCGTATACAAAATTTGTTGTTTCCCCAACTCTGCTATGAGTTATGTGTACAAGAGTATGTACAACGCCCACGTTGCTGCCACATTTCGTTCTTGCAACATTTTATGATGTGTGAGCAGATTTGAGCAGTTTTTAAATTAAAATAAAATAAAATAAAATAAAATACAATAAAATAAAATAAAATAAAATTAAATTAAATTAAATAAAATTAAATAAAATAAAATAAAATAAAATAAAATAAAATAAAATAAAATAAAATAAAATAAAATAAAATAAAATAAAATAAAAATAAAATAAAAATAAAATAAAATAAAATAAAATAAAATAAAATAAAATAAAATAAAATAAAATAAAATAAAATAAAATAAAATAAAATAAAATAAAATAAAATAAAATAAAATGAAATAAAATAAAATAAAATAAAATAAAATAAAATAAAATAAAATAAAATAAAATAAAATAAAATAAAATAAAATAAAATAAAATAAAATAAAATAAAATAAAATAAAATAAAATAAAATAAAATAAAATAAAATAAAATAAATTAAATTAAATTAAATTAAATTAAATTAAATTAAATTAAATTAAATTAAATTACATAAAAATTAAATAAAATAAAATAAAATAAAATAAAATAAAATAAAATAAATTAAATTAAAATAAAATAAAATAAAATAAAATAAATAAAATAAAATAAAATAAAATAAAATAAAATAAATAAAATAAAATAAAATAAAATAAAATAAAATAAAATAAAATAAAATAAAATAAATTAAATTAAATTAAATTAAATTAAATAAGATGAAATGAAATGAAATGAAATAAAATAAAATAAAATAAAAATGTAAATAAAAAAAATAAAATAAAATAAAATAAAAATAAAATAGAATAAAATGATATAAATTAAAATAAAATAAAATAAAATAAAATAAATTAAATTAAAATAAATTAAATTAAATTAAATTAAATTAAATACAAAATTAAAATAAATTCAAGAAAATAAAATAAATTAAATTAAAACAAATTAAATTAAATTAAATTAAATTAAATTAAATTAAATTAATTTTAAATTAAATTAAATTAAATTAAATTAAATTAAATTAAATTAAATTAAATTAAATAAATTAAATTAAATTAAATTAAATTAAATTAAATAAATTAAATTAAATTAAATTAAATTAAATTAAATAAAATTATATTAAATTAAATTAAATTAAATTAAGTTAAATTAAATTATATTAAATTAAGTTAAATTAAATTATATTAAATTAAGTTAAATTAAATTAAACTAAATTAAATTAAATTAAAAATTAAAAAAATTAAAAAATTAAAAAATTAAAAATTAAAAATTAAATTTAATTTAATTTAACACAATTATATAAAAATTAAACTACTGTCTAACATATTTCCCTTATTAATAAGCAATTAAATTGAAGTATGATGTATATTGCTACAACATAATCTTAACTGTTCAATCAATGCTGAGTAACTTATACCCCTCCAGAAGTACACCTGTACCCTAGAGTATGAAAAAGTATGAAAAAATCATTAGTAAACAATGCTGAAGTGCCATTAGCCCACACAAAAAGTCGTCACTAAACAAAGTAAGCACGCGTATAAACAAATAAATCCAAGCGTGGTATGATAATTTATCAGATAAACAACATAAATACATACAAACATACGTACATACACATATATGTGAACTCGTCTATAGATAAAGAATAATTGAAACATCAGCGCCGCGTATGCATATGTATATATATATGTATGTAAGTATGTGTGTGGCTAATTGTCAGCTGTCATAAAATTCATTAACAATATTGACAATTACAAGCTTTGAGTAAACACGCGTGAGCATATACGCTCTACGTATGTAAATAGCGGTCAGGTAAATATGAAAATATGTGTGTTTTTGTAAATAGAAAAGTGTGGCAAATATGCGTGTAAAGCAAGCGCCACAATTTGTGTTAATAAAGGGTGCTGATTTCTGATAAATATAGAAGTAAATAAGAGCTTGAGTATATATAGAAGAACGAGAATAAATATTTACAAAGCTTCGAATGCAGATTCATACTAAAAATATGACTTTCAATATATTGTAGACAGCTTTTAGGCGCTTTCAACTAAATATTTTGGTGCAACATACATGAAAGTAGCATAATACCGTTACTTTTCGTCACTTTTTAAGCCAAGAGTTGTTCCACATGTACACTTAAAGCGCGCTCTAAGACACCTTTGCGAGCAAATGAAGTTCTTGTGCACGAAAAATGGCCGCCTAAGTGAAAGTTCTATACAAGTTGCAACATTAGCCTTGATTGACATACTTTCACTCTAACAACTAGATATTAGCAAATAGTAAGGCATTAAGCAGAGAAAGAGTGCACTTAAATATGCAACACACACATATGCAACATGAATAACTCTTTGCAACACACATGTATACATGCAACAACACGTTGCTTAGCTCTCAGTCCACCACTTTGTTGTTGCGGCAAGTATTTTTTTCTTCATTTACCACCACTACCATCACATAGCAACACCACCTTCCATTAGCCAACAACACAGCACTGTCATTGCGATAATTTGCAACTTGTGGCAGTGAAGCAGCAAATTTTACTTTGTCACGAAAGTGAAGCGTCGCCATCGAAGGGCCTTTGTGGAAGTAGGCACGCAAAGTGGAGCTCAAACAACGACATTATTATGAAGAAGAAAGAAGCAAGTGGCAAGTGTATGGGTGTTTGTATGTGCAACACAAGAGGCAGTAAGAAGCACGCGTGTTAGTTAGGCCGCATTCCATGGTCGTTGTGTTAGCGCACTAAATGTCAGCTACGTAACGCCCATTTCGGCAGCAAACTGTTGCCATTTCCTTACATGCCACATTTTTGTTGTACACATTTTTTTTGTTGTAAAAAAAATTTTTTTGTTGTTCAAATTTTTTTTGTTGCAAGTGCCACAAAATGTATTTTTTCCAATTTTTTTTCGTATGTAGGCTGCAACATACAAGCCATGTGCTTAAGTGTTGCATGTTGCAGCAACAGTCAGCTAGTAAGTAAGTCAGGCAGTTGGCATGCCCAATTATGTAAGTATGTGTGTTGCAAGTACTATTACTACAGCGCGCAAATAACGCCTATTAATAGTGCCTCAACCATGAGTGTAATGGCAACTCAGTAGCGGTGGCAAGTACCATTCAAGCGCTAGCAATTTCAGTAGCACCACACTAACGCTGTCAGTCAGTCATTGGTGCAACGCCACCACCATTGCTACTGCCGCTGCTGACCACCCACGAACGACAACGTTTACTACAAGCAGCTTGCAACAAACGTATACTTCTGTATATGTATGTGTGGCAGCCACTCATCTTCACCCAGATTTCATTTCGTTTACGGTATTTGCCAACTTCTTGACTTCCGTAAGTCTATTGCAATTTTGATTTCTATGCAACACAAAACTTGGCAACAACAACAACAACAATTGCAGCTAAGTGCCGCTCATGGGCACTCGACATACATACAGACATTTTCGTGTAATGCCACTGTCGGTCGTTGTGGCAAGTCTGCCATTTCTCGGCCGCTTTCTACTCACCGCTTCGCTGTACTTGTAACGGTACATGGCATGTCATTTGTGGCAGTCGAAAAGTGTCTGTTAGTAAGGTTTTTGATTTTTATGCCGTCAACAATTTGCAGACAATTTTCACGAAACAACTGCTTGTTGCAACATGCTGCCGCCAACGCCACCAACGTGCTTAGGTACAATGTGGCAAGTAAAGTAAATGAAGTGAGTGTGCTTATTTTGCACTTTTTGCTGTTTTATCTTGTTGTGGCATGTATACTTTTTTTGTTGCAAGGCTACTTTTTGTCACGTTGCATGCAGTTTTGCTATAGTTTGTAACGTTTTGGAGGCTTGTTTGGAGGTGGTTTGACTTTTTGAGGTATTTTGGGGGGTATTTATCGGTAATAGTCGCCCTTGAGACCTCTTGTTCGATGTTATTTTTATTGATCAATATTTCAATACTTAACCTAATCGCTCACTTTTCACCTTGAGAGAGAACTGATTATATTGCTCTTCACTTCTCATTTTTCAAATATTTTTATGTTAAGATATTTTTCAATTCTAACGGTATTTTTAGTAATCAGTAATGTAAACAACCCATATTCATATGCAACATGTCTACATCAGCTTTCTCCTCGCTCTCTTCTGCCTGCCATCTACCATATTCTATGTGCCAGTTGTACGTCCTAATTCACATTTGTCAAGGCGTTGACTTGCATGTCAATGCAGTGTAATTATTTTATGCCGATTTGTGCTCAATACCTTGTGCATTTATGTGCTCGTTGCTCGTTCTTGGAAGCCCTCAATTTCAATATTTATTATTAAGGTGTAGCTTGAGTTCTTGGAAGTGCCGTTAACAAGTGACTGGTTAAATTTTAAGCTTTCGTTTGCAGTATTTATATTTGTTTACGTTTAACGAGTTCCAAGAAATGCACATAAGAAAATAAGTGCGTTCTAGTTATTGTGCTGAAAGCTTAAAAAGCTTTCAAAAACCGCAATTGCATTAAGAGTAAAGAAAATCGATCAAATTTACCACTTTCATGATGTTTGCAGTTGAAGCTTTAAAGCTTACACTAAACTTTCATCAACGGTAAATAATGGCTACAGAGCTTTTAGTGAAAGCTTGCTCAGAATGCATTGTTAGAGTGATTTGCAGCATAAATAATATGTAATATTTATAAATTAAAATAAATGGTACATAATGGCTATAGAGCTTTTAGTGAAAGCTTACTTAAAATGCACCATTTGAGTGGTTTGACCAAAAAAAATATCAAAAATTTATAAATTAAGATTAACGGTAAATAATGGCTAAAGAGCTTTTAGTGAAAGCTTGCTAAAAATCATTTGTTTGAGTGATTTATAGCACAAAAAGTATCTAATATTTATAGGTTAATATAAAAGTTATTCAATGGCTACAGAGCTTTTGGTGAAAGCTTACTTCATATTCACTTTTAGAGTGATTTTCGTCAAAAAATAGCACGTTTTATATAAAAAAGTCTTTTAACTTTTATTTGAACTTGTTTTCATACATCATTTTCATACATCTTCTTTCATTTTATGCCACATTCTTTCATTTCCTGTGAGTTTGTTTACCTTCCAAAAGCTCCAAAGTGGAATAAAAATGTTTAAAGAAAACATTGCAACAACTTAAATGACATAAGTCAAACACAAATTACACGTCTAATTATGCTCGCTTAAGTGCTAAGCTTGTGTAAACAAACTTTTTGATTGCTTATGTCTAAGCGTTGCCACATTATTACGCACAAACGCAAAAGAAAGAAAAGGCCGCAGGTGAGCGCAGAATAAATAAAAATATTGAAAGTTGAAAAAAAAATCATTATATTGTCAAAATATTGACATTGCACGGCATGAAGAACATGAAGAAGAAGAAAAGAAGAGGAAGGAAGAGGAGGCGACGGCGCGCAACAAAATGAGGAAACTTATACAAATTCATTAAAGCAAACTTTCAGTGGCTTATGCTTTTAAGATGTTAAGTAAACTTGAGAGGAAGCAGTGTCGCGCTCTCTTTCTTCTGCCTTCACTCTCGCTCTCTCTTTCGCACTCATGCTAATGCAAGCAGCAAAGTTAAATATTGAAGCTTACTTCGATTCGAAAGCCATTGCCGCTGACTTTGCATTTGTTAAGCAACGATTTAAGCAGTCAGCACAGCTCGTTCGCGCTCTGCATACCTGGCAGGCAACTTTTTTTATTTCCATTTTTGCCTTGCAATGCCAAATTGTCAAGAGGAAATATTTACACTTGGCGCTGGCAATAATGCCGCAACAGTGGCAGCGGCAGCCAAAGCTGTGGCGGCAAATAAATTGACACAATATGAATTGCCAGGCCATTTGATTTGGCTTGAATGCCGACTGGCAGACTCGAAGTCGCGCAGACAGACAGCAGGGAAACAAGTGAAACCGTTATAGAGGCGGCGCGTAACAGTGTCACATACAAGAAGGTAGACAGAAATGAGGCTGAGGTAGAGAGGAACGATGCAAAGGCAGCAAGAGAGCGCGCGCATAAGGGGAGCCACAGCGCTGTGCCGCGTCGTTGGCGGCCTGGTAAGCGCTGAAAAAACAAACGCAAAGCAAAGTAAAGTAAAGCTTAATAATGTAAATTTTGCTCTAAGCCATTTTCGAAGACTAATGGTGCGTTCTCGAAACGCCAACCGGCAGGCGGCAGTGGGTGTGGCGCGGCGCGTTCGTGGGGTGGCAAGTAAACAATGACAGCAGTGAATGCTATAAAAACAATTGAAACAAACAATTTTGTAAATATGAATATAACGGTACACTGTGGCAAGAAGAAGAAAATGTCGTCACTCACATACATATATATCCACAATTGTATGGCAACGTCTGCGTGAGTGCCGTTATTAGTTGGTCGAGCTTATGCAAAAAGGGCGGCATTAGCGCAAATTGATATTGTGTGTGTGTAAGGGAGTGGGAGGAAGAGGAATAAGAAAGTGCCTGCCAGCACAGCAAGCAATAAAACACGCAGTGTTGCTGTCACAAGAAGGCGCTGGCAGACGCGTGAGCTGTAGATATGTATATACCATAAATATGTATGCGTATTGAAAAAGGCTGACGAAAGGCGCGTTGAAAGCAAAACAAACAATAGCCAATATGGCGGCATCCGCTCTACTTTTGCGCTTCTCGCTCGCCTTCTTTACATTCGCAGGCTCGACAGGCGTAGCGTGTTGCACGGAAAAGAAAGCGCAGGTAAATGTAAGGCTCATGAAAGCAAAACTCAACGCTGTGGCTTGTGGACAAGGTAGAGATAACGGAGAAAAACGAAAATAAAAAAAGCCGCGCAGAAAGTAAGATTGAAAATGTTGCAAATACCGCGTTAAACGGCCGACAGACAGCTTGGCACAGCCGCGCGTTGTGGGCGTTCATTATGCACTTGTGTAAACAACTTGAGTCGCGCTGAGCCAATAACAAATACAAACGTTTTGAGTTGTGCTAACGCATTGGACGCGGCGTGGCAGGCAACGCGCGGAATTTTATATATTTTTTCTTTTTTTTTATTTTTGGTGAATATGAGAACGCGTACTATATTGAAGTATATTTGTACATTCTGTACAAAATTTTACTAGTTTCCTGCTCAAAACTCACTCCTTACACTGTTAAAAATGAAAAAAATACCTTGCCTGTCTGCCAGCTAACACTTTATTTCCCTTCATTTTGTTGGCGACACCTCATTTCCCTGCTGTGCTATTTTTATTTGTCGCAAATTTTAATACAGAAAAATAATAATAACGCCAGCCAGAAAATAAAACAATAAAATAAAATAAACGGCAATATGTAGCAGGCGCGCACGCATGAGACCAGACGCTGACAATTGCTGCACGTACATACATAAATATGCGCGTTAAGTGCTCCAGTGGGGCCACACTGTCAGCTAGACAGTGTAACCCTCCTCCTGCTCTGGGTTGACTTTAAAGACGGACAAAAAATAAAAAGTTTGAAATGAAATTTGGCTGGCTGAAGGAAAGAAAAGGACTCCATGTATGGGAGAATCCAGTTTATTATGAAGTATATGCTCTAAAAAGTCTCTATAAAGCCTTATCTAACTATTTAGTTACTTTTGATTAAGAATATGCGCCAAATAAAGCTATAAATTAACATTTTCTAACAAAATTGACAACAGCGCCACCTTGCGGCATAACACAACATTATTTTTAAATATTTATTTTACTTAATTTTAGTTGTAATCTTCATACCACTTCTTAGAAACGCTCCCTTTTATCCACCACTTGTGCTTTACTACCTTTCTGCTCACCTTCTCTACTCGATAGCGGCATTTACATTACGGTTTGCTGACATTTGTCTTTGGATTTACATATTTAGGCTGCGTTAAAGTGCCAGCTTTGCATGGTTACCTCTATAAATATATATCTTTTTTTTTTTGGAGCTTTCACACCTTGAACGCCGACGCAGACAAACAAATCAAGCAAAATCCTACACAATGAGTTTGTCAAGGTATTAACGTGTCTTTACATGGGATGCCGCTGTAGCAAAGGCTGCTGTGTGTGCGGCACAAAGGGGTAGCAGCTGCCACGCACCCTTTACTGTTTCTGTTTCTACAAGAGTATATACAACTCTGCAGTCACTCCCCCGCCCCCTCAATGGGGTTATTGCGTTTGTCAAACACGTTCAATAAAGATTTTTGCTTATAAATTGCTTTGCACTCAAGCGCGTTTTAAAGCCGTTGTTGCCACAAGAAAAAAATTTACAATAAAAAAAACAATAAAAACACAACAACAACACCAATTCAATGCATGCTGTCTGAGACGTGTGCAAATTTGTGTTGTGCATCGCGTGTTTCGTGAGTGAAAACACTTTAGCTGCGTCGCTGGCTGGCTGGCTGTGCTGTGTTGACGTGGCAATCAAGGATTCACTTGCATTTTGGGGTTGTTGTTGCGGCGCTACGTGCGTCGGCTTCACTGACTGACTTTGCTTGATTCCCCTGATGCTATCGACAAATAAGTTGTTACCGCTGATGAGATGTTGGCAAACGGAAAGTCGCTTTAAAATGTACCCCTGATGAGAGGTGGGGCGGAGGAAGCGGCAGGATAATGATGATGCCACAGAAAGCTGCTGATTTACTCACACCCACGCTGCACTTACATATACCCATATATATGGAATCATGTATTGGGCGCAAGTGCTGTCCTGACATCCGGACTGTTGTTGTTGTTCTTCGGCACTGCTAATGTGTTTGTTGTATATATATCTTATACGCACTGAGTGTGTGTGCATATCCTGTGTGTCTTTGCTAAGAATTTAAATTTTCGGCTCAACTCAAGCGCCGCTCTTGTTGTTGTTGTTGTTTACTTTGCTTTTGCTTTCTCTACTCCAATTTTTATACATTTGCCTCACTCACTTACATCCATGTACCATAAGCAAGTATATTGCTGTTGGTGTGTGGAGCACAATGGAGCTGTGTGCCTTACACTTCAAGTATTGGCATTTTGATGAGCTGCCATTGCCGCTGCTGCTGCTGCATTTGCCATTCATTTGACTTTTAAGTGTCTTCGTTATTAGACTTTATCTTTATTGCTAAGCTAAGCTGACAGTATGCTTGTCGCCCTGCTGTTGTTGTTGTTGCTGCTCGTTTGCTTTTATCAAAATCTTCAAATCTGCGTAACGCAATTTTTATGTGACTCTCCCTCCCCTTCCCTTGCCACAGTCACTTTTTACTCCTGAACTGAGTGAATTTTAATTTAGTTGCCAAAGTTTGGCATTAAAATACAATTTCGCGCCAACAAGAGTGTGAGCTTCTCAGTGCCTTGCCTTGTATGTGAGAAAATGTGTGTGTGGTCTCTATTCATTGAGGCATATAAAGTCTGTCAAATTGTTGTTTGTCGCGTCAAAGAGTTATTTGATTAATGGCCAGAAATCTGTGTCTTACTTAAGTATGCAAAACAGTTTGCGCTCGCGGGGAAGGAGGTGCAAACAGTTCTAGTGTAGGGTGTTTGTGCTGCGGAAGTGTATCAAGCGGTTATTTAGTATAAGAAGATAAAACTCATTATTGCCCGCGTTTGCTTTCTTTTCACAGCAAGCAAACAGATGAAAGCCATTGTGTTTTGGAATCACAAACTTTTATCTATTATTTTTCTTAGAAATACCGTTAAATAGTCGGAGCTCTGCTTTAAGAATAGAGTGGTACTGTTACAATTGCTTTCATAATACTCTACATAAAATAAAGTTCCTCAAAAATGACTTTAAATCATTAAACTTGATTACTAAATATTAAGATTAATTCATATTTTTGTTGAAATTTGCTTTAACTTTTAAAGCAATTTATTTAAAAAGTAAATTGTTCCAAACTTTATTGCTCAAGAAACTAGAGAAAAATGTCTAATACCGTTAATTCTTTTATTTTTGATATTTTTTTAATTTTCAATTTCAATTTTTGTAGTTAAATAGAAGGTTAATGATTAATCGGATTAATCTGCATATTAATTTTGATTAATCTTTATATTTTTATAATTTAAATCTAAAATTAATGATTAATCGGATTAATTTGTATATGAATTTCGATTAATCCAATTAATTTTTATTTAATTAGACGAATTTATTTGAGATTAATTACTTAGTTGAATCTCATATCTGATGAATCGACATTTTTATTATTTAAATTTAAAATAAATGATTAATCGGTTTAATTTGTATATTTATTTCGATTAATCGAATAATTTTTATTTAACTAATTTCAATATTAATATAATTTAATTTAAATTAATTACTCCGTTCGAAATAATTGCCAATATATAATTAAAATAGAAGATTAATGATTAATCGGATTAATTTGTTGATTAGTTTCTATTAATAGATACTTTTTTAGTTAGTTAAATTAAATATTATCGACTTCAATTGAAATTAATTACTCAATTGAACCTAATTTCCGATGAATCGAAAATTTTTATTATTCAAATCGGATTAATTAATGATTAATCGGATTAATTAGCATATAAATTTCGATTAGTCGTTAATTTTTTAATTAGTTAGATTAAAGATCAGTCGAATTCAATTGAGATTAATTACTCAGTTGGAACAAATTTTTGACATTTCTGATGAAAATATGTTTTTTTATTATTTAAATGCAGATAACTGATTAATCGGATTAATTTATATGTTAATTTCGATTGAACAAATTTTCAGTTGACATTTTGACATTTCTGATGAAACGATGTTTTTTTATTATTTAAATGCAGATAACTGATTAATCGGATTAATTTATATGTTAATTTCGATTAATCAATGATTTTTTATTTAGTCGAGTTAAGATTAATCGAATTTAATTGAGATTAATTACTTTTTTTATATGAAATAGTGATAATTACTGACGAATCGAGGTAAAATTCTGAAAAAAGTCATTCAAGGACCTCACAATAAGTCTATAAGCATACAAATTGAGAAATGATGCACAAATACGATAATAATATTTAATTTAAATTACGTTTCCAATAAATTATGTTATTTTAGTAGTAAAAATACAAATTTAAAAGTTTTACTATTTAAAATTTGCTCTAAATTCTTCTTACTAATCTTCTCTAAACTTTTTCTCTTTGCAGGTATGTGTTATTTCCAAGCATATAATCTAAAACATTCCAAGTAAAATGTTCGTCTTAATTAAATTTCTCAAATGGTAAGTGATTAAAATCGCAATTAGCAGTGAAAATAAACCTCAAGCTGTGAATTAAGTTGAAATAAAATCAACTAATGCTCGTGTTGAATAAACACTTAAGCCAGACGATTAGGCTTCAAGCTTCATGCAAAACTACAAATGTATGCGTATAGCTATGTCTCTAGCCGATGAGCTTTAAGCCATCAAAAACTGACAGCAATGAAGACGCAAACGCAAACGCTTTGTGTCATTGCCACGCCAGCGGGCATAGTCGATTTAAAGAATCTTCGTGTTTGTCTAATTTAAGAATTAAACTGAGCTGTAACACTTTGGCAAGCAATAAATCATTGAGTAGTTAAGCGCTTCGATGGATATAAGCGAAGAATAAACAGTACAAATGTGGAAAGTGATTGAATTGGCAATTATTATTGTGTGTGTGTGGAGAAATTCCAAATTAATATTTTAGTAAAAAATATTTAATGGCGAAAATAAGTTACGATCAACCGAAAAGTCATTAATTTTTTTTAGCCGCTTTTGGAACCATTCTGACTTGAGCACTCAATCGTTGCTTCTAACTCTTCTATATCACTTCTACATTATTCTATATTCGAACTTTTCTACACACCCACTCAACAGCGCGTCTGTTTGTATGTCTCAACCACCGAGTGTGTTACTCGTTAGTAATGTTCACTTGTATGTATATATGTTTATATGTCTGTGCGCCCCCAAAATCCCCCTTCAAAGTGTAGTACGCACAGCTGTTTAGCGCTGCCAAAGATTTTGTCGACGATTTCGTTGGAAAATCTGCCATTCCGGCAATCAAAAGCTGCCTCACAGCAAGCATTAGCTGCCACAAATGAAGATGCTTGTTACAACAACAACACACATACACACACACTGATGCAAAGTCACATTGCTGCCACGCCACATCATATTTGAAGCAACTCGACTGCTGTCTGTCACTGATGATGATGATGCGCATGATGTGCTGATGATGAGCACAGCAACCAACAGCAATAATAGCAATAACAACAACACTGCCAGCTATCAACGGCCAGCAATTGTAGTAATCAGCGGCTAAAGTAAATCGCATAAATGCTAAGTATTAAGTGTAGCTGGCAGCGCGTTATGTCTTTATTTGCCACATGTGAGTGCTAATACAGTTATGCACATGTGTATGTATGTGTGTGTGTTGCGCGCATTCGCTATGGTTGCTCGCTGGCGTTGTTGAGTTGATTTTGTGCTTATAAATAAGCTGTTTGTAGGCGCGCGCAAGTGTCTGTAGATATATACATACTCACATATGTATGTGCTCTCTAGCAATAATTAATCATTTGGCATCACGCATCACACATTTTGCCAGCCGCCGCGCGCTTCATGCGTTGATATTTGCACGCAATCATGCATGCCGCTTTTTAATTTCTATAAACACATGCATATGTAGTACCACACACACACTCACACACACCTACATATGTATACCGCACTTTTTCTTGTATATTTACACACCGCGCGCTCATTGAAGTGTGAAAACGCCTGTTAAAGTGCCGCCGGCCAGCCAGGCCAGCAAGCAACAAAACTGCGCAGACCGCAAAATTAACAAAACATCATTTTTGTTGGCCCAAAAAGCAACAAAAACAACAAAAGAGCAACAAAAAGTGCGTCTGAACAAATTAGTAGCGAAAAAGCCTTGTATAAATAAACAAATCTGTGTGTAAATTGTGGCGGCCGAACATGTGTCTTACAATAACAATACCATACTTGTACAGAAATAACAGGAAATTGAAAGCGAGGCACATAAAAGTGAGTGCTTTATTTTATTTTGAAACTAATTATTATTTTTTTGCCTGTAATAAATTTGAAAATTTTTCATAAAAAAAGAAAAAAATTCAAAATTTAAATTTTCAAAATTAAAAAAAAAATTCAAAATTTCAATTTTCAAAAGTAAAAAAAATAAAAATAAAAAACAACATTAATGTTTTATTTTGAAAAAAAAAATTATTTTTCGAAAATTTTTATTAAATAAAAAGAAAAAAATCAGTATGAAAATTTTCAAAATTAAAAATAAAACATAAATAAAAATAACAACAACAATAATTGTTGAAATGCTATAAATAGTTCATCTTTGTTGAAAATCTCAATGGAACTATGCTTTTGAGGAAGCGCGCGCATTGAAAACTCACGCGTGACTCAGCGCGCGCTCAGCCACCGCGCACCCACTTACGTCAGCGCGCTGCCATAACGCATGCATCAGTAGCAAAAGTCAATAATTGCCGAACGCATAAATGGCTTTAATTGTTATTATTGCAATGCTACACACATACATACAAGCATGTGAACATATTGAGTTTATGCGCGCGACTGCCGCTAATTGCACTCAGTTTCATAAGCGCTTGTAAATACTTTATTGCACCGCATAGTTTTCAAGAAAAACGAAAAATTTTCAATGAAAATAAGCAGCAAGCAGCGCGCAATACGTTTGCTTTACAATCAAGCAGCGTTCAGTGTTTCTTCACACTTTTCCCAATCGGCTTGCGCGCAACGGTTTATTTATTTGACGCCCGCGCGCAATCAACAGTTGCCGCGCGCGCTACTGGAACGCGCTTGTTTATGGGTTTTATGATTGCGCTTCCATATTCTTTTTTAATTTTTATTATTTTTTATTCATTCTTTTCCTTTTTCTATTTTTATTTTTTATTCTTTTTTTTCTTTATTTTTTTCTCTTTTTTCAATTTTATTCCACTTGCGCTGCCCACCACTTAACCAGCTGTGATTTAATGTAATTTGCTTGCTTGTTTTATGAAATTATGAAAGCGGCGCGCTCAAAGTGCCACACTCTATATAGCAGATGCAACAAAAAGCTTCAAAAGACATCTGAAATATATTTTTGTCACCCTCATCACGGCCACTGTGACGCATAAATTTCTACGGCAGCTCTTTCGCCACTCACTTCTATCTTTGCTGTGCCCTTTGATATTTGCCGCTCATAATTCTTTGGTTTGCTCAAGCGCTTGAGACATTATTATTAACTCTTTCGAAATGCTAAAAGTCGGAAATATGTTCACACATTCATCATTTTCGTATACTCATTTTGAGTTTTTTGTTTTTAATTTTTCTATTTTTTATATTCTTTTTTATATTTTTTTTTAATTTATTCCATTTTTTATATATTTTTATTTATTTAAATTTTTTTTATATTTTTCGTCTGATTTTTATACTTTTCTGCCACAATTTCTCAACACTTCTTTGCGCCTCTCTGCGATTTAACACACTTCACGGCGCTTTGCTTAAGTTTATTTAAGTAATTCTCTGGCGCTTGTGTTCAGTTTTTTTTATTTTTATTTTTAATTTTCTGTTATATGTTTTGCTAATTGGATTTGATTGATCTATCTTTGTTTTTCACACCTCTGTTTCGTTTTATTTTCGAAAATCATTTGTTTATATGATTTGATATTTTTTGGCAATTTTTCCATTAGTTTTTCGGTTTATTTGTTATTAAAAATTAATTTCGTCGAATTTATTGTGATTTTTGCTAATATTGAAAGCTTTTTGTTTTGAAAAATATTAAAGAGGATTATTAAAAATCTTTAAAAATATTGAAATTCGCTTGTAGTTATTTTCAAAAAAGGTTTAGAGATTTAAAATTCAAAAGAAAATTATTTCTAGAAAATTTTTTTTTCGATTTTAGTGATAAAATAAAGTTATTTTCCTTTCAAACTGTGAAGTTGACAATAATATAAAGATAAATTCTAATTTTAATAATGAAAAATAAATTTTTTCGCCTTCCGGAACATTTCAATCAGATTTTGTAAACTGGTGGAGAATTGCTAAATAGCGCGAATGAATTTATGACCTTCCTTACATTGTTCTGTTGAGTTAAAGGTATGCTCTCACGAACTGTAGCTCTCTTACGCACACATAGAGCAAAATGAAGAGTTATTGAGCGCGCGTTGCATTAGTAGGTACAACAACGAGTAGCGCTTATGACTAGCGAGATTGAAGGGCTGTCTTTTGATGTTCCTACGCTTAAATGAGGATAAGTCTGTACAGCAACGAGTAACTCTTCTGCGAGTTTTTTTCTTGCTTTTTTATATCCGCTCACTTATAAAATAAATGAAAACGCGCTTAATGTTTTCCACTTCATCATTCCCAACCCAAAAAAATATTGTTTATGGCTTCCATACCTTAAAAGAGCGTCAATTAGCACATCAATAAAACATCAATCAAGTTCGAATAAGGCGATGCGATCTTGAATAACGAAGTAATGTGTGGATAAAAAAATTATAATTTTTTTTTCCTTTTTTTTGAGTAGCAGAAAAATATGCTTCAAGCGCTTGTGATGGGCGCAATGCGGCTTCGAGATACCACAAATCTTCTTCGTTTCAAAAAAAGGTATTTTTACCACAAAAGCGCAATGAAAAGCAAAAGCGAATAGTTGCAGTGAAACGAAAAACAAAAAACAAATATTAAAACACAAATTAAAAGCTAAAATTAAATTTAAAACAATGCGCGGAGTGACAAAAAGTCTGTGACATGCGGCAAATGCGCATAAATTTCATAATATACCAACAAATTGCTGGCAAAAGAAATCATTTACTGAAATCAATGAACGAGCGCTACGCAGCGGAGAGCGGAACATGCAACCGGGGCGGCATTGTAGTGGAGTCTCCGCAACGGCAACCAGCGCTGGCAGCTGACGAAGCGTCAACATAATAAAGCTTGCTGCTAATAAACCGCAACAGAAAATTAAGAAAAAGAACAACAAAAACACAATTGATGATTACAAAAGCAAAAACAATATAATTGAAAAGCAACAAAAGCAAAATGTATAATAAAAGAATACTAAATATAAGAATCTCCACTGTCAGGCTGATAACTCGTCATTGCAGCTTCCCAGCGCAATTGTGCATTGAGGCAAGCGAGAACCGAATAAAAACAAGAAGAATTCACTAAGCATAAAAGAAGAAAAAAAGTAGCCACAAAACAATGGAGCCGCGCGCAATCGAAGCGCGATCGGTGTCGTTGGCCGGAGCTTGCGATCGATCGATGGTTGGATGGATGGACGTTTGAATCGATCGCGACGACTAGAGATCTATACAAAGAGTTGCAGCAACAAACGAAGCGCGAGCTGTGCTTTTGTATTGTTCTTGTTATTGCTGTGTTTCGATTTGTTTCCCTTTGCTCTATTGTGTGGTTCGATCGTACGGGTCCGGTCTGGTCCAGCGGTTGAGCCGCATTCTCTGCACTTATTATTACTATTATTTTACATGTTGTTTGCTATGAAATTGTAAAGTGCTGGTCGCTGATGGACGGACCTGTATTGAACTCGCACAACAACAACAAGTTGCCAACATTACAATGCGCCGCTTCTATGGCGGTAATTTTTATTGTTGTTGTTCTTATTGCCTTGCCCTGCGTTGGCCACAACGATCGTGCAACAATTTCGCAAGCAGGCCGCAGAGCCGAGTAAAACGTAATTTTTCAAATTGCAAAAAAATCTTCATTTCATTGTATGTTGCTGTTGGGCGCGGCGCTTTTTTGTTATTATTTTTGTACCCTTGTTATTTTTTACTCCCTTTTCTGCTTAATTTTCCTGCATTTTGTTGTCTTTTTTATATTTTTTATGACTTTTTTGCTTCATTGACCTCAGTGCGGCCGCAATCGTTGTACTCTTCGCTTTGATCACTTCGCATTGATTATTATTGTTGTTGTTGTTAGCTTATTGATTTGATTTGTTGCTTTTGTTAGAGGCAATCATTCCTCGTTCGCTTTTGTGCGTCTCATTCGGCGCGTTGCACTTGCTGCCTTCGCGCGTGCGTGCGTTCGTGTGTGTGTGAGTGCTCTTGAACTCTCCGTAATGCCTTGTCGATCTCTTTTTGGACACGCTTTGCTGCATGCAACCGCTTTCCCAAGCACTTAGTAGCCGGTATTGTGTTGTTTTACAACCTTTGCGGTTGCTGCTAATCAATTTTTAATTTTTTCTGATTTTTTTTCGATTTCATTTCCACTCCAGTTCGGTTGCCTATTGAATGTTGGTGATTCTACTTGTGATTTGTTGATTGATTTTGCCCTTCGATCATAAAATAGTTTGAATATTAATAATTTTATTTCAATAAACTCTGAAATCCATAATGTTTCTGCGAGAGCAAAGATTTTTTGTAAGTAGTATTCAGAAATCGTCGCAAATAATCCTCTTCAATCTCTTTTATCTTATTAAATTTCAAGAAAAGTGCGCTCTCATACTCTGCGTGCTCTCAGTGACGTTTTTAGCAAGACAAGAGCGCAAAAATCATTGACCAATAGCATTGCAGATACCCTCTTTTTACCATAAATAGCGTATTTCTTAATTTTTTTACTTCAATCTTTTAAAATATCATTAAAAAAACTTCACTTTACCATTCTTAATCAAAATAACAAAAAAAGTGAAAATTATTCTTTTTTTTCAAAATTTCAAAATTAAAAAAAAATATTTTTTTCATCAACAATTTTTTTCTTTCATTATTTTAAATACATTTCTGTACACTTAAAAACAAAATTATTAATTTTAAAAAATATCAGCATATGCCCCAGGGTTCATTGCCCCAATTAAGCCGCAGCGTTCGTCTCTCAGCGTTCACTCAAATGTAATTTGTTTTATTTGAGAATTTTATGCATCTACTTTTTACAACCTCATAGCGGCAATATATTACACAACGTAGGCAATTGCATATAAAGCGCTATTGTTGTTGTTGTTATTTTTATACTTATGCCCATATGCGGTCAAACTAATGTCAGTGACGACCACTCGCACACGCACACATACACAGCAGCAGCCGCTAAAGCCCATTTCCTTTTGCTATTAAATGCT